>JAGTXZ010000006.1:0-1200000 GCA_018398575.1 Ampelomyces quisqualis
CCTAACCTAACCTAACCTAACCCTAACCCTAACCCTAACCCTAACCCTAACCCTAACCCTAACCCTAACCCTAACCTTTATTGTAGGCCTTCTGCTAAGCTACAGAATGTTACACCTTATAGTAGTTACTAACTAGCTAAGTAAGAACGTAGTGCTTGTGCCTATTCTAGACCTAGAAGTTTCTACTATAGTTAAGGCATTTATTAAACAGGTAGTTGCGTACCACTAGCTTCTAGACGCTATAGTGTCTAACAGAGGGTTACAATTTGTAAGTAAATTCTAGTCTTTACTTTGCAATAAGCTTAGAATACAAAGAAGAGTCTTAACAGTATACTACCTCTAAACAGATAGCGCTATAGAGCAAATAAACAGCATAGTAGAAGCCTACTTAAAGGCTTTTGTAAACTAAGACTAGTTAAACTAGGCTGCCCTATGCCTACTAGCACAAATCGCAATAGCTAGACAAAATATAGCGTCTATAGGTGTTAGCCTATTCTTTCTCTAGCACAAGTACAATATAGACCCTATTTAGTTAGACCTAGAATAGACTACAGAGAACTAGCACTAGTCTAGCAATAATAAAAGGACTACTACTAAAGTAATAGTAACTAAGATAAAAGAAACAATAGACTATGTGTAAGCAAAGATAGCAGAAGTATAGTAAGAATAAGAACGCTAGGCTAATTGCTATAGACAGAAAGCTCTAAAGCTCTATATAGAGGACAAAGTATAGCTCTAGTATAGTTGCTCTATATCTAACAAAAGACTTTTAAAAAAACTAGATTAGAAGAATAGGAAGTATATAGTTACAAAGGTTATTACCCTCTATATTATAGAACTAAGCGTACCTTCTAGGGTGCACCTAAGATTCTACGTTAACTGCCTTTAGCTTAATGCAAGGAATCTGCTCCTGCACTAGAAGTCTAATAACTAGTAACTAGAAGCAATAGTAGTAGGCAAGAATAAAGCTAATAATAAGTACCTTGTTAACTATATCCTTACAGAACAATAGAAGAAGAAAGGGCAAGGCATACAGCTGTAATACCTAGTAAAATAAGTAAGATACGCAGAACTAATGTAGGAACTGTAAGTAAATGTTGCTAATACTATAGCCCTTACTAAGTAAATAAACAACATAGAGACATAACAAGACTTAAATAGGCTGTTAGTAGAGTAACTGCCTATCCTAACTATTAAATAAAACATATTAGTAGAGAAAGAGAGTAGGAAGGAAAGCTAAGAGTGTATATAGTAGTGCTAGAAGAGATTACAGCGTTATATATAGAAGAGATTAGTAGAAAAAGAACAAACTTAGAACAAGTACAAGGAGAACCTAAGGCATAGAAAATAATGTAGTAGTGCACTTAGTTGCGTTTAGGAACAATACTTAACGCTAGAGAGTAACTAATAGAGGAGATGCAAGGATGCTGCAATAGACAGAGCCTAAGACTAGAAGCTTTAGCAAAGGGTAGAGAGGGAAGAAGATACCTATATTAATTCTATTAGCTAACCTAAGACTGCCCTAACTAGTTAACAGCAGAGACATAACTAGCAGTTAACTGTCCCTAGAAACTAGACATAAGGAACTTAAATACTAATACCTAAGAACTAACACAACAGTCCTACTAAGCACCTAGAATAACCTAGGAACAGAGAAAGAAGAGTCTAGAAGCTTAGCGTTAACAGATTAATAGCTAAAGAATGTAAGAAGAAGAGCCTAGATTAACGCTAGAGATCTAGCTACTTAAGCTAGGCAATAGTTAGTTAAGACACAGCGTAACATAAATCTTTAGAGGGTCTAGAAAAACCTAAGGAAGGGGTATAGGATTCTAATACTTAGACTGCGCTAGACTATAAGGACTAGCAAGAATCTTAACGTTAGTAATAGAGGTAGAGCTATAAGAACTTATAAGCCTAAGACGTAGAGCGCAATATCTATTTTAATACATAAGCAGTATTAAGAAATGCAATACTAGTTTTACAGAGTCTAGAAGCTTAGTAATAGAACAAAGGCAGAGACTATAACAGAAAGTCTATTACTATAAAAATTGCCTACAGGCGCTACACAGAAACTACAGCAAGAACACTACACGCTAGAGCCTACCTTTCTACTGTTAGAGAGCGCAATAGTTGCTATTACTAAACAATTAGTCTTAGCCTACACCTCTGTGTTATACGTAGGCTTCTTGTAGATGTTAGACTCTATTACATTAAGGTAACAGAGCAGCCTGTTAGTAGTGCAGAAAGCGTTACTAACGTAAGAAACCTAGAAGCTTACGCTAAAGATCTGTATGTTATGCTTTTTAGCCTAGTTAAATGTTAGTAGAATGTATATAACGCCTTAGGAAAACAAACTCTAACAGAAAAGAAAACAAATTAAGAAGAACTTATATTAGTGTAGAGCTGCTGTACGCTAGCGCTAATATTATTAAGCTTATAGATAATAGTGTCCTACTTAATAAGGAGCTACTAAAAGAGCTAGCAAATATCTACTAGGACATTAACCTTGTTAACCTTGCGCGTTAGACCCTAGTAGCTAGACTTGTTGCTACTACAAGACTTTGCCTAAGTAGCCTTAAGCTTATTAACAAAGTTAGACTAGAGACTAGTAATTGTATGCTGCGTTAACAGCTACTTAACCTTAGGATTACAAGCGAGCGCGTTACAAAGCAAAATAACTACAATCTTAAGGTAATTGTTAATCTAGGAAACAATTAGAATTAACTAGAAAAGTAAGAGAATATAGCAGTTAACTTACAGGCCTATACGTAATGTAAGCGTCCTTGCACTAAGAGTAGGTGCTCTTACTGCAAGTAATCTTACACTTAGACTTGTTACTCTTAAGCTAAGCAATAGCGCAGCCTAAATAATATAGTAGGTTAAGCTTAGCCTTAACAATAATGTCTAGTCTGTCCTATTACTAGTTAGCAACATGCCTAGACCTAGCTTAGCGCCTTAGATGTAAAACTTATAATAAGAGGGTTAGTAGCACAACGCTTAGGTAGAGAACTGCAAAGAGTACGTAGACTTAGTATCTTTGCAAATAGTAGTACAGGCGCAGGAGATGCGTAGGTTAATAAGAGAGGTAACGCGCAAGTAAGTGTGTAGAAGGCAAGGCTAGTGCAGTATATAGTGCTACCTAAAAAGAGAAGTAAGGGTGCAGAATAACAGATCTAGGTAAGGTAATTTTTGTTTTAATAGTTGCGCAAGTCTAAGCGCACCTAGCGCTAGAGTAGAGGGATTATGTAATAGGCTGCTGCCTAGTTAGTTCTTAGTTATAGAAAAACCTTAGCTCTCTAAACTAGAATACTAAAAACGCTCTGGACTAGAACACTAAAAACGTTCTAAACTAGAACACTAAAATCCTCTAGACTATAAAAACCCTTTAGGTAGCAATTAGGATAGGACACAAATTTACGTCTTTATTTCCTAGCATCTACTCTTAGAGTCTGCCCCTTACACTGCTGTTAGCAAGAAGTTTCTTAGATTCAGTTGTAAGGCAGTTTAATATATCCTAATACTTGTTACAGTTTACTTCTAATAGTACTTCTAAAGTGTTAGGTACTAGCTGTATAGAGACTGCGTTGTTCTTAATAGGAATAGAAGGGCTAGGTCTGCCTATAAACTTAGATTTAACCTTAAGTAGGTTAACGTTACGTTTTAGAAAGCGCCTCTTAATCTTAGCTAAAATAGTCTTAGCCTATTATGCGTTGCTAAGACCTGTAACTTAGCCCTGTAGGTTATTAGGCGTCTTCTATTAAAGTATGTTACGTTTGTTTAGAAAGCACTAGCTGCTAGTAATAAAACCTCTTAGTGTTAGGCAGTCTTGGTTTAAATAACTAGTCTTATTGTAAACCTAATAGTTTATCCTAAAGCTACTTAGTAGTCTTCTACTAGAACGTTTCTACTAGTAGCCTTAGTTATTGTTTAAGTAGTTGTAGCTTTAGCTATTACGTTAGTAGCTATTATTTCTTTGTGCCTGTTACTATTACCTATAGTTCTAATAGCCCTAGTTTTGTAAAGCCAGATAAGGTAGATATAGTTGTAGGGCTTCTAATTGTTCTTTAGTTTGCTTGCGAACTAAAGCGTAGATAACTAGATTATTTATAAGCTCTACTTCGCAAGGGGTCTATTGCATGCTCTATAGCTGTTGCCTAATAGTTATTTAGTTAAGCCTAAGCTGTAGTATTTTGTCTATAAGGTTATCTACTTTGTTCTTTATAGGCGCAGTACTAGAAGAAGCTTACTTGCGCTAGTTCCTAGATAGAGTGCTCCTTATTAGCAACTAAAGAGTAGCAGGTTTAAAGCTTACTTCTAGCTTAACTTATAGTTTAAAGCTGTTTTGTTAGAGTAGGACTAATAGTTGTTTAGCTGTTAGTTCTACTTTGAACTCTACCTCTAGTTTAAAGGCTCTTATAGCTTCTGCTAGATTTAACATACGCGCTTTCTTCTCTACCTCTAGGCGCTTTGCTAGGTAGTCTTAGATCTTTTTGTACTTAAAGTCCTTTAGAGTGTCTGTTTTTAGGCTAAATCTCTCTAGGATCTTTGTTGCGTGTTAGAGTAGCAGTCTCTTAACAAGGTAGTAGCTGTAACAGTTCTTATTAATAGTGCCTACTTTAATACACCTTTTGCTGCAGATTTAAAAGTTCTGTAGGTAGTCTCTAATCTTTAGGTCTAATCTTATTTAGCACTAACCTAGCTAGTATTTAAAGTACTCTACACGCTCTTTCTGTTAACCTTTGTTATTATTTTTAAAGTGTTGTTAGAGGCTATTGCAGAGCTCTCTCTATAAGTAGTTATTCTAGGCTTTTGTATACTCTTTAGACGCCTGTATAATACTCCTCTGCCTTAGCTTATAGTAGGCAACTAGTCTGTTAATTATTATCTAGTCTGTAAAGCTATAGTACTTTAAGAAGTTCTTAAAGCGCTCTAGAAAGTCTGTAACATTAGTTCTATTAAACGACAGCATATTCTTTACTAGGTAAGATAGTAACTGCGTTGTATATAATAGAGGCTGTACTTAGTTAAGAGACTTTGCTAGCATCTAAAGAGCTCTTAACAATAAGTTATCTTAGCCTATACTTCTACGCCTAGAGTACCCTTCTAATAGCTGTTTAGCCTACTTCTCTAGCGCACTACTTATATTTGCGCTAGCTTTTCTTATTAACTCTTTAGGCGTTAGTAGTAGAGCTTTCTATCTGTTAGGGTATTTAAGGCGTTAACAACTTAATATACTGTTAAGTAGTTTTGTATTGTCTCTGCGTTGCTTTTGTAGGCTGCCTAAATAGTAATTAAAGCTTATTTATATAGACTAAAGAAGAGAAATAGCCTAAAAGACTAGGACTAAAGTTACTACTTTGTGTAGAGTTACTAAAAGGCTAAAGGCTTAAGCTTTCCTAATGTCTAATAGAGCTTCTATTGTAAAGTCTACTAATTTCTTTCTAATATCTTTATACTTGCTGTCTAAGCAATTGTTAGTTTTTTCTTCTTTCTAACTGCCTGTTTTAATGTCTTCCTTAGTCTACTCTTAGTTATTTTTATTATCTATGCTTTAGAGCTTCTTTAGTGTACTAAATACTTAGTAGAGCGCAGTAACTTTGCGCTTTTACTTAGTCTAATACAGCTTTAGCTATAGCTTGCGTCTCGCTTCTTTAGCTATTGCTCTGCTTTTTAGAGTCTGCTTAATCTCTCTTCTAACTTAGTTCTAGTAGTAGCTAATCTAGGTACTTTGGATAGGCGTTGCTCTAGACCCTCTATATAGGCGTTGCTCCAGATCCTATTTTCTATTCCTCTGATTTTAGAGTACTAACTCTATATTCTTAGAATAAATACTAATTATATTCTAGAGAGAACTGTAGCAGCTTGCTAAAAACTTGTTAGACTATTACGTTTCTACAATTCCTAGGTTACAAGAACTATAGAACAGTATAGGTGTATGCACAGGTGCGCAGCCTTCTAAGGCCTAGGCTAATAGGAATTTAGAGTTGTAATTGGTTACTATATATAGTAGAGCGTTTTTTACCTCTAAGGCCTATTAGATTTGATATAGAATTAAATATATTATTATTAGGTACATTATGTTATAGTTGTTATTGTGTTCTAATAGCCCTTTAGCTATTATATCTTGTCTATGCCCTTAGCTGTACCCTAAGCGTTCTTTAGACCTACTTTCTATGTTACTTTACTACAACACTAATAGAGAAACTTATTTAATTAGATAGTAGTACACCTTACTACCTATAATATAGAGCAGAAGAATAATTCTTATCTAAGTATATTACTAGCTGCCTCTAAGTTGCCTATTAGGCTAGCTCTATAACCTGCTTAAGAGCTAAATTAGATAACTACTTCTAGCGCCCTAACAACTTCTGCACCAGCCTATTAATTAATAATAGTGCGTCTTTCTACTAAGACTCCTAAACCTAACTAATAGAAGACTTCTAGTAGTTGCTATAATTGCAGTAAGCTAGAATGCTACTCTAGTAATTGCATAAATTCTTGTGTATGTTAGATTAAAGCTATAGAAGTAGATAAGTCTAAAGATGCTTAAGAGCAACCTAACTAGAAGGTATATTATATAAGAAATAGAAGTGCCTAGAAGAAAACCTCTCTCTAGGCCTAAGCTGTTACAATCTATTATACTTTAACCTTTCTTATTTATTTTGCAGTCTCTATTTCCTTATACCTACGCTTCTTTATAACTAAGGTATTAGCTTACGCCTTAATACTCTTGTTAACACTAGTACCTAAGGTTTCCTATTTTTGAATTTATAAATTGTTTTATCTGTTTCTAAAGCGTTAAAGCAACCTATCTAGAAGCTTTTCTTCTAGGCTTAGGTACGCGGCTTTAAGAATTAGATTACTTCTTTAGTTACTTAATATATTTAAGTACACTTAAATATTAATACCTAAAAGATTTTAAACTATCTATTCCTTATTCTTAATCTTAGGTCTTAGGATTGTATACTTAGCCTCTAATAGTTAAGACAATTTAAGATTTAATTAGACACAGATAGGTTACAGTTTATTTAGCTATCCAAGTACCCTTATTCCTACAATTCTTTACCTTCTATACCTACTATTCTATATTAAGCTATAGTGCTAGCTACTATCTATCTTAATGTACAGGAACGCAGTACTCTATAGAAGAAAGAAGACTATTATAACTAAAATAGTCCTTTCTATTCTTCTTCTTCTATATTAAGGAATGCTTAAAGCTTTTCTCTACACAAAACTTCTTAGAAATTCTTTATATCCTAACTAAGTATTCCTGCTTAGAGTCTAAATCTCCTCTACCTACTTGTATAGTTCTTATTTCTGCTAATACATTCTACTTTATTATAAAGAAGCCCTAGAACAAGTTCTTTACTATAAGCCTCTACAAGATTAATAGGATCCTTACCTCTAAGAACAACGCAGCTAACTAATACTAGTTAGATAAGTGTTTACCTGCCTACTATTCCTAGTATCAGAACATATTTAGTAAGTTAACAGCTAATTAATTACCTTCTTATTATCTATACAATTACAAGATTGTTCTTAAAGAACTATTACTAAATACATTTAGTTCTCTGTACGAGCAGAATTAGGAGCAGCTTGAAGCTACAACGGCCTACGTCTAAGAATACCTTGAGAAGAGTTTTATTAAGGCTAGCTAAAGTTTTTTACTTTACCTATCCTTTCTGTACGCAAGCTTAATAGAGATATACGTATCTGTGTAGACTACTAGAAGATTAACGCCCTTACGCGCAAAGACATTTATCTAATCCTTTGTATTAGTAAGGTACTATTACGCACCTCTAAAGCTAAGATCTTTACTAAGTTTAATATTAGGGCTCTCTTTAACAAAATTTGTATAGGTCCTAACTCTAAAGAGTATACTACCTTTTAGACACGTTATAAGTCCTATAAGTATAAGGTACTTTCTTTTAGCTTATGTAACAAGCTAGCTATATATTAGTAATATATAAATAATATACTAATTAATTATCTTAACAATTTCTGTATTACCTACCTTAATAATATCCTAATTTACTCTAAAGATATAAACTTACATTAGGAACACATCTAAAAGATCCTAGAGCGCCTACGCACTATAGGACTACAAGTAGACATATAGAAGAGTAAATTCTATATAACCTACATAAAGTATCTAGGTTACGTTTTAACAAACAAGGGTACTAAAGTTAACTCTAACAAAGTAAAAGCTTTCTAAAACTAGTCTAAACCTACTATAGTTACTAGCGTTAAGTTATTTCTTAGTTTTGCTAGTTTCTATTAACAATTTATCAAGGATTTCTTCTGTGTAGCTAAACTAATTATAAAGCTTTAGAGTCTAGCTACCTCTTTTAAATAGACTACTAACTGCTAATAGGCTTTTAATTAGATTAAAGCCTTACTTCTAGCTATTCCTACGCTATCTTACTTCTATCCTAAGGATAACATAAAATTAGAAACTAACGTGTTAGATAGAGTAATAGCAGGAGTACTCTCTCAGAAACACTCTAATAACAAGTAGTACCCTGTAGCTTTCTATAGCTACGCCTTATCTAGAGCTAAACTTAATTAGAAAATATATAACAAAGAACTATTTACTATCTTAAAAGTATTTAAGAAGTAAAGAGCTAAACTTACCTCTATATAGAGCTAAATCTAGGTATATTTAGATTATTACTCTCTAGAATACTTTATAACTATAAAGGTTCTTAATATATATTAAGCTTAATAGGCAAAGATTATTGCCTCTTTTAATTTCTACATTAAGTACACGCCTAGTAAGTTAAATAAGAAAGCTAATATTCTTAGCTAAAGGAAACAAGACGTTAGTAAGGTTAAGGCTGCCTAGCAAGATAACAGATCCTATGTACTTTTAGGACCTAAACAACTAAACTACCTAGGTAACTCTAAACTAGCCTATAACTACGTTTGTACCTATCTAGAGGTTACTGTTTTAGCTATTTTGATTAATTTATTAGTGCCCTACGAAACATTAACTTCTTGAAACTAATTAAAGCTCTACTAGTAGAGAATTGATATTCTTTCTAGAAAGAACGCCTTAAGCTTCTTTAGCTATACTACGTCTAAGAAAGACTTCTACTATATTACTTACACCTTTGTGTACCTAGAGATTCCCCTTTGTGCACCTGCCTAATTAGAAAGGCTTATAACTAAGTATTAACTACTTATCTAAGCGCTACAAAGACGTATTAGCTCCTAGCCTAGTAATACTATTAGAAAGGTATAGAGGCTATATGTAAACGCTATGTACAAAACTATTTTTTCTGTTAAAGATCCTATCTAGGACAGCTCTAATCCTAAGAGTTTCTATATCTGTTACTAATCTCTAATAGGCCTATATAGCATTTATGTATAGATTTTAGAACATTTCTAAAGGATTGTTTTAGCTATTATCAAATTATAATTATTATCAATTGTCTATTAAAGCAAGCTATCTCTATTCTTTGCTATAAAACAATTAACGCTTAACAGATAGCTTACTTGTTTACCTAATAGGTATATTAATTCAGCTACACGCCTAAAAGTATAGTGTCTAATTGCAGCCCCTAATTTATATTCTAATTCTAGTCTAAATTCTGCTAGATCTTAGGCGTGCAAATTAAGCTTTCTACTACCTATTATAAAGAGACTAATCGTTAAACTAAGATTATAAACAAGTATATTAATTAATAATTAAGGCTCTTTGTATCCTATTACTAGAACAACTAGAGTAACCTTTTGCTAATAATTAATTAAGCCTACGCAATGTTACTATACTTTGCAATTAGTATAGCACTATATTAGCTTCTGTTTAGGTCTAAACTAAAACAGAGCTAGAATTAGTTATTATCTACTTTAAACTATAAGAATGCAAACGTTAAGAATACTTTAAGCCTAGCTACCTGTATGCATAAAGCCTAGCGTATAGCTAAAAACAATATAGAGAAAGTATAGTAACAGATAGCTGCTAAAGTAAACATATATTAACAACCTATTAATTAGTTAGTAGGTACCAAGGTTTACCTGTTAACCTAAAACCTATCTGTTACCTGTCTAAGTCGCAAACTTGCTAAATTATAGAAAGGTCCCTTTAAAGTTCTAGAAAAATTTAATTATTTATTCTAACTAAAGCTACCTAAAGGCTCTAAAATCTTTAATATATTTGCTCTAGACGTACTCTGCAAGGACTCTAACAATCCCTTACTTAGTAAGCTAAGCCTAAACTTATCTAGCATCCTAATTTAAGGCAGTAAAGAATAGGAGGTAGAAGAGATCTTAGCTAGTAAGCTGTACTGCTCTATTCTAAAGTATTGCGTAAAATAGGTAAGTTATAACTCTAATCCTACTTAGTATAATGTATTAAACTTTATAGAAGCACTATATATGTTGCAAGCGTTCTATAAACGCTATCTAAAATAGCTAAGACTTCTACAAGCGTTAGCTAAATAGATTACTGCATAAGCAAAAGAAGTTAAAGATTTTACAGCATTTTAAGACAATTATGTTAGAGAAATTAAACTTAATATTGCAACTACTATGCTAGTAAGTAACAACTATTGATAATAGGAGCTTTACTCTTCTATTCGATCTAATAGCAACCTATTATTGCTACTAGTAGAATACTCTAAACTATTTGTAACAGAGTATGTAAATCAGCAGATTATAGAAGTGTTACGTGTAATACCTAAGCATATTACTAGAGAAGTAAGAATCTATTTAGGACTAGACTAACTAATTAAGCTGTCTCTTGGCTTAGTATATTTAATCTAATCTATCTTTACATAGTATAGAATAAGTAATACAATCTTTTTACTTACAACAATTTAATCTATAGTATTACTTAGCTCCTATAGTTATAAGCCCTGCGTTATAAGACTACAGTGTTAATTCTTTCTACGCACCTTATATTGCTAAGGTACTACCTAGATTAACAATTACTTTAAAATTTCTTAAAAACATATTTTAATTCTTCTTTACAAACCAACTACTTAACAATTATAGACTCCTATTCTAACAACAAGATTAGCCTAGACGTTCTATTAAACAGTTAGTTAGACTAGCTGTACTAGTTTGCGCAACTCTAGCTTTATACTTATAACAAAGAAGTCTAGAATTAGATTAACCTAGACAGCGATACAGTGCTCCTAATTAACGATTAGGAACCTAAATATCTAGAGCTTCTAGCTGCTCTAAGTTAACTAGTCTCTGCTCTACTACCTAGAGCTACTAATCTGGAAACGCAAATCTGCAATAAAGTCTTTAATTAATATAATCTAAAGCTAGCTACCTACAAACTTACCTCTAGTAGTTACAAAGAAGACGTTTGCCAATACAAAGTTAATACGTTAAAATAGACTAGGCAAGCAGCTAAGCTTAGCAACGTCTAGAAATAGATTAGTTAAACAGTAGCTAAGAATCTAATAGCACTAGCTGCGATTAAAATGCTTAACTCTTTAGAAACAACCCTCTAAGCCTTAATTAGGATCCTTAAGCACAACCTTACTCTAACAGACAATAATACTATACACCTAGTTAGGCAGCAATATTAAGCCTTTCTAGAAAAGGCTAGGTATAGCAGGATTACTCTAGATAAATAGTTTAACAAATAGCAAGTAATCTATAGAAAGGCTTAAGTATTTTAAGTTATAGAGATAGAAAGATAACTTACCCTTACTAATTTTCTAGACGCTCTATTTACTAGGATCGCTCCTGACTAGACTTAATTAATGCGTTAGAATATTATTAAAGATACAGCCCTTAGTTAACTAGCTATAACTATATACAATCTAGCTAAGATCTTCTCTCTTATACTTTAGGAACAAGCAGTCCTTGCTACTAAAGAAAAGTCCTATTTCGCCTTTGCAACCCTTAGAAACATTAAGAACTTAGAAAATAAGAACTCTAATCTAAAGAATAAAGGCAAAGACAATTTAAAGCTAAAACCTTACCTCTGCAAGAAAAATAAAAAGCATAAATAGGACCTAATAGATTACGTGTAAGTAAAGACTGCAATTACAAGATTAGCTCTACTAGAAAAATAACTAATTAAGATCTCTGATTTTAACTAAAAGAAGGTCCTTAAGCGGCTTACTACTCCTGAGTAGACTGCACTTAATAACAAGATTAGGAAAGCTAGTTAGACACTACTTATTATAGCTAACTAGTTAAGTTCTAGGACTAAGGCAGTAACATATCTAGGAGATGTTATAGTAGCACTAATTAACCTAACTACTTTTAATTAAGAACCTAATGTTACTAATCTAGACTTTAGAGTGTACACTACTACGTTTATAACCTATCTACTTTTAAGAAGTACTATTTACAATAGGGCTAGTGTAGTGCACCTTATTAATAATTAGTTACTTCTTGTTCTAGGAATATTTAGTTCTACTTACTCTAAAGAAAGAGTTAAGGCTAGAATACAGTTACTCCCTGTAACTAGGTATAGCAATCAAGTAATTAAGAACGTCTTGTATAGTCTAAAAGGTTCTTATATAAAGAACCTAAAGCTTAAGAAGGTTAGAGTTATTACTAGCTTTTATATAAATATTATATCTATAGCACTACTTAAACAGGCAGGTATATAGTATACGTTAGGAAAATTTAACGTTGTTAGAGTTAGTAACATCCGCGACACTGTTAACACAACTGTACTACTAGCTACTAGATAGTTCTTAACTGTGCTCTACTATGCTAAGCAACTATATTAATGCCTAGTACACTATTATTAGGAGCCTAGCTTATAGAACTCTTTTGCAAAATAGTTTATAGTTCTTATATTTAACATAACTTTGCACTGTCTATACTACTACACTGCTAGTTAGCAGCCTGTCCTTAACTGTGCCTAACTATAGTTTAAGTCTAAGGCAATCTCTTTAATAGCGCTATTACTTAGTTTAGGTTTTGCTACAAATCTATACTATTCTTGCGCTTTAAATTAATTTTGCGTTACGTCTACGTGTATACTTCTTTTGCAATACTTTTTGTATTCTTATACTTCTAGAACTAGGCTACGTATCTACTTAAGCGTTTTTTATCTTATAGCTTTGCACAGTAGTGTACTATACTCTACAGTTCTACTACTTAATTTACCTAATTTACACTAGCCTCTTAAGCTTTATAGAGATTTCTTTGTTATAATTCTACTTAATCTCTTCTCCTTTTGTTATTACACCTTATAGACTACTACGCGACAATATCTTTACATTCTACTTCTTTAGAACTTTTGTTTTTAGATTGCTTTCTAAGTTACATAGAATAATACCCTTATATACATCTGCTAGCTAGCCTAGTTAATATACTCTAAATATAAATTAGTCTTAGGTGCCCTGTTTGTCTTAAGGCTTTAGAATTATAACCTTATTTGCCTTAATTAGTGTAATAGCTTTTGTAAACGCTATTAACGCTACTAAAATAAATATTAAGTCTAGGTCCTTCTATTTTGCTAATACAGCGTCTATTTTAGACTTTAGCATTTCTTCTCTTAGTAGAAGAACTGTATCTTTACTAAATTCTTTATTAAGCTCTATCTAGAGCACTAGTTGCACATATAGTTAGTATAAGCTAATTAAAATTTTAGCCTAAACGTTGCGTAGTACTATTTAATTATCTACTAGGCTCTTCTAATTAGGATTAGGTCTAGTTTTAACATAGTTTCTCTTAGCCTCTAGCTTAATTACCTTATACTTTGTACTATATAAAAGTAGGAAGTTAAAGTTATTAGTAAATATTTCTTTGTCTAGCTACTAGAAGTGCTATTAGATATACATTAATATAAACTACTTAGTTTTCTTACTTCCTTTACCTTTAAACAGCGCAGCCTTAAGCTAGGCTAGTATTAAAAATGTTGTAATACTTTATAACTTAGCGTAGTTAAATATACATGTGCTCTTAGCTTCTGCGCTGCTTAGCTCTTCTTGCAGTAGAACTCTCTTGCATCTTATTATTGCGTTAGCTATAGTTAATTAGAAGTTATCTGTTTAGCATAGCTAGTAGAACGTTAGAAAGTTGCCCTTAATGCTTAAAATCTTTTAGCTCTATAGGTCTTGTGTAACTAGAGTTTAACGCAGTATAAACCTTACTGCAATCTTCTCTTCTAACGCTATAAACGCTATATACTCTAAAGAATTAAGTACATTTTTAACTTCTTCTTGTGCCTTAGATAAGCAGGTGTCCTAGCCCTTTACTATAACTAGGCCTACTATTTTTCTTGTCCCTCTTGTATCTACAACTTTCTTAATACTTGCGTACACAAGGTTAGTAGTAGTAAATAGTTTAGAACTATTTATATTATCCTTCTTACCTATAAGATAGTGCTAGTTTAAGAAGTTCTTATTATCTTACAGTCTGCTAAGTGCTAGAGAGATAAGAATAAGTATCTTATAGAAACTTCTCTCTATTAGTGTACCTAAGAGGGCCTAGGCCTTCTACTAATAACTATAGTTTTTAATTTAAATAGTCTTATACAAGTTACATATAATAGTATTCTTAGATTTATAGTTCTAGAACTTGTTAAAGATAATACGTTCTTATATTACTATATAGCTAGAAATATTAAAGGTATCTTTTGCGCTTACTTTGCTACCTCTCAATAATATTTTACGTGTAGTTATTAGTCTTATAGTTTAGTATTTATTAAGCATGCGTTTTACTAATATTGTATAGCTGTATATAATTATAAATTAGCTAGCAGATAGTACTAGATAGTAGGCAGTTGCATTTAAGTAGACTTTTAGCATATAGCGTTCTTAGATATACTATAGAACTATCTTTACATACTTCTTACTATCTTTTGTAAATTTACGTAGTAGAACGTTTTAGTTAAACGCTACAAGGTGCTGTTTAACTTGCAGATTAATCTTTATCTCTATTTCTTTATCTACTATTAGTGCGCCTATGCCCTGTAGAGAAGTGTTGTCTATAAAGTAGATATAGAGCGCAAGAGAGTCTTTTAGGTCGCACTATTCAGATTTGCAGAGGCCTATAGTAATAATTTTAGCCTTCTATACAGCTAGTGCGCAGCCCTATCTGCTTACTATAGATACTGCTAACTATAGCTCTTTTAGCATTAAAGAGTTTTTTTTGCATGCATACAAGAATGTCTGTTAGTTAGTTATAGAGTACTGTTCTTAACTATTGTCTTTAGCTTTATATTAACTAGTTTTATTCTTTTATTAGTTCTCTTGCACATAAGTCTAGTTCTTAAAGTGCGTATACCCTATAATTATTATAAGTATAGCTAATCTTATTTTCTCTATACCTATTATATTTTTAAATATACTGCTATTATCTAAAGATAGCTCTTTTTTGTAAAGTATATAGGCTTCTGTTAGTTAGTATACTATAAATAGAACTATTAGTGTCTATAATAAATGTAGTATTATAAGCGCGTTATTCTTAAAGTCTCTTAGTAAAGATCTAAAGAAGTTAGCTGCTTTCTACTATTTGTTCTCTTAGTAGTATTCTATTACTACTCTAATTTAAGCTAATAGATTATTTGCTGTTCTGTCTTGCGTGTTAGTTACGTAGATTGTAGTTACAGGCTCTCTAGAGTACACTTACCTTGTGTTTAGTAGAGCTTAGAGCTATAGCCTTTCTTCTAACGCAAGTTGTTTTGCTAACTAAAGCTCTTTATTCTTATCCTTATTACCTTTATTACATAGTTCTTATTCTTCTTTACTACTAGAGTAGGCATCTTTCTCTAGTAACTTTTGTTATTTTTTTATAGCACTTTTACATTTTTAACTAGGTATAGTAATTAGCGTAGATATTGCGTTCTTTTGTATTTGCGCAGCATCTTTATCTCTACTTCTCTCTACTTTCTTTGTAGTACTGTTATTCTGCCTTTCTAGGCGCTTAATTTTAGTAGTTAGAGTCTTAATGCGTATATCTAGGCTATTATCCTTCTTCTTCTTGCTCTTACTCTATTTGTTAAAGCGTTTGCTACTATTTGCTTTAGGTCCTGTTAATAATTTGCAGGCTAGGTCTACTAGCGCTCTTGTTATCTTTTGTTATTTATTGTTATTGTTTTTAGTGTTATTATTAAGCTCTAAGTAGAGGCGCCTTTGCCTCTTGTCTCTAGTAGCACCTACTAGGTTTATAATATTACTGTTGCTGCCTAAAGTAAAGTGCACTATATTATATAGTTAGCTGTTGTTATTTATATACTATTTTAGGTTATATTACTACTAGGCTTAACTTTATCTTATACTAGAGTCTAGTATTTAGTTGTAACGCTCTTAAGGCTTCTTATCTTAATATACAAGTTAACAGTTATAGTAAGATTATTATTATTAGTAATTAAGCGCAGCGCTAACGCGTTAAATATCTTTAAAGTGCTAACTATATACTAGTCTATAAATTTTAGTTAAGATAGGTATTTAACAAGAGCACTATATTTAAGATGTTATAGCTTTATCTTAAAGTTACTATCTTTAAGCTATTGTTAACGTACAGCTATTATTAGCCTTAAAAGTAGGAAGATTTAGGTAGTTTAACAATGTACGCTGTCTATAATATAGACAATAACGTTATTAAGTAACAGTTTAGTTATTATTGTAGTAAGGCCTATTAGCTAGGTTACTAAAGTAGTAGAAGAGCTTAAGACTACTAATACTAACTGCGTGCGTTCTAGTTCTAAGTTTACAGGCGTTAGTAATCTTTCTGTGTGTTTAGCTTTAACTTTGTTACTATAGTCTTAAATTTCTAAGATTATCTTTTTCTATACAGCGCTAGCTATTACTTTATAGAATTTCCTTAGTATACTACTATAAGTTAGTCTAAGGCATGCAGTATACTTAAGCTATTTATCTATTGTTAGGCTGCGTATTATCTTTAGGTAGTTAGCCTATAAGTGTGCCTGTTTAATCTTGTTATATGTGTTCTCTTGTTAAATAAAATCTGTTATCTCTTTAACCTATATGCGCTAGTCTACTACGTTAATATTATAGCCTATTCTTACAATTACCTATAATATATTATTAGTACTTATTGTCTTTATATTACTTATATACTATTTATTTAATTAAGGTAGCTACTACTTGTCCTTGTTATTGCGTTTCTATAACGCGCGCATTGTACAATATATTACGCGTAACAGTTAAGAATAGTATAGGCAGGTGCAAGAATAGTAGAATAGCTACAGTTTAGTTAGTGTATAGAGGTGTGCTTATATTATGTGCTTACTTATAACAGTGTTGTAATATACAGCGTAGTGTAGTAAACGTAACATAGAAAATTACGTGTATTTACGTTGCAGTACTATTATTATTGTTACATAGTTATAGTATATTTGTTATAGCAACGCAGTATTATATAGTTATAGTAGTAGGTTAAATTATAGGTGCAAGTAAAAGTAAGTAGAGTTTTGTTCTAGTATTATACAGCCTCTTATCTAGCGCTAACGCGTTATGTTATTTCTTTAAGGTAAGTAAAGGTATATTCTAGAGAAGTACCTCTTACTATGTGTTATTCTTAGTACAACACTATATAGTACTATATAGCATTATATAGCACTAAGTAAAATTCTTACTTTTTAGGTTTTTGCATTATAGTATAGGTAACTTACCTCTTGTATATTATAGTAGTAGCACTCTCTTTAGTCTAGTAAGCAAACTTAGCTAAACCTACTAGTGCTATTGTAGTAGACAGGTTATACTAAAACCTTAGTTCTCTTATAGTAGTACTATACTCTACTATCTAGTGCACTACCTTATTCTAATATCTATAGCTCTATATAGTATAATAATATTTATTAAATAGTTATTGCTTTATTCTAGGTAGCTAGTAATATATATATACCTTCTATAGTCCTAGATTTCTAGTATTGCGTTTAATAGTTTATATCTATTTCTTTAGTGTAGCAGGTGTAACTGCAGGACTCTAGCCTTAGTAAAATCACGCAACAAGACTGCGTTAGAAGGCTTAAGTTATATACTAGCGTCTAGCAGTTTATATAAAATTATAGAGAAGTTTTTTATACGTCTGTAGTCCTGTTAGCAAGGAAAACTGTCTGTTACCTTCTATTTTTTTGCATTATGTTGTTCTATTATAATTCTATATTATTTGTTAGTGTATCTAACGTCCTAGACTGTGTACTATTAGCGTAGATAGTAGTTAATAGATCTTTATAGTGTATACAGCTTGCAGCTAGCAAGAGAGTGTACAGCAGCCTACTTCTGTTATGCATTTTAACATTAGTTTAAGACGTTTGTATTTTTAACTAGATAATTCTACTCTATATTCTATAGATTTGTTTATAAAGAGATTAGTTTCTTCTTTTTAACGCTAAGTTTGCTATTAATATAGTAGTATTCTCTTGTTTAGGTATTCTCTCTTAGTATTAGCAACTAATGTTACAAAGTGTATAGTACGCAGTATCTTATAAAGAATACTATTATTATCTATTGTTTTATGTTTTTATATAATAGCCTTGTCTTTTATTAACCTATCTTGCAGTATAGTGTCTCTGCTTAGTGCTAGTATACTAAAGTGCTTAACTTTCTGCACTACTATCTTACTTAGATGTTACTATATATACATAATTTCTTAATAACCTTACTCTTTTAGTTGCATAGATTGTGTGCTACTGCTTTAGATTATTAATCTAGTCTTTAGCTTAACATAGTTAGTACTAGGTAATTATTCTTTAATTCTAGTGTTTACTAGGCTAATATTGTCTAGTTATTTTAATTAATGCGCTACCTAAAATACTAGAGATTACAGGCCCTATAAGATAATTTGTGCAATAGCTATTCTTGTTCTAGTTAAGTATAGTATTATTACGCTTTTCTAACTGTAACTATACTATAATATTGCTCTTAGTTTTTACGCTTATAGATAGCTTAGCGCAATTTTATTTTAGGTATATATTATTCTTGTGTTTACATTAGCGTAGTCTTACTACCTAGTTACGTATATCTTTTTAGCGTCTATCTTACAGCTCTATAGCTATCTATTTTATAGTTGCCTGTTACAGTACTCCTAGCTTCTTTATATATTACCTATTGTTTATAGTAAACTCTTACTAACCTATATATACCTGCAATTAATCTATTATATCTGTTACTTTGCAGTATAATAGTCTAGGAAGTAATAGTACCTTATAGTTTTCCTCTATCTTATTTAGGCTGTATATTGCAACAATATAGTCTAAGAGGTAAGGAAGATCTTTATAGTTAGGATTGCGCTCTTTAGGTAACTTAATAAAGCTCTTAACGTCTATACTATTAATAACACGTATGTCTTTAAGCTAGTTAACTAAATTGTTAAGCTTATAGTAGGTTTCTTAGAAGTTGTCTATATATAGCTATAGGCTGTAGTATATATTTAGATATATTAAGATCTACTAGCTACTGCGTATAGTCTTAGCTCTTATCTTGTTATACTACGCGTAACATCTCTAGCAAATAGCGTAAATAATATCTATTGTTTTAGTAGGATATTTGCCTATTATACTTTTCTCTACTATAAAGTATAGGAAATAGGCGCAGACTTTAGCCTTCTATGCGCAGGTAATACCTTAGTCTATTAGTTAGTATAGTATTATACTACCTGCAGGTAGAAATATAACTCTGTTATATTAGTAAGTATTGTAACTTCTATTACTATAATAAGCCTGCAGTACATTAACACTATATATACTAAACGTTCTGCAGCAATTAGTAGCTTATCTAAAGCTTTACTACTGCGTGTTTATAAGGCAGGAACCTGTTAATTAGTAATAATACTTGTCTGTTTATACAGTTAATAAACTACTTCAGCTATTCTAGTATAATGTTAGTGTCTATTTAGATAGAATTATTGTCTTAATAGACATAACTAAGACTATAAATATTTAGGTTCTTTTTACTGTCTATACAAGTTGTATAGTTTAAGAATCCTATAAACTATAGAAGTACTTAGTCTAAGCTATCTGCGTTTATACACAGCACACTAGTTATATACTTTCTATCTAGTCTAGGTCTAGCTTCTAGATTATCTACTAACGTATATTAAGGCAAGTGTTTCTAGTATATACTAGCCTTATCTATGTTGTATAAATTCTTAGGCGCGTATCTACTTACTATGTTGCAAATCTCTTCTATTATAAGCTTAGTATCTTTAACTATTATACTACTGTAGTTGCCTACTGTTTTTGCCAACTGTTTATATAACTATTTACTGTGTTATTATTTATATATAGTAAGCTATTTGTTATTAAACTCTCGTATTTTACAGCTGTTATATTTAGGCAGGTGTTACCAAAGTTAACGTACAGTTTCGCAAATTATATTATTAGTAATATTAATATAGGCTGCCTGTAACTCTATATACTAGTTATTTAGAGCTGCCTTAAGAGTTTTCTATTGCAGACGTCTATTATGCGCGTAATTATAGCTAGTGTATTTGGTTTTGTTACTGTCTAGGTGTTCTTGCGTTATTAAAAGAATATTAGTTATATTGTTTAGTTATATATAGCAGTAAAAGGCTCTAGTAGCCTATATAGTAAGTTATAATTGTAGTATTAAATATAGAAATAATGCCTTATGTTTATAAACCTTAATACGTTCTGTAATAGTTTAGGCATAACTATGTTGCTAGTTAGGTATTAGACCTTAACCTATCTATAAACTAGAGAATGTAGGCTTAAAGTTATAGTAGCAGAATAATAGTAGAAACTAGATGTATTTACAAAAAGCAATCTACTATCTAATATAGTAAAGATAATACACTTGCGTATGCTATTACTCTAGTAGCTACTTATAGTATTTAATATAAAACAAAATCTAAGCTTAGCCTTAAACCTATACTAGTATAATTATAGCACTAATTAGTTACTCTAAGTGCCTATTACAATAGATAGCTCGCAATTAACGCTAATAGTAATCTCTAGTAGATAATAGTTATAGATAGTGTAACGTAACTATAGCTGCTAGCTATTTAAGAAGCCTACTGTAGTAGTAGGTTGTGTGCAGCACTAGTAGTATTCTCTAGTGTACAATAGTTACTAGTAGTGTAGCGTAACTATAGCTACTAGCTATTTAAAGAGCCTGCTGTAGTAGTAGGTTGCGTACAGCACTAGTAGTATTCTCTAGTAAATAATAGTTACTAATAGTGCAACGCAACTGTAGCTGCTAGTTGTTAGAAGAGCCTGCTGTATTAGTAGGTTGCGTGCAGTACTAGTAGTATTCTCTAGTAAATAACAGTTACTAACAGTGCAACGCAACTGTAGCTACTAGTTATTAGAAAAGCCTAATTATAGATATTAATGCGTTTAAGGTGTTTGCTGCCTTATATACTATACACAAAATTTGTAAAGTATTACGCGTTACTTCTTATGTATATTCTTTTCTGCTAAGCGCCTCTAAGACAAATAAATACAGGCCTGTTATTTTAATTTATATAGGTGTTCTTTAAGGTCTTAGCTGTGCCTACTAGCGTAGTAGGTATCCTTTTTATTAATAGCTAGCAGCATCTTAGTGTAGATAAGTTTAATGCGCGTAACTTCTTTATGTTAGTAGAAGTTCTTAAAGCTATAATAAAGCTTAGTAATAATAGAGAACTTAATGTTATATAAGTTGTAGTTAGAATATCTTAATATCTAGACGTTAGATTACTGCTTGTAGAGTCTAATAGAAATGTATTGTATATAGTATAAGAGAGGTTGCAGATGCTTAGGTAGGCTTTGCTATTAAAGAGCTTAATAAGAGTGCTAGAATAGAGAAGTCTTAACAAACAACTGCAACTTAACGTTATTCTTAATTTTTGCCTGTAAAAATATATAGACAAAAGCATGTAAATTGTAGTTATATCTCTAATATCTTCTAGTTACCTAATAGTATAAGAACTGCGTTCTTAAGTTAGGCTAAGTTATTAATGTGCGCACTAGGATGCTATTATAGCTATTGTTATAGAGATCCTTGTTATTAAACACGTTATAAGGTATCCTAGTTAAGTAATAGTATTATAGAACATAATAAAGTTATTGTAACAATAGCGCTCTTAAGTTAAGCTAAGTTATTAATATACGCACTAGGATACTATTGTAGCTGTTGTTATAGAGATCCTTGTTATTAAACACGTTATAAGGTATCTTAGTTAAGTAATAGTGTTATAAGACATAACAAAGTTATTGTAACAATAGTACTTTTATATTAGGCTAAGTTATTAATGTGCGCACTACAATGCTATTATAGCTGTTATTATAGAGATCTTTGTTGTTAAACACGTTATAAGGTATTTTAGTTAAGCTACAACATCTAAACAGCTGCTAAAGGGTCTATTTAGAACATAAATTTGCTTTTATGCTAGTAGGCTAAGAAGTAGCGCAGGTGTAGTGCTAACAACATAGTAAAGCTTAGTTCTAGATTTTTAAACCACACAAAGATATAGACGTAATAGGTATATTTTTAGTTTTATAAGAATAAAAATATAATAAAGAATTAAGTCTCTTAGACTTAAAAGGAATATATATACAAAGATAGTAATATTAAATTAGAAGTATAAATTATATATTAAGAAGTAGCTGTATATATAACCTACACGTAGTTTGTTTTATATATTATAGACACAGCTCTTGGTCTTATAATAGATAAAATAATATAACATTCTGTGTATATTTTAACAAAAGACTATTACTTTAACTCTAAGACTAGAGACACATAGGTAAATTTATCTCTAGTTTTAAGGTTAGGAAAATATAAGAAGGCGCAAGTGTATAATAGATAAAAATAACATAAGGTTCTATATATGTTTTAACAAAAGACTGTTACCTTAACCCTAAGACTAGAGACATATAGGTAAATTTATCTCTAGTTTTAATGTTAAGAAAACGTATATATAGTAAGATATAGAAAGTAGCTAGCTAGTAAGGCTATTATATACTCTATTAGCGCTAATAGTTTAAGAGTAAGCAGCACATAGATGCGTTTAATATATAGCAGTTTATTAATAGTATTTGTTACTATTTAGCCTCTATTATATTTACACATTGTAGTAAGTTAGAATAGTAGTCTCTAGTAGACAACTATCCTATACTGTGCTAGAGAAAGAATATAAATTAGATCTATAGGCATTTTAAAACTAGATAAGATTAAATATACTAGCTACTTAGAATATTAGTTAACACTATATATAAATTATACTTATTATTTCCTACTATTAAGTAATTACCTATGCCTATTACTAGTCTTACCTATAGTATATATAGTATACTATTCTACCTGCTTCTATCTATACTAAGCCTAGCTACCTTAGTACAGGTTGTATACTAGGCTGCTAGAGCTACTAGTCTATTTTTTTTTTACTTTTAAACCTTGTACGTGTCTACTTGCAGGTACACTTACCTTTTAGTACAATTAGATTCTACTATATATATTTTAAACACGTAGTAACTTACTTATTCTAGAGTGTTAATATTTTTTAGCATAAGGATTATTATTAATATTAATCTCTATTGAGCTGTGTTAGCTAGCTTAACTAACCTAGTTGTTAACAAGTAAGCTCTAGTGTAATAACATAATAGTTGTTAGTATAATAAAGAATATTAAAGGAAAGAAAAATATTAGTTGTTGCGCCTACAACTATTAGTATAGTTCTGTACACAGGTTAAGTAATTATTAGCTACAGTAGACTTTAGTAAACTATAGTAGATAACAGACTGTGCAGCACAGAATAGATACTGCTAGTAACTACTCTAACACTATATAACTAATGTTAATACTATTTTTACACACTTAGTCTTCTTATATCTAAACTATAGAGTTATATATAAGCAAATTAGTAATAGATTGCATATGCATACTGTGTAGCTTTTACACTAAGACGTACGCAGGACTTGTTAAACATAGTACTTAATACTAGACACGTTACTACCTGCTACCTAACAATACGCTAGTTATAACTTCTAACACTACAATATAATAGTACAACTCTAATAGCTATAACGTAATAGATGCTACTCTAGGCAACGCAGTACCTGCTTTATACAGCAACACCTTATATAAACGCAACTACACTCTAGCTAAATATAAAGTAAGAGAGTAGATAGGCCTAATATTAGTGTCTACACAAGAATAGGATAAACTGTTTAAGATAGTAAGTAGACAGCACGCTAGCAAACCCTTTAGTTTAAGAATAGCAGACGCAAAGTAGTAGGCTATACGTAGCTAAATAGTATATGCGTGCTAACACTAATAGGAATAACATAGTAGAGCTCTTTAGTTCTCTTTTTACACTAGCATTTACATTGTAGCTATAAAGGATAAAATGTACATTAGGTAATATTAATAGCCTCTTTACTAATATATAGCTATATAAGCTACATTTATAGCTATATAAGCTATATTTATAGCTGTAGTTCTTATTAGAGCGCTAATAGCAACAAGCTATGTTAAGCATTTAATCTAGGCTATAAGACAACGTATAGATACAAAAGAACGTCGCAATTACATCTAGGTTATTAAACTTCTTACCTAACTAATATATATTTATATACTAGGATATTATATTACAGATTACCTTTATACTTAGTTATTTCCTATTTGCTAATAAGATAGTTTACGCACCTAGCTGTTCTTTTACAGGCACGCCTAATAATCCTACAAGAGTATATTATAAACTACACTTAGAGAATTAGTAGTAGTTAATACAATAGCGCTTGCTAAATAGTGTAACCCTTATACTAGTTATACTAGTAGTAAACAAAACATAGTTATTTATTATATCTAGTAATATAGTAGTATAGCTAATATATATTACTATTAGAAATCTTAACTATAAGGCACGACAACGCAGAACAACACCTAGAACACTACTAGCTAGATTTATCTTAATAGCTAAGCTTCTAGACTCTATTCTAAAGAGTAAAGTATATTATTACTAAATAGGCACACTATTGTTGCGTAAGTACTAACTACAGCGTTAATACCAGAGGGTTACTATAGAGAACAGACACTAACTAGTAACTGCAGCACTTAAAGAAGCTACTAAATACAGTATACAGCTAGAGTTTACTAACTAATAGACGTAATAGTGTTACCTAACTATTTGTACAATTCTAGCTAACTATAAAGAGTAAGTGCTACTAACAGGTGTAAAGAAAAACAGACACTATACTTAATGCATAGTACTACTAGACAAACAAGAAAACTTATACAATAAATATCTATAGTAAATAAAAGAGTATATACGCTTATAACAGAGTTATTGTCTTAATAAAGAATATAAGAATTATGTTTATCTAGTAGAGTGCTTTGGCTAGAATTACTACAACTTTAATATATATAAGTTGTTAGCTACAGATATATTATATTTACTACTTAAGAAGTTAGTTATAAAGATATTAGAGTTTACAAAAGACATGCTAATAGACATATACCTTAAACAAAAGAAGAGCTAGAATAGTGCTGCAGTTCTAGTAGTAGAAGACAACAGCTATGCCTAGTTAAATAAAAGGTTTTACTAAGTTAAGTATAACACTAGACTAAAACAGTTTAATAACAAAAGGGCTTTTACAAAAGTGTTGCAGTAGACTAGCGCAGAACAAAAAGTAGTAATTTGCTAATTTGTAGTAGTAGTGTCTCTTCTGCTAGCAACTAAGACACTATACGTATTGTATTTTATCTAGGCTACGTATAATCTACTAGTACTATTACAATATAAAAGTTATAACAAAAACACGTTAGGGTATATATTGTTAGCTATTAAACAAATAGAAGTTCTAAAAGAAGAGTTTTAACCTTTTAGACAGACGTAAGAAAAAGAAAATGATTTCAACTACTCTAAATAGCACGCACTACTCTATATTATTAATAATATTTATATATATAGGGCCCTTAATAGCATATACACTAGAATAAATAGTAAGGCTTACTATATTACAATAGTAAAACAATTCTACCTAATAATAAACAAGAGAGATTTTCTTACGCAAATTTACCTCTACAACTTTAGATAGCTTGCGCTTATAGCGTTTAAACACAAGACAGTTATAGACTAAAGTTAATAGTGCACTACTGCTAACTAGCGCAAGTATACCTTTACTACAAGCGTGTTAATAGTAATACTATTTAGATAACTTAGATAGTTTATACTAGGCATATTACTAAATTCTATTATACTACCTCTTAGCAAGGTTACTATACATATTACGTTGCTATACTTTATATATGCTACTGCAGTATTTGTCTAACACTACTATTAGAAGGTAACTAGCTACCTTGTTACCCTATATAACAAAGACAGATAGAACCCTAACCTTTACTAGGTAAACAGGATAAATATAAAAATACACTCTTCTATAAAATGCTTAAGGCTATTAGGTAAACACTATAACAACTCTAAATATTACAAAGAAGATATAGTGCAATACGCGCCTAACTAGCATAGGACTAGAAAATAGCGCAAAGATTACGTGTAGGTATAAGAGTTTGAATATAAAGACTACACGCAACTATCTTAGACTATTGCAAATAGTAGAGCTATAGCTTAAGTGCACCTAATACTTATATTTATTAACAACAAATACTAAAACAAGAATAGAAAGAAATATAAGTATATAGGTGCCTTCTGTAAGGTTATAGTGTTTAATAATAATAGTTAAATTGATTATATAATAGAGATACTAAGCGTGCGCTACTGTACATACAGTACAAAGACCAAGTAATATACACTATAAGTATTTAAGGTATATAATATAATAACTATTATTTACTCTATATACTTAGTACTAAAGGATCTACCTACACTTTATAATAAGGTCTTTGTTTTATACTATGTAAATAATTATATTAATTAGAACAAATATAATAGACTGTATTCTTTTATATTTAATTAAGACTAGACACGTATAGTGTAGAATTATAAATAGAAGTAAGTGTAGTAAGACAACTAGTATATAGCGTTAGACATAGTAAATAGAATTATATATCTAATAATAGCTCTACTATAACTTTAACATACCTAATAGAACGTAAACCTACTAATATAACAAGCGCTATAATACAGAACTATAGCGTAAGGCTGCTAACGCAACCTTCTTTCTATATATAATATACTACTACAAACGCGTAATACTAGTAACTCTTATCTACGTACACAAGTACTATAGAGATATTTTAATAGTTACCTAGAATTGCTAGTTAATATACATAGAAGGATAGCACTACTATAGTAACACTAGATATAATTATTAAAAGGCAGTATATACAATATAATGCAACTAATAGTAGAAGAATACAACTTAATATACTCTAACGTAGAATAAGAGATAAAGAGGCAAAAGATACTAGGCTGTTTTCTATAAACAACTATAGTAAAAGAATACTTATAGTAAATTACAAGAGCAATTGCATTACAACAGAATAGACTACTATAGAACATAGCTAATAGTTGCCTTATCTAGACAATTATACACTTTACTATCTAATATAACTATAACGCAGCCTAATAGATGCGCTTGTAATAGAATAAAACTAAACTAAATAACAATTAGAAGCAAGCTTTGCTAGATAGAAACCTGCGTAGAAAGATAAAAGAAACAGATAATAAAGAGTTAAGTATAACACAAATTACTCTTAATATAACAACTATATTAGTATTAAACGTAACTAGAAACAAGCATACTCTTATTAGGACAAACCAGCTGTTATATATACACTACAACCTGCTAGCAATAGACAAGTATATTAACAACCTTAATTATAATTTGTTTATATAGATATTAGAGTATAAATTAGGCTTTAAAAGTAAATACAATAGTATATATTACTACACAAAGAAAGAAGATAGGTAGGCGCAAATATAGATATCTATAAAGGCACGCTAGCACAGCGCATTACAAAAGACAGTTGTATTAAAGATATACTAGGCGTTATTTACAATTAAACTACAAATATAACTAGTATAGTAGTATACTAGATCTATACTAACAACTTACTAGGTAAATAGTTTTCTACGTGTAAGGCTACTAAATCGCCTATATTACGCGCATAACTATTTATACTAATAGTAGATAACTATTATATACGCTAACATTTAGTTAAGAATAGAAAAGCACCTAATTACCTGTATTGCGCGCACTACTATTTATGCTAACAGTAGATAACTATTATATACACTAACATTTAGTTAAAAACAAAAAGGTACCTAATTACCTATATTACGCGCACTACTATTTATACTAACAGTAGACAACTATTATATACGCTAACATTTAGTTAAAGACAAAAGGGCACCTAGTTGCTTATATTACGCGTATAACTATTTGTGCTAACAGTAGATAACTATTATATACGCTAGCACGTAGTTAAGAACAAGAAACTATCTAATTAAACAGCCTAACTACTATACTCTAGTAGAATTTAAGGCAATATTAGACTGTATATGTTACAAAAACCCTACTTATACCTATAAAGTAAAAACTCTATTACGCTACACATATTGCTTACTTCTACTACCTTTACTACTAGTTCTCTAATATTTAAAAAGTAAGCGCTTACTCTATATACTCTATACTAAGTAGCAAATTTAAGTAATGTTAGCAGTACACTATATCTCTATCTAAACAAGCGCTAAAACAAGCGCTAACAGACAATAGTGTAAAGGTTAGCCTTCTAAGAGATGTAACTCTAGAACTAATATACTAAAAACTAAGACGCTACAGAAACTAAAAACTATCTAGACTCTAACGCTACTATTCTTAAGCCTTAACTCTAGAGTTAAAACAGACGTACAACTAACTACTATACTAGCCTAACTAAAAAGTTACCTAATAAGACAGCCTAGAAATTAAATTTTATATACTTCTAGATCTATAGCCTTACTTACTTGTTAACAAGAAGAATCTAGACGCAGTAGTAGTATAAGCATAATAAGCTAACACAAACTAAAAACCTATAAGACTAATAGATAGAAAACGTTAGTAGTTAAAAAAGAACTACTATTAGACTTAAAGCTATTGCATTATAGAAAGATACCTTATTATGCACAATTAAGTAGTTCTAACTGTTACAGAGTTATAACTCTTCTTATCTAGTACAAACCTATTTAGGTTACTACTATAGAGGAAGGAAAAACGCTAGGCAAAGGAAAGTGTATTACTAGAAAATAAGACTATACTAGAGAAGGCAAGAGTTATTCTAGTAACACATCTACTTACTAATAACAGAATAACGCTATACAGTATAGTAATAATACTATAGCTTAATACATGCAGGTATATATACGCCTAAATACAACTAGATACTTAGATAGAAGTATAGAACACTCTACTGTTATTAATTTAATTATATATTAGCTTAACACTGTACAAAGAAGCTGCTTGCTATATAGGTACTATCGCAGCCTACTAAGAATAGTAGCTAACAGTAGGCGCCTAGATACTAGATATATGTAGTAACTTACAGACCTACGCGTTAAGGCAAGAATAACTAGAAATTACTAGTGCCTATATATTAAACTACCTAGACAGATAGGCTCTTAAGCCTAGTAAACTACTTAAAGACTTTACTTACTTACTACAGGGTCTAAAGAATGCAAGTACACTTCTAAAATAGCTATACTAGCTAACTAAAGACAGCCTAAATCTACTAGATTTTTAAACTCTAGTATTGTAGCAGTAATAGTATAGTTATTCTATAATAACAGGAAATAAAGCATTGCTGCAATAACTAGAAACTAAGAGAAGTTTAATAAAATAAGTGCAAATATAGTAGCACTAATAGGCTTAGTTATATTTAACGCAATTAGAGAGTTTAATAATAACAGCACTAGGAAAACTAAACTCTTCTATAGACACACTATAAAAGATATGTTGCAATTACTACACTTAGTATTAGCTAGTAGAAAGCAGACTACTTTAATACTATTTACAAAAAATAGAAGAACTTAGAAGGTATTAGATAGATTCTTATATAGGACAATATACAACAGGATATTACTATATACACAAACTAACAAGAAAATAACAGAACTAACATTTTAGTACTAAAGAATACCTATAATAACAACGTAGATAATATTCTAGCTAACTATACAAAAGAGGAGTAAGATTACTACAATGCGCTTATAGACAATTACAACAACAAAGAGAAAGAAAAGGTAAACTACTTAATAGAAAAGAATAAAAAAGAAGACATTAGATAAAGAGAGAAAGTCTTACACAGAGACACTAGTAATATAAGTAAGTCTAAATATAATGCAATATATAATAACTTGCATAGAGTACTGTTTATATATGTGTACGTAAAGTATTAAGTAAAGTAAAAGATGTTTTACTAAAACAGTATAGATATGCAAATAAACTTGCACTAGAATACCTTTATAAGGTAGACAAACAGCTATAGTTTAAGAACTGTAGAGGTAGCTAGAGTATTGTAGCAGAAGACGCATAGAAAGAATTTTTAACGCAGGCCTATAATATTATAATTAAAGGTAACATACTTAACGTAATTGCCTTAACTAAAGAGGAATAGTAACTAAAACTAGATAAGTATAGCAAGTTAGTGTAATGGTATAAAGAAGAAATAGAGTATTATTAAGTAGTTATAAATAGCAAGTAAGGCAAATATTATAATAACTAGATATGCTTTTGCTAGTATAACGCGTAAATACTATTAAGTTAGCCTTAATATAACGCAATAGTGCAGACTACTATAGCAGACAGTGCAGTACTAGCAGACACAGCACCTAATTCTAATATAACTAACTAGCAAGATAATTACTACTCTGTAAGTAGTAGTAGCTATTATAGCCTTCTATACATAGAGCGCGTTGTGTACCTGCTAACGCGTGCTCTATAGAACGTTAAGTCTAGTAGCTGCGTCTAGGCTAGCCTACTTTTAAAGGAGTATAATTTATCTATACTATATTTAATTAAAAAGCCTACCTAACTAGATAAGAGGAACTAGCTTAGTTAGCCTACGCTATAAGAGTGTAAAGATATAGGCAGCTAGCTATAGTACATAGTTCTGCTAGTGCTATAGTACTTAATAGTCCTTAACTATTAAATCTAGCAACACTAGTAATACTAGTAACACTAGTAACACAGGCAATATAGGTAACACAGGTAACTTACTATTAGGTTACTATTAAGTTGCTAGCGACTAGAAGTAAGTAAGGCAACTTTAGCAAATTGTCTAGTAGATAGTATTGCTGTTAGGCAGCTGCGAGTCGCTATAACTAGGCTAACTAGACAAATCTTAATTTTTCCTTACGTAGTAGATTAGATAGTACTCTTTAGTTTAGATTATACAAGTAGAACGTTATTGTATATAAGCTTTGTAAGGCTTATAACCTCTTGTTTATTAAATATAACTAGATTACAGGCTATGTTCTATAACTCCTAATCCTACACACGTTATATTAATCTAATATTAATTACTTAAGAGATAATAACAAGGTTCTATAGCACAAACATTAAGGCTACCTAGGCTAGTAAGCACTCTAGGCTCTTACCTAATTAGCCTAAAACGTTAAGATAAATAGGACTAAAAAGATAAATTGTTAGGACTGCTTAGTTACTTATGCAGCTTAAGTAGTCTTACAAAGGCTAAGAGAAAGATTCCTACAACTATTCTATTAAGTTTCTTAGGATCTGTTTAATATGCTAACTAGAAGGCTTTATAAAGAATAGTTCTGAATTATTAAGGAAGACTACTTAGGTAAGCTTTTTAACTACAACCTTTACAATAAGACGTTAAATAAGATTATAAGAGTAATTAAGAGATTTACAGCCTAGGTTAGGAACAATTTTAATCTAAAAATCATAGAAATCTATTATAATAATAAAACTGCGACTCTGTCTTAGAGAGAGTATTTGCAGTATAAGAAGTAGGCAGATTGTAAGAGGTTTATATAGCAGCAAAGTTATAAGATAACAATAGTAGTATAAGTAGAAGTAAGTTAATTTCTATTCTACTACTTTAGTGCAGAACTGCTCTTTTGTAGATACAACTAAACGCGTGTCCTTACAACTAGAATATACTAGGTCTGTACTAGCGCAGCGCTATTAAAACGCTAGGGCAGCTATACGCGTTCTACGCGTAAAGACGCAAGAGTAGTGTTGTTGTAGCGTAGGCGCGTTACTGCGTAGCCAATAGCTCTATGCTGTAACATCCTTACAATTATTTCTTTCTCTCTAAAATTACTGTCCTAGTAATTTGTATAACATTAGGTTTATTAGTGTATACCTTATATTATTATTATAGAGCCTGTTTGTTATATAGCTATTATTGTGCTAAGACTAAAACTCTAAGTAAATCTAAGAGGCAGCTAGTAGCTATAGTAATAGTAGAATTATAGCAAAACTTTGTGTGCGTAATCTTCTTTACTTCTTTAGTAATAACTATATTATTCTACTACTATATTATCTACTAGCTTTACGCTGTTGCAACCTTGTTACCTCTATATTAATTACTATAAGTACTACGCCTATACTGCCTCCTACTTCTACTGTCTCTATAAGTAGTATAACACTAGCGTTATAATGTTACTAACTTAGCGCTTAGGCTACGCCTGTTGCCTACTGTAGTAGCGTTTCTAATGTAAAGTTAGTAATTTTAATTTGCCTATGTTACGCTAAGGGCCTAAGGCTTACTAGCACCTATTATAACCTTATAGTTAGTAGCCTACGCTGCAGCTCTTGCTAGGGCAAGAAAAAGCTCTGATCTAAAGTTCCTACCAATTTTGTTAAAGGCTAGAATACTATGTACTAGTAGTAGTAGCGTCTTGCTACTAAGAAAAACTCTAACTTTATTATAGTTACTGCGTAAGAGACAGCGCTGCGCTAGTAGACTAGCTTAGTAAAGCTTTTCCTGCGCACAGAGGTTAAGCATAAGAGTTGTTATTAGCCTAAGAGTAATAGAATCTAGATTCTACAGGTTAAAGTAACTAACTACCTATCTACTATAGTAGAAGGCATTCTTAACCTACTATAGGCTTAGGTAAGTTATTTTTTCTATTCCTTGCAGTTGCTGCGCTAGCGTTCTAACAGCGTCTAGGCTAACCTCTCCTCTCTTAGCAAGGCTAACGCGTAGTCTAACTCTAACTTTAATATAAAGAGAAAGAAGTCTTTCTTTAGGTCTAAGCCTAGGTCTAAAAGTAGCAGCAGTAGTAGGGGTAGAGATAGAGATAAAACCCTTCCCTAGAAGAGCTCTAGCCCTATGCCTCTTTCTAAGAAGAAAGGCAAGAGTAAGGCTAAAGCTAAAGCTAAGCCTAAGCCTAAAGCTAAACCTAAGCCTAAGCCTAAGCCTAAGAAGCGCCTGGCTTTAGCTAGTCTTACTAAGGAGCCTGCGTCCAAGCGTGTTAAAGGCTTAGACCTGTTAGGTTGCCTAGTGCGCGCCGCAACAGCGTTAGCAAGGAGTAAGGTCCTATTAGAGTTAGGTAATATTGTTCTCTAGAAATAGCAGGAAGAGGTAGAAAATAGAGAGCTTAGTAATAATTTACTAGGCTTTTTAAGCTTCTATAAGGCTAATAAAGATAATAATAAGTTCTTAGGCTAAGCTAGTAGTTATACTTAGCTGCGCTGCTAGGGCGCTAGCAGTGCGCTAGTAAGGCGCCTTTATTTTCTATGTTTTTTCTTTTTTTCCCTTTGTTTTCTTTCCTCTTTTTTTTTTTTTTTTTTTTTTGTATATTAATTGTATAAGTAATCAATCTCCTCTCTAGTTATACTTTTCTATAAGTAATTTGTCTATATCTTTTTAATTAACCTATTTGTTATATTCTAAGGGCTAGCCTTTCTATTTTACTAGGTAATTTACTAAACGCCTGTTACGCCTCTTTGCTAACACAGCTTTAACCTTATAGTGTTATTACAGCTTCTTACTATTATCTAGATTAACAGGCCTAGGTAAAGTTAACACTTCTCTCTTTCTAGCTACAAATAGCTAGAGTAAGGAGGTGTAGAATACTAGGTAGATTCTTATGTGCAACAAGAGTAAGATTCTAAAAGCTTATAAGCTAATTTGCTCTTCTACTAGAAAGAGACTTATCTAGCGCAGTAATAGCTTTCTACTAGCGCTGCACAGGCGTAGATGCTTTGTTAACAAGAAGATTATATCCCTAGGTTTAAACCCTTAGAGCCTGTGTCTTTTATTGTAATATTACTCTTAATATTGTAAAGTTTTATGCTAGTAATTGGCTAGAGTATCCTAAGTTTATATAAGCGTTTGCAACCTTTCTCTAACGCTAGAGACTTTAGTAGGCGCTGTTAGCTTGCAGTTAAGGCGCAAGTAGAACCTATAGTAGGTAAAGAATAGAGATATTTTTAACGTAGCCTGCTTAGTATTATTATAGGCAAACTCTGCTAGTAACAAAAGGTATACCTAATTATTTAGCTAATTGCTTACAAAAGCTATTAAGTATTACTCTAGCGTTTAATTTTAGCGTTCTGTTTAGCTATCTGTCTATAGATAGAAGGTAGTGCTAAGCTAGCGCTTTACCTTTGCTATAAAGTAGAAGTCTACTTAAAACTACAAAGTAAAGACACTTCCTTTGTCTAATACAATATTTTAGGCAAGCTAAAGAATTGTATAACATATTCTAAAAACAGATCTACTAATTATAAAGTAGTAACTACTTTCTGTATAGAGATATACTTAGCTATTTTTGTGTACTTATTAACTATAATAAGTATTGTGTTGTATACAACACTATAGCGCTTAGCAGGTAGTAGGCCTATAATAAAATCTATTGTAATTTCTTGCTATAGTCTCTAAGGTTAGAGGAGCGCGTTTAATACGCTAGTAGAGCGCTACTTAAGCAACTTTGTACCTTAGCACACTAAGTAAGAGTTAATGTACTCCTTAAGCTCTTTCTTAAGCCTAGGCTAATAGTAGTATTAGGCTACAAGCTTAAGCGTTTTAGCCTACCTAAAATAGCTAGCAAGTAGATTATTGTAATATAGCTTAAGGAGCTTAGCCTTAAGAGCTAGCTCTAGTAGAATATATAGTTAGTTCTTAAACTAAAGGCTGCCTAAAGCGTTAAGCTTCTAGTGCCTTAAGCGTTTGCTAGCGCCTTAATAGGCAGACGCTAGAGATTTAACGTCCCTGCGTATTGCAACTGCTCTTAGGTTATTCTGTTATTCTTGTACACAGATTTTAAAGAAGGACTTAGAGAGTTCCTTATAAGCTAACCTCTCTAAGGCTGTAGCTCTTACTTATAACTGCGTAACTCTTTAGGCTATTACTAGTCTGCTCTTAGAAATTTTCTAATTAAGGCTGTAGCTCCTAGCTGTTGCCTTAACGCTATGCGTTAGGCTTTATAACTGCGTAACTCTTTAGGTTATTACTAGTCTGCTCTTAGGGTTCTTCTAATTAGGGCTGTAGCTTGTAGCTATTGCCTTAACGCTGTACGCTAGGCTTATAGAAACATCTTTATTAAGATATAGAGTGCTCGCTTACTATTAAGCTGTTGTCTAGCTTCTTACTAACGCTAGCTTCTTACTAGGTAGCTTAGCTTAGGTTTCTGCTAGCTGCAACTTCTTTTGCAGTGCTAGCAACATGTCTAATATTTAAATATCTAGCGTGTTACTATTGTCTATAAGTTGCTTTAAAGGCCTATCTGTAGGATTTATCTTTCTAGACTAATACTTAATCTTAAAGTTATAAGCAGCTAGCTTTATTACCTAGCTAGCCTATCTTCTAGATAGAGTTAACGTGCCTATAAAGCTGCGTAAGTTGTTATAGTCTATCTATATTTTTAACTAAATTGCTAGCCTCTTAACGTAGTAACGCTAGTGCTGCACTACTATAATAATAGTAAGAAGCTCTAGGTTATATATGTAGTAGTTTCTTTCTATAGAAGAAAGCTTTCTTAACTAGAAGGCTATAGAGTGCTAGTTTCTATTTGCATAGAGTTAGGAGAAGATATCTACTACTTCTTAAATAGAGGTATTAGTTTCTAACTTAGATAGAAGTGTATAGTTATAGTATTGCAGGACAGGTGCAGTTACAAATCTGTTGCATAGCTAGCGCTTTGCTTTCTCTGCAGTGTTAGGCTAGTTAAAAGAACTAGACTTCTTCTCTTAAACTAATCTCTTTAGAAGATCTATAATAGAGCTAATAATAACAGAAAAGCTCTATATAAAGCGTTAATAGAAGTTTGCAAAGCCTAAGAAGACTTAAATATCCTTAAAGGATGTTAGCGTAGGCTAATTAATAATTGCGCGAACCTGTTCTAGATCTATTGTAACACTATTAAGGCGCATAATAAACCCTAGGAACTTAACTTAGTTAGTAGCAAAGGTACACTTTTTTAAGTTAACAAAAAGACTGTATTCTCTTAGCTTAGCAAGTACTTTTCTTACCTGCTTCTAATAATCTTTTCTCTTTGAAGAAAAGATTAGAATATTATTAAGATAGATAACGCAAAACATATCTAAATATAAGGCTAAGGCTCTATTAATATACCTCTAGAACGTAGCAGGTACGTTAGTTAGCCTAAAGGGCATAACTATATACTTAAAGTAGCTGTATTACGTGCAAAACGCTATCTTCTATTTATTACCTTACTAGATCCTAATCTAGTAATACGCGTTCTTAAGATTAAGCTTAGTAAACTTTACTAATCTATAGAGCTAATTAAGGGTTTTCCTAATTAAGGAAAGAGCTAGTCTATTCTTCTTAGTAACTTAATTAAGGCCTTAATAATCTACGTAAAGGCGTAGCGTTCTATCTTTTTTAAGTATAAATAGAATAGGTACTCCTGTAGAGCTTATGCTTTCTTAGATCTAGCCTAGGCTTTGTGCTGTTGCTAAGTAGTTACGTAGTATACTTAGCTTCTTTAGTAAGAGGTTATAGAGCAGCCTATATAGAGCTATAGTTTCTTTTTCTAACTTAATAGCGTAGTTACCTCTGTAGTGCTGTAGTAGCGCGTTAGCAGCGTTACTATTTACAACGTCTTTAAAGTTCTTAAGTTTAACAGGCTATAATAGGCATTCTAGGGAAAAGAACTATAGGCTGCCTACTAGAACTGCGTATACACTTAGCTTGTTATAAAGAGATACTGCAAAGGTTTTAGCATCTTTAACTCTTATTGTCTTAGTGTTAAGCTTGTAGCGCTACTGCTTTAATTTGCAGTTAATAACAACGCGCCCTTCTTTTAGGCTTAGTAAACCTAGAATAATAGGTTGTACTGTATTAGTAATTCTGTATAGGATAGTAGTAAAGGACTTAGTAACGCTCTAGTTATCCTTTATTATTAAGTAGGCCTAATAAGCGTAGAAGCTAGGCACTGTGCTTAAGTTAGGTAGGCAGATAGTTAGTAGCGCTGCGCTGTTAATTTAAGAGAAGTTCTTAAGCAAGGCAACTTTCTTGTCAATTATACTAAGTTCTGCACTATAGTTAATTAGTATTTGTATAAGCTGCGTAGCGCTGTTATTAAGCAGCATTTGAAGTACTTGAATATAATTCTTCTATTATAATAGAACTTAGGCTGTTAAGAAGAAGGCTTTTCTTAAGCCTGCTTGTTTTTTGTTTGTATTGCGTTTGAACTAGTAACAGAAGAAGAGCTATTAAGCCTTAATCTATACTCTCTAGCCTAATAGCCTATCTTACTGCAATAGTAGTAGGCGTTAGTTAGCTTTAGGCTTAGATTTGTAGTGCTAGTAATATAACGTTGTAGAGCTGTTGCGTCTAGTTTAGGCTGCAAAGTTTTTCCTATACTAGGCGTTCTATATATATAATAGTGTAGTAATAGTATACTACTACTACAGCGTAAGGTATCTTTTAGCGTTACAGCGCGTTTAATAAGTTCTCTGCAGGTAGTAGAAAACTTAGTGTAGTTAGAGAAGGCTACTCTAATCTCTAGGCAGAGTTTACTGTACAAGTAAATTACTAAGTGTTTTTACTTATAAGAGAGATTTACCTAATTTTCTAAAGTAGATAGATAGGCTACAAATTTGTTTACTGTTTAGCTGTCTTTTTAGGATGCCTTTTGATACTGTATAGTAACTTAAAGCTCTTTATTTATAAGGCTCTTAATCTAATTAAGTAGAAAAGACATTATATTGCGCTACGCTAGCGTTTTATTATTGTCTTTCTATTCTCTTTGTATCTACATCTATTAAAATGTAGTTTGTAGGTACTAGAAGATAAAGGCAATCTTTTGGTCCTTAAGCTAGAAGGCTAAAGAGTCTAATTAAAAGGCAATAGATAGCCTAGCTTTAAAGTCCTAATACTCTCTAATTCCCTTGCCTTTAAAGACAGAGATTTTCTTAATCTTTAGCCTGCGCCCTAGTAGCGCTAATAGGTTAAGTTAGGAGCGTTGCGCTAGTAGAGACGTGTTGTGTCCAACTAGAGAGGTTAGTAGATCTGTTTTATTTAGGGCGCCTAAGGGCTGTTTAGAAGGTAAGAGAAGCTGTTTACCTGCTAATAATTGCTCCTATTAGCATACTTTCTCTTTTAGAGTCTAGATCTTAGCTTGCTTCTTAAGCTCTTAGCGCTAGCGCTTTAGCTGCGCTAAGCGTTTGCCTAGGCTAAGTATTAATTTTTTATTAGAAGTGTTTTCCTTTAATAGATTAGCTAGTAGGCTTAGGAGCAGATCTTAATCTATTGTTATTAGGTAACTAGGCCGCTATCCTTTTGCAAGGTAGAGGAATTAAAACTGTAAGAGATTTGTATAGCAGCAAAGTTACAAGATAATAATAGCAGTATAAGTAGAAGTAAGTTAACACTTGTTCTACTACTTTAGTGCAGAACTGCTCTTTTGTAGATATAACTAGACGCGTGTTCTTATAACTAGAATGCACTAAGTTTGCGCTAGCGTAGTGCTGTTAAGACGCTAGGGCAGCTATACGCGTTCTACGCGTAAAGACATAAGGGTAGCGTTGTTATAGCGCAGGCGCGTTACTGCGTAGCCAACAGCTCTACGCTGTAACATTCTTACATAGATTAAGAAGAGATAAGAATACTACGCCTGCTACTATACACGCATTAGCTAAATAGATTAGCTAAGCAGGCAAGTAAGAAGCTAATTACAAAATCTATTAAGATGCGTATAGGTGCAAATCTTCTAATTAAGCTCTAGTTACAAATTATAGATGCAGCAGCCTATCTACATAGAATGTGCCTATTAAAAATCTATGGTTTTTGGTCCCTAAATAAGGTCCTACACGCCTAGTTTAGGCAATATTTTTAAGAGTATAAGCTAGCAATTACTAGGCACAGGACTACTAAATTACGCCTAAATTAGAGTAGTATTTATGCCTATAGCTGCAGAGCGTATCTTCTTAATCGCAACTAAGTAGCAGGTAGAAACAGGCGCAAGTTTAAAATTAACCCTTACAGCTACATTAGATATCTAGTAGGCTATTTAGCCTTTAATATCTATTACATTTAAGTCTTATTAATTAATTAAGTAATTGCATTAAGAGACGTTATCTTTAATAAATCTATATTCTATCCTAGCAACTAAGAAGATAAGATACCTAAAGAGTAAGCGCTTAAAATTGTAGATATTCTATACGTTAGCAAATTTAATAATTCTAAGCAGGATATTAACCTACCTATTCTATAGGATTAACTAAGCTAGGAAATTACTAAGGTTACTAAGCAACAGCTTAGGGGTAAGCATCTAATCTTAAGAATTACAGAGACTAGCTAATCTTATAATTACAAAGAAAAGAAGGCAAAAGCTAAGAGAAGTGCTAGCAAGGCTAGCAAGCATTTAAGAATCTTCTTAGACTAAAGTAAATATACTAGGCTTGTTACACTAGAGGTAACTCTAGAACTAGATTAGGTATCTAGTATTAAGCTTATTAAGCGCGTAGAATCTAACAGGTAAGGACTATTACTAGATCCTAAAAGAGCTAGCCTGTTAGTATCTAGAGATTAGATAGGTTCCTAACAGGATAGGCAGTTAGCCTTTTCCTCTCCTGCTACTTAACCTAGGAGTAGTAACTCTAGAGCCTTAGATAAAGCAGGATTAGTAAATTCTTTTACACAATTAAGTTGTTAACTATAAGAAGTAGCTTCTAAAATTAACAAACTATTAAGTTAATATATACTACTTTACTGCAAGAAGGATTATAACAATTAAATAGAGGGTAAGAGTTTTAATACATTAATTGCGGATCTATTTTTAGATTACTAGAAACACAATTTTAAGAATACTTTCCTCTTAGGCCTTATAGAAGCCTAGACTAAGCGCTCTAGTTACAAAACACTAAATGCTATAATTATTACAGCAATGCTAAGTAATTAGAATTACTAAACAGTTAAGAAGCGTGCTTATAGAAATAACATGCCTAAGCTGCCTAACATAAAGAAGCAGATACTTTAACATCTAATAAAAAGCCTGTTATTAGATGCCTCTCTTAAAGAAATTGATTAGCTATACAAGAAAGGTACTTAGAAAGAGATTCTAAAGCATAAGTCTAAGGATTAACTAATCCTATTGAAATAGGTCTAGGCATATAAGTTTAATTAAGACAGTTACTTTCTAAAGTGTAAGGCTAGGCTTGTAGTAAAAGGAAATCTCTAGGAGAAGAACTCTCTACTTACTACGTACGCTACTACTCTTATAGCTAAGTCTTTTAGAATTGCTATAGCTATTGCAGCCTATTTTAATCTAGAAATAATGCAATACAACGTAGTTAAAGCGTTCCTTTACGCCTTAATTATAGCTAATAATCTAGTAATCTATAATCTACTAGATAGATTTAAGAAAGCTAGGCTATGTGTAAGGCTTAACTAAGCGCTCTACAGGCTTAGAGAATCTCTATCACCTTAGTATAAAAAATTCTTAAGATCACTTCGCAAGATAGAACTACTTGCATCTAAAGAAGAACTCTGCCTATTCTTTACTTAGGATAAAACAATCTTTGTTCTGTTCTATATTAATAATATCCTGCTTATCTACTACAAAGATCATAAGGTTAAAGCTAAGGATCTATAGACTAAAATTATTAGCAAATAAGAAATCTAGGATTAAGAACTAGTTGAATAGTTCCTTAGGATTAGAGTTATCTAAAACAGACTCAATAGAATAATTACGCTAGTCTACAACGCCTATATTAACAAGATTACAAAGAAATTTAGTCTATACAATAGATTGTTCTCTCTAACACTACTGCTATCTAAGGAGCTCTACAAGAACACTAGAGAAGCTAGTAAGTAAGAAATTAAGGCGTATTAAGAAAGAGTTAGATTAGTTCTCTACACTACAATTATAATCTGCTTAGATATTACCTACGCAGTCTTAAAGCTTTTCTATTTCTTAACTAATCCTTTAGACAAGTATATTAAAGCTATAGAACAGGTAATTATATACCTGTATTAGACAAGGTTTGATTTAATTAAGAATAAGGATTTTAATAGTCTAGAACTAACTATTTGCGGAGACGCCTTCTTTGCTAAGAATAGAGTAACTAGGCGTTCCTTGCATAGTTATATAGCTGTCCTGTTTAGAGGAGCAATTTTTTAAAAAGCTACTAGGCAAGGATTAGTTACTACCTTAACTATAGAAACTAAGTTACTTACTCTAGAATACGCAGCAAAAGAATCTATAGCGCTTAACTAGTTCTTTAAGGAGCTTACACTTAATCTAGAAGATCTCTAGAATATTTAGTGTAATAATTAGCAGACTATCTAACTAGTTATAGGAAAAAATAAGTAGATATCTATAAAACTTAGACATATTAACATTTAGAACATGTAGCTAAGGTAGGAACACTTAAAAGGATTATTCTAAGTATTCTATCTAGAATCTAGATTAATGCTAGCTAATAGTCTTACAAAGAACCTTACCTATTAACAATTTCTTAAGTTTAAGTAGCTTTTTAACCTTAAGGATATAAGCAAGTTACTTATAAACTAATAATTAGAAAATACAATTATTAATTTAACTTTTCTATGTACTAATTATTTTGCTTACTCTTAAAGCATAAGATTACTACAGGATTTAAGCAGAGTAAATACGCAAAACAAGACTACTAAGCGCTAAATTGTAAGCAAAACTATTAAGAAACTAGCCTCTTTAAAGTTAAAGACCTTGATAATTATCTTATAAGCCTAAGCATAACGCTTAGCAATTAAGAGACCTAGAGCTCTTAATTCTTAGCTTAGAGTTAGCAAATCTCTAACTGTTCCTATAGCCTTAGGCGATAGAAACAACAGCTAATCCTACGCTAGCTCTTAACGCTTAGGCGTTAGAGTCTAAGCAGCCTAAAGCTACTCCTTAAGTAGTAGAGCGTTAGGTAGAAAAGAGCTGCGGCGCTAGTAACTAAACAATAGCTACTACCTACTTAGCGTAAACAGAGCCTAAGCTATAAACCTGCTTAACACTCTACTAAACCTATATCTTCTAAAGCTCTAAGCAGAACGCGCAGGCTTAGTACCTAGTAAGCTAAAAGTTAGATTAATATAGCTTAAGCTTGCCCTAAAACTAGTAGAAGCTAGAACGCTTTAAGCCTGCTATAAGGCCTTTACAGCCTTAAGCTACTAATTAAGCTACGCGTAAGCCTTCTCTAGCTCCTATAAACAAATTAGCTATTTCTAAGATTAAATAAGCTTTAAAACTTACTAGAATAGTTCTCTTAAACACACTAATAATAATTTGCATAGCCTGCTTATATAGATTGCCTAGGCTACTTATATTAGCAAGTATATTATTAATAGTAACTAGAATAACCTATATCTTAACGCAAGAATAGTTTAGGTAAGCTATACAACGCTTACTTATTATTAATCTAGCTCTACTATAGGAGTAGCTATTGCCCTACTTATTAGTAAACTAAGAGGCGCACTATAAGCACAAGCTAGAATAGAGCTTTCTTTTCTTAACCTTAATAGTCTCTTTGCTAAAGACTGCTCTACTCTTAGGTAAGAAATTGCGCTGCTTAGTCTTGCGCTAGAATTATCGCAGCAGATTTAGATTATTAGCTAGAACTTAATTGTCCTTGCTCTTAACAGCAGGCGTAGTAGTAGTAGCAGCGTTCTTCTTGTAGGCGCGCGCGTAGGCTATCTTATTAACTATAATAGTAGAATTCTTCTTAAGCAGCTGCCTAAGTTAGCAATAGACTAGATTAAGAGTAGAGAAAACTTATAATAATAGAGGAGATTAAGCAAGTAATTAATAAAGTAGATAATAAGAAAAATAAATAGATAGGTAGCTAATTAATAAGTTAATTAATAAGTTAATTAATAAGTTAATTAATGCCCTAGAGTATAAGAATATAGGAGTAGGCAGGCTTCTTATACCTAAGCAACGTAACTGCTAGGCAACAAGCTTACTTCCTACTCTCTTACCTAATAGCGCAATCTTACTCTATAATAACACACGTAAATAGACTACCTCTTATCTAGCTAACAGGCTAGGTAATAGTAAATGCTCTAAATTAAAGCTTAGTATATAAGTAAACTTACACTAATAGTCTGTTTACTTCTATAATATAGGACTACCTACTTACAAGACCTTTACACAAGGCCTTATTAAAATAACATAGGCTATAGTTTTAAGCAGATAACACTAATATTAGATTTAGTTATATATATAGTAAATAATTAGAAATTTCTACACTAATAACTTATATTTTAGCTAATAAATAGAGCAACGCAACGCTTGCAATTTAGAGTAGTATTACTATTTACCTTAATTACTACTTTTGCTCTACTAAACAGATTAGGCAAGCTAATAAGTTTGCCTAATCTAGGGGGTGTGTAACAGAGTATATAAATTAGCAGATTACAGAAGTGTTACGTATAATACCTAAGCATGTTACTAAGGAAGTAAGAATCTATTTAGGACTAGACTAACTAATTAAGCTATCTCTTAGCTTTGTATATTTAATCTAATCTATCTTTACATAGTATAGAACAAGTAAGACAATCTTTTTACTTATAACAATTTAATCTATAGTATTACTTAGCTTCTATACTATTTAACTCTCTAGGTATAGACACTAACGCACTACTTAGTTATCTTTTGTTTTACCTCTACCTACTACAAGTGCTAGCTACCTTCTCTACTACCTAATCTGCCTATAATACTATTAAGATATCTACTAGCTAGGTAACTATACTAGTTAACCTAGCTGTGCTCTACCTAAGTAACCTAACCTCTTTAGCTATTCTTCTAACTTCTCTAGCTAGCTCCTTCCTCTAGTAATAAGCACTAATAAGTAGGTTAGTAGTGTTTATATAAGCTACCTATACAGTACCTACTTATATAGTAGTAGCTAACTAAAACGCTGCTACTTAGACGTTAGCTTTTTACTCTAATACTACCTTATTAGACTTGTCTCTACTTAGGGCAGCAAACCTGCAGTTAAAGGCCTTAGAAAGGCTATTATACTCTTAGCCCGCATATTAGAGAACTAGGTAACACTTCTTATTTAAGAGCGTGTAATATGTATACTTCTTAGACACATCTAAATAGAATTTAAACTTAATATTAAAATAGCTGCAAGTAAAAGACCTTGCAGCCTATAGGTAAATAACCTAATAGGCTAGAGAATAAGCTCTAGAGGGGACAGAAATAGGCATTGTGTGTATCTACTATATAGTTAGCTAATAATTAAATTAGAAAAAGGCTTAAATAGCTTTAGGTATACAAACGTAAGAGAGAGAGTATAAAGAAGTAGTATACCTAAAAGCTAGCCTTATATATATACATACTTAAGAAACTCTAGGTAAATTTAGGATAACAAACGCGCTGCTGCGCTAAACAAAACAATAATAAACAGCTATAACGCGTTATTAGAAATTCAAAGTTAAGGTAAATAAGACTTTTGTAAAATTTTAGAAAGGATGTTAAAGCGCACTAATACAGACCTAATCAATAGAGACTATTAAGTTTAAGAAGAGAGGTAATATAACAAATATACATAAACATATATTACATTTAATACCTTATAAAGGCTTAGTAACAGATTATGCAAGAGATAGTAAGAGTAGCGCTAAAAGTACTCTAAATCTACTCTAACTTAGTTACTACCTTAACTATAAATATAAGCCTATTGCACTAGATAGAAGATAAGTTTTTCTTGTTCTTTTGTACAAGACCTATAGGTATATAGCTAATCTAGAATTCCTAATACAACACGTACTTCTATATGCCTCTAATACGTATCTAATTTAATTCTAATAGCTAGACCTACCTGCGTTGTTACACTTAAAAGATCTTAAGATTAGTACTTTACTATTATATATAGAGATTTTACAGGTATATATAATAGAGTATTACTAGACGCAGGTGCCTATAAATAATAGGATAAAAAATTAGCTATATATTAGTTTATATAATCTGTTACTAACTGCGTAGTAACAGAGATATAAGTATAGAGTACGATTTTAGTATAATAGAGAAGGTAGCTAAGAAAGTAAAATAGTGCAGGCAAAATAGTTCTTTAATAGACTAAAATACTCTATAGATTTAATATAGAATAACTATAGATATAGTAAAGATAGTAAAGTATAGACTAGTAGAAGGCTATAATATATAAGAGAATAGGTAAACCTCTATAGAAGTAAATTTACTATCTAACTTAGTAGATTCTAGTACTAGTAAGTAAATATTATAAGAGCTAGTAACTTAAGAAGCTATATAGAAAAGGTAGATAGTGCTAGTATAGAGATAGGGTAAAGAGAACTAGTAAGACTAGTAACTAGTATAGTACTAGTTAACTAGTAAAGTATAGTAATTAGCAAAATATAATAGTTCTAGAGATTAGGTATAGAACTTAAATAAGTTATTATTTATACTACCTTTATTCTTATTAGCCTATATATTAACTATTCTATAGTTACCTAGCTTCTTAAATAGCTTATATAGCTAGCGTAGCTTATTATTATAGGTAAGATTTATTAGAAGTATAGTAAGTTATATCTCTTCTTTTTCTAGCTATATAATAGTTATTGTAGCTAGGTAATTAGAGGAATCTATAGAAATAATAGTAAAGAAAGTAGTAATATATTATAAGGTAAGAAATAGCAAGTAGTAAGTTTACTACTATTCTAATCTTATTCTATAATAAACTATATAAATTAGTAGATTATAGAATCTCTATACGTAATACCTAAGTATAGGATCGTTACACGTAATACCTAGGCATATTACTAGAGAAACAAGAGCCTATTTAGGATTAGCCTATCTAATTAAGCTAGTTCTTAGCTTAGTGTATTTAATATAATCTATCTTTACACAGAGTAGAAGAAGTAATCTAATTCCTTTGCTTATAACAATCTAATCTATAGGATTGCTTAGCTCCTACAGATTCTAATTTAAACTTGGTAGGAAACTCCTCTTATCTGAACTTAGCGCCAATACTAACACGAGCTACTTTGCTGATCAAAACGCCTAGCAAAGTACTGATCAGAACTTTCAGATCAGACTGGGAAACCCCCCTAGTGGGCATTATCATTGGATGTTGCTTGCAACAACGACGGAGTCGCCGTTGGGCCCGAGTATTTGATTTATGTTTGATTGTTGCGGAGTCTGTGTGTAATGCAACCATCTTGTTCCTGGCTACACCTCAGCAAGCACCAACCCGTTCTTATCAACCAAGCGTACAGGCACACTCCTGTTCTGTACTTGCGCATGAGTAACAAGACCCTGTTCATTCCACAGGAAATCCACAGATCCGCCGCCCCTCAGTCTCAACCCTCTGACCTTCCCATTTGCCCATGCGGCAGGAATTGCAGGTCCCAAGACAACTATCCGTGCCGAATCGTCTCCGAAAACAGACGGCAAATCAACGACTAGCATGCTCAGCACCGCACCCCCGAAACCAAAGTTTGCATCGATCTGGAACGGGGTGTTAATGCCGCTGTACATCGAGAACCCGTTCCCTGCGACGTTCTCGCTAATGGCGTATCGCAGCTCAAAATATGCGCGCTCGGTATCGTTCAAGCGTGCCCAGCAGGCTGAGCGCCAGACCTTTGCCCAGCCGGCGTTTGCGTCTTTACCTTTCCCTTCGCCGCGACTATATAGCTTTTGCCGAACAGCATCTTGGATTGTAGAATTCGTATAGCCACCCAAGAAGGAGGAAAGAGAGTATCCAGGATACCAGCCTGTAAGCTCAGACAGGTGGCGATGTGTGTCGTTGATGAACTCGTACCCTTCGGAGTCAGAAAGCTTCCATTCTTTGATCTGTCCCCAGGCTCCCACGTGGAAGCCTTTGTCAAGACGCTCAAGCGAGCTGAAAATATTCGCTACAAAAGTGTCGTCGGATTCATCGACAATCGATCGGATCGATAGCACAGCTTCGAAGACTTGGTGGATGAGTTGCTGATAGTGCGCGCAACCGAACGTAGTTTGACCGTGCTCAGGGCTGTTGCAAGGATTCACAACTAGTGTCCCATCTTTTGTGTACGCATCTTCTTGCAGTTGGCTGAGCCAAAATTGGGCTACACCTTTGATGAGCGGATATCCCTGCGCCTTCAACCATGCTACATCACGGGAATAGTCCCAATGGTCGAATACGTGCTGCATCATCCATGCCGCAGCTGCAGGATAATTGGCCCATGAAGCATCGCTCTTCATACCAGTGTGGCCAAAAACATTCATCTCGTTGTGCACTACCCAGCCGGGTGCACCGTAAAGAAGCTCGGCAGTCTCGCTTCCCCGCGGCACCCAATTGTTTTCCATATAGTCCCATAGCGGTGTTTGAAGATCCGTCAATCCTGTCTGATCCGTGGTCCAGTGATTCATCTGCACATTGATATTGGCATGATAGTCAGCAGACCAGGCGGCGCCCAGACCTTCACTCCATCGACCTTGGAGGTTGGGTGGTAGAGATCCGGATCTGGAACTTGATATGAAAAGATAATTTCCGTAGTTAAAAAGTAAGTTCTCGAGGTATGGATCACCAGCCTCACTCGCAATGTGGTAGCGAGAAATCAGCTCTGCAGTCTCTGTGTGAGCGGATTCCAGAGGATCTGGCAAAGATAGTTCAAAACGGCTGGTAAGCGCCACAAAATCTTCAATGTGAGTCGTCCTGAGTGCTTTCAAGCTCCTTGTGGCAGCCTTGTGAGTACGTGCTTCGACAACCGGCCCTGGGTCATCTCCCTTAAAGGAGTAACCAAACTCCACTGTTCCCTTGGTCGCATCATAATTGGTCTCCGCCCCCACTACAATGCTAACAGCCTTCGTTCTCGAGCTTGGTCGGATAGTGAGAATGCTGGTTCCGTTGTTACAAGATGTTTCGTCGCCGTTACTGGTCAACACACGAGCGATTGCATCGTAAAGCATTCCTTCCGGTGGCCCGAGTTGCGTCAGACCTCGCATCCTGACGTGATCGGTCTCACAGCTCAGATTTTGCAAAGCAGGTTCTACCAGATCATTGTTCAATCTGAATTCTAGTAGAGGGAGCTGCTGGGATGCTTGCACGGTGTACACACAAACCTGGTCGGGGTAGGAGCAGAACACACTCGTTTCGAAGTCACTCGTGTTGGTGCTGAATTTTTCCGTATGTATGCCGGTACTGATATCCAGAGCCCGGCTGTAGTTGAATGTGGAAATGTTGCCGTTTCGAATGGTTGGGATTGTGATACTAAGATTGCCTAGGACGCGATAAGAGCCATAAAAGTCGCTGCTGCCGAGGAGCTCAGACACATTACCAGTACCGTTGGTAAACATCCAGTCTCTGATTCCTGGCAAAGCTGAAGCTACAGATGATGTTGGATTGCCACCTGTATAGTTCTTTTTTCACGATGAGCGTCTGGAGCGTCCTTCTTGCTGTCAGTCCAACTTACATTGACCTCGAAAGGGCCCCCAGACCACAGACTATCTAGATTCAACGTCAATGTCTGAGACCCCGCAGGACCAAAAGGCATGGAAGCTAGTCGTCCATTTCCGACAGGGTATGTCGTCTTGATTATCTCGCTCGCCTGTGCAGGAGATAACGACCATAGTAATGAATTTGCGTCAGCCGGTGATACTAACGCGAATGCAAGACAGGCGCAAAGCCGTCTCCCTTTCGTGGTGAACATGATGTCGCAGAAGCTGTAAGCTCAGTATGTCGGTTCAATTGATCACAACGCTATTCTCGACGGGCCTATATGTACCTCGCGCTGAACGGCAGTAACCCTTGGGTTCAACAAGTTCGCGGGAAGTTGCGCGCTCGATATAGTGCTTGCTTTGATTTATGCTTGCTAGTCGTTTCTGACATGTTCTTTGATTAGTTCAGTTCTAATAATTATTCCGGGACCAAGCCGAAAGTGCAACGATGTACAAATTGGTACCTGGGCGAGGCGGCGGGGAACCTAGTCCACGGGCACTCGGGAAGATGAAACCTAGACAACATGACGTCGATCTTCCGCTCGTACACTCGCGTCCATTCGCTACATTGTTGCGAACATCTATAGGAGGGGAGCTAGTCGTTACATGAGGTGGTAACCAATGTGACGTCTCGCAGGGAGGCGCTGTCTAGCGTCGCAACAAAACGTCCTACAACTACTCTTCAATGCTCTCACAAAGCCTTCAACAAGATTCAAATCGTGTGTCTGGACCTGCGACTTATCTGCCTGATAGCCAGTGGCAAAGTATGTCGCGGCATCAGTGTTACCTTTCATACATCACCCAGTTCAGTATCGCCTTGCCGAAAGTTCCACCAATTATATCGATCTCGCACATGCGCTGCCAGACGAGATTTTCGTCCGGTGTCATCCGGCTGGTCTAGCAGATCGATGGAACTGTCAATTCTTCTGTTGGCAGCGTTCGTTTGCATTTGATGCTTGCGTGCAAGCTGATGAATTTCCTACTTGGTAGCCCTCCTCTAGCTAGTACCTCAAAAACCACGTCCGTCGCTTACTCGTTCTCGTCGATTAATATCACAAATTTTCGGATCCATCTGCTCTTCGGGTGCCAGATCTTTCACCCCAGATCTGGTCAAGTGATCAAGCCTCCCGGGCACAACCCTCTGTTTTTGCTCCGCTCCCATCGCATCAGTCAGATGCTCGTCAATCGCATCGACCTCTTTCTGATCCTAATCTGCAAGCGCACGTAGTTTGGCAGCCTCGCTTAAGCACGCTTGCACGTCTTGCATGAAGTTGGGGGGCCATGCTAGCATGCGCCGCGCTTTGTAGTCTTCATAGGCTGCTTGCTTGTTGCGCGTGGCGATGCGTGACTGGATATGGGACTTACGATGTAGGAGAGTGTTTAGGTCGCGTTGGTGCTTGGAGACTAGATCCTGTGTAGCGCGTGCGGCAGGTTCTGTTGGTGTGCCTTGTGGTTGATACCAAGAAACGAGATCTTGTGTGAAGCGCGTGGTAGATTCCACAGGCAAAGTTTGTGTAACCGGCTGCTTCTGGTGTGTGGCTTGTAATGTGTTGTGCGTGGGTGTTATGATGCGGTTTTCGTTAGCCTCGTCATATGTCGAATTCTTCGGCTCATGGATAAGTTCGCGCTCCGAATCAGAACGTTCATCTGCAACCAATCTGAAAGCCTTGGTCAACTCGTGATAATCGGGGAACTCAATTTGATGCCTCATGAGCAAAGTGCCGTGTGCGCGTTGTGTCATGTAGTAGAGCACAAGAGCTTTTGCTTTGGGGCTCATTGGAGATTTGAGACCGTCTTGTGGGACGGGAGACTTACAGAATGGATGTGGAACTTCACTGCAAACTGCACGAGGATGAATCTTCCAGTCATCGACAGTCCAGAAATGCGACTCCTCCCTGAAGGGATGCTTCGTCTCTCGAACCACATTGCCATCTGGACATGCCCAGAGCGCGCCAGTTGCGCACCCAACGTACATTGTAATTGGGTAGATTAGTCTCTTGCCATCAACCCATAATTTCTTGTTGAATGCGAAGGAGAATTCATCGTGCGTTGGCAATTTCTTGACGAGTGAACGCAGGTTGGCTTCATCGATCTGATCATCCACGAGTTGATGGTGGCGGAAGAAGTGGACGCGTTGCGGGTGCGTCCTGAACAAATCTGTCTTTGGGTATTTGTAGGACTCCATGACGGAACGTGAGAGGGATCCGTTGATGTTGTTTGGTGTAAACGTTGAAGGAGAGTTGAGACCAGAGTGCGGGAATAAAGGTAAGCAGCCGCAATTGAGCTACAAACGATGTTGTCACATTGCGCGAATCACTTTGTGTTATTAGGTAACTTAAGTCTGTGGCGGTTGAAGTGACTGTGGAATAGCTCACCGGGTCAGCAAGTGCGTGTCGATTTGCCTACTTCAACATTCATTCTCGCGTGGCCGTTGCATGATTATATTGCCTTCCCAAAGCAACAACGACCTATCGTTAGCTGCATGCTTGATGAGTAATTGTCGCCTTTTCGCAGCGGTTCTCACACTTCCACCATCCAAGCAGTATGGAACTGGATGCGGAGAAGCTCCCATGGTGCTTTTCGGGTCCACGCTTTCTCATACATGTTGCCAATCGGAGTCAGAATCAAACTAGATAGGTAGAGATATCCAAGGAATAGAGGCCTCATTGTGTACTATTTCTTCTCTGTGCACTGATTCAGTTTTCGCGTCATCTTGTATGCCAGCAAATTCCTCAAGGTTGACGAGACGTTCGAAAACCTCTGGAGAGACAGGTTGAACACCCAAACTAGCATGCGTGCGGAAGTGCAACGGCATTCTAGACGCATCTCGGAGACACAGTGCTGGCGAAGATAGCGGACAGCCAGATGCCTAGTCTCGTGACACAAGAGAGTGAAAGTAAGTAGCAGCTTCGCGGTAGGATGAGATAAAGCACGTGATGACGGTGAGCACCAGCTCGATGGGAAGGTACATGGGCGAACTCTGTTCATTGTTCATGGATCAGGTGCGGAGAGTCGTCGTGATGTGCGAGGTTAGATTTGAGGATTGCAGCTATGCCTAATCGACACGAGCGCGAATGAGCTAGGCCGAAAGTGTACATCCGAAAACATGGCTGCAATAAAGTCGGATATTGTACCACACCCGCCGCATCAACGCTCAACCGCAGCACCTGCGCATAATTGCGAACCCGCTCAAGATGGAATTCGACACTTTCACAGCCAGTAAGTCACGTGCCAGCCTACTTCACGGCCGTCGCTCACCACCAGCAGCGCAATACAACACCAACGACCCGACCTCGTTCGCACACACGTCCGCGCGCGAACGATGGCCCATCATCATCACCCAAGGCATTGATGACGTGCACCGCTCGACGCACAGCGCGCAAGACGAGGCGACGCGGACCGAAGGCAAATGGATCGTGTCGGAGCTCGCAAGGCTCAAGTACGAGCTGCAGCACGACCGCGAGCTCACGCCGATACCGGACGACGGCGAGGCGGATGTGGACGCATACAACAAGGAGCTGGCGGCTCGAGGGGCCCCCCGGTGGCACAGCGTGCCGTGGCTGTACTCGGAGTGCTACCTGTACCGGTAGGCGCATGCCGGCGGAGACGCAGAGATGCGGAGAGGGCAGGCGCTGACGACCATAGCCAGGCGCATCTCGAGCATCTTCAAGCAGACCAAGCAGTGGCGGTCATATGACCTGTTCGCCCGCCAGAAGATGGCGACGTTCAAGTCGTCGCGCCCCGCCGTCCTCGAACTCGCCGCCCGCTACCGCCAAATCGTCACCGAGCTCGCGTCGAAGCACAGCATCAAAGGTGCCGAGACTGCCGAGCAGCTAGAGGTGGCGGACCAGGTCCTGTTCACCGAAATGTGCGAGATCTGCCTGTGGGGCAATGCGACGGATCTGTCTCTACTCACGAACCTCTCGTATGAAGACATCCAGAAGCTGCAGGGCTCTGAGGCGCGGAAAGCAAGCGAAAAGAACATTCTGGTCAACGACTTGGGCAAGGCATTCAGGATCTTGAGGGCAGCCCAAAAAGCAGGCCAAAAGGAGCGCCGCATCGACATCGTTCTTGACAACGCCGGCTTCGAGCTCTTCGTCGATCTCATTCTGGCTGGCTACCTGCTTGCCTCCCGTCTCGCAACAACTGTCGTACTGCATCCCAAATCCATACCCTGGTTCGTGTCTGATGTACTCCCCGCCGATTTTGTTGCGCTTCTCTCCGCACTCGCCGCCCCCCAAAATTTCTACGGCACCCAGTCTGAGGAAGACAAGAATGCCGGCAAGGAAGCAGTGCCCCTCTCTGAAACTGAAGACTCGAACCTACAATTTCTGTTCCAGAACTGGAGTCAAATGCATACCGAAGGACAGCTGATGTTAAGACCCAACGACTTCTGGACTGCCGGCGGAAGCTACTGGAGGTTACCCAAGACCGAACCCGAGCTGTACCAGGACCTGAAGGAGAGCGAGCTCGTCATCTTCAAGGGCGATCTCAACTACCGGAAACTGACTGCAGATGTAAGTAGTGTGTTTGCGATGTGCACAGTCCATGTCCATACTGACTCTATCAGGCGGCTTGGTCACCTACCACTCCATTTGTCGAAGCCATTGGACCCATGGGCCCTGCCTCTGGAGTACGAGTCCTGGCCCTACGCACCTGCAAGGCCGATGTTGTGGTCGGCCTGCCTGAGGGGGAGGATGAGCGGATTAAGAAGCTGTCCGGGGATGAAGGCGGCGATACGCGCAAATGGGCATGGAGTGGTAAATGGGCTGTCGTTCAATTCTCCGATGGGAAAGCCTAAACACAGACCAGTATTAGTAATGCCTACCAACTCTTAAGGTCTGGTCGCCAAGAAACGCTGGATGTACATCTACGTACACGAATCCAGGGCGTACTCTTAACGTCCAATCAGCGCTACAAGGCGTTCGTCTCACGAACATGTTCTAATCATCCTGTGCTCTTGTGACTTGGCATATAACCTTCGATCGGTTCATGTACATGAAGTTGCTTCCGCTGAGCAGGAAAAGTAGTCGTGGGTACACCGTTCCATAAGCAATCCTCTTCTTTCACCATTGTGCAACGCAGTCATGATCCTCTCGTGCTTGATTAAATGCTCTTCCCGAGCAGTTCCCCCAATCTGCGTCTGCTATATCGCGCGATCTCATCGTTCCTGTGCACTTCACTATGAGGTTCTTCCGCACTTTGTCTATCGGCTTAGTCTATGCATATACTACCTTCACAGGTCCACAAGCATTCGAGTCCAACGACTCCGAGGTCATCAACGCCCTCACAGAGCATGGTGTAAATGTCTTTATGTGGGAGCTGAGCGATACTATGGATCAGATTGTCGTGAGTAAAAAGACTGTATCACTTGTTCTATACTATGTGAAGATAGATCAGATTAAATACACTAAGCTAAGAGACAGCTTAATCAGTTAGTCTAGTCCTAAATAGACCCTTATTTCCTTAGTAACACGCTCAGGTTTTACACGTAATAACCCTGTAATCTGCTTATTTACATACTCTCTTACACACCCCCTAGATTAGGCAAACTTGTTAGCTTGCCTAATCTATTTAGCAGAGTAAAAGTAGTAATAGAAGTAAATAGTAAGGCTGCTTTGTATTGCAAGTGTTGCGTTACTCTATTTATTAGCTTAAACGTATGTTATTAGCATATAAATTTCTAATTATTTACTATATATGTAACTAAATCTAATATTAGTGTTATCTACTTAAAATTATAGCCTATGTTATCTTTACTAAGCCTTGTGTAAAGGTCTTGTAAGTAGGTAGTTCTATAGAATAGGTGTAAAACAAACTACTAGTGTAAGTTTACCTATTAGTTAAGCTTTAGTTTAGAGTATCTATTATTACTTAGCTTATTAGCTAAGTAAGAGGTAGTCTATTTACGCGTGTTATTATAGAGTAAGATTATATAATTAGGTAAGAAATCGTAGAAGTAAGCTTATTGCCTAGTAGTTACGTTACTTAGGTATAAGAAGCTTACTTACTTCTATATTCTTATACTTTAGAGTATTAATTAACTTATTAATAAACTTATTAACAAGCTACTTATCTATTAATCTTCTTTATTATCTACTTTATTAACTAGTTGCTTAATCTTCTCTATTATAGTAAGTTTTTCTTTACTCTTAATCTAGTTTATTACTAACTTAGGTAGCTGTCTAAGAAGAATCTTACTATTATAGTTAATAAGATAGCTTACGCTTAAGCTTATAAGAAGAACACTACTACTACTACTACGCTAGCTAATAAGAGTAAGAATAACTAGGTTCTAGTAAACAATCTAAATCTGCTGCGCTAATTATAGCGTAAGACTAAGTAACGTAATTCTATACCTAAGAGTAGAGTAGTTTCTAGCAAGAAGACTATTAGAGTTAAAAAAGAGAAGCTTTACTCTAGTTTATGCCTATAGTATACCTTTTAGTTTACTAATAAGTAGGGTATTAGCTACTACTATAGTAGAGCTAGATTAGTAATAAGTAAGCGTTGTATAGCTTACCTAAACTATTCTTATATTAAGATATAGGTTGTTCTAATTACTATTAGTAATATACTTACTAATATAGGTAGCCGAAGCAATCTGTATAAGTAGGTTATATAGATTATTATTAGCGTATTTAAGAAAACTATTATAGTAAGTTTTAAAGCTTCTTTAATTTTAGAAATAGCTAATCTATTCTTAAGAGCTAGAGAAGGCTTATATATAGCTTAACTAGCAGCTTAAGGCTATAAAGGTCTTATAGTAGGCTTAGAGCGCTCTAGCTCTTACTAGCTTTAGAGTAAGCTTAAGCTATATTAATCTAATATTTAGCTTGTTAGAAAACAAGCCTACGCGTTCTCCTTAGAGCTTTATCAGATATAAATTTAGTAGAGCGTTAAGTAGGTTTATAGCTTAAGCTCTGTTTATAATAAGCAAGTAGTAGCTATTATTTAGTTACTAGTATTACAGCTCTTTTCTACCTAACACTCTACTACTTAAGAAGTAGCTTTAGGCTGCTTAGACTCTAATACCTAAGTGTTAAGAGCTAGCATAGAATTAGTTACTGTTTCTATTACCTATAGCTATAGAAATAGTTAGAGATTTATTAATTCTAAGCTATAAATTTAGGGCTTTAGCTCCCTTAATTGCTAAGCGTTATACTTAGGCTTACTAGATAATAAATAAGGTCTTTAACTTTATAAAGGTAAGTTTCTAAATAGCTTTACTTATAATTTAGCGCTTAGTAGTCTTGTTTTTGCGTATTTACTCTACTTAGATCCTATAGTAATCTTAAGCTTTAAGAGTAAGTAAACTAATTAGTAGATAGAAAAAGTTAAATTTATCTTTGTAATTTCTAATTATTGTTTTATAAGTAAATTTCTTATATCTTTAAGGTTAAGAAGCTACTTAAACTTATAAAATTGTTAAGAGATAGAGTTCTTTATAAGACTATTAGCTAGCATTAATCTAATTCTAGATAAAATACTTGTAATAATCTCTTTAAGTGCTCTTACCTAAGCTATATATTCTAAATGTTAATATACCTAAGTTTTATAGATATCTGTTTACTTTTTTCTATAACTAGTTAAATAGTCTGCTAATTATTACACTAAATATTCTAAAGGTCTTTTAGATTAAGCGTAAGCTTCTTAAAGAACTAGTTAAGTGCTATACATTCTTTTGCAGCGTATTCTAGAGCAAGTAGCTTAGCTTCTATAGTTAAGGTAGTAACTAATTCTTGCCTTACAGCTTTCTAAGAGATTGCTTCTTTAAATAGGATAGCTATATAACTATATAAGGAACGCCTACTTACTTTATTATTAGTAAAGGAGGCGTCTCTACAGATAGTTAGTTCTAAACTATTAAAATTTCTATACTTAATTAAATCAAACCTTATTTAATACAGGTATATAATTACCTATTCTATAGCTTAAATATACTTATCTAAAAGATTAGTTAAGAAAAAGAAAAGCTTTAAGACTCTGTAGGTAATATCTCGGTAGTTTATAATTCTAGTGTACAGGACTAATCTAACTCTTTCTTAATAAGCTTTAATTTCTTGCTTACTAGCTTCTTTACTATGCTTGTAGAGTTTCTTAGATAGTAGTAGTATTAGAGGGAACAATCTATTGTAGAGACTAAATTTCTTAGTAATCTTGTTAATATAGGCGTTGTACACTAGAGTAATTGTTCTGTCTAGTCTGTTTTAGATAACTCTAATTCCTAGAAACTATTTAACTAGTTCTTAATCTTATATTTTATATTTACTAGTAATTTTAGCCTATAGATCTTTAGCTTTAAGCTTTTAATCTTTGTAGTAGAGAAGTATAATATTATCTATATAAAACAGGACAAGGATTGTTTAATCCTAAGTAAAGAATAAGCAAAGTTCTTCTTTAGATGTAAGTAGTCCTATCTTATACAGTAATCTTAAGAATTCCTTATACTAAAGTAATAGAGATTCTCTAAGTCTGCAGAGCGCCTAGTTAAGCCTTGTATATAGCCTAGCTTTCTTAAATCTATCTAGTAGATTGCAGATTACTAGATTGTTAGCTATAATTAATATGTTAAGAAACGCTCTAACTACGTTATATTGTATAATTCCTAGATTAAAGCAGGCTGCAATAGCTATAGTAATTCTAAAAGACTTGGCTGTAAGAGTAGTAGCGTATGTAGTAAGTAGAGAGTCCTTTTCCTAGAAATCTCTTCTTACTATAAGCCTAGCTTTATACTTTAGAAAGTAATTATCTTAATTAAACTTATATACCTAGACCTATTTTAATAGAGTTAGTTAATCCTTTAACTAATACTTTAGAATCTCTTTCCAAGTATCTTTTTTATGTAGCTAATTAATTTCTTTAAGAGAGGTATCTAATAACAGGCTTTTTATTAGGTGTTAAAGTATTGTAACAACGTAGGTAGATAAAGCTGTTAGAATCAAATTAGATACGTATTAGAGGTATATAGAAGTGCGTGTTATATAAAAGAGTCTAGATTAGCTATATACCTATAGGTCTTGTATAGAAGAATAAGAGAAACTTGTCTTCTATCTAATGCAATAGGCTTATACTTATAGTAGGCGTAGTAACTAAGTTAGAGCGTTATTAAAAAGTATTTAGTACTATTCTCCTAACCTCTTATATAATTTGTTACTAAGCTCTTTATAAGGTATTAGATATAATATATATCTATATATGTTTGTTATATTACCTTTCTTCTTAAAATTCATAGTCTCTATTAATTAGGTCTATATTAGTACACTTTTAGAAACCTTTTAAAACTCTTTAAAAGTCTTATTTACCTTAACTTAGATTTTCTAATAATACGTTATAGCTGTTTATTATTGTTTTGCTTAGCGCGGTAGCGCGTTTATTATCTTAACTTTACCTAGAGTTTCTTAAGCATATATATAAGGCTAGCCCTTAGGTATACTACTTCTTTATACTCTTCTTCTCTACGTTTATATACCCTAAGCTATCTAAGCCTTTTTCTAATCTAATTACTAGCTAACTATATAGTAGATACATATAATACCTATTTATGTCTCTTATAGAGCTTATTCTCTAGCCTATTAGATTATTTACCTATAGGCTACAAGAGCTTTTACTTATAGCTATTTTAATATTCAGTTTAGATTTTATTTAGATAAACCTAAGAAGTGTGCATATTGCACACCTTTTAAATAAGAAGTGCTACCTAGTTTCTCTATATACAGACTAGAAGTATGATAGCCTTTTTAAGGCTCTTAACTATAGGTTTACTACTCTAGGTAGAGATAAGTCTAAGAAGGTAGTATTAGAGTAAAAGGCTAACGTCTAGGCAGTAGTATTATAGTAAGCTACTACTAAATAAGTAAGCACTGCATAGGTAGCTAATATAAATACTACTAACCTATTTATTAGTGCTTATTACTAGAAGAAGGAGCTAGCTAAAGAGGTTAGAAAGATAGCTTAGAAGGTTAAGGCGCTTAGGTAGAGCACAGCTAGGCTAACTAGTGTAGTTACCTAGCTAGTAGATATTTTAATAGTATTAATAGTAGATTAAGTAGAAAAGAGGTTAGGTAGTACTTGTAGTATGCAGAGCTATAAAAGAGGATAACTAGGTAGTACGTTAGTATCTGCACCTAGGGAATTAGATAGTTAAGAGTATTCTACTAGTAGCAATAATAGTCTACTATTAGATCTAATAGAAGAGTAAGATTTCTATTGGTAATAGTTGTTACTTACTAGTGTAGTAGTTATAATATTAAGCCTAATTTCTCTAATATTATTGTCTTAAAATACTATAAAAATTTTAACTCTTTTTTCCTATACTGTAATCTACTTAGCTAATACTTTTAGAAGTTCTAGCTATTTTAGACAGCGTTTATAAAACACTTGTAACATATAAAGGGCTTCTATAAAGTTTTATATATTGTACTAGGTAGAGTTAGAGTTATAACTTACCTATTTTATGTAATACTTTAGGATAGAGCAGTATAGCTTGCTAGCTAAGATCTCTTCTACCTCTTATTCTTTAATGCCTTAAATTAGGATGCTAGATAGGTTTAGGCTTAGCTAGCTAGGCAAGGAATTATTAGAGTTCTTGCAGAGTATACGTTAGGAAAACACAACGTTAGCGACATCTGCGACATTAGCAACACTGTTAGAACAGTTAACTAGACAGTTCTTAACTGTACTTAACTGTCCCTAGGGTCTTCTATTTGTTCTGGCTGCCTTATTAGACAAAAACGCCTAAAGTGATCTACCTGATCCACTAGACCCACCTGCCCCACCTGCGCAATTACGTAATTATTCTAAAAACCTAAAATATAGAGCTTAATTCCCTCTTTAAAATGTACTATTCAGAATGTTTAACGCTGCTCTCGTTGTTAAGATGCAAGGCAGTGAAGTTTGTGGAGTTTTAAAGTTCTTTGCCAAGGCTTGTTTTTGCTAATGCTCTAGCACTTTAACTAGATAATATATTATATCTTTTATTAAAGAAATAGTAACTAAAGTGCAGATTTTACTCTAGAACATTTTATTATAATATATTATATTGTGGGTGCGTAGATCTATTGTGTTGAACATACTTAAAGTTTTTTTAAAAAAGTTTATAACTTTAACGCGTCATATCTCAATAACTAGAGCAGCTACAAAGATTCTGGATGGTGCATTTTCAAGAGGGAATTCTGGGCTATATTTTGTACTTTTAGGTTACTTACGTCATCATGAAAATACAGCAATACAGTCACGTGAGTAAAATTGGCGACATTGGTAACTCTGTCAGATCTAGCAACTCTAGCAGCCCTGTTAGGTTACTGTCAGGTTGCTGTTAGGTTGCTCGCGACTAGAAGTAAGTGGGGCAACTTTGGCAAATTGTCTAGTAGACAGTATCGCTGTTAGGCCGCTGCAGGTTGCAGCGATTAGGCTAACTAGATTAATCTTAAATTTTCCTAACGTTTCTTCTCTACTATTTAAACTATATTAAGTTTCTAAAGCTATAACTTTCTAGTAAAGCTATAAGCCTAGGCTTTTCTAGTTAAGCAGGTAAAGCGTGCTCTATCTAGTATTATACTAGTATCTCTAATATACTAGCTAGCATAACGCTAGTTTACGTAGCAAATAACTAGTACTTTATAAGCTAGATTATAAGGTTATTTCTAACTCTAATACTATAGTATACTATTACCTAGTTATAGAAATATAGTATCTTTACTATATAAAGTAACACTTTGTTATATATTATAGTACAGAAATCTTAGTTTAGAGTATAAATCCTAGTGTTATAATTACTCTAACTCTTCTCTATTAAGCTACTAATTAGCGCCCTGCGTAGTATAGTGCAGTATATTCTATTAAAGCTATATACTAGTAGTAGTTACTTACTATATTCTATAAAGAGCGCCTTTAAATACTATAGTGCCTCTTCTTTATTACTATAGCTTACTATATAGCCTAGATAACTTATTACTGCCCTACGTAGTGTAGCGTAGCGTATCCTATTAAAGCTACGCGCTAGTAGTAGTTACTTACTATATTCTATAGCGAACACTTTAAAATATTATAGTACCTTTTCTCTATAACTATAGCTTACTATATAGCCTAAACAACCTATTACTTCTTAACCTAGCGTAGTATAGTATATCCTATTAAAGCTACACGCTAGTAGTAGTTACTTGCTATATTTTATAGAGAACGTCTTAAAATATTATAGTACTTCTTCTCTATACCTATAGCTTACTATATAGCTTGAATAACCTATTACTACCTTATATAGCGTAGCGTAGTATATCCTAGTAAAGCTATACGTATATAGTATTATAGAGTATTATAAGCTCTTTCTAACTATTTATATACTTATTACTTACTAACCTTCTTTAGGCTACATTAGGACCTACTCTTAGTATCACAATCTGTCTTAATACCTAGCATATAATTAGTTACTTAATAGTAGTAGAGTAATAACTTAATCTACTAAGTAGTAGAACTAGAGTTTTTTATATCTTTAATTATTTAATCTATATATATAACCTTTACTAGTGTTATATATTATATACTTTCTAGATAAGTATAACCTTAGAAGTGCTGCTATTAGTTATGCGTTAGTTTTCTAACTAATTTTACTTAGATTGTTTGTCTACACTAGAAACTAATAGGCTTACAAGAAATAAGATTATACTCTAATTATAAAGAAAAGTAAGAAACTTTTAATTTTACTTAGTTTAATATATATAACAATTACCTTTTTTATATATAAATAATTTAGTATAGTTTCTATATAAGGTAGCTATTATATATACCTATCTACTATATACTTTTCTTTAACCTTCTTAATAACTATGTATCTCTAGGTTATTAATATATAAAAGAAGTTAATAAGGCACCTTATTTTTGTTTTAATAAACCCTAATAATATTAATAACTACTACCTTTATTAAGTGTAATAGATTACAAAAAGTTTCTATAGGTAAGCTGTAGCTAGGTAATAGAAACTTTAGTATAAATAGTAAGTAGGTTCTAATAGAAGTTATTAAGGATTAGAGAAAGTTCTTATATAGAGAAGTAATTTCTATCTCTACCTAGTACCTAGCTACTATATACTTTTCTCCAACCTCTTATATACCTACTTTTATTTAGGTTACGGCTTTATTAAGTGTAAAGTAATAAAGAAAGTTCTAATATAGGTAAGTAATTTTTCTTTCTCCCTAGTGCCTACTATACGTAGTATATCCTATTCTAGCTTAAAAATAGATTATTTCTGGTCTATACTTTAAGACTAAACCTAAAATAGACTTTTGCATACAAATAAGAAATAGACTCTAGCTATTACTATAGGAAATAGACTTTGGCTATTACTATAGAAAATAGACTTTGGCTGTTGCTGCAGGAAATAGACTCTAGCTATTACTGCAGGAAATAGATTTAGCTGTTGCTATAAGAAACAAACTTTAGTTATTACTATAGGAAACAGACTTTAGCTATTGTTGCAGGAAATAGACTTTAGCTATTACTATAGGAAATAGACTTTAGCTATTACTATAAGAAATAGATTCTAGTTGTTACTGTAGAAAATAGTCTTTAGCTGTTGCTGTAGGAAATAGACTTTAGCTATTACTACAGGAAACAGACTCTTAAGTTATTATAGGAAATGGCACTACTGTAAGATATATATACTAACTATTTTATATTATCTTGCAATGCCTCTAGTTAGCCTACGCGCTTTAACTATAATATTAATATAGAGTTACCTTTGAAATTTACGTTACCTGTAGTCTATTCTACCTAGCTAACTGTAGAAGTTATTATTACTAGTAATAGCTAATTTTATCTCTATCTAAATACCTTCTCTTTCTCTAGTATCTATCTACTATACCCGCTTTAACACCTCTTAATACATCTGCAATACTTTACTCTTTAGATAAAGATTTATCTAACCTATCTTTATTACTCTCTAATATGATCCTTTCTATCTGTGTATTTAGAACTCTTTAACTCTAGACCTTTCTACTCTAAGATTTGCTATCTAATACATTTATTTTACTACTATAGTTAGCTATCTAATAACTTTTGCTATAGAGACGTACTCTTTAAACAAACCTAACAAGCGTAACGTTTAAAACTTGTCTATTTGCTCTAGAAAGAGAAACTCTAACAGAGGCTTACTTTTATTTATATAAGCTAAGAATAGTAGTTCTATCTTAGCTGTAATTATAGGTACGTCCTTATTACACTCTATTACTATTTTTTTCTACTAACGTATACGTGTTTAAATTAATATTTATTCAATCTACGCATTAACAATTAAACTCTTTAGAAGTAAACTAAAGATCCTAACGCTTTCTATAAGCACTTTAATCATGTTCTATTACTTTTTCTAATCTAATAACTATCTAAAACATAGCTAAAGATTAGTATTTTGTTTTTTTATTAGCAGATTACTATTATTGTTCTTATGTACGCATTAGAATAAATACTTCTTTACTAAGGTATTATATTATTACTCTTTACTCTAGTGCCTATATTAAGCTTTTGTATTTCTTTTTCTAAAGTTATATATTCTTTATACAGCGCATCTAGTTTTTATTACTGCCTTATCTTATTTGTAATACTGTTAACTCTTAATTTCTCTACCTTTACTACTTTATACTTCTATCTCTTGCGTTACAAAAGCGTTAGACTCTACTTATCTACTGTATTGCATTTCTAGTACTAGAATAGAACTATGTAGAAACTTAGACTCTTTTCTACAAGTAATATATTATTATTATACACTTATATAGCTAGTGCACTTCTTACTAATACTATCTAATAGAATAACTTGCGTCTCTTACTGCGTTAATATTTCTAAATTCTTAAGACATTCTACTAATCCTAGAATACCTCTATTAACTCTGTAGACAGAGCTTTACTAATTATCTAAGAAACTATAGTAACTTCTATACTAGGTAACAATTTAGTGTATATGTAATAACGTTACTCTTCTACTAGCTTACTAACTTTACGTTATATAACTTCCTAATTCTACTTCTTACTATCTGCATAAGTACTAGGTTTATCTTTTTTACTAGAGCCTTTTAAGCTTGTTACGTTATCTTTTCTCTCCTCTGTTTCTTTCTACTAGTCCTAGGTCTAGTAGAGTCTACCTTATCTACTACTACTAAACTATAAACCTATACCTTATTAAGGTGTTCTCTCTTACTTACTTAGTTATAAATATTAGCTTAGGGTTTTAACATGCGCAGGTTGTTGTAAACATTATTAACAATTTTTAGTAATATTATTTAGTTAGTTTACTTGCATATCTTAGTAGGGTATTATACAGGTCTTTAGTAAAAAATGCCTCTAGCAGGTAATATTTATCTAGAACCTAGATATATATTGCTTTTTTAGTCTTATCTAAAGCGTTATCTATAGTCTATACTACTTCAGCCCTTACTAAGTGTTAAGATATATTCTAGAGAATTAAATTTAGAGTAGACTTAACTACTATTAAGAAATACTTAGCCTAAGAGTATATATAAGAATGTATAGAGATAGTGCGCATTAGCTAGATAGTAACATACTCTTGTTGCCCGCTTAATAAGCTCTTTTTAAAAAAATTCTGCTTTATCTAAAAGAGGTTAGATTTAAATACTATTTTTTTAACAAAATTGTCTTATAGTTACTACGCTATAGAAGCGTAAAAAACCTCTCTTTTTTTATAACACTATTAGATTATATTACAAAGTAGCGCTATATCTATTTATACCGATATTTACTTATATTCTTTGTCTAGCTATAGTATTGTTATTTGCTCTTATTATTAATATTACTTTAATCTTACTTGTGTCTAGTAACATGTTAATTCTAAACACACTAATAAAACTACTATTAAGAAAAGAAAAGCTCTTTAAGCCTTTGTTAACACCTAGTATAAGTATTTCTATGTTTAGCTAGCCTATCTATATATCCTAAGCAAACCTATCCTAGCTATTTCTAGTCTTAAAATGTATTAAGATTTACTAAAGTGTAAGTAATACAGTACTATTTGCACTAGAAAAACTATAATTAAGAATATAGAGACCTATCTTTGTGCCAAATATAAGCTGTTTACTTCTGCTATATTAAGTAACAAATAAAAAATATAGTAGTAGAGTAAACACTAGTAAGTAGTGTATAGTTATTTATTCTTTACAAGAGAGTTATAACTTGTTACTACCTATATTACTAGATATTTTAAGGTTGTTAAAGAAACTACGCTTGTCTACATTAGTAAGGCAGTTATAAAAAAGGATATAATACTTAATAAAACTGTTTCTGTTACTCTAAACCTATAGAATTCTATTAACCCTGCGTTAATATAACTTACTACTTTAGAAGCGCAGTTTCTTCTATTAGAAATAAGAGTTATAGAGAAATAAAAGCGCATAAACGCTGTTATACTAACTATCTCTAACTAATAAACCTACCTATACTTAGAATATACGTAGTTCTAGTACTGCGTAGCAGATATAAAATAGGAAACAGTTTGAAAATATATAAAACTAGAACGCTCTACCTAACTATAGTACTTAGCTAATATAGTAAAAAGTATAATATTAGTGTACTAATATTATATTTCTCTAACGTCTTACTAGGTCTAGATTTAGGTTATACAAGAGTACCTGCAGCATATTCTAGTTACACTTCTACTACCTTACTAGGAATTTAACAATTGCTATAGCAGCACTATTGTTACTGTTTTTATTTTTTTCTATAACGTATTTAACAACGTTATTCCTTAGCTACCTACTCTAAATATAACTAAGTACTAGTTATGCACTTAGAGGCCTATTTAGGCCTACTTAGACAGCTTCTACTCTAAGTATTCTAAAGTTAAGACAAAATATAAGAGAAGTAAACTAGATATATTAGAAAGACTATGTTATGATTTCTAGATAGCGCTTTTAGAGCAGACTGCACTATAACACAAGTTTAACCTAGCTATAGTTACCTTTCTTATGTTTCTTGCTATAGACGCCTAAGACAAGAGATTCTGTAAAGTATACAATTTTGTAACAGACTGCTCTACTATTAAGAAATATGCAAAATTTGCAGCCTACTATAAATTATACCTTAAAGAACTAGCTAGTATAGTAGTTAAAACACTAAGTACTGTTATATAGAAAGAATAGGATCTATAACTATTTAAAGTAGACTAGAGTATTTAGATACAGAAAAGGGCTAAGATATAGCACTTCGCGTTAGAGACTAATACTACTCCTAGTAGTAACGCATTTAAGTTGTAGGTTCTCTAATATATAACGTCTAAATATTCTACTATAATAAACTAGGTTATACCTACTTTATATCATATTACCTAATTCTAGTATAGTAAGATAACTCTTACCCTAGCTTAAGTAGTCTTATAACAGCTAGGAGAAAGATTACTATAACTATTCTATTAAGTTTCTTAGGATCTCTTTAACATACTAACAGAAAGGCTTTATAAAGAATAGTCCTTAATTATTAAAGAAGACTACTTAGGTAAGCTTTTTAACTACAACCTTTATAGCAAGATATTAATTAAGATTATAAAAGTAATTAGGTAATTTTTAAACTAGGTTAAGGACAAATTTAGACGAAATATTATAGAAATCTATTAGAATAATAATATTGTAACTCTGCCTTAGAGAGGGCGTTTATAGTATAAAAAGTAGGTAGATTAAGAGAGAATTAAGATACTACGCCTACTACTGTACACGCATTAGCTAAATAGATTAGCTAAGTAGATAGGCTAGAAGCTAATTACAAAATCTATTAAGATGCGCATAGATGCAAATCTTCTAATTAAGCTCTAGCTACAAATTATAGATATAGTAGCCTATCTACATAGTATATGCTTATTAAAAATCTATAGTTTTTAATCCCTAAATAAGGTCCTGCACGCCTAGTTTAGGCAATATTTTTAATAGTATAATCGAGTAATTACTAGGCACAGGACTGCTAATCTATAACTAAATTAGAGTAGAATTTATATTTATAGCTGTAGAGTGTATCCTCTGAATTGTAACTAAGTAGTAGGTAAGAACAAGCGCAAGTTTAAAATTCATCCTTATAGCTATATTACATATCTTGTAGGCTGTTAAGCCTCTAATATCTATGCTATTTAGGTTCTATTTATAAATTAATTAATTGTATTAAGACACGTTACCTTTTATAAATTTATATTCTACTCTAGTAACTAAGAAAATAAGATAACTAAAGAGCAAGCGCTTAAGATTATAGATGTTCTGTATATTAGTAAACTTGATAATCCTAGGCAGGATATTAACTTACCTATTCTATAGGATTAATTAAGCTAGGAAATTACTAAGGTTACTAAGCAACAGCTTAGAGGGAAGTATCTAATCCTAAGAATTACAACGACTAGCTAATCTTATAATTACAAAGGAGAAGAGGTAGAAGCTAAGAGGAATACTAGCAAGGCTAGTAAGTATTTAGGAATCTTCTTAGACTAAAGTAAATATACTAGGCTTGTTACACTAGAGGCAACTCTAGAACTAGATTAGGTATCTAGTATTAAGCTTATTAAGCGCGTAGGATCTAATAGCTAAGAACTATTACTCGATCCTAAAAGAGCTAGCCTATTAGTATCTAAAGATTAGATAGGATCTTAACAAGATAGGCAATTAGCCTTTTTCTACTCTGCTACTTAACTTAGGAGTACTAACTCTAGAGCCCTAGATAAAGTAGAATTAATAAATTCTCTTATATAATTAAGTTGTGAACTATAAGAAGTAGCCTCTAAAATTAATAGATTACTAAGTTAATACATACTACTTTACTATAGGAAGAATTATAACAATAAGATAGAAGGTAAGAGTATTAATATATTAATTGCAGATCTATTTATAGATTACTAGAAGGACAATTTTAAGAATACTTTTCTCCTAGGCCTTATAAAAGACTAGACCAAGCGCTCTAGTTACAGAACACTAGAGTCTATAATTATAACAGTAATACTAAGTAATTAGAATTACTAAATAATTAAGAAGCGTACTTCTAGAAATAATATACCTAAGCTACCTAACATATAGAAGCAGATACTAGTAACAAACATATGTAGATATATGTTATATCTAATACCTTATAAAGAGCTTAGTAACAGATTATATAAGAGGTAAGTAGAATAGCACTAAATACGTTTTAATAACGCTCTAACTTGGTTGCTACGCCTACTATAAGTATAAGCCTATTGCATTAGATAGAGGACAAGTTTCTCTTATTCTTCTATACAAGACCTATAGGTATATAGCTAATCTAGAATCTCTAATATAATATATACTTCTATATACTGTTAATACGTATCTAATTTAATCTTAATAGCTGTACTTACCTGTATTGTTATATTACAAGAGAAACTTTATCCCACTAGTAATAGCATTTAGATAATATTACAATTTAGTTTTAAAAAGATTGTATTAAAACGCATAGAATAACATCTAAATTAGATTTGTTTGTAACCTTTAATCTTTTAAACACAGTTAGGATCCCTTAAATCTTCTAGCAGCTAAAGCCTTAGGTTTAGATCTTTTTATTAACATATAGTTAAGATTACTTCAGTAAAAGTTGCATTTAGCGCTAGAATAGAAACTTAGAGACTATTAACAACCTAGGAGTATTAGAGGCAACGCTAATAACTCTTCTAAAAGCTGTACTAGCACTAACACCTAGAGAATCTTAAGGAAACTCTATATTAACTGTTACAACCTAGCAACAGAGTGCTAAAACGAAAAAGTTAGACACTAAGAAATCTAAGAAGAGACCTTAGCCTAGAGCTGCACTAAATCTAACCCCTACGCAAATAGAGGTTAATAAATTACAATAAGAACTAAAACAGGTATTAGTAAAAATTAATTCTCTTAAGAAAAGACTAACTCCTTTAGTAGGACTAGACAAGCCTCTATCTACTACTAAAACCTCTTAGAACTCTTCTGCACCTTGCTGTTTATTTAATAGCTCTATATCTAAACACTTATACTACTATAAAAGTTCTTGCTAATTTTAAAGATTAGAAAAGACGCCTAATAAAGATAATCTTAGCAATAGAAAAGATTCTACCTTCTGCTAATAGCAGGCTTCTATCCAGAATTAACTTAAAATTAACTTAGATTACTATTACACTAAAAGACAATGTATAGCTCTTGTATAGAGTTATACTATAAGACTAGCAAAAAGCTATCTTAAGCCTTAATATCTATTAGATACTAATCAAGAGTAATTCTAGAGCGCTAAGCAAATAATTAAGCTACTTAAGTCTTACTTTATTACAAGTAATAAGGTAGCTAAAAGCTATATAGCGTTTAATTAAATACAGATAATAAAGGAGAAAACATTCCTCTTGTTTAAAGCTAGGTTTCTAAGTTCTGTAGTTAAGAGATAAGTACCTCCTTTAGAGTAGTTTTACTACTTATAGACTAAGATTACGCTAGGATTACAAGCCCTAAACCTAGGGTTTAGGCACTAATAGAGGAACTTATTTAATTAGATAGTAGAAAACCTTACTACCTATAATATAGAGTAGAAAAACAATTCTAACCTAAGTATATTACTGGCTGCCGCTAAATTACCTACTAGATTAGCTCTATAACCTGCTTTAGAGCTAAATTAGATACTAACCTCTAGCGCCCCAACAAAATCTACGCTAGCCTATTGTTTAACAATAGTATATCTTTCTACTAACACCTCTAAAACTAACTAACAGAAGACCTCTAGTAGTTATTATAATTGTAGTAAGCTAAGACACTATACTAGTAATTGTACAAAGCCTTATATATAACAGATAAAAGCTATAGAAGTAGATAAGTATAAAGATACTTAAGAGTAACCTAACTAGAAGGTGTATGATATAGGAAACAGAAGCGCCTAAAACAAACCTCTTATTAGGCTTAACCTGTTACAATCTATTTTACCTTAATCTTTCTTATTTGTTTTATAGTCTCTATTTCCTTGTACCTACACTTCTTTATAACTAAGGTATTAGTGTACGCCTTAATACTCTTGTTAACACTAGTGCTTAAGGTTTCCTATTCTTTAGCTATCTAAGTACCTCTATTCCTATAATCCTTTACCTTCTATACCTACTATTCTATATTAAGCTATAGTGCTAGCTACTATCTACCTTAATGTATAATAACGTAACTTCCTATAAGAGAAAGAAGACTACTATATCTAAAACAGTTCTTTTTGTTCTTCTTCTTCTATTAATTATATTAAGAGATGCTTAAAGCTTTCTTTAGCACAAAAAATCTTAAAGATTTCTTATACTCCAACTAAGTATCTCTGCTTAGAGTCTAAACCCTTTCTAACTACTTACATAGCTTAGTACAAAGAATCTAAAAGATTTCTTATACTCTAACTAAACATCTCTGCTTAGACTTTTAATTCTCTCTAACTACTTATATAGCTCTTATTTCTACTAATACATTCTGTTTTATTATAAAGAAGCCTTAGAACAAATTCCTTACAATAAGCCTCTATAAGATTAATAGGATCCTCGCCGCTAAGGATAACACAGCTAATTAATATTAGTTAGATAAGTGTTTACCTACCTACTACTTCTAGTATTAGGACGTATTAAGTAAGTTAGCAGCTAATTAATTACCTTCTTATTATTTGTATAATTACAAGATTATTCTTAAAGAACTATTACCTAATGCGTTTAGTTCCCTATATAAGTAGAATTAGAAGAAGCTTAAACCTACTAAGGCCTACGTCTAGAAACACCTTTGGAAGGGTTTTATTAAGGCTAGACAAAGTTCCTTTACTTTACCTATTCTTTGTGTACACAAACTTAATAGAGATATACGCATCTATATAGAGTATAGGAAGATTAACGCCCTTATGCGCAAGAATGTCTATCTAATTCCTTGTATTAATAAGCTGCTATTACGCCTCTCTAAAGCTAAGATTTTTACAAAGTTTAACATTAGGGCTGCTTTTAACAAAATTTGTATAGATCCTAACTCTAAAGAGTACACTACCTTTTAGACCTGCTATAGTACCTATAAGTATAAGGTTCTTTCTTTTTGCTTATGTAATAGGCTAGCTATATACTAACACTATATAAACAATTTATTAATTAATTACCTTAACAATTTCTATATTACCTACCTTAATAATAATCTAATTTACTCTAAGAATATAAACTTACATTAGAAACACGTCTAACAGGTCTTAGAGCGTCTACGTACTATAGAGCTATAAGTAGATATATAGAAGAGTAAATTCTACATAACCTACACAAAGTATCTAGGTTACGTTTTAATAAATAAGGGCTATAAAGTTAACTCTAACAAAGTAAAAGCTTTCTAAAACTAGTCTAAACCTACTATAGTTACTAGCGTTAAGTTATTTCTTAGTTTTGCTAGTTTCTATTAACAATTTATCAAGGATTTCTTCCGTGTAGCTAAACTAATTATAAAGCTTTAGAGTCTAGCTACCTCTTTTAAATAGACTACTAACTGCTAATAGGCTTTTAATTAGATTAAAGCCTTACTTCTAGCTATTCCTACGCTATCTTACTTCTATCCTAAGGATAACACAAAATTAGAAACTAACGTGTTAGATAGAGTAATAGCAGGAGTACTCTCTTAGAAGCACTCTAATAACAAGTAGTACCCTGTAGCTTTCTATAGCTACGCCTTATCTAGAGCTAAACTTAATTAGAAAATATATAACAAAGAACTATTTACTATCTGAAAAGTATTTAAGAAGTAAAGAGCTAAACTTACCTCTATATAGAGCTAAATATAGGTATATTTAGATTATTACTCTCTAGAATACTTTATAACTACAAAGGTTCTTAATATATATTAAGCTTAATAGGCAGAGATTATTACCTCTTTTAATTTCTATATTAAGTACACGCCTAGCAAGTTAAACAAGAGGGCTAATATCCTTAGCTAAAGGAAACAGGACATTAGTAAGGTTAAGTCTGCCTTACAAGACAACAGATTCTAAGTACTTTTGGGACCTAAACAACTCAATCACTAGGTTAACTTTAAACTAGCCTAGAACTACGTCTATACCTATCTAGAGGTTGCTGTTTCAGCTATTTTAGCCTAATCTATTAGTGCCCTACTAAACCTTAACTCCTTAGAACTAATTAAAGCTCTGCTAGCAGAGGATTATTACTTCTTTAAAGAAGAATACCTTAGGCTGCTACAGCTTTACTGCGTCTAAGAAGGACTACTACTATATTCCTTATGCCTTTGTGTATCTAAGGATTTCCCCTTATATACCTGCCTTATAAGAGAGACTTACAATTAGGTATTAACTACTTATCCTATTGCTATAAAGACGTATTAGCTCTTAGCCTAGTAATATTATTAGAAAGGTATAGAAGCTATATATAAATACTATATGCGAAACTGGATTTCCTGTTAAAGATCCTATCTAAGATAGCTCTAATCCTAAGATTTCTTCTATCTGTTACCAATTTCTTATAGGCCTATACAGTATTTGTGTATAGATTTTAAGATATTTCCAAAAGATTATTATAGCTATAAATCAATTAAAGTTATTATTAATTAGCTATTAAAGCTAGCTATCTCTATTCCTTACTTTAAAATACTTAACCCTTAATAGATAGCTTACTTATTTATTGAATAGGTATATTAATTTAGCTATACGCCTAAAAGCATAGTGTCTGATTACAGCCCCTAGTTTATATCCTAATTCTAGTACAAATTCTGCTAGATCCTAGGCGTACAAATTAAGTTTTCTACTGCCTATTATAAATAGACTAATAGACAAACTAAGATTATAAACAAGTATATCAATTAATAATTAAGGCTCTTTGTATCCTATTATTAGGACAACTAGAGTAACCTTTTACTAATAATTAATTGAGCTTAGGCAACGCTACTACATTCCGCAATTAGTATAGCACTATATTAGCTCCTGTTTAGATCTAAACTACAATAGAGCTAGAATTAGTTGTTATCTACTTTAAACTACAAGAATGCAAACATTAAAGATGCTTTAAGCCTAGCTACCTATATACACAAAGCCTAGCGTATAGCTAAAGATAATATAGAAAAGGCGCAGTAACAAATAGCTACTAAAGTAAACAAATATTAATAACTTCTTAATTAGTTAGTAGGTAATAAGGTTTACCTGTTAATCTAAAACCTATCTGTTACCTACCTACGTTGCAAACTCGCTAAATTATAGAAGAGCCTCTTTAAAGTTTTAGAACAAGTTAGCTATTTATTCTAACTAAAACTACCTAAAGGCTCTAAGATCTATAACGTATTTGCTCTAGACGTTCTCTGCAAGAACTCTAAGAATCCCCTGCCTAGTTAGCTAAGCCTAAACCTATCTAGCATCGTAATTTAAGGCGTTAAAGAATAGAAAGTAGAGGAGATCCTAGCTAGTAAGCTATACTGCTCTATCTTAAAGTATTACGTAAGATAGGTAGGTTATAACTCTAATCTTACCTAATATAATGCATTAAACTTTATAGGAGTACTACACATATTATAAGCGTTCTATAAACGCTATCTAAAACAGCTAAGACTCTTATAAGCGTTAGCTAAATAGATTGAAGTATAAGAAAAAGAAGTTAAAGATCTTATAGCATTTTAAGACAATAATATTAGAGAATTTAGGCTTAATATTATAACTACTATACTAGTAAGTAACAACTATTAACAATAGAAGTCTTACTCTTCTATTAGATCTAATAGTAGACTTACACTAGTAAGTAACAACTATTAATAATAGAAGTCTTACTCTTCTATTAGATCTAATAGTAGACTATTTGTTAAGACTGTTAGTCTAGTAGCAAACAATAAGAATACTAGTGTAGATAAGGGGTACAGCTAAGGTTGGTTTTCGCAGATAAGTGCAGAATTGCTTTAGATACAGAGGGTATTGTTACTAAGACAGTAAAGGCTAGAGCTTTCTAAAAAGAGTAATAATAGTTCAATAGCTAGTTACTAACTAGAGCGTCTGTAACATAAGTTAAACATAATAATCTATAAGCGTTTATTGTAGTTCCTATATACTTAGTCTTTCTTACAGTTCTTATTATTCTTAATTATTATTATAGATTCTTATAGTTTCTTGTTATAAGAAATAGTAAGACTAAATAAGACTAATAAGAAGGTTACGTAACATACTTAGCGTGCTATGTCCCTGCACTAGGTCTAAGTCTTGCAACCTGTTCTCTTGTTCATTTATAATATCTTATATTTCCTATCAGAGGTTTGTAACACTATTCTCTTCTTTTATTCTTATATCTTTATAAGTTCTTAGGCTGTGCACTACTATTGTCTTTAAGGTAATTATATTAATAACAACGCATTATTTACTAAAGTAGCCTATACCTAATATTCTTAGAAGGGCTTGCCTTATAAGCTGTTGTTGTTAAGCAAGAAGTGTAGAAACTATAAGTCTATAAGTCCAAAAGAGTATATTCTGTAGAATATCCTACTGCTAGATTTTTTAAAGCTAGACTAATAAATAAAAGAGTTAGAATAGCAGAAGAAGTTAGAAGAAGCTGCGTTAGCAATAAATAAGACAGAGGTAGAGTTAGTAGTACTCTAGATGCGTACGCGTTAGAATAAACTATACTGTATATAAAAGTAGAAGCTAGCTCTTTATTGCAAGAAGCAGCGTATTTTTAATACTAGTCTACTAATGTTAGAAGAGTTAGACGCCCTAGAATTGTTAAACTAAGCTGTAGATTAATTGTTAATCCTAAAGAGGTCTAGTTCCTGTTCTGCCCTATAGCATAGTAATAGTGTCCTAAGAGTAGTTAGCAATTTGTAAGGTTTGTCTCTAGTTTCTATATATTTTCTTAGTTGTTGTATCCTAACTATTTAACTAAGTATTTCTTTTAATAGTTGTTGTCTTAGTGTGTTATTATTTCTTTAACCTTAAATTTATTTTCTTCTTTAAGTTTATAGCAAAAGGTTTACTGTAATAGTGTTTCTAGGTTAGCTAGTTCTAGTAGGCTTACAAAGAATCTAGGGTAGATCTTTGTATCTAGTAAAAGCTTAAGTGTATATGTAAGTAGTCTATTTCTTTTTAAAATTAAAAACAGTCTAACTTTAACATAGTTAAGTCCTTTGCTTAGTTATTTTATGCGTAGATTTTTAGTATAAAGATACACCTTATCCCCCTTTTTTAGCTAAGGTACTGTTTTTTATTTTCTGTTAATATATAAAATGCTTTGTGTCTAAGCGTGTTATATTTGTTCTTCTATTTTAGTATAGGTTTTCTTTATTTCTTCTGCTGTCTGTATAGCAGCTTTAGCCTTTAGGCTAAGCAATATTCTTGTAAAGAGATTTAGATATTATCTGTAATTTGCAAGGTATAGCGTTTTGCCTATAGCTCTAAATAATTTGTTATTGTAGGCTAATTGTGCTATTAGTAGTAGCAAAACCTAATTTGTCTGTTACAGGTTACTGTATATCTTAAGATACGTCTTTATAGTTCTATTTGTTCTTTCTATTTAGCTATCTATTTAGAGATAATAAGCTGTTAATAGCTTTTGTTGCGTCCCAATTTTTACTATTAAGGTAGTCTAATAATTTGCTGTAAAGAGTTTGTCTTAATTACTAATAATTAACTTTAGTATACTATAGTAACCAATAAGTCTATCCTTAAGTACGTGTGCTAGTTAAATTACTATGTAGTCTTATTACAAGGGTAGTATTATAGCGTATTTAGTAAAGCAATTTACTATAACTATAATAGCATTATAGGCGAATCCTGTAGCAGAGTCTTTTGATAGTAGTAGTTCTGTTACAAAGTCTATTAATATGTTAGTCTAAGGCTTAGTTAGGAGCTCTAATAGCTGTATTTCTCTGTAAGGTGCGTATATACTATGTTTGTTACGTTAACAGTCTACACATCTGTTAATATAAGATCTTACTTTATCCTTTACGTTCTTAAACTAGTAATTCTATTAAACTAGTTCTATAGTTTAGCTTACTCTAGGATAACTGTGTACTGTGTTATTATAGTGTTATTGTATAATTTATTCCTGTAGTTCTTCTAAGACATTAATTCTAATTTTTATTACTAGGTTGTTAATGTATCTTACTAGTTCAAGAGATCTGTTATCTTATTTTTTAAGGATGCTTAAGCTGTTAACGGTTTTAATCCTAGTAATATCCAATCTTTAGCCAAGAGCGTCTGCTCTGCTATTGTCTTTTCTAGGTGTATAGACAATTTTAAACTTATATTATCCTAACATCTCTAACTATTATACTTGTCTCTAATTAAGTACTTTAGTAGTAGTAAAGGTTATTAGGTTTTTGTAGTCTAAGTATATTGTAAGATCTAAGCAACTTTCTGCGTAGATTCTCTAATGTTTAAGTGCTACTATAATTGCAAGTAGTTCTTTGTTATATATATTGTAATTTTCTTCTAGTAGTATAAACCTTTGTAAGTAGTAGGCTATTAGATACTATTTTCTATCTTATTCTTGTTTTGCATATATTCTTATTGCTAAGTCTAATGCGTTAATTTCAAATCTAAGTAGCTTTCTACTTCTAAATGCAATAAGGACAGGTAGTGTTATATAAGCGTCTTTAAGCGTTTTAAATACCTAGCTTTATTCTTCTATCTATTCCTAAGGTATATCTTCTTGTATAAGTTTTGTTATCTAAGTTAACTAGTTATGTTTTTAACTACGTCTTAGTTAAAGCAATATTATTAATTGTCTTCTTATCTACTATTAAACGCTGCTAATGCGTAGGCTTAGAATCTATTATGTTGTTGTAATTCCCTAGAGAGATAGATCTCTTCCCCTAGTCTATCTGTAACCTATTCTCTCTAAACTATAGAAGTCCTAATATAATATTGTAGGTAGCTAGTCTAAAGACGTCTAAGCATATTTCTTATTTAGTTTCTTAGATGTTAAGTTCTGTAGTAGTCTTATATCTAATAAGTAACTTGTTAAGTATCTACTCTCTATTCGCAATATAAATTTTATATAATTGTAGTTTCTAGTAAGGTTAGAGCCTAGCTCTTAACAAGGTATTGCTTAAAATGTAGTTTACTTATAATTCTAAATCTAGAAGCGCCTTTATTCTTTTTCTATTAACTCTTACTATAAGTTTAATAAGCTTAGCAGAGTTAATTGCGTTGCAGCTCTAGGTCTCTTTCTAGAGTTTAAAGTTAATCCTAAAAAAGACTTATTCTTTTTATATCTATTAGCTTCCTTATTAATATAGTGTTTTTTGCACTCTAGTTGTAGGCAGAAACGCTAGGTATAGTTTCTGTAGCTACTGTTAACAAGTATTCTATTAGATATACTCTCTTCCTCTAATACATTAAGAAAACTTCCTATATTTTGTTTATTATATAGGTAATTTACGTAGGTATCCTTAGGGCAATTGTACTATTAGTACTTATAAGGTTTCTTCTACTAAGAAAAGTATTAGTTAATTTTACTACTGTAATATACTAGGCAGTAGTTACTATTATACGCTGTCTATAATAGAAGTCTATGTTTTGGATTACAAGAATCCTGTAGGTATCTGTCTGTAAGCAGGATTTAATACAATTTGTTTACCTTCTTATTCTAGTACTCTACAGGTGTAAGGTTTAGTACTAATGCTTGCCTATTATTAGCGTAGTATATCTACTTTGTATATAAGTTATAGTACGCCTTATATAGTCTGTCTGCGTCTATATCTTAACACAGTTCTCTAACTATTGTATTCTAGCGTACTAGTTTAGAGCTAGCTAGTAGTAAATGTATATCTAGCTTATCTAGTGTAAGTTCTTAGTCTTCTTAGGTATTATGGATTCTTGTAGTCTTTTGTTAGTTCTATATCCTATAGATTCTGTTTCCTAGGTGTAGCAATTGTTTCTTCTCTATAACTCTGTCTATACTTAAAGAGTACTTATTTATCTAAAGAGTATAATATACTTATAAGAATTAGTAATATTACTCTATATATTTCTAGTTAACTTTATTAGTTTAGTTGTACTAGTTATAAATGTTTTGTTGTGCTTACAGTAGAAGTAATCCTCTCTATTAAAATTGTTAAATATTACAGTTCTATTCCTAGTTGTAGGATAACACAGCGTTAGTTAAGACCTAGTTATAAGATAATATAGTAGAGGTGTCTTCTGTCTATCCTACTATTAGTAGTCTATTAGTTATTTAGACAATAGGTTAATTATTAATTACAATCTATTTTTTAACGTCTTTCTCTAAAGCGTTGGTTAACACATTAAGCTAGCGTATAACTTTGTTCTTAGAGCAATAGTCTTACGCATAGTGTCTAACCTTGTTATAGTTATAACAGGTAATCTTATTCTTATTAGGCCTATCCCTTAGTAGTTGTTTCTTTAGGTAACTTTTTTGTTCTAAGCCTTTATTAAGGTTGTTTAAGTGCATAGCCTTAGGTTTATACCCTAAGTATACTCCTAGTAGGCGTAGTTAATAGGTTCTTTATCTTAAGTAGTAGCGCTATTGTCCTTTGTTTAGTTATATTTATCTCTAATATCTTTTGTTTAAGCAAAATCCTTTGTGTCTCTATAGTAGACGTAAGGAGTATAACCTATCTTTAAGTGCTCGTTTATAGAGTTTGTTATCTAAGCAGATAGCTTTATTCTAAAGTTCTTTAAGAGTAGTAATATATATTCTGCTACGCATTAGTTTAGCTTATATAGCAGCCTTAAGGCCTTACTTATATATATATATTAGAGCAGTGTTGTCCTACTAGATTTGTTTAGCGTATTATTAAAAAACATTAGTATAGTTAGTAGCCAATTAGGTTTGTTTTAGACTTTAGATTTTTTGCTCTACAATTACAAATTCCTTAAGAGGTAAGAAGATCTGTTATAGGCGTGTTTGAAATGTTTGCTAGTCTTCTACAAGGTTAGTGTTATCTGCGTCTGTAATATTGTTATCTATATACTTCTAAATAATTAGAAGTACCTATTTCTTAGTTTTGCCTTTTATATAAGTTGTAGTAAAGATAACTTTATTATTATTCTTAATCTTGTCTCCTTTTATATAGAAGTGCCTATTAAACTAGAAGATCTAGGTCTTAATTTTGTTGCAGTCTCTATGGTAGAGATTAGGTTTGTTAACCTTAAGTCTAGGTTATCCTACTTAGGAATGCTTAGGTATATCTATTATAATATTGCTACTTATTGTAAGGGTATTTAAAGTGTTAAGACTATTAGTCTAGTAGCAAATAATAAGAATACTAGTATAGACTAGGAGTATAGCTAAGGTTAGTTTTTACAGATAGGTATAGAGTTGCTTTAGATACAGAGGGTATTATTACTAAGACAGTAAAGGCTAGAGCTTTCTAAAAAGAGTAACAATAGTTAAATAGCTAGTTGCTAACTAGAGCGTCTGTAATGTAAGTTTAATATAATAATCTATAAGAGTTTATTATAGTTCCTATATACTTAGTCTTTCTTGCAGTTCTTATTATTCTTGATTATTATTACAGATTCTTATAGTTTCTTATTGTAAGAAATAGTAAGACTAAATAAGACTAATAAGAAGGTTATGTAACATACTTAGCGTGCTATGTCCCCGCACTAGGTTTAAGTCTTGCGACCTATTCCCTTGTTTATTTATAACGTCTTGTATTTCCTATTAGAGGTTTGTAACACTGTTATTACTACTAGTAGAACGCTTTTAACTATCTAATTCTCTAGGTGCAGATACTAACGCACTACCTAGTTACTTTCTATTACAGCTCTACTTACTACAAGTACTACCTAACTACTTCTCTACCTAATCTACTTTTAATACTATTAAGATATTTACTAACTAAGTAACTACACTTGTTAACCTAGCTGTACTCTACCTAAGTAACCTAACCTTCTTAGCTATTCTTCTAACCTTTCTAGCTAGCTCCTTCCTCTAGTAATAAGTACTAATAAATAAGTTAGTAGTGTTTATATAAGCTACTTATGCAGTGCTTACTTGTATAGTAGTAGCTAACTAAAACACTACTGCCTAAACGTTAGTCTCTTGCTCTAATACTACCTTATTAGACTTATCTCTACCTAGAGTAGTAAACCTATAGTTAAGAGCCTTAAAAAGGCTATTATACTTCTAGCCTGTATATAGAGAAACTAGGTAGCACTTCTTATTTCAGAGTGTGCAATATGCACACTTCTTAGATACGTCTAAATAGAATCTAAACTTAATATTAAAATAGCTGTAAGTAAAAGCTCTTGCAGCCTATAAGTAAACAAGCTAAGAGGCTAGGAGATAAGCTCTAGAAAGAATAGAAATAGGTATTGTGTGTATCTACTTTATAGTTAGCTAATAGTTAAATTAGGAGAAGGCTTAGATAGCTGTAGGTATACAAATATAAGAAGAAGAGTATAAAGAAATAGTATACCTAAGGGCTAGCCTTCTATATATACTTAAGAAACTCTAGGCAAAGTAAGGATAACAAACGCGCTACTACGCTAAGTAAAACAATAATAAACAGCTACAACGCGTTATTAGAAAATCTAAGTCAAGGTAAATAAGACTTTTAAAGAATTTTACAAGGTATTTAAAAGCACACTAATACAGACCTAATTAATAAAGACTATTAATTTTAAGAAGAGAGGTAATATAACAAACATATGCAAATATATGTTATATTTAATACCTTATAAAGGCTTAGTAACAGATTATGTAAGAAGTAAGTAGAATAGTACTAAACGTTCTTTAATAACGCTCTAACTTGGTTGCTACGCCTACTATATGTATAAGCCTATTACATTAGATAGAGAACAAGTTTCTCTTGTCCTTTTGTACAAGACTTATAGGTATATAGCTAATTTAGAATCTCTAATATAACACGCACTTCTACATGCCTCTAATACGTATTCAATTTAATTCTAATAGCTGTATCTACCTGTGTTGTTACATTTATAGAGAATAAGACTCTAAACTATAGACAAGTAAGATTATACTTCGTGCTATCTAAGTATAAATTTACTATTACCTACTAAATAAAAAGCTTAAACTCTATAGATAGCCTATTAAGGTGCCTAGACTATTTAGCTAAAGTATAAAGACTAGTACAAAAGTATAATTATACTTTTATTAAGCTACTATAGAATATTTTCTAAGGAAAAGGCAAAGACCTTCTCTTAGTAGTAGCAGTCTTTACAAGAGTATCTCTTAGAATAAAAGGCTAATAGTAAGCCCTTTAGGCACTAGAAGAATTCTAATAAGTATTAGTATAGAGAGAAGCACCTAATAAGGCAGCTACTATTCTAGTAGATAGTAACAAGGTAACGTTAAATAGCTCTAGAGAAGGAACAGATTGTAATAGCCTACTAAGGTCTAAATTAGCCTAAAATAGACTTACTACGCCTATTATAGACAATAAGAAGGTAGAGGCTATACATAAATACTATAATAACCTAATGTTAGGCTATTTTAGTATAAAACGCATGTTAGAGAAACTTTAGTGCTAATACTATTAGAAAGAGATATAGAAAGATATAGAAGTGTATGTTAAGACTGTTAGTCTAGTAGCAAATAATAAGAGTACTAGTATAGACTAGGGGTACAGCTAAGGTTGGTTTTCGCGGATAGGTGCAGAGTTGCTTTAGATACAAAGGGTATTGTTACTAAGATAGTAAAGGCTAGAGCTTTCTAAAAAGAGTAACAATAATTAAATAGCTAGTTACTAACTTAAGCGTCTGTAACATACGTTAAATACAATAATCTATAAGGGTTTATTATAGTTCCTATATACTTAGTCTTTCTTATAGTTCTTATTATTCTTAATTATTATTATAGATTCTTATAGTTTCTTGTTGTAAGAAATAGTAAGACTAAATAAGACTAATAAGAAGGTTACGTAACATACTTAGTATACTATGTCTCTACACTAGGTCTAAGTCTTGCAACCTGTTCCCTTATTTATTTATAACATCTTGTATTTTCTATTAGAGGTTTGTAACACTATCCTTTTCTTTTATTCTTATGTTTCTATAAGTTCTTAGGCTATATACTACTATTATCTTTAAGGTAATTATATTAACAACAAAGAATTATTAACTATAGTAGCCTACGCCTAATATTCTCAAAAGGGCTTGCCTTATAAGCTATTGTTAAGTAAGAAGTATAGAAACTGTAAGTCTATATGTGCAAAAGAGTATATTCTACAAGATATTCTACTACTAGATTTTTTAAAGCTAGACTAACAAATAAAAGAGTAAGAATAGTAGAAGGAGTTAAAAGAAGCTGTGTTAGTAATAGATAAGATAGAGGCAGAGTTAGTAGTACTCTAGATGCGTGCGCGTTAGAGTAAATTGCAGCGTATATAAAAGCAAAAGCTAGCTCTTTGTTGTAAGAAGCAGCGCATTTTTAATGCTAGTCTACTAATTCTAGAGGAGTTAGACGCTCTAGAATTGTTAAACCAAGCTATAGATTAATTATTAATCCTAGAGGAGTCTAATTCTTATTCCGCTCTGTAGCACAGTAATAGTGCGTTAGAAGTAGTTAGCAATTTATAAGGTTTGTCTCTAGCTCCTATATATTTTCTAAGTTATTATATCCTAACTATTAAACTAGGTATTCTTTTTAATAGTTATTGTCTTACTGTATTATTACTTTTTTTAACTTTAAATTTGTTTTCTTCTTTAAGTTAATAGCAAAAGGTTTACTGTAATAGTGTTTCTAGGTTAGCTAGTTCTAGTAGGCTTACGTAGAATCTAGGGTAGATCTTTGTATCTAGTAAAAGCTTAAGTGTATATGTAAGTAGTCTATTTCTTTTTAAAATTAAAAATAGTCTAACTTTAACATAGTTAAGTCCTTTGCTTAGTTATCTTATGCGTAGGTTTTTAGTATAGAGATACACCTTATCCCCCTCTTTTAGCTAAGGTACTGTTTTTTATTTTCTGTTAATATACAAGATACTCTATGTTTAAGTGTATTGTATTTGTTCTTTTATTTTAGTATAGGTTTTCTTTATTTCTTCTGCTGTCTGTATAGCAGCTTTAGCCTTAGAGCTAAGCAATGTTCTTGTAAAGAGATTTAGATATTATCTGTAATTTGCGAAGTATAGCGTTTAACCTATAGCTTTAGATAATTTGTTATTATAGGCTAACTATACTATTAGTAGTAGTAAAAGCTAATTTGTCTATTACAGGTTGCTGTATATCTTAAGGTACGTTTTTATAGTTCTATTTATTCTTTCTGTTTAGCTATCTATTTAAGAATAATAAGCTGTTAATAGCTTTTGTTACGTTCTAATTTCTGCTATTAAGGTAGTCTAATAATTTAACGTAAAGAGTTTGTCTTAATTGCTAATAATTGACTTTAGTATGCCATAGTATCTAATAAGTCTATTCTTCAGTACGTGTACTAGCTAAATAGCTGTATAATCTTGTCAAAAGGGTATTATTATAGCGTATTTTTTAAAGCAATCTACTATAACTATAATAGCGTTATAGGCTAATCCTGTAGCAGGATCTTTTGATAGTAGTAGTCCTGTTACAAAGTCTATTAATATGTTAGTCTAAGGCTTAGTTAGAAGCTCTATTAGCTGCATTTCTCTATAAGGTGCGTGTATACTATATTTGTTGCGTTAATAGTCTGTATATTTCTTAATATAAGTGCTTACTTTATCCTTTATATTCTTAAAGTAGTAATTCTATTAAATTAGTTTAATAGTTTAGCTTACTCTAGGATAACTGTGTACTGTGTTATTATAGTGTTATAATATAATTAATTCTTGTAGTTCTTCTAGAACATTAATTCTAATTTTTATTGTTAGGTTATTAATGTATTTTGCTAGTCCAAGAGATCTGTTATCTTGTCTTTTAAGGATACTTAAGCTGTTAATAGTTTTAGCTCTAGCAATATCTAGTCTTTAGCTAAGAGCGTTTGCTCTGCTATTATCTTTTCTAAGTATATAGATAATTTTGAACTTATATTATCCTAATATGTCTAACTATTATACTTGTCTTTAGTAAAGTACTTTAGTAGTAGTAAAGGTTAGTAAGGTTTTGTAGTCTAAGTATATTATAAGGTCTAAGTAACTCTCTGCGTAGATTCTATAATATTTGAGTGCTACTACAATTGCGAGTAGTTCTTTATTATATATATTGTAATTTTCTTCTACTAGTATAAATTTTTGTAAGTAGTAGGCTATTAGATGCTATTTCTTATCTTATTCTTGTTTTGCACACATTCTAATTACTAAGTCTAATGCGTTAGTTTTAAATCTAAGCAGCTCTCTACTTCTAAATACAATAAGAATAATTAGTGCTATTTAAGCGTTTTTAAGCGTCTTAAATGCTTAGCTTTGTTCTTCTATCTATTTCTAAGGTATGTCTTTTTAAGTAAGTTTTGTAAGTAGCGTAGCAATTAATAAAAAGTTTTAAATAAACTGTTAATTAAAGTTAACAAAGCCTAAAAAGGATTAGATGTCTTTTACTATAGTAAGCGTTAGCTAATCTCTAATAACTTTAATCTTATCCTTGCTTATTTATACTCTATTCTTTTTAACTATGCATCCTAGAAATTCTACTTCTTCCTGGTACTAACTATATTTGTTAGAGTCTACTACTAAGGAGAACTTTTCTAGTAGTGTTAGAATTATATAAATATGTCTTATATATTTCTTCTTATTTTCTAAATAAATAAGGATATTATTAAGGTATACTATAACAAATATGTTAAGGTGTTCTTAAAGCACGTTATTAATAAGTGCTTAACACATTACTAGAGCGTTAGTAAGACTAAATAGTATTACTAGATATTTGTAGTAGCTGTAGCATATTCCAAACGCTATCTTTTATTCTTTGCCTTTCTTTATACGTATAAAGTTATACGCGCCTCTTAGATCTAGTGCTATAAAGATCTTTACATAGGCTAGTTAATCCTATAGTTCTAAAATATTAGGTAGTAGGTATTAATTCTCAACTATAATATTATTTAGTTTTTAAAAGTTAATACATAGTTATAGTTTGCTGTTCTTCTTTAGGATAAATATAATTAGGTATCTAGCTAGTAATTCTAATACTTAGCTAAAACCTTTCTTTAGGTTTACTTAGATATACTCTTAGAGTGCTTCTAGCTCTTTTTCTAATAATCTATAGATTAGTCTAAAGGTTAGCCTTTTCCCTTCTTCTAGAATAATCTTGTAGTCCTACTCCTAATGCTTAAGCAGTGCTCTTAGACCTGTTTCTTCTAAGAATAGTTTTTTAAACTTTTTATATTCCTTAGGTATGTTAGGAGTTATACATTTCTCTAAAACTTATAACGTATTAGTATTTTTTTCTCAATTGTCTAAGTTAACTAGTTATATCTTTAACTACGTCTTAGTTAAAGCAATATTATTAATTATCTTCTTATCTACTATTAAACGCTACTAATGCGTAGGCTTAGAATCTGTTGTGTTATTGTAATTCCTTAGAGAGATAGATCTTCTCTTAGTCTGTCTATAGGCTATTCTCTCTAAACTATAGAAGTCCTAATATAATATTGTAGGTAGCTAGTCTAAAGACGTCTAAGTATATTTCTTATTTGGTTTCTTAGATGTTAAGTTCTGTAGTAGTCTTATATCTAATAAGTATCTTGTTAAGTATTTACTCTCTATTTGCAACATAAAGTTTATATAATTGTTATTTCTAGTAAGGTTAGAGCCTAGCTCTTAACAAGGTATTACCTAAAATATAGTTTACTTATAATCCTAAATCTAGAAGCACCTTTATTCTTTTTCTATTAACTCTTACTATAAGTTTTATAAGCTTAGCTAAGTTAATTACGTTACAGCTCTAGGTCTCTTTCTAGAGTCTAAGGTTAACCTTAAAAAAGACTTGTTTGTTTTATATCTATTAGCTTCTTTGTTATTATAGTACTTCTTATACTCTAGTTATAGGTAGAACTACCAGGTGTAGTTTATACAGCTACTATTAATAAGGATTCTGTTAGATGTACTTTCTTCTTCTAATACGTTAGAAAAACTTCTTATACTTTATTTGTTATATAGGTAATTTGCGTAGGTATCTTTAGAGTAATTATACTATTAGTACTTATAAGGTTTCTTCTGCTAAGAAAAGTATTAGTTAATTTTACTACTATAACATATTAGGTAGTAGTTGCTATTACACGCTATCTATAATAGAAGTTTGTATTTTAGATTACAAGGATCCTGTAGGTTTCTATCTATAAGTAGGATTCAATACAATTTATTTACCTTTCTATCCTAGTATTCTACAGGCATAGAGTTTAGTACAAATACTTACCTATTATTAGTATAGTATATCTACTTTGTGTATAAGTTATCGTATGTCTTATATAGTTTGTCTGCGTCTGTCTCTTAATACAGTCTTCTAACTGTTGCATTCTAGCGCATTAGTTTAGAGCTAGCTAGTAGTAAGTATATATCTAGCTCGTCTAGTATAAGTTCTTAGTCTTTCTAGTTATTGTAGACTCTTGTAGTCTCTTATTAGTTCTATATTCTATAGATTCTGTTTCCTAGGTATAGCAATTATTTCCTCTCTATAACTCTATCTATATTTAGAAAGTACTTGTTTATCTAGAGGGTATAATATACTTATAAAGATTAGTAACATTATTTTATATATTCCTAGTTAACTTTGTTAGTTTAGTTATACTAGTTGTAAATGTTTTGTTGTATTTGCAGTAGGAGTAATCCTATCTATTAGAATTGTTTAATATTATAGTCCTATTCCTAGTTGTAGGATAACACAGTATTAGTTAAGACCTAGTTATTAGATAATGTAGTAGAGGTGTCTTCTATCTATCCTTTTATTAGTAGTCTATTAGTTATTTAGACAATAGGTTAATTATTAATTACAATCTATTTTTTAACGTCTTTCTCTAAAGCGTTGGTTAACACATTAAGCTAGTGTATAACTTTGTTTTTAGAGTAACAGTCTTATGTATAGTGTCTAACCTTGTTATAGGTATAACAGGTAATTTTATTCTTATTAGGCCTATCCCTTAGTAGTTATTTCTTTAGGTAACTTTTTTGTTCTAAGCCTTTATTAAGGTTGTCTAAGTGTATAGCTTTAGGTCTATACCCTAAGTACACTCTTAGTAGGCGTAGTTAATAGGTTCTTAGTCTTAGGTAGTAGCGCTATTATTATTTATTTAGTTGTGTTTATCTTTAATATCTTTTGTTTAAGCAAAATCCTTTGTATCCTTGTAGTAGACGCAAGGAGTATAACTTATCTTTAAGTGCTAATTTGTAGAGTTTATTATCTAGGCAAATAGCTTTATTTTAAAGTTCTTTAAGAGTAGTAATATGTATTCTGCTACGCATAAGTTTATCTTATACAGTAGCTTTAAGGCCTTATTTGTATATACGCATTAGAGTAGTATTATTCTACTAGATTTGTTTAGCGTATTATTAAAAAACATTAGTATAGTTAGCGGCTAATTAGACTTGTTTTAGACTTTAGATTTTTTGTTTTGTAATCACACGTTAGGAAAATACAACGTTAGTAACATCCGCGATATTAGCAACACTATTAGAACAGTTAACTAGATAGTTCTTAACTGTACTTAACTGTCTCTAGAGTCTCTTATTTGTTCTAGCTGCCTAATTAGACAAAAACGCCTAAAGTAATCTACCTAATCTACTAGACCTACCTGCCCTACCTACGCAATTACGTAATAATATAGCAATATAGTTACGTAAGCAAAATTGGTAACATTGGTAACACTAGTAACACTAGCAACACTAGTAATACAGGTAACATAGGCAACTTACTGTTAGGTTGCTGTTAGGTTACTAGTAACTAGAAGTAAGTAGGGCAACTTTAGCAAATTGTCTAGTAGGCAGTATTGCTGTTGGGCAGCTGCAGGTCGCTGCGACTAGGCTAACTAGACAAATCTTAATTTTTCCTAACGCAGATTCCTTAAGAGGTAAGAAGATCTGCTGCAGACGTGTTTTAAATGTTTGCTACTCTTCTATAAGATTAGTATTATCTATATCTAAAATATTATAGTCTATATACTTCTAAATAATTAGAAGTACCTATTTTTTAGTGTTGCCTTTTATGTAAGTTGTAGCAAGAATAACTTTATTATTATTTTTAATCTTATCTTCTTTTACGTAGAAGTGCCTATTACACTAGAGGATCTAGGTCTTAAGTTTGTTACAGTCTCTATAGTAGAGATTAGGTTTATTAACCTTAAGTCTAGGTTGTTCTACTTAGGAGTGCTTAGGTGTATCTATTGCAATATTACTACTTATTATAAGAGTGTTTAAAGTGTTAAGACTATTAGCCTAATAGCAAATAATAAGAGTGCTAGTATAGACTAAGAGTATAGCTAAGGTTAGTTTTTACAGATAGGTATATAGTTGCTTTAGATATAGAGAGTATTGTTACTAAGACAGTAAAGGCTAGAGCTTTCTAAAAAGAGTAATAATAGTTAAATAGCTAGTTACTAACTTAAGCGTCTGTAATATAAGTTAAATATAATAATCTATAAGAGTTTATTGTAGTTTCTATATACTTAGTCTTTCTTACAGTTCTTATTATTCTTAATTATTATTGCAGATTCTTAAAGTTTCTTGTTATAAGAAATAGTAAGACTAAATAAGACTAATAAGAAGGTTATGTAACATGCTTAGTGTGCCATATCCCTGCACTAGGTTTAAGTCTTGCAACCTGTTCCCTTGTTTATTTATAACGTCTTGTGTTTCCTGTTAGAGGTTTATAGTAGTGTACTATAAGTTCTATAAGTATTGCAAGAGAGTAAACCTACTTAAGTATAAGCTCTATAGACTATTAGCACTACTTCTGCCTTTAAACAAGCTACAAGAGAAAGTTATAATAGACATTATTACAGAACTACTCCTAAGTAAGTTTAAGAGATAGGTCTATAATACTATTCTTATAGTAGTGTACTACTTAACAAAAATAGCTTACTATATACCTGCAAGAGCTAACTAGAATAGTATAGGCCTAGTATAAGCCTAAATAAGAGAGGTTATCTACCTCTATAGTGTTCTATCCTAAGTAATCTTAGACAAGAGCCTAATAATAAACGTAAAATACTAGAATACTTTTTAGTACTATCTAAACGCAAGAAGAGTCTTAACCTTAGTATTCTACCTACAAATAGATAGATAAACAGAGCGTTAAAATTAAACTCTTAAACACTACCTATAATACTATTACACACTAGAATAGGACAATTAGTTCTTATAGCTATTTCTAGTAGAATTTGCGTATAATAACAGCGTATATGCAACTACAAAAATAACTCCTTTTGTAGCCTACTATAGAGTATACCTAAATAGACCTAATTAGCTAGACATACTACTAGAAGAAGAGAAATCTCTTATAGGGCTAACATTAGCCTCTAATATACTATAATAAAGCGTAGAATACTAATATAAGATCTAGGTAGTAAACAAATACTTAAAGAAGTACGCAGACGCTTAAAGACAATAACCTATCTTTAGAGAGAGTAATAAAGTTATAGTGTTAACTAAATATATAAAGTCTACCTAACCTAAGAAGAAACTAGACTAAAAGTGTATACCTAGAACTATTATAGCCTAGATTAGCTTATTTGTATTTAAAGTAGACCTTAAAGAACTAAATTAAATCTATCTAGTATTCTATACCTCTCTTTTAAAGCTATAAAACCTAGAATACTATATCTTATATCTAAATATTCTATTTGCAAAGAGCCTAAGGACATTTAGAGATAACAAATACAAAGTAGACTAGATCCTTAATAGAAAGAAAAAAAGATAACAAATAGAAGTATTTAGTTAAATAGAAAGGCGAAAGCTTAGAAGAAAATTTTTAAGAGCTAGGTTCTAATATTTTAGCTAATACGCTTAAAAAGTTCTAAGATAAGATAGAAATAACTTCTAGAAGATCTACGCAACTAAGAGCATCTTTAAGTACCTAAGAATAGTTACTAAAAAGAAAAAAGGCAAACTAGTATAATTATATATATAGAATTTAGTAACTCTAAACACTATATATATAATTATATAGTATAAGTTATATATATATAATATATATAATATATATAGATATATACTATTATATATATATATATAAAAATATAGAAATATATTATTACAAATATTACCTATAGTTAGTAATTAAAGAAAAAAACTTAAATTTCTAAGTAACCTAGAGTATTATATATTTACTAATACAAGGCAGCCTATAGAGGGCTATAATAGCCTAGTTTAGGCTAGAAAAAGTATAAAGAGGGCCTATTAGCTAGTTTTGTTGCTATAGACATAGAAAACAATTATAAAATACTAAACTAATCTACTTAAGGTTTACTAGAGACTTCTTAAGCTCTTGTAGCTTATTCTTAAGCTCTTTAAGCTTACAAGTATTAGAACGCTTTAGCTAACCTAAAAGATCTATACACTTATTTGTTGTAATCTTAATTTACGCCTTATAGTTGTTAATCTCTAACTCTAGCTACTTAATAGCTGTAGTAGTACTCTTAATCTATAATAGAGTTAGTTAGAGCTATTCTAGGGTATATAGGGCTATAGCTAGCTACTTACCTTCTTAGAAAGAGAAGAAACGTTAGAATTAGCCTAATAAACAGTGCTATCTACCTAGGAACTAAAGATATAGTTTCTCTGCCTTATAATAAGCTACTATAGACTTATTAGAGTAATTATAGATCTTAGGAGCTATAGTAGAAGCTAGATTAGTACTAGTGTCTAGAGTACTAGTATAATAGGATAACTTCTTGCTATAAGAAATCTAAGAAGGTCTAAAGAAAACGCTAGTACTATAATAGCCTAAAAAGGTCTATATAAGTTACTTAGTAGCCTAATACCTTTGTAATAGGCTTATATAGCTTTATTAGCTCTACTTCTAGTAAGTTTATATTAGACTACCTTAGATAAATAATGCTAAAGATATAGCGTTTACTTTAGGCAGAAATAGTAAGAGTTATAGCTATAGCTGCTTTAGTAAGAATATAGTTAGAATTATTAACTTCTTTAGACTTCTTACTAGCTATTAGCTTATTAATAGTAAGGTAGATATATGTTATAATACTAGCAAAGATATTAAAGACTTATATAAGTTAGTCTGCGCTATATAGAGCTATAATAGGCTATACTACCCTAAATACGTACTACTATATACTCTTAGCCTAAGAAGAAGTAATATAGACACTTTATAGATTAGGTAGAGCTACTATTATCTAGTGTATATACTTAGGCAGTGTAGAGAGTAACGTTGTCCTTGTTAATATTAAAGAAGACGTAGCTAAACTTACTAAATACCTTAAACTCTCTTTTAGTAAACTAAAAGATATAGTAACTATAAGTATAAGATATTAGCTAATTATAATCTATAAAGTTATTAGAAACAGCTACTTAATTTATAATAAGTAGTTAGAAGCTAGAATAATATAAAAGAGTTATTAATATAGTAATAGAATTCTAGTAGAGCCTGTTAGGACTAATCTAGGCTATTATAGTATATAATAGCCTATATAGAAACTACAAGAGATAGCTCTAAAACAGGGCAAAATTTAGAGTAATATACGTTAAATTAAAAAGAGAGTAATTAAGTAATAGAGTAAAAGCTACCTAAAATTATAACATCTATATAGCCTATACCTAGCTACACTAAGAGGACCCTATATAAGCTAGTAGGTAAAAGTAGAAGTAAGAGGTGCTCTTTTACTTTCTTAAAGAAAGTAAAGGTAAGCTTTATATAGCCTACTTACTAGAGCTATTATAGCCTACTTTAGCTTATTACTACCTATTACTACGTAATTGCCCTACAAGTAGTGTCTATAAGCACTCTATAGTTAAAAGTAGGCTAGTTAGTAACTAACACTACTATTATAACCTAGCTCTAACTATCTACTGCTAGAGTAGCTCTAATACTGCTCTATTAGACTATACTAGCCTATACTATTCCTAGGTTACTAATAGTTACGCTACTTAGCTTCTATATACTTACTAGAGACTAAGAAGTTAAAGAGAAGAGATAATATTAGACTACTAGTACCTGCTATACCTACTATACTCTATAGGCACTCTAGCGTAGAAGCAGAGCCTAAGACTATATAACCTAGTCCTGCAATTGCTATAGTAGAGTAGCAATTTATCTTTTCTACGTAGTAATTCTATACTAAAGTATTATTACTTATTTCTAGCTATTAACTGTAAGATTATCCTAATAGTAAAAGCTAAGCAATACTATAGATTAGATTATTATAAGTAAAAAGATTATAATACTTATTCTATACTACGTAAAGATAGATTAGATTAAATATACTAAGCTAAGAGACAGCTTAATTAGTTAGTCTAGTCCTGAATAGACTCTTATTTCCTTAGTGACATGCTCAGGTATCACACGTGACAACCCCGTGATCCGCTTATTCACATACTCCGTCACACTTTAACATACCCAAAGTATCTTACTTGGTTGCACGATCTCCTTCACACAGCTGCATATTAGCTGCAACCACATTTCGAATCTGATGTTCTTCATGTAAGCTTACGCACTGCAGTGTGATTCTTTAGGACCAATCTTCGACGATACAAAAGTTACTTCAACAACACTGGAAACGTATTGGTCGGTCCGGCAAAGTTAAGTCTAGCCTTCTTGCACTTTCGCCCTGATGCCGCGCGACAATTAGCATTGGCAATTTCGATAGCCAGGCTTTGCTAATGCAAAGTGGCAGTCAAAGGTGGCAGTCACGCTGCATTCGTTGGAGTTTCAAGTGGAGAAGGTAGTATTACGATTGATTCTAACGAGCGCAGATCGTCCAGCAATTCGAATACTGTTGCAGTTGGTTTAGGGAATAAGTGGAACGACGCATACAACTATCTTACGCTGCGTAGTCTTGCATTTGTTCAAGCATGCGACAACATGTCTTCTTACGAACTTGTTACAGCTTCAGGCAAAATCATCCCCGTCAGCTCAACGTCCTATGCAGATTTATACTAGGCATCGTAACGACCTTTACCTTCGAAACACCTAGTCAAGGTCTACCGGTAATTTCCGCACTGGACTACTAATACAACGCCAGCAATATACTGTCCTCACTCGACGCATTCACGCACGCTGTCGAAGCGGCGCTAAGCAATGAGAAGCTGGCCCATTTCGTATCGATCGCGTACGCACCTGGACCACACATTAGAGCAACAGAATTCTAAAGCTCCGTCTAATCTACCCTAAATTCTGCAAGGATAGCTATCTATCTCACGGCTACAAGATCGTACGCGCAACACTAGTCTGGCAGAAACAAGGATAGATTTGAATAGAAGTAGGTGTACAATGCAAATGCGGAATACCGCACGACGACGTGGTCTAAATCGGTTGCTGCGAGCAACGAGGGTAGTATATTTTACCTACACATCCATCCAATCACTCTAATCTACATGTAGGGAGTTTTTAGATAGCCTTCCACAACGTGGTTTTCAGTCAACTTTCTTTATGGTGGCTCCAACGCCTTCAGCTAGTAAGGCACAACACTCGCGTCAACTACACTTAACCCCTTTACCCCATACACTAACAACTGCGTACTCACCGCGCCCCCATGTTCCAGCGGCAGCATCGACGCTGAGCCCGCCGGGTGCGCAAACGTCGGCGCAAACGAGCGCCTCAAGTACTCCGCGATGCCTGTATCGCTCGTGACGTTTGCACCTGGAGATATTTCCGTAGCGCCGAGGTTGGCCAAGGCATTTAGGTCGTTGAATTTGCGCGCAAAGGCGACGATGGAAATAGCGACTGCGATGTCGAGAGGATTTGAAAAAGTGCTGTAGTCTACTACAGGTACGTTTGCAGGGTCGGAGGTGTTGATATTGATCGTGCCACGACTTAAGGGGCGCTGCAAGATGCCTGCACCTAGTGGTCCACCGCTGAAAGGGAATTCGCATGCAGCGCTGTCTTCGCGAGCGTGAAGGTTCGCAGTGAGTTTTGCTGCGCTTTGAAGCCTGCTAGGAGGGTGGATTCGTATGTTGCGGGCAGATACGGGGTGGGATCTTGCGCGGCGATGGCGTTGACGAGGTCTTTCCATTTTTCTCTGCTGACGGCTTTGAAAGAAGGGAAGAATGCGGTTTGATTGAAGCGAGCGACTGTGTGCGGGCTGGTGCGGGAGGCGTTGTATTCGATTATTGCGGCGTCGTAGAACGTCTTGTTTATGACGAGGTCGTTTTGAACGGGTGACAGGGCGTTTTTGGTCCACGTTCAGAGGGCGCCGCCGATAGGGTGGTCTTGAAAGTTTGCGCCTACGCTGGGGAGATTGAATTTTACGGGGATGTTTGCTGCTTCGAGGATGAGTTTGGGGCCAATGCCAGAGCGTTGGAGGAGCCAGGGGGTCCAGATTGCCCCGGCAGCGAGGATGACTTCTTTCCTGGCGTGCACGGTTGATCTGTTTTTTTTTCCTCCTCTTTGGACGATGCTGATGGCTATGGCTTTGAGGCTGGATGTGCCGTTGCCGAGAAGTACTTCTGTGACTTGGTACCCTGTCCAAAGATAGTAATTTGGCCTACTCCCCGGCACGCCGTCATAATGCGCGGTCCTAGCATAGCTCCTCGTCCTGGTCACCGGATCCAATGCACTCGGCGCCTGAATGGCGCCGATTGCTCCTCCACCAGCTGCTTCGTCCGGCTTTTTAATACCCAGCTCGTTCCACGGATTCCACACATATTCTTGTCCTGGGAATTGATAGGGCAGGAAGCTTACCTGCACCTCTCCCTGCCCACCATATGCCTTCTCTATATCCCAAGTGTAGCTATACATTTCAGCAAACTGCGCTGAAGGCGGCGTGAACGTCACGCTCTTGTTGAAATACGGAAGCAACGACTTGAAGCCCCAGCCAGGATTGCCGAGGGTTTCCCACGCATCGTAATCTGAAGCGCTGCCGCGATCGAAAGACATGCCGTTCACGGCAGATCCGCCGCCAACAATGGCGCCAGCGAGTACAGGGCGAGTGACATTTAAGAGCCCTGGGATGGGAACGGAGGTGATGTTGTAGTAGGGGTCGACATGAGAGACCAAGGTTTCAGAAGGGAGGAGGATGGAGGAGTCGTTACTTAGAGGACCGTGTTCGACTACGAAGACGGAGTCTGATTATGCTGAGTAAGTGCGGAAAGCATATGGGAGAGGACTCATATCTTACGCTTCCCATTTTCAGTCAAGCGGTCCGCGACCGTCAGACCAGCCGTTCCACCACCTACGATGATGTAGTCGTATGTCGAGGCATTCTGCTGGGCGAGGGTGGTGCAAGCAACGAGACTTGCTGCGCACAGAGAACGGATTGGACGCTGTACCCTAGCCACGATTCTAGATTGACATCAATCCCTCACGAGCAGCATGATGCGATGTCATCAAGTTTATATATTGCCATATCAGCCTAGCTTAGCCGTGCAAGCTACATTGCAGGGCTTGAATTTCCCATATTCAACTCGCATATGTGACGTGAGGAATGGTGGTACACACGCGTTCAGTGTATACCCAGCCAATTATCCACTTCTCCGGCGGGTTGGCGCCCCACAAGCAAATTCGAAGTTGTGGCAAGGCTAGAATCGGCAGGCGAGTGACTAATGTAATTCCCATGTGCACATTAGCAAGATTTCCAAGTGCCGCTGATGTGGCTGTTTCCGAACTAGATTGTGTTTGGAGGCAAGATGGGAAAGATGCGATGCTCGTACCGCCATGCGATGGCAGACTGCTTGGAATGCACTTTGGTCATCATTGCTCTGTTCTTGGGGTATCATAAACATCGAATCGTAAGCAAGTTGGCTTATACCTGGCCCCAAGTCGCATCGTCGTCGACAGTGCCTACAATCTCCACACCAGCCTCTTCATGGAACGTGACTTGCTTCTCCTTGCCTTTTCGCTTCTTTTTTCCTTTGTCATTCTCTTTGTTCTGATCGTTGCTCCCGTCAACGTTCAAAACTCCAGCTACTTCCTGTTGGCGATTCCTCTCTGCGGTCTCCGCCAAGGCTGCTGCAATCTTCTCGCGCATTTCAGCCTCTTCGGCAGCCATCTCGCGTTTGATCTCATCTGCGTCGGCGAATTGCTGTTCTTCCATGCGGGACACCTGGATGAAATTGTCCCATCCCTCGACGATGGTACTCTTGCCAAGAAGAGCATCGCGTACACGCTGAGGGTCATCGCGTTCCTCGCGGGTGAATTTCAACTTTATTGAGCGTCGAGTTGCACCGGGAAACATGTGCGAGATCATCTGGAAGTCGGTGCCAAAGTTTTGCAGGCCTTGGTAGAAGAGGTCTGTATCGTCACGAGTCCAACGTTTACCCTGCCCTGGAAGGATAAAATCGTTTGGGAAGCGCTTGTTGTTCTTCAGAAAGCTACGTGATGTGATGCGTGTGGTGAGATCTTGTTCTTCTATTGTTTCATAATTCCCAATTTCGACATCTGCTTCGGCTTCCCGATTTACTGTGGTAGAGCTATGGATCATTGTGATTTGTCCATTGACCAACTGGTAGCGAACTCCATCGGTCTGTGGCGCTTGTTCGAGTATAACTTTATCGGCAGCCTCTCGAGCTTCTTTGGTCGTGATCGGTCGAGAGTCTTCTTCTCTTCGACGTTGTCGCACAGCGACCCAATCAATCTGTCGCATGGCTTTCTCTCGATCCGACAGTTTTCCAACACGAATGTTTCGAGATGCAATACTGTCCATGAATGTGACCTCGGGATCTATCTCTTGGTCTTCTGCGTCTGATGGCGTGGGTTCTCGGGGTGGACGGCCCTTTCTCTTGGGCTGCGCTGGCTCTTGGCCGTCTTCGCCTTCACCACCTGCCTCGACTTCGATAGCGGTTTTCTTCTTGCGCCGAGGTTGACGAGGCTTTCGACGCACAGCTGGCTCCTCGCCCTCCTCTCCTTGTTCGTCTCCTGCTTCAGCGTTGGCTGTTCCTTCGTTGTTCTTCGCCCTTCTGGACTTCCGCGCTCTTTTCGCTGGCGCCGGGACCTCCACGCCGTCTTCGACAGTACCCTCGTCTGCCTTTCTCTTGCCGCGAGATTTAGCGCCCGGCCGCGCGCGAGTGGGCTGGACCTCGCCTCCGTCGGCAACTTCCTGCTGCTCAGGCTGCTGTGGCTCGGTGGCAGTCGTAGCCTTGCGTCTGCCCGCTCGAGGCTTGGGCGGTGCGCGAGCTTTCTTGGCCGGGGCCGGTGCAGCTTCACCCTCCTCTTCTACAGGTGGTCGATTAACCGCGGTCCATTGCTGTGTTCTCGAAGCGGGCTGCACAGCGACGTCCCCTTGTGGCTGTGCTGCTAAGGTTGCCGCGTCGATGGGTTGTGGACTGCCTTCACCAGCCACGGCTTGTTGGCTTGTAGCAGTAGCTACAGTCTCTTGCTCGAGTTGCACATGCGCTGATGCTTCAGGCTGCGCGGACTCTATCCGCCTTGTGCCTCCGAATGCATCCGTGAGAGAGGTGTCGTCGCCGTGGAGTGGCTCCGTGCGAGGCCGCTCTGCCGCCCGTCCTGTGCCTGGGCCGTCTTGAAGGGCTTGCGTAGGCTGACTTGCAGCCGGTGTCGGAGCAGTCTGTTCGGCGCCTGCATGTTGTTCGGTGCCCGTAGAAGCTGGCGCGAGAGTGGTTCCATGAGTACTCGGCTCGGGCTCGGGCTCGGGCTGCGTGGGTTGCGCCTCGACGACGGGCCGTGTTGGCTCTGGGGCAGAGGCCCTGGGCGCGGCCGCAGCAGGAGGGGCGGCGCCAGGTCTGCGTCGCGCAGCTTTGGGCGCAAACTTCTTGCCCGTTGTGTTCTCTGTTCAGGGCTCAGCACGGTCCGCGGGCAGTGGGCGGCCTAAGCGCGACTCACTGTTGATGAAGGCACTCGTGAAGGCGGCGGCGGGCTTGGGTGCTTGCGCCGTTTCATTGCCCTCCTCCGCAGACATGTTCGCGCGGGCGGCTCCTCAACGCGTCTGCCGAAGGAATCGTCGAGGGTTGACGGCATCGCGGTACTTCGGGGTGGGGAAGCGCTTGGCACGCTAGCGTGTCTTACTAAGCAGGCACGATTCTTGACACTCGGCCATCTGCCATCTCCTTCATCCTCAGCCACGGCCTCACACGACCACTCCACCCCTCCCCTTCGGCGCCCTCGCTCTTTGCAGCCTGCACACCAGCCCTTCATCCCACTTTCATGCCCCAAGTAGCGCGCCTGTCGTCCCCCCCTTCTGCCTATCCAGAGCCGTCGCCTCCCCGATGAGGCTCGAGACCAGAACCGTCGCCGCTCCATCGCTTGACGCCGTCAAGATGGAGGACCGAAAGCGACCCAGCGCCGACGACGCTGCTCCTCCTGCAAAGAGGCAAGCTTTGACCGTCAACGGCGCTCGCTCCCATCCAGACACTGACATGCCGTGGAAAGATGACATCGAGGTTCGCTTCCCCGATCACACCCGCCCTCGTGCCCGCATGCGCGAACACATCGGCTAATACTGCGATCGAGTAGGCTTTTCAGAAGGACGCCATCCTGCGGCAGATGCGCGAATACAAGCGGGAGAAGACATCTGTCGAGACCCAGCTGAACGAGCTCGAGGGCCGCTCCAGGTACCACGACGACCACTTGCGCACACTCGACGCTTGGTTCGATCAGGTCAGTGCACCAAACATGACGGCGGGCGTGTATGCTGACGGACGTTAGTTGGTCGATGAAATCCAGGTGTTGAGCGGAGAAAAATTGCAAGCGTCGTCAGGTGATTCGCGCGCCAATGGTTCGGTACCTGCCACACTTTTGTTCCAAGACAGCGAGTCTTTCAGGAAACACTTGTCCAGGCGAAAAGACAAGATTGTTTCGTCGTTGACGGGTCTGTTCGCAAAATATCCACCCAGCAGCCCAGAAGTCGCAGACCTTCAAGAGCAATTGTCTAAACTCCTCGCTACCGAAAAGGAACACATTGTGCAACTACAACGTGTAAGCACAGAGAAAGAACAGCTGTCGGACCGTTTGGACACTGCCACGCATCGTTATCTTATTGCCGAGAAGAAGATTGATCGCATCAAGAGCCACCAGGTACAAAAGCTTGAACAACAAGCTGTAGCGAGCAGCACGGCAAAAGAAGATACGTCAGCTATGATCAACGGAGTAGAGTCCACCAATGGCAAAGCGCCGTCCCCTGGACCCCTTGGCGAAGAGGTGGAGACTGCAAAAAACCAGGCTGTAGCTGAAGCTGCGAAGAGGAAAGAGCAGCTTGAGCAGGTGGAGCAAGAGAACAAGAGGCTTACTGAGGAGGTAACATCCCTCAAGGTGAAGTTCAGCCTGCTTTCGGATGATGACTACGCCAAAACGGATCTATTCAAGGCTTTGAAGTCGCAGCACGAGGACGTCATCAAGCGTATCAACAACTTAGAGGCAACCAACAATCAGCTGCGAGAAGAGGCTCAAAAGTACCAGGCAGAGCGAACAGCGTACCGGATCAAGATAGACGACGAGGCACGTTCTTCTTTGGCTGAGTCGGAGAGTGCCGTGTCACAAGCGGAAGCAAATTTGGCACGAATTCGTGCCGCTCGTGATGAATTGCTTGCCAAGAACAACATCTTGGAAAATGGTCGCAGGAGCTCGGACGCATCAGCGGAACAATCAAAAGAGCTTGTTGGTGCTTGCGAGAGTCGCATTGCTGCGTTGGAATCCGAGTGCGAAAGGTTGAGGTTGCAAATTTCAGAGAAGCAGTCAACAGAAGAAGAGGAGACTCCCGTTACTGGTGAACTGACACCAGAGCAATCACAAAAAAAGATCGCAAACCTGGAAAGCCAGCTCAAGCTTCTCAGTGGAGAGCTTCCATCCATGGAGGCAGCGTGGAAGAAGGCGCAAACGGTTGCGAACAAGAAGATTATCGATGTTGCTGCATGGGAAGAGAACATTGCGAGAGCTAACGCGGACAAAGCCAAAGCTGATCAGAAGTACTTTGCGGCAATGAAGGCCAAAACCGAATTGGAGCACCAGGTTCGAGCTCTCCGCCTGCAGACTACCAAATCGACCGAAGTTGTTTCCCAGCTTAAGGAGGCCGACTCTCTCAGCCGGTCACTTGTAGACAAGCTGGAGAAGCAGACTACCGAAATGCGATCTCAGATGGATGAGCTCTCTGTACAGCACCGTCAGTTGCAACAGAAAGTTAGCGAGAATGCCATCGCCTCAGAAGGACATGTCAGCCAAATCGCCGAGCTCATGAAGGTCTTGGAGGCCAAAGACGCATCCTGTCTCACCGCAAAGCAAGGTCAGCGCGAGGCGGAAACCGAGCGGGAATCTCTTTCAGCACAAATCACAGGTCTCAAGAAGCAGGTACAGACGTGGAAGAAGAAGAGCGCAGAAGGCCAGACTTCGGAGACGTCGACGATGGAGCAAATGATCATGTGTCAGATCTGCAAAAGCCACATCAAGAATACCGTGATCAAGACGTGCGGCCATCTCTTCTGCGACCAGTGCGTACAGGACCGCCTCACCAACCGGGCAAGGAAATGCCCAAACTGCGGCAAAGCGTTCGGGAGCAACGATACGATGCGTGTCCACCTTTAGGATCCTTCTCATTCCGACGATACCACCAAACCTTTTTGCGAATTGTACAATACCAATTTTTCCTTTCAGTCAACTTTTTTTTCTGCGAGCAAAGCACGGCAACGGTGTTCACTTGGCGTCTAATATGCGGCCGGTCCATCTTGGACGACTTTTCTCATGCCGATGGAGCAGGATCAAATACTGCGTAAATGGTGGGCAGAAACCATGTACGATGAGATTGGAATTCGAGCGATTTTGGGCCTTGTTTTGGTAGAGTAGGAGCCGACCATTTAACACTTTCCTTGCTGATCTGGCGGACGGGTCGGGAAGGATGGGAAAGGGTTGTTTGGGACTTGGAGCGAGCAAGCAAGTTAGCTTCGAGACGCCGAATGGCGGACGGGTTGATGGAGAGTGCAAATCAAGATAATCTCTCATTCGCACAGTGCTTGTTAGATGTGATTCAGTCTTGTTGAATTGATCTACCTTGCGCATGCCAAGCTGAACATGAAAATGCTTGGATATTATCAGACACATTTTGTACAGCTTCATGACCCGTCTGATATACACAGCCTCTCCACAGCTCACTAATCTATACATCCTGATCCCCAAACGGATAATTGAACTTCAAAAGCGCGTTCAACCCGCCAACCCAATGATCCTCGACACCCTCTTCCCTCCCACCCCGCGTTCCCCGAACAATACTCGGCACACCACCCACCCACTCCCCTGTCTCATTCCTGACGTGTTCTCCCGCGACACGGACTTCCATGCCCTCGCCCATGCCCTCTGTGATGGTCATACCGTCGATACTGACCTCGACCTCCCTGCCGCGATTCTTGGCGCCGAGACGCAAGCTAATGGGCGTTTCGGCGGGGAGGACCAGGGGGCGGAAAGACAGGGAGCGCGGACAGATTGGGGTGAGGAGCAAGCTGGGGACGAGGGGGTGGACGATACTCCCGCCCGAAGACAAAGAATATGCTGTTGAGCCTGTGGGCGAGGATATAATCATGCCGTCTGCGACGGCTTCGGTGAGGAAGCGGTTGGCGATGTAGACGTCTATTATTTTGAGGTGGGGGGATGAGCCCCGGTGCAGGGTTACTTCGTTGAGGGCGTAGGTGTCTGTGGCGGAGGAGGGGGGGATGCGTGTTCCCGAGGGTGAGAAGACGCCTACTTTGAGGCGGTTGCGGAGGAGGATGCGTGCAGTGCGGGTGGGGCCCATTGCTTTGCCGCGGAGAGAGTGGGATGTTAATGGTATGTCTAGGGGGTCTGATGAAGTCGTGGGTGGTGGTGAAGGTGAAGGTGCAGTGTCGTGAGGGACCGAGAGTTTGGAATAAGTGTCCATCGCACCGGACATGTAGACTTCTCGAAATGCCCGCTTGTACTCTTTGAACTTCCACTCCCCCAGGAAACCAATCGTGCCCATGGCGAAGCTCAGTACGGGCGGCACGCTCGCAGCATGGCTGAATAAACTGCTTGCGCGAAGCAATGTGCCGTCGCCGCCGAGCGTGCAGATCAAGTCGGTTTTATCCGACAAGTGCGACGACGTTCCGAAGCCAGAGAGTCCATCATATGTATAGACAGGGAAGGGCAGTTGTTCGTGGAGTTCGGACGCGGTCGAGGGCTCGAGGATGATGTTTATCGCGGGGTAGGTGGAGCGAATGTGTGTGGTGAATTCGATGACAGACTCGGTGATGTTGGGTGTGCGTTTCTTCTTTGTGACGAAGATGTTGCGCGGCGGCGAGGGCCATTGCAGGCTCAAAAGGGTGTTTGTAGGGCTGGGTTCGTACGCGGGTCGTAGTCGTGAGGGGAGGTCACGGATGTGTTTGATTTCGAGATGCGCCGGGGTTGAGGAGAAGGTTCGGGCGTGTGAGGGTTGCACGAGGAGTCGCCAGGGGAGCACGCGGTGCCGGACGAGCTTCATAGTGAAGCTGTGGTGTCTATTGTCACCGTCTGGGATTAGCTGGTCGAGTCGCGTGCCCACAACGTGGGAAGGAATGCTAAAATTAGTTAGTCTGCGGAGATAGTTCACCCTGCCTTACTATCTCCGTCTTGACGCGTGGCGGGCCTTGGCGGGCCATCCCTGTCGCGGGGCGCATTCTGGTGTCATGGTTTCCGGACAGCTCGTGGAAGGCTGCGGATCGGCATCAGCTCGTGCCTGCACTGCTTACACGTCTACAAGGCCATGGACACGCCGTCGTGGCCTGACGCCTCTTTTGAATCATTCTTGGACACTCGCCAGGCACTAACCTCCCTTTGCGCTTCACGACCATCTCTTTTAGCTACCCCACCGCGCCTGTTTACCTCGACCCTAGCGCATCCGTCCAGCTGAGCAAAGCCACCGCACACCCACGAGGCACCATGACGACCGACAACCTCCGGCAGCGGCACCAGCATGCATCCGCACAAGTCCTCAACTCGGAGCATTTGCCGGAAAAACCGATGGCTTCTGCAGTGTACACAGAACACCCAGGAGGCAGGATAAAGCACGGGACATGGAAACAAGCTCTTCGCATGTTCCTGTTCGCCGTGTACTTCAACGGCAGCATCATAGCGTCAGTAGAGCCTTGAGACGGCATCGCTCAGAATACTGACAAGACATGTTCAGGATCGCCGTTACCCAAGTCATCGGCGCGCCGCTTTACTTCTACAGCATGGATCTCTTTTATGCCTGGATGGCTATGACCAAGCAACACTTTGGCATCGTGGCTACCACCATGACTTATTGGTGGGCGCCAGTCAAGATGCGGATCAGTGGCGATGAGAGCGTGCGCGGACAACTGAAGAGGACAGAAGACGGGAGACTCGAATGTGCCTTTCCAGAGCGCATGGTTCTCGTCTCCAACCATCAGGTTTGCATACTTTCTTCATCGAGAAAGGGCGACCAAGAATAACAAAATATAGATCTACACGGACTGGATCTACCTCTGGTGGATCGCCTATACATCATCCCTTCACGGCCATCTCTACATCATCCTCAAAGAATCAATCAAATACATACCCATCCTCGGTACCGGCATGATGTTCTACGGCTTCGTCTTCCTCTCGCGCAAGTGGTCAACAGACCAGGAACGTTTTCGATACAGGCTGAAGAAGTTATCTACAAGCCATGATGGCCCGCTATCAGGCAGCAAAGGTCTCGACCCAATGTGGCTGCTCATATTCCCAGAGGGCACTAATTTGAGCGACAACGGCCGCACAGCAAGCAAGAAGTGGGCGGACAAGAACAACATGGAAGACCTTCGGCATGCCCTCCTTCCGCGAAGTACTGGTTTGCACTTTTGCCTGAGGGAACTCAACGGCTCGGTCGAGCACATGTACGACTGCACTCTCGCCTACGAGGGCGTACCGTAAGTTTCTTACTGCCAATTACTTTCCTGCCATAAAACTCACAGACTTTAAGTGTCGGGCAATACGGCCAAGACCTCTTCACCCTGCGCTCTACATACTTCCAAGGCCGGCCCCCAAAATCCGTAAACATGCATTGGCGCCGCTTCGCCATCGCCGATATACCTTTAGAAGACGACAAAGTCTTCAAAGACTGGATCCTTGCCCGTTGGCGTGAGAAAGACGATCTACTGCAGTATTTTGTCGAGAATAATCGCTTCCCGGCTGACGAGGGTGTGAGTAAAGATGGGAGAAAGGGTGCGGGCTGGATTGAAACGGAGGTCAGACCGGTTAAGTGGGCGGAGTGGGTGCAAGTTTTCATTCCGACGGCCACGGTAGCGTTGGTCATCAACGTGTTTGTTAAGATGGTCAATATTGTGTTGAGGGTGTTGCGGGTGAAGTGAAGGTCGGGCATGAGGAGTTTGGGCTGTCGTTGTGCGTCGCGATGAAATAGTTGTCGATACCCCCTATATAGTTTATTTTCCTCTTTTTCACATGTCAATCAAACCTCATTCTTCGCACGCTCGTACCTCGTCCTACTCACATAGTCCTTCTTCGGCCCCTTGACATCATATCTTACTTCCCACCACACACCACCTTCTTCTCCCACCATCCCAGCGCCAAATTCCCAGGCAGCAGTATACAAATCCTCGGCGCAAAGATGTTGTTCTTTATTCCTGGCCTGCATCACCCCTTGTTCTCTTTCCCCTGGCACAACATCTCCCATCTCAACAAACACCCCGCCAACTCCCTCGCCGTTGCTCCCTACCCCACTACCCCGCGGAACAGCCTCGTCGTCGAAGAACTTGACTACCACACCCTCCGACACACCCTCGTCCTCGCTGACGAGTTGATACACATACTTGCGCCTCGCAATGAATTTCAACCCAGTGTCCGTCACGAAATCGCCTTCTTCGGCGTACAGTAGCGTAGGCGGGGAATGGGGCACAACGACGTGCGTGAATGTTGCTGTTCCATCGACTGTGCCTGAGGGGTGCGTAGGTAATGCCGAGGTGAGCGTGCGGTGGAATTTCCACTCTGTGTTTTGCAGCGCGGTGAAGATATTTCTCGGCACGTGGTGATGTTGAGGAGGTGGGTTGATGGCAGTGTGCATGCTGTCGTTTATCTGTGCACGCATTTGCTGCGCGTTTCCGCGTGAGAATAAGACGTTGTTTACGCTTTGGAGCGTTGTGCGGCTTGGGTTTAGAGAGGGGTTGGAGGTTGTTATCCAGCTTAGCCGCTGTTTGATCAGGGTCTTGTCTACGTCATGTGCGCTGTGTTGTGTGCTTAGATCGATGTCCCCGTGGTCGTCGGCGAATAGACACAATACGGCGAGTGCAGCGCCGACGGAGAGATCTGTGCCTGTTGGGCAGGATAGGAGGATCTTCGGCGGGGCGGAGGGGGAGCGGAGAGAGCAGAGAAATGTGGGTAGGAGGCTGAGTTCGGTGCGTAAGTCGCGGGAACCGAGTTTGCCTATGCGGCATATCAAGGGGAGGTAGTGCTTTACTTTTGCTGCTTTGATGCTTTCGAGTGGAAGCGGTTCCGGGGTGCATGTGATGACTATATCGAAGCCGGATAGATCGATATTCTGGGTCGCGGCGATGTAGAGAGTACTGGTGGGCTTGATGAGCGTTGTGCCAGAACTTGTTCTAATTGATGCTTCTTGTTTGAGGAGTCCCGATATAAGGGCCGGCGCGTCTTCATCGCTCGCGCTCATAAGGAGGTCTTTGTTCTTCCAGAACACAGGTGGGGTGAGGCCGTGACTCCAAGCTTCGTGATCGTCTGCGGCGCCTTGCACGTAGCCTCCTTCTGATGATTCTGCTCCTTGTACACGACGTGATGCAGTGCAGAGAACAACGGGGTGAAAGTCTTTGAATACAGTTGTTGGGTCTGGTAGCGAAGATTGCTGAGTGACCCAGATTGGGCGGAGAGGCTTTTGCAGCTTTGCGCGAAGCTCTGGAACATTGGGTTTGCAAATTCCCTGCCTTGATTAGATGCTGCATGGGCGTCATGGTAGTTATTGTTGGACGCACCAAAAATTTCTGCACGAAACCATCGATCTTGCTACTGATCTGCGCATGCTCACTTGACGATACAGCCTGAGGTGGCGTATACATGGCATGTTCGCCATCTGTACCGAAGAGCGTACGATTGATGACACAACACCAAATAGGTATGGTCTTACTCAAGGCATCAGGCATACTTTTTCCTCGCCTCGTAGAATCCACAACAACTGCACCTCCATGCTTCTGAACAACATCTAGCAGCTGCAAGTTCAGTCTCCTCAAGCTAAACCCCCACTGACTCATGTGGCCATCCGTGCTCTTGAAGTATACACCCTCGGCCTTATTTTCTGGGCGAATATACCACGATCCGCAGCGCTCGTTGGCCACGAGTGGAAGTTGATAAGCTTCTGAGACCGAAGTTACGAAGTTGCTGTCTAATGTGATAGAGTGGAGACGATTGTGTATGGACAGTGCCGAGCGCTTAAGCGACACCAGCGTGCTAGAGAAGTTTGGGTTGTTAGACAGATATGGAAATAGTATATCCGACTCCGATAGAGGTTGTGTCATGTTAGATTGATGTGTTGCTTCCTTTGTTCCATCCAGTGAGATTGCGCGGCAAGGCGTTGACTGAGAGTGGGATTATGTCAAATGTGCTTGTCCCGTATCCGACTCATGGAAATACACATCGACAGTCTGTGTACATCTTGATGACCAATCTTTAGATTATTCCATGCGAGGTGGAGAGACAGGACGTGTCGATGTCTCCGGAACTAAGTCTGAGCCAAGAGCGCTAGCCCAATCTAGGCTTGGTAGGTACTGAACCGCCCACATCATAGCCTTGGGAAATACTACTGAAGCATCCTTCAACTCCTCAGGCATATATACGCCTACATCTGGACCAATGAAGCACCAGAGTGGGGTTGATAGGCCGACCAAAGCAGACACGCACCGTGAGCTTGTTCGCCAGCATTTTTTCAGGTCGTGAAAACTTCTTCGACGCTAGACCTTTCTGCCGTCGACCAGAACAGGACCAAGAAGGCGCAGAAAGCAACAACTTGTAGGCCGAGGAAGAATCTTTCGGCGATTGGCAGATGGTCAGCTAGGTAAATGTTGAAGCCTTTCATCGGGAAGAGCCGCAGGAGCATGATCAGCGTACATGCCAAAGTTCGCCGATCGGCACTTCCCGCTGGAGAGCATCTGCGTGCATGGGGGACTGTCAAATTTCCATCCAACGGCGACGCTCCATGCGATAATGTAACTTCGTGTTTTCTGGAACGTAGGCGGTACAAATTTGCTGACCCCGTGGTATTTACCTCCAGTAGTGGGCGCCATCGATGCGATTTCGGCGAGGGAGGCATTCATGGCCACAGCGAACAGCTAAGTTGTTATCATAATACTGAAGACACCCGCTATTCCTCCATTGAAAGCTCAAAGTAAGCGGACAGCAGAGCGCTCTCCCATATCGATTGAAGCACAAAAACGAAACCAATGATGGAGATCAATCGGAATTTTCTGTCTGTGCATTGGAAAAGGCGGCTGCAATTCTTGAGGCATGCGCGAAGCTCTTGCTTCTTGTCCATTCTCGGCATGTCTTGCGCATCGTTTTCCGTACCACCAAGGGCTTTGCTATGGTTTGCAAATGTGTCGTTACTCTTTACATTGTGCTCTTCCACAGCTCCGGCGACCCTTATCTAGAAGCCATCATCATGGCGATTCTTCTGTCAGTATGAAGAAACATATCAGTATACTCCATGCCGTGTGATAGGAGATGCCGTCTGTCTAAGCACTTGCATAGGTACCTCATCAGTCCAAATGGCCTTTAGGACCTGTAAGTGTTACATCCTCGATATTCAAAGTTTTACAACACCGCAGTAAGAGATTGTGCACAACAGACTTTAGCGGAATGTCGATCCAGATTCGCTGAGATGAACACCAAGACCGCTAGACATTGGCTCGTCAAGCGTTTGACAGTCGTATGTCACGAGGACTGTTGACGTAACAGTACACAAGTCTTCGTATAATTGTCTAACGACAGTTCCGAAGCCACGCGAATCATGGTTGTCTACGGGACTTTTGCCGTCATAGAATGCATTGGCTCACCGATGCAGGCAAAGTAGCTCTCACAGCGTGCAAACATGGCCATGCCAGCCGAACGTTGTTTGGAGTTAAACCGCTGCAGTACTTTGATCGGTGGGGATAGGGTCGTTGAACACGACCAAGGTCTGCTCAACTTCGACGATCTGAAGAAACTCCCTTATATCCAAGCAGTTTTTAAAGAGACTTTTCGGTAGCACCACAGGCTACCCATTATAATCTACATGCAACCACCATTTACTATTGCTAGAACCGATCTTTCACCCCCAAAGGCCCACTTTTCAAACAATGCACGCCAACTAGAATTTTTTTGACTCGCCCGAACACTTCTGACCTAAGCGTTGGATCGGTCAAACACAGTTAGGCAGTTTTGATCACGAGAGCTGAGTCTGCGCCGAACAGTTTATTGCGCGTAATTCGCTTTCCATTGCCGTTGCAAGAATAGTACGGGCTTTGAACATGAAGTCGAAGGACGGCAAGACGTCGGTCGTCCATGAGAGCATGTTTACTCCGGCGTTCTTGTGGCACCAAAAGCCTTTCGATGTCGTTTTTGAGGCTCGGAGTCAAACGCATTACGAGGTGATTGAGAGGGAATGGAAGGGTGCGGACGAGGACGTAAGTGGGATGCTTTGATACAATTCTTGACAAGGTGGTGGAGATTAGCTTAAGACTACGGAAATGAGGACGAGGTTGTCGATGCAAAAGAGTCCAAGGGACAAAAGTGTGAATTTTGACACTGATGCAAATTATCGGATTATGATGAGTTGACTTAGAATTGTCCTTCGCCATCGCAATGTTGCCCCTCGTCAGCACGACCAGAGTCGTATTCGAGACGGATTCGCTGCTTCGATGTCAATAATTATCCCCATGACTACCCCCATAACCACATCCTCATGCATATCGAGCACTCGACACGAGTGTTCATGGACTCAAGCAGTTGCAAAACTGCCATGCTGTATCAAACCACCTGACAATGTACGACAGAAAGGTTGGCGTATTTGTTACACCTGTAGGATATTGCGCAATAGAACTGGGCCTGCGGCCGGCCGATGCTGGTGAACATCAAGCCACGGAATGTGCTATGCGAATTTCCAACTAGTCGTAAGCCTACTAGCAGCGCGGAGTCTCAACAATATTAGTGTCTGTGAGATATGATTCACAAGCGGACGAAATCATAAACACCACTGCGGAGACAATGCAGGATGCATGACGTCGCCATCCTAGATATTTCTAATCAGCTTTACGCTAAGCTTGATACGAGCAAGCGTATGGGGCCATAGCGTTATGCGCGCTCGGCTAGATTGCTATTGGCTAGCTGCGCGCAGCTGAGTAACGGACTTTGACAGTTCAGCCTGCATTCTCCTTTGTTGTTGCTTATTTCCATGTGCGTTGAAAACTATGTTTCGTGTAAAGCAGCCTATCGCGTGCTCAGAACAAAAGCCAAGCTTTTTCGTGCGTCGGATTTGTAACAATGTGCTTGCTTTGTGATATGCATGCTGACTGTGTAGGCGAAGGGATCACAATGGAGATAGGTGAGATGGGAGGATAGCGACGAAGATAAGTATGGGTAGTATGTTGCTGTTCAGTTTCCACATCTTCTTAAATCCCCATCAACTCATTTCAAAGACACCAGGTCAAATCAACTCTGTCAATTAATCCCCCATACCGTCTATATATCTGACACCGATCAATCACCTACAGCCATGTTGGCCACCATAAGGGATGCTCCAGCAGGGCAGCTCATCAGATACTTCACCGAAAACAGATTCCTCCGATACCCCGAGGAGCAAGAAGACTTTCAAATCCCAGCCGCTTACAACTCCCACACTCGACCACTACCAAAACGACTTTCCACATCATCAACAGCAGCACCGCCAACGATTGAGCCAGAAGGACCAGCAACCGAAGAAGTCATCTACCCAGATCCCGAAACGGTTCTCGAGAAAGAGGCAGATCCAAGCAGTGACGATGATCTCACCGACCTCGAGAAAATTCAAACAGCACGCACCCAACACACCATCCACACGCAAATCTCCCGCGTCGGCACCAACACTGCTCTCCAAAAATCAATTTCTCGCGCAGATCTCGAAGAGCAATTCTCCATGGCCTCGGTCGAGCGGGGACCAAGCCGTCCCATTGAACCCGAGCATCTTGACGACGGCACCGTACTGGTAGACTGGTACGCGTCCGACGACGCGGCGAATCCGCAGAACTTTTCGTTTTGTAAAAAAGCCCTCGTCCTCGCACAAATCATGTCGTACACCATGGCCGTGTACATGGGCAGCGCGATATACTCGCCTAGTATACCTGGCGTCATGGAGCGCTTTGGCGTAGAGATTGGCGCTGCGAGTTTGGGGTTGTCGATGTATGTCCTTGCCTATGGGATTGGACCACTACTTTTCTCGCCGCTGAGTGAGATTCCAATCATTGGAAGGAATCCTCCGTACATTATCAGCTACGCCATCTTCGTTATATTGCTGGTTCCGACGGCGCTGGTGGATAATTTCGCTGGATTGATTGTTCTGCGCTTTCTTCAGGGGTTCTTTGGAAGCCCCTGTCTAGCTACCGGCGGCGCGACACTGCAGGACGTCTATAGCCTCATCAAATTGCCATACGTCCTTTCATTGTGGGCTCTCGCCGCGACTTCAGGCCCGGCACTTGGACCAATCATATCAGGTTTCTCCGTCGCAGCGAAGAACTGGCGCTGGTCATTATGGGAAATGCTGTGGATGAACGGACCTATCTTTCTGGTTCTCTTCTTCTTCCTTCCTGAAACATCCTCTGCAACGATCCTCTTGCGTCGCGCTCAGCGCCTACGCAAGATCACGGGAAACGAGAACCTAAGGAGCCAGAGCGAGATTGACCAAAAGAACATCACGCCCCGTGATATCGCCATCGAAGCTCTCTGGCGCCCCTTTCAGCTCATGCTTTTCGACCCCAGCATCGCCTTCACCGCAGTCTACACAGCCATCATATACGGCATATTCTACTCCTTCTTCGAAGCGTTCCCGCTCGTATACAACGAAGTGTATGGCTTCAATCTTGGCGAACTGGGCCTCACATTCCTCTCCGTCACTGTCGGTGTCATCATTGCGATTGCCTGGTATTGGTGGTACATCTACACCATCGTTGAGCCTAGCATTCGTGCGCATGGATTAGGCGCCCCAGAGCGAAGACTGATTCCTGCACTATTCGTCACGTTCCTTGTACCGATTGGTCTATTCATTTTCGGCTGGACAGCGCGCGAGGATATTCACTGGATTGTGTCGTGTGTTGGTATTGTCATTACCACGATTGGAATCTTCTTGATCATCCAGTGTATCTTCTTGTATCTGCCGCTCGTATACCCACAATATGCAGCAAGCTTGTTCGCTGGAAATGACTTCGCCAGGAGTGCGCTTGCGGCGGGATCGATCCACTTTGCCTACCCACTTTTCCATAACTTAGGGGTAGACAGGGGAGTATCGCTGCTCGGAGGGTTGACAGTCGGGTGTAGTGTGGGTGTGTATGTCTTGTTCTTCTTGGGTGAGAAGTTGAGGGCCAAGTCCAGGTTTGCTGCCAAGTAGGCGATGCGAAAAGGTGGAGATGTAGAATTTTGGGGGGTTCGAGCGATTGCGTCAGGGTAATGAATAGATTTAATGGTAATTTCATGACAGGACCAGAAAATCAATGCCTTCGTCTCCCCACAATTACCTATTTACTAGCAGCCGCAGCAGCCGCAGCCGCATTATCCGCATCCAGAACCTTTTTGATTGCAGGTCTATTCATGCAGCGTTCCCACCACGCATTCACGGCCTTCCTTCCCGATACAACATCCCCATGCCCAACAGCAAAAAGCCTTTGAATCGTTGGAATATACGCAATGTCCACCAGTGTGAACTCATCCCCAGCCATATACTGCCTCGCCTGCAACAACTTCTCAGCCACATCAAAATACGCCTCGACCGCTTTCAGCGCATCCGAAACCACTGTGTCGTTGGGAGGCTGACCCCATTTCTTCTTGACGAACTTTTCAAACACGATTTTGCCGGCTGGGTCTGCGAAGTAGAGCGTTTCTACGGAGTCGGCTTGGTCGACAAGTGCAGTTGCTTCGAGATCTGATTCCGCGGGGAGAAGTGGGAACGAGTACTTTTTGGTGGGGTATTTACAGATGGCGCGGCTTTCGTAGAGAGTGAAGCCGTTGGGTAAAGTTACGACTGGGACTTTGCCCCAGGGGTGGCGCTTGAGGTGTTCTTCGGACTGCATGTAGTTGTCAGAAACATGCATGCTTGCTGAGGCAAAGTAAGCTTGAGAAATTTACCTTGTGCTCTCCTTTCTGCATGTTCAGTTGGACAATCTCATAGTCTGTGAAGCCACCTTCTGCGAGCACCAGGCGAATGCGGTTTGTGTTAGTCGAGCCAGGCACACTGTACAGAGTGAAAGCGGGCATTTTCAAGGTGTGTAATAGTCTTGAAAGGTAATCTGGACGAAGTGAGGTAAGCCTTCGCGTGAGCAAGAGTAGCTTTAAACTAGACAGTAACCGGGGGCGGTCGTCTGGTATTTAAGTGCTTACACACAACCAAGAAGATTTGTGACTGCATCGAGGCTAGAGATGTGTAGGAACAGGCAGTAATAAGTAGAATGCATTCGTTAATTCTTCCTGTCTATATGTAGGTACAGCTTTTATGTACTAGGGAGTTACTAGCGTAGCTGGGCACGCTAGAAAGGTCACGTGGTAGGAATTACTATAGTAGGAATTACTATCCAACAGCCCCTCTAAATTCTACTTAGGATCTAAGTAGTGTGCTAAAGTCTATTCCTCTTTGTCTTCTGTTGTAATGCTGCAGCATTGTTTAACCTATTCAGACTTAATAATTAAGTGTTGTTCCTTCTCTTCTTATTTATAATCTAACTATAGCATATAGCACAAAGCCTAGTAAAAACCTTTCTCTTTGTTAGGTATTAAGCTTAGTGTAGACATTGCAACTAGCTGTTGGTTTGTAGACAGGATAAGACTAAGAAAGCAGCAGATTCTGTTAAACTTAATAGAGTCTAAAGCCTTAGTAAGCATAGTAGCCAGGTTCTCTTTCCTACTAATCTAGTTAATAGTAATAGTACCTTGCTAAATGTGTTCGCGTAGAAAATAGTATTAAAGGTTAATGTGTTTACTTTATTAGTAAAACTCTAGGTTCTTTAACAGCTTAATAGCAGACTTATTATCTACGTGTAGAGGTACAGTGTTAAAATAAACCTCTGTCCTAAGATTGTTAATAAAATTTATAATCTAGATAGCTTTCTTTATAGCATTAGCAAGAGCTATATACTCTGCTTTATAGGTTAATAATGTAGTAGTCTTTTAGAGCGTAGACAACTATAAGATAGGTCCTCTAGCAAGTGTAAACACGTAGCCTATAGTTAAACGTTAAGTGTCTAGACATCTAGCCTAATCTGCATTATAGTAGCTAAGTAATTCTAACTTATTCTTATAGTAAGTAACACCTAGGTTACGTGTGCCTTAAGTGTAAGCAAATGCGCGCGTAACTGTATCTAGATGTTATTGTGTAGGATTTGCGTTAAAGTAGCTATATAGTAAGGCTGCGTATAACAGGTTAATGCGCGTTATTACTAGTAGGTAGTTAAGAGATCTAAACTTCTTAAGGTATTTCTTTTAGAGAGCTAGAGAGGCAACTTTGTTATTCTCTTATTAGAGTTTCTTGCAAGAGTTGCATAGGGTTTTTATAACTGTAACGTTTGTTAGATTAAATTAGTCTAAGATCTAGCGCACGCACTTATATTAATAAATTTTAATTGTGTAAGTACTATATTTAATGTGCATGCTAAGGTAGAGTGCCTCTAGGTCTTCTAACGTAATAGTAAAAGCTTTAGAAAGCTTAACTTAAAAACTATTAATAAGGTCTTAAGTAGCAGCGTATATGCAAAGATTGTCTATATATATAGAGATAATAAGTAGTTTAGAGGTGTAAATGTACACATATAGGTTAAATAATAACATCCTAAAGGATATTTGCTTTAACCTTACAGTAAGTGTCTTATACTATACTCTAGAAGCTTAAACAAGACTATAGAGTAACTTAAGTAATAACTACACTTTTCCTAGCAGAAGTTAGACTAGAAACAGTAGGCAGACATATAACTTTTCCTTTAGTATAGAATTAAAGAAAGTAATATAGACATCTAATTAACTAGTTGTCTATCTTAGAATAGTATAAATAGTAAAAAGAATCTAGATTAAAGTAGAGCGTGCTGTAGGTAAGAATATCTTACTATACGTGCTAGGTTGTTATTTGTTACTACAGACTATAATACAGACTTTAAGCTTATTCAGTTTGCCTATAGGCGTAGACTTAGCTTTAAAAACATTTTTAGACAGAAATGCCTACAATTTAGGCAGTAGATCTACAACTTCTATAACTTACTTTTCTTTTAGTAATATAACTTAGTTCTAGAAAGCCTTAGTCTACTTAGCTGCTTAAGAGGTTATTATAGCTTCTTTGTAAGAGCGTAGAGTTTTAATTAATAACGCAAGGATAGTGTTAAGAGTAGTAAGAACTAGGTTGTTATAGAGTTCTTGTAAGTTCTTGTTAAGTGCAGTAATAGCAAGATTACTATAGAAATTCTTTAGATCTTTATCTAGAATATAGTAAATGTCTCTATTTAGACTATATTTTTTGTATTTATTGTAGAGGTAGGTAAGATTGCTGTTAGTCTCTTTGTTAACAGTAACGTTAGCTAGGTTGTTGTAGTCTATAACGCAAGCGGCTAAGAAGATAACATCTATGTTAAAGAGATTCTTGTTACAAACACCTCTGTCTATATTATCTAATCTAGCGTTAGAAAGATCTTCGTTACTAATGCTCTTATTTATTAGCAACAAGAGATTAATTTTATTATTCTTTTCTTCTATAAGAGAATAAGTTCTTAGATATATCTAAGCCCTAGTATAGTCTAGTTTTCTAACTACTATAATATCTTTAAGGTTACTATTATAGTCTAGTATTTCTTGTATAGAATAGGCTTCTACTTCTCTACTTAGAATAATATAGCTAGATACTTTTATTGTATATATTAGTTTAACGTAACAACTAGAAACATGTTAAAGACACTAAATACATAAGTGTCTTCTAGTGTAATTGTAGCCTGTAGCGTTATATATAATGTATAATACTTTAAGTGTATAATCTAGCCTGTTGTTAGGATAATAAATTTTGTATTCTATATTATTATCTTAAAAACGTTTGCATAAAGTGCTACGTTATATATATTTGTTATATAGCTAACTAAAGTTACACGTAAGACTAGATCTTATGCAGTTGTTATATAGTTTATTTTCTTTATTAGTAACAAAAATACATACTCTGTTGTGTAATGTATATACGTTGCATAGGTAGTTTCTGTTACAGTGTATAGTATAGAGTACACTCTTAGTGCGTTTGTATACTATAATTTTCTAACATGTATAGTATTACTACTTTAGTAAGAGTAGCAATTAAACGTAGTGTTATACTAGGCTATAGTTAAGATAAGTGTTGTTTACTGCATAGTTATTGCAAGCAACTTTAGAATAGTTAAGGTTATAACTATAGGTAGCAGATCTAGAAGTCCTATTACACAGGCTGCAGCAGTTCTATATATACTGCGTCTCCTTAGTAGTAGAAAAGATATATGTTTTCTATTTCTTTTTGCACGCTATATATCTGTTATTTCTTAGTTCTATTATATATTTCTTTTTTAATATCTAATAGACCTAGCAAAGTTCTAATATTAGCGTATTATACTAAGTAGCTAGTACTATGTCTTTAGTTATAGTAGTGTTAGGCGTAAAGTAAGGTAAAATAGTAGAATTTAATATGTTACTATGTAACACTTTTATTCTATCTTTAAAATTGCTCTTAGAACTGTCCTTGCCTTTATAATCTAGTGTCTTTGTTATAATAGCGCTTATAACTACTAAAGCAGACTTAGTATAGAAATTGTTATAGTTGCTATAGTTGCTATTACTAGTATTATTGTCTACGTTGTCTAGGACTATAATTGTAGGCTAGGGATTGCGTTTATTAATGTGCTAACTATAAGGCTAGAGGTTATCTATTCTAGTAGTGTTATCTACACAAACTATAGTAACGCGTCTAATCTTGCGTTTGTCTAAGTACTATACCTAGTAAATCTTCTTACTATCTGCAGTAAGAAAATAGGCAATAAATGCTTAAGAGGTATGTAATTTACAGAAAGTTATAGTTGTAACAGGTTGCTGCCTAGTTAGTCCTTAGTTACAGAAAAACCTTAGCTTACTAAACTAGAACACCTAAAAGGTTCCAAACTAGAACGCTAAAAATCCTCTAGGCTAGAACACTAAAAACGGTTCTAAACCAAAGTGCCTAAACACTAGACTGCCTTAGAACTATAAAAACCTTCTAGGTAGCAATTAGGATAGATTACAAATTTACGTCTTTATTTCCTAGCAACTACCCTTAGAGTCTACCCCTTACAATTGAATTTGTCTAACCTAACTAGGCTAAAAAGCTATTAGTAACTTCTAGCATAAAATAAGTAACTGTCTCTATAACAGTATAAGATATAATAGTATAAGCTATTTAGATAAGACGCAATAGCGTCCCTAAGTTAGTTATTAAGAATAAGTTTAATTAAATAATTATTAACAACTTTCTAGACCTAGAAGAATAACAGATTAAGAAACAATTGCTCTTAAACAGCCTTAAAAGAAGACCTGCCTAGCAGAAAGTATGTAACTCTCTAGTAGCTAGACTCTCTAACAATAGGAAAGAAAAGTCTTCTATTAGCGCAGATCTAGACTTAGTATTGCTAGTAAGAAATCTGCAAGAACAAATTGTAAGGCTTACAGCCTAAGTAACTCTAGAAACCTCTAGCTTTATACAAACCTCTTTAGAAAGCTTTCTCTTACTTTAGAAGACTTACAAAGTTTTTAACCTAGAATTATATAAAGAAGATTAAAAAGATTACTGTATCTTTAAGGCTTAAATAAAGTATAAACTAGAATATAACAGCGCAGGACTAGGCTTTTAAGCAGGCTATATCTTTAACTACCTTAAGGAGTTAGCAGCTAGTGTAGCCTTGTCTTAAGTAACCTAGAACCTTTAGAGCTTTATAGAAGAACTTTAAAACTTTCTAAACAGCTAATTTAGCAACAAGCTACATAACAAAAGATTATAAAGGAAACTCTAAACAATCTAACAGAATAAGTCTTTCTTCTAGAGCTTTAATGCAGAGTTTATAAGGCTAGTCTATAACGCAGGTAAGAAAGATAATAAAGTAAACTTAAAAACAAGGTACTTAAGCGCTATCTAGCTAGACCTACAAGATAGAATAATCTTTGTAGAGACTAAACCTAAATAAAGAATCTATAACCTTATAGATAGAGTAGTAATTATTAAAGAAAACTTATATAAGGCAAAACTTAGTAGTAAGCATACTAAAAGACAGAACGTTAAGAAACCTATAGATTAGAAACCTACAAGAGGATATTCTAAAAGAATTAAGAAAAAATCCCCTAAAAGAAAGAAAGCTAAGTAAACTACTATAGAAAAGTAGTCCTACTAGAGACAAAATAACTTATGCCTCTACTGCAGTAAGTTAAGACACTACGCTAGTAAATGCAAATTGTCTTTACCTTTAAAACCTACTAAAGCTGTAGTAGCTAAGGCATAGGGTAAGAAAGAAGAGAACGCGTTAGAAGATACTCTAAGCTTAGAAAACAAGTAACTCTTGTCTAAAGGCGCAGACAAGAGTATAGTAACATAACACTAAAAGAGGATAAGAAATTTTAACAATTCTAGAGAAAATAGCTAGATAGAGAACCTATTACTATACACACTATTATTAATAAATTAATAGTTACTTCTATAATAATTAACACTAGGTGTCTTACTTACGCTATAACTTTAACTAAGTTTATCTACAAGAATAAGTTAGAGCGCAAGTTAATAGCTAAGAGCTCTAAGAGAAATTATTAGAATTACTAGAGCCTAGTCTTAGATAAAGACAGCTGTCTAAATAAGAATTAATACTAATAGGCACAAGAAGACACTATAGGCTTATAAACTAGACAGAAACAAAGAATACAACTTAGTTTTAGGTTAATTATAAATAAACTAGTATAATATTACTATTGCACTAGTAGAGAAATTAATATACATCTACTCTACTTAGACGCAAGTTAGAAGCTAGAAGAGAAGAAAACTTCTTCTACTACAGAGTATTACAGCAGCTGCGTACTTAGCCTAGCTATAATAAGGCTAGAAAGACAAATCTATCTACTTTTATGCTGCGTTAATAGCAGATATCTAAAAGGCTCTAAAAACTAAACTCTAAGTAGACTCTAAGTTAGTGCTTTTAGATTACCTAAAAGAGAAATACAAAACCTTCCTACGCAAGAAAGCAGACTAACTTTCTCTAGTAAGAGAACCTACTATTAATTATTCTATTAAGCTAGTAGAAAAAGATAGAAAGACTGTAGAGGTGCTATAGAGCCTACTATACAGCATGTTAAGAAAAGAACTCTCTGTACTCTAAAAAGAGCTTACTTCTTACTTAGACTATAGCTTTATATAGGTAAGCTAGTTAAGCGCCTCTGCACTAGTCCTATTTGTAAAAAAGCTAGAAAGAGGCCTTTAGTTCTATGTAGACTACTAGGCTCTTAACGCAATTACAAGAAAAGACTAATACTTACTCCTACTTATCTAGAAGACCTTAGCCTAGATTGCTAAAGCTAAATAGTTTACTAAAGTAGATATTATCTAAGTATTCTAAAAAATTAGAATTACTAAAGAAGACAAATAGAAGATAGCCTTCTAAAGGCGCTTTAGCCTCTATAAGTAGCTTGTAACACCCTTTAGACTTGCAAACGCTCTAAGTATATTCTAGAGATATATTAATTAGATATTAAGAGAATACTTAGATAATTTCTGTTTAGCTTATATAGACAATATATTAATATACACAAGTAGGTTTAAGACAGACTATAAGAAAAAGGTAAAGCTAGTAATCTAGAAACTTAGTGCAGTAGAGTTACACCTTAATGTAAGAAAAAGCAAGTTTAGTGTAAAGAAGACTAAATACCTTAGATTTATTATTAAGGCTAAGAAAGAAATAAGTATAGACTCTAAGAAAGTAGCTGCTATACGTTTCTAGAAGCCTCTTAAGACAGTTAAAGAAGTCTAGAGTTTTGTTAGCTTTGCTAACTTCTACTAACAGTTTATAAAAGACTTCTTAGAGCTAGCTACTTTACTAACTAGGCTTACTAGAAAAGGCGTAGCCTTCTACTAGAGCCCTAAACAACAGATGTCCTTTAATAAGCTAAAGAAAGCTTTTGTAGTAGAACTATCTCTAGTAAACTTTAATATAAAGCTAAAGATAGTAGTAGAATATAACGCTTTAGAATAGTTAACTAGAAGAGTATTATCTTAATATAGTAGGGACAGATGCCTCTAGGCTGTAGCTTACTACTTAGCAAAGAATACAGCTGCAGAAGCTAACTGCACTATCTATAATAAGAAGCTATTAGCTATAGTTAAGTGCTTAGAGTAGTAGAAAACTAAACTTTAAAAAGTAAAGTATTTTACTATACTTACAAACTACAAGAACCTAGAATACTTTACTACTACACAACTACTAATAGAAAGATACATCTACTAGGCAGGGTTCCTTAGCACGTTTAGTATTAGATTCTAATACTACTTAGAAAACGTTAACAGTAGAGCAGATACTCTTTCTAAAAAAGAACAAGATCTTTTCTAAAGAAGAGTAAACGCGCAGGTATAGTTCTAGACTTTCTAATTGTTTACTTCTGCTTTAGAAACTAAAGACAAAAAAGACCTAGTACTTACTACTTTCTTTACAGCTTAGCAGAGAGATACACTATAATAGAAGAAAGAAGAAACAAAGTAGCTCTAAAACGTGCTTGTAGATAAAGATGCTACGTTAACTACTTCTCTTGCAGCTTAGTAGAAAGATGTACTACAATAAAGAGAAGAAGAAATAAAGTAGCTTTAAAACGTACTTGCAGACAAAGATACTATATTAACTACCTTTCTTACAGCTTAGTAGAAGAATATACTATAATAGAGAGAAAAAGAAATAAAGTAGCTTTAAAATGTGCTTATAGACAAAGATACTACGTTAAATACTTCTTTTATAGCTTAGCAAAGAGATATACTATAATAGAGAAAGAAAGAAACAGAGTAGCTCTAAAACGTGCTTGCAGACAAAGATACTGCGTTAATTACTTTTCTTGCATCTTAGTAGAGAGATATACTATAATAGAGAGAGAAAAAAACAGAGTAGCTTTAAAACGTGCTTGCAGATAAAGACGCTACGTTAAGAAAGAAAACTGTTACTTATAACTAAAGTGTTAAAAAGCTTTCTGTAGTAAGAGATATTTTAGATTCTACTAAAGAAACTGTAGTACTATACATAATTACGCCTAGGTAAAGTCTATATACAAACAAGCGCTCTAAAGAATTATTAGAGCCTGCTATTAAAGAGTTGTAGAAACAGGCTATCTATATAGATAAAGCCTACTAAGTAGCAGTTAATGCTGTTAGAATAGAGCAGCAGAAATTCTCTTCTTATTTAAGCCTAAAAGTTTTTCTAGTAAAGTATACTTTAGATAACTTAAGACACCTACTCTATAGAAAACGCAAGTAGGTGCTAGAATGCGTAAACTTATAAACTTATATTATCTTAGAAGTGCATAATTCTCTAATAACTAGATACTTAGGCAAAGAAAACACTTATATAATATTAGTAAGAGACTACTTCTAGCTTAAAATATTTTTAAGTATTTACTAGTTTATCTAAAACTACTTAGTGTGTAGCTAAATAAAGCTATAGAAAAAACTTAAACAAGAACTACTGCGCCTACTTCTACTCTTAGACTAAATATAGAAAGAATTGTTAGTAGACTTTATTATAGGCCTTCTGCTAAGCTATAGAATACTATACTTTATAGTAGTTACTAACTAGCTAAGTAAAAACGCAGTGCTTGTGCCTATCTTAGACCTAAAAGTTTCTACTATAGTTAAAGTATTTATTAAACAAGTAGTTGTGTACTATTAGCTTCTAGACGCTATAGTGTCTAACAGAGAGTTATAGTTTGTAAGCAAATTCTAGTCTTTACTCTGTAATAAGCTTAGAATACAAAGAAGAGTCTTAACAGTATACTACCTTTAGACAGATAGTGCTACAAAGTAAATAAACAGTATAGTAGAAGCCTACTTAAGAGCCTTTGTAAGCTAGGACTAGTTAAACTAGGCTGCTCTATGCCTACTAGCACAAATTGCTATAGCTAGACAAAATACAGTATCTACAAGCGTTAGCCTATTCTTTTTCTAGTATAAGTATAACACAGACTCTATTTAGTCTAACCTAGAATAGACTATAGAGAACTAGTATTAGTCTAGTATTAATAAGGAAGCTACTACTAAAGCAATAGTAACTAAGATAAAAGAAATAATAGACTATATATAAGCAAAGATAGCAGAAGTATAATAGAAATAAGAACGCTAGGCTAACTATTACAGATAGAAAGCTCTAGAACTCTATATAGAGGATAAAGTGTAGCTCTAGTATAGCTGCACTATATCTAATAACAGACCTTTAAAGAAGTTAGATTAGAAAAATAGAAAATACACAGTTATAAAGGTTATATTACTATACATTATAGAGCTAAGCATACCTCTTAGGGTGCACCTAAAATTCTATGTTAACTGTTTCTAGCTTAATACAGAAAATTTGCTTCTACACTAGAAGTCTAATAACTAGCAACTAGAAGCTATAATAGAAAACAAAAATAAAGCTAATAAAGAGTACCTTGTTAACTACATCTTTATAGAATAATAGAAGAAGAAAGAGCAAGGTATATAGCTACAGTACCTAGTAAAATAAGTAGGATACGCAGAACTAACATAAGAACTATAAGCAAATGTTACTAACACTATAGAACTTACTAAGTAGCTAAACAAAACTAGAATAAAATAAAACTTAGATAGATTGTTAGTAGAGCGCCTATCTACCTTAACTACTAAATAATTATATTAGTGCAAAAAAAAGAGGAGAGGAAGAAGAAAGCTATAGGTACGCAGAATAAGTATTAGAATAGATAATAACGCTATGTACAAGAAAGAGTAGTAGAAAAAGAGCTAAACTTAGAATAGGCACAAGTAGAACCTAAGCTATTAAAAATAATATAGTAGCGCACTTAGTTACGTTAGAAATAATACTTAACGCTAAGAAGTAACTAAGAGAAAAAAGGTAGAGATACTGTAATAGATAGAATCTAAGACTAAAAGTACTATTAGAAGGTAGAAAGGGAAGAAGATACCTACATCTATTCTATTAGCTAGCCCTTAACTACTCTAACTAGTTAATAGCTAAGATATAACTAGCAGTTAATAGTTCTTAGGCTCTAGACATAAAGAACCTAAATGCTAAATGCAAGAACTAAAGCAATAGTCTTACAGTTTAGGCTGGTAAAAGTTAGGTACCTCGAATTCTTTTTTCCGTAATAGCTTGAGCAATATTAGTAGTAGAAAAATTATTAGTAAGCCATTTCATAGCCCCACATTAGGGCTACGCACAGACCCAAAAATTACCCAAAACGGACTAGTGTGGCAGAAGTTGTCGAGGTACCCAATTTCCTACCCCAACCCTCCAAAAGATTGGGTACCTCCAACGATTTAGCGGATAACTTTCGCGAAACTAGTCCATTTTGGGTAATTTTTGGGTCTGTGCGTAGCCCTAATATGGGACTATGAAATGGCTTACTAATAATTTTTCTACTACTAATATTGCTTAAGTTATTGCGGAAAAACCGATTACCCCGGTTGGGTACCCATTTACCACCGTAGTCTTACTAACTACTTAGAATAACTTAGAAACAAAAAGAAAAGAGTCTAGAAGCTTAGCGTTAACAGATTAATAGCTAAAGAGTATAAGAGAAAGAGCCTAGATTAACTCTAGAGATCTAGCTACTTAAGCTAGGCAATAGTTAGTTAAGATACAGTGTAACATAAATCTTTAGAAGGCCTAGAAAAACCTAAAGAAGAGGTATAGGATTCTAATACTTAGACTGCGCTAGACTACAAGAACTAGTAAGAATAATAACGTCTGTAATAAAAGTAGAGCTATAAGAACTTATAAGCTTAAGACGCAGAGCGCAACATCTATTCTAATGCATAAGCAGTATTAAGAAATATAAGACTAGTTTTATAGAGTCTAGGCTTAGTAATAGAACAAAAGTAGAGACTATAATAGAAAGTCTATTACTACAAGAATTGCTTACAGGTACTATACAGAAACTATAGCAAGAACACTATACACTAGAGCCTACTTTTCTACTATTAGAGAGCGTAATAGTTGCTATTACTAGATAGTTAGTCTTAGTATACACCTTTGCATTATATGTAGGCTTCTTATAGATATTAGACTCTATTACATTAAGGTAATAGAGCAGCCTATTAGTAGTGCAGAGGGCAACGCAATTATAAAAAACTTAGAAGCCTACACTAGAGATCTATATATTATGCTCTTTAGCCTAATTTAATGTTAGTAGATGTATAGAAACGCTATAAGAAAATAAGTTCTAACAGAAAAGAAATAAATTAAAAATAGCTTACATTAGTGTAAAGCTGCTGTACGCTAGCGCTAATATTATTAAGCTTACAAATAATAGTATCCTACTTAACAAAGAGCTGCTAAAGAAGCTAGCAGATATCTACTAGAATATTAACTTTAGTAACCTTGCGCGTTAGACTCTAGTAGCTAGACTTATTACTACTACAAAACTTTGCCTAAGCAGCCCTAAGCTTATTAATAAAGCTAGACTAGAGACTAGAGATTATGTACTGCGTTAATAGCTACTTAACTTTAAGATTGCAAGTAAAGGTATTATAAAGCAAGATAACTATAATCTTAAAGTAATTGTTAACTTAGAAAGTTATTAGAATTAACTAGATAAGTAAAAGAATATAGTAATTAACTTATAGGCCTATATATAATATGCGCGTTCTTGCACTAAGCGCAAGTGCTTTTACTGCAAGTAATCTTATACTTAGACTTATTACCTTTAAGTAAAGTAATAGCGCAGCCTAAATAATATAGTAGATTAAGCTTAGCCTTAACAATAATATTAGGTCTATTCTATTACTAGTTAGCAATATACCTAGACCTAGCTTAGCACCTTAGATATAACACTTATAGCAGAAAGGTTAATAGCGCAACGCTTAGCAAGAGAGCTATAAAAAGTGTATAGACTTAGTATTTTTGCAAATAGCAGCATAAGCGTAGAAGATATATAGGTTAATAAGAGAGGTAACGCGCAAGCAAGTGTACAGAAAGCAAAGCTAGTGTAGTATATAGTACTACCTAAAAAGAAAAGTAAGAGTATAGAATAATAGATCTAAGTAGAGTAATTTTTATTTTAATAGTTGCGCAGGTCTAAGCGCACCTAGCGCTAGAGCAGGAAGATTATATAATAGGCTGCTGCCTAGTTAGTTCTTAGTTACAGAAAAACCTTAGCTTACTAAACTAGAATACCTAAAAGGTTTTAAACTAGAACGCTAAAAATCCTCTAGGCTAGAACACTAAAAACAGTTCTAGACTAAAGCGCCTAAACACTAGACTGCCTTAGGACTATAAAAACCTTCTAGGTAGCAATTAGAATAGATTACAAATTTATATCTTTATTTCCTAGTAACTACTCTTAGAGTCTGCTCCTTATAGTAGTGCTGCAAAGCTTAGAAGGTATAGTAATATAGATACAGGCTTTCTATGCACTCTCTTTAGTAAAGTTAGGCTTAACTCTGTATAGTGCTTTCTAGAGAGTCTTTTTCTTAATAAGAGACTTGTATAGCGCTTAATTCTTTTTGTAAACAGCCTCCTTTATTGCGTATAGCTATAGTTCTTTAGGAAGAGTAGCGTTCTGTAACGTCTTTTCTATATAATTTGTAATAGCCTTAGTTATATTAGATATTAGCTAGAGGTTCTCTAGTTGTACAGTAGTACGTTTTTATATAGACTAATATAAGTGCTTGTTAACTTTTACTTAAAAATGCGCATAGGCTGTAGTAGTTTCTTGTGTAATGCTGCGTTAGAAAAATACAACGTTAGTAACATCCGCGACATTAGCAATACTGTTAGAACAGTTAACTAGACAGTTCTTAACTGTACTTAACTGTCCTTAGGGTCCCCTATTTGTTCTAGCTGCCTAATTAGACTAAAACGCCTAAAGTAATCTACCTAATCTACTAGACCTACCTACCCCACCCGCGCAATTACGTAATTATTCTAAAAACCTAAAATATAGAGCTTAATTCCTTCTTTAAAATGTACTTTTTAGAATTTTTAAAGCTGCTCTTGTTGTTAAGATGCAAGGCAGTAAAGTTTGTAGAGTTTTAAAGTTCTTTGCTAAGGCTTGTTTTTGCTCAAGCTCTAGCACTTTAACTAGATAATATATTATATTTTTTATTGAAGAAATAGTAACTAAAGTGCAGATTTTACTCTAGAACATTTTATTATAATATATTATATTGTGGGTGCGTAGATCTATTATCTTAAACGTACTTTAAAGTTTTTTTAAAAAAGTTCATAACTTCAACGCGCTATATCTCAATACCTAGACTAGCTATTAAAATTCTGAATAGTGCGTTTTAAAGAGGAGATTCCGCTCTATATTATAAGTTTTTAAAACAATTACGTAATCTGAAATATACGGTGATACAGTCACGTGAGTAAAATTGGCAACATTAGCAACGTCAGGAAAATACAACGTTAGCGACATCCGCGACATTGGCGACACTGTCAGAACAGTTGACCAGACAGTTCTTGACCGTACTCAACTGTCCCTAGGGTCCCCTATTTGTTCTGGCCGCCTAATTAGACTGAAACGCTCAAATTAATCTGCCTGATCCACTAGACCCACCTGCCCCACCCGCACCATTACGTTATTATCCTAAAAACTAAAAATATAGAGCTTGATTTTCTCTTTAAAACGTACTTTTTAGATTTCTTATAGCTGCTCTTGTTGTTAAGATGCAAGGCAGTAAAGTTTGTAGAGTTTTAAAGTTCTTTGCTAAGGCTTGTTTTCGCTAAAGCTCTAGCACTTTACCTAGATAATATATTATATTTTTTATTAAAGAAATAGTAACTAAAGTGTAGATTTTACTTTAGGACATTTCATTATAATATATTATATAGGGTGTGCGTAGATCTATTGTGTTAAACATACTTAAAGTTTTTTTAAAAAAGTTTATAACTTCAACGCGCTATATCTCAATAACTAGAGCAGCTACAAAAATTCTAAATAGTGCATTTTAAAGAGGGAATTTCGCTCTATATTTTGTATTTTTAGGTTACTTACGTAATTATGAAAATACAGCAATATAGTCACGTGAGTAAAATTGGCAACATTAGCAACACTAGCGACTCTGTTAGATCTGGCGACTCTGTTAGGTTGCTGTTAGGTTGCTGTTAGGTCGCTAGCGACTAGAAGTAAGTAGGGCAACTTTGGCGAATTGTCTAGTAGACAGTATTGCTGTTGGGCTGCTGCGAGTCGCGGCAATTAGGCCAATTAGATTAATCTTAAATTTTCCTAACAAACACTAGCAACACTAGCAACACTAGTAACACAGGTAATATAGCTAACTTGCTATTAGGTTGCTGTTAGGTTGCTAGCAACTAGAAGTAAGTAGGGTAACTTTAGCAAATTGTCTAGTAGATAGTATTGCTGTTAGGCTGCTGTAGGTTGCAGCAATTAGGCTAATTAGATTAATCTTAAATTTTCCTAACGTGTGCGCTGTATAGTACGCGTTAATAACTTTCTAGACAAATTTATTATTATATTGCAAGCAGATAATATTAGTGCTATATTCTTTTGCAAGTTATATAAGAAGATTAGTAAGTAGCTTAGCAACTTAGTCTTTAGACTAGAAGAATATAACCTAGATAAATTAGGTAGCGTTATTAATAAGGAAAAGAGCGTAACGTTCTTTTTATATTCCTAGCGTAAGGTATAGTCTCTAAGTGTTAATATAGACAAGTTGTCTAAACTTATTAAATTTCTATTGCATAGAATTGCGCAGGATCTTATAAAGTGCCTTTGTAGTGTAACAAATAGAGTAGAAGTCTTTAATCTTAGTAACAATTTGTTTATTTGTTACTTTTATACCTTTGCTTACTTTAAGTAGTTGTTGTATACCTTCTAGGCTAAGATAGCTAAGTTGTTAGTGTTTAGCCTACACAGAGTTGTTAAAATTAATAGCTACTACTATAATTAGGTAAGACAGGTTGCGTTCTAGTTAAAAAATGTATATATAAGACTAGGAATGCATAGTAGCATAAAGAATAGCTTTTCTAGTCTCTTTGTAGCGTATGTAAAGATTGTAACATTTAATAAGAGTCTTAATACTCTTAAGTGCTATAGAGCTAAGAAAGAAAAGGTTGCACTATACGTTAGGTGTATACTAGACGTCTTGTAGTGTAAGCTTTGTGCAACATTTCTTCTTGTTAGTTACAATTATAAAAATAGTTCTCTTACTAGAGATGCTAAGTTTAGCGCTCTTTTTATATACTCTAATAGCTTTATAATATAGTTTAAGGTATGTAAATATTATAGCATTATTTGTAATATACCTAAAAGAACTAGAGTTACAGATCTAAAGGTTAGAAAGCGTAGACTAAGTTATTACTATAAGTAATTTTAGTAATATTATTCTATTAACTGTGTCTGTATTATTATTCTAGATCTTTCTATTCTTCTGGGTGTAGTCTTCTATGCTGCTACTAGTAGTAGCCTTTCTTTTTTCTACGCTCTAAACCTAATTACAAGACTATAATAAGTTAGTAGCAGTAGTTAAGAGTAGAGTAGAAAACTTACAGGTTATTGTGTTATAGAGGTTATTAGCAGATACTGTAATATAGTCTATATTAAAATCCTAGACAGTAAGAGAGGCATTATTCTTAGTCTTACTACTATAGCTATGCTTAGTATCCTTAGTGCTAGCGTTACTGTTATTATTCTTACTGTTACTAGTGTCTTTAGCAGCGTACTTAGCTTTAAGCTTATAGTCTTTTTCAGCGTAGCTAATCTTACTATAAGGTTTATAAAAGTAGTAGAAGGCGTTTAGTTTGTTAAGCTATTTGCAGTCTTTCTTAGTATGTCTATAGTAACTGCAGTATTTATATGTTTTGTTAATATAGTTTTTGCGCTTTAGGTTACTATTGCTAGAGTTAGTAGCTAAGCTGTATATGTTTTAGACCTTATTCTTAGTAGTCTCTTATTCTGTAACGTAGTTGTTAGTGTACTTAGTAATTTAGTTAGTATAGTTAACCTAGGTTTCTGTAGTAATAGCTATCTTTTTAGAATAGTTAAGATTCTAGTGTTTAACAAAAAGGCAGTATTGCTTTATTAGAAGAATAGTGTTAACTTTGTAAATAAGTACAGCGTATAAAAGTAGGCTAGTAGCTGTATTAATATTCTTGTAGTAATAGTTAAAATAGGCAAGAAGTAGGTAGATAGTAGTAGAGTTAGAGAAAGAAAGGTTAGCTACGTCAGGAAAACACAACGTTGGCGACATCCGCGACATTGGCGACATTGTTGGAACAGTCGACTAGACAGTTTTCGACCGTAGTCTACGGTGCCTAGCTACCCCTATTTGTTCTGGCTGCCTAATTAGACAAAAACGCCCAAATTGATCCACCTGATCTACTGGACCCACCTGCCCCACCCGCGCGATTACGTAATTATTCTAAAAACCTAAAATATAGAGCTTAATTCCCTCTTTAAAACGCACTATTCAGAATTTTTATAGCTGCTCTAGTTGCTGAGATGCACGGCAGTGAAGTTTGTAACTTTTTAATGTTCTTTGCCAAGGCTTGTTTTCGCTAAAGCTCTAGCACTTTAACTAGATAATATATTATATTTTTTTTTAAAGAAATAGTAACTAAAGTGTAGATTTTACTTTAGAACTATTTTAATGTAATATATTATAGTGTGGGCGTTGAGATCTACTGTGTTAAACGTACTTTAAAGTTTTTTTAAAAAAGTTTATAACTTCAACGCGCTATATCTTAATAACTAGAGTAGCTAAAAAAAATCTGAATAGTGCATTTTAAAGAGGGAATTCCGCTCTATATTTTGTATTTTTAGGTTACTTACGTAATTATGAAAATACAGCAATACAGTCACGTGAGTAAAATTGGCAACATTGGCAACACTAGCGACACTAGCAACACTAGCGACACTGTTAGGTTGCTAGCAAGTTGCTGGCGAGTCGCTAGCGACCAGAAGTAAGTGGGGCAACTTTAGCAAATTGTCTGGTAGACAGTATTGCTGTCAGGCCGCCGCGGGTCGCAGCGATTAGGCCGATTAGATTAATCTTAAATTTTCCTAACGTATCTTGTTCTTAGTGCGGCAAATAATAACTATATTACGGCAGTAAATAGGTAGAGGTTAGGTTAGAGTAGGGTACCTTTACGGAAGACTCTATACCTAACCTAACTCCTACCTATTTAATTAACGCTAAAAGTAGGTAAAGGTTAGGTTAGAGGTAATTAATTGCAGGTTAAGGTTAGGTTACATAAGTTTTGCGTAATTAAATAGAATTTAAAGTATGTAACTACTAATTTTATAAGATTAGGTTTCTAAAAATATGCTAAATTTTACAGGGGCAAAACTATGCTAGAGATATCAAAAATAGCACAGTAATTACAAATTTTTATTACAATAAAGAGAAAATTAGGTCTTTATTTCTAATATACATAAAAGTAAAAGATTCTAAATCTTCTACGCAAATGCTTAATAAGAGCTAAACTTCTAATAGTACCTAAGCGTAAGTCTAACATCCTTTGCCTATATAGTAACTCTTTTTGCGTAGATTGCATTTATATTTATATCTATATTTAGTTAGAATTTTGTTAAAAAAATAGGGTTAAGAAACAAACTCTTAAAAAAACTAACTATATAAGCCTTAGCAGCCTCTTAAGCTACTCTAACAGCTAATTTTTAGAAGCAAAGACTACTACTAGTACTTTAGACGCATTCTTAAGCTATTTTGCGCAAAAGTTGCTAGAAGAGTAGCTTGCAGATAAGGAGCTTAGTAGACCTTTAGTATTAGTAGATCTCTCTAAGCAACATAGCTTTGCGCAGTAAGTAAATAAGCGTAATAAAGAACTATAATAACCTACTGCCTAGCTTAAAGTGCCTTTTTTTTTTAGAAGCTGCTTTTTAAGTTTTTGCAGCTAGGCTTTTCCTAGCAGATTTCCTAGCAGCCTTACTAGCTAGGTCTTTAGCAACTATAGTGCCTCTAGTAACAGCGTTCTTAACTTTAGATTTGCGTTTTTATAGAGCTATAGTTGTAGTGTTGTAGAGTTATAGATTTAATATTATAATAATTTAGGTTGTTTTAGTGCCTAGTAAATAAGTAGTAAGCAGGCTTAGCGCAGGAAATTAGGTCTTAGCATAAAATTTCTGCAGAAGCTAATTTAAAACTGCTAGTGCTACTAGAAGACTAGAACGTAATAAAAAACTATATTAACTTACAGGCCTACTTAGAATTGCGCTAGCTTTTGTTCTAGCTATATATTAAAATTAAAGAGTAGATTTTTATAGACTTATTAGTTGTTTATGTAAAATAGGCTAAAAGGTAGTAAGCGCAGGCAGTAGGTAGAAAGCACGCTAGTAGCCTACTTGCGCATAGACTAACTTACTGCGTTATTAGTTATAAGCTACTAAAATAAAATACTAAAGCTACACACTTGTAATAGTAACACGCTTTATTACATTACTTTATTACACTTAGCGCTATAGAATCTGTTAAGTCTAAGGAAATTAAGATTGTTAACAAGCCTAAAGGCTTTCTGCTGCCTATTCCTGTTAGAGTTCTGCTAAATTTTAAGGAAGAGAAGTAGGCCTAGCTTATAATAGTAACATTCTTAGAACTTTACTATAAATTATACTTATTTGTCTAGGGTTTTGCTTCTAAGGATAATAAGATTAGCTATATCCTTAACTCTTATAGTAGTAATACACTAAAGCAAGGCTAACTAATAAATTTTAAAGTTAACTCTAGCAGGTAGCTTAGCAGCAGCGCTATACAATCTAGAAAGCTAGCTGCTATTGCAAAGGCTAAGTCCTTAGACTAATTAGCTAAATACTAGCTTAAGAAGAAGGTTAAGAGAGGTAATAGGTACAAGGCGTTGTCTTTAAGGTAATAAGCTAAGAAACTTAAGTATAAGCTTAAGGCCTAGGCAGTAAAGCGTTTTAATAGCAAGCAATCTAGTAAGTTATTATACTTTTTATTATGTTATTTTTACTAATATGCAAAGCTAAGTAGTTAACAGCCTCTATTACTTAAGTTAATTAAAAATAGAAGGCTATCTAAATTAAAATTAATATGCGCGCCTATAACATTGTTATAAAAGGGTCTTTTGCAGTAACTTTAGACTTAAAGTAAAAAAAATTGTTAGCTTAAGCTTATACTTACGTTTATAGGCCTAGTAGAGCTGTAGAAGAAATACTCTAAAGAGAGTATACTTGTAGGCTACACTTTCTTAAGAGGAATAGCTTTAAGACACTATAGGCTAAGGCTAAATAGCTTAAATTTTGCAATAAGCTAACGCCTAACAAGTTAGCTCTAGTAACTAATTAGAATTAGTAGTAAGTTTATTACGTTATTTTATTACGTACTTATTTTAACTAGTCTGCTAGAAGGCGTAAGCTAACACCTCTTCCTATGTTTAATTAGCCTCTAGAGCTCTATAGTAATATGCTATACGTTAAGAGACGCAATAAGACTAAATGTAAAGAAGAAGTTAAAGATTCTAGTAAAGAGCTAGAGGTATACTACAAGACGTTGCCTAATAAATATAAAGATAAGGAGGATAAGAATTAGAGCAATAGCACCTAGAAGAAGTTTTCTAATAGTACTTAGAAAAGCTGTTTAGACGCTAAGTAATATGTATAATTAAATCTGCTGTATATTATTGCCTAATATAGTTAAGACCTAAAAATTTTGCTACTACTATAAAACCTAATTTCTTAATTTCTAAAAGTTTAGCCCTACTATTAGCTCTCTAACTAGAGGAATAACGCTTCTAGTAGAACGCCTACCTCTCTTACTTAAAGTAACGCTAAACTATAGTTTTGCTATTCTATTGTTACTGCAATTACTACTCTTTTCTTACAAGATATTACTACTTTGTTATTACACTTTTTTATTACACACATAGACCTAAGCAACTTCTCTTTACTCTTAAATAACTTATACTCTAATCTGCCTAAAATACTCTACAAATTTATACTTAACGCCTTCTAAATCTTTAAGTCTAGAATTAAGAGAATAGTTACTGTTCTTAAGCAGCTAATTTAAGACAATGCTACTGTATATGCTGTATAGAATGCCTAGTAGCAGAATACGTTATAGGCCTAAGACTTTAATAATTCTAATCCTTAATAGAGTAGAGCTAAACGTTCTGCTATTATATAGACTTAATTTAGAGAAAGAGCCTATATTAAAAGTAGTAAACTACACGTATATTACTTAAACTATAGGCATATACTTTAACACCTAACTAACAAGCATATAAAGACAAAACACCTTAGTAACTACCTTTAGTCTAATAGTTGCAAAGAGGTTACAGAATCTATCTATATAAGGTAGCTACTCCTATTTGTTATACTATTACGTCTATAACTTCTATAACTGTTTACTACTTAGCAATTTAAACTAAAAATTGTACAAGTACTTTTTAATAGAAACTAGTCTTTTTAAACATTAGAGTAACTCTTATTTTACTACTTTGTAGAGTTTCTCTAGCCTAGCACTACTATACCTAGCTAATACAAGTTTACTCTTATACTTTAGAAATAATATAAGTAGGTAACTAAAAACCTTCTTTTTAATCTTAGTAAGTTAACAAAAATCTTAATTGCCCTTAACGCCTAGTCTGCTGCTAACTACCTAAGCTTTTTGGCTATTGAAGCCTATTATATTAACACTAGTTAGTAGATAAGAGAAGTTCTATTAGATTTTGTGCTCTTGCGTAGGCAGCATACTAGGGTTTCTATAGCATCTAATCTTATGCAGGTACTTAAAAACACAAAAATATTAAAACAATTACTAGCAGTTACCTACAATAACGCTTTAAACAACAGTACTCTTAGCAGAAGCCTAGAAAGCAATCTTGCTAATAAGAGGGTTTTTTAGAACGCAAAGGAAAACACTATACTATGCCTTGCTTATATTATTAACTTAGTAGTGCAGGACATAATAGCCTACCTAAAGCTAACAGCTTTACCTAAGATTAAAGGGGCTTAGCAGCTGCAACGCTATTACGTTTACTAGATTAATAATAGTATATTAGTGCCTAACTCCTTACAAAAGGTATGTTACACTTTTTATTACAATTCTTTATTACGCACTAAGCTTTCTTAGATCTAGGCAATTTGTATTACTATTAATTTGTCTTTCTAACGTTTTAAACAATTTCTAAAGGTACAATCTAATGTACTACTAAAAAATTAACTTTGTATAATTTAAGATGTTAAGACTAGGTAGAATTTAACCTATAATATGTGCAAGCGCGCCTGCTCCTTAGCTACTTATATTAACAAGTAGCTAGAGTAAGAAATTACACTTAATTAGGCTTTGCAAGGTAGTAGTAGTAATTTACAAGATAACAATATAGTTGCAGACTTTAAGGACCTTAAAAGGCTTTAGCTAGCACTTACTAAGTAGTTATACCTTAGGGCAATAACACGCATACTAGTAAACTTTAAAACAGCTACTAATAAAATTAGTAAAAGCAACATACCTTAGGCTCTGTACATTTAGTTAATATATAACAGACTTTTTAACTTTCTAAATTAAATAACAACTAAGCTATCTAACAAGAAGAATAGGACTAGCTATTGCAAAGAGTAGCTAGCTATAGTAAAAGCAGTAGTAAAAAAAGGTAAGAAGAAGTTGTTAAAGTATTATTTACGTATAGATAAGAAACAAGGATATCTTTATAACGTTATAACTATCTTTAAGTTATTCTAGAAGCTTACTATATATAAGGTAGAGACTATGTTTATTACATAGGTTTATTACAGCGCACTGCTAATAAAACCTAAGGTAATATATAGAAACTAGACTTTAAACGTATATACTAGTGTTAGTTTCTAAACTATATTAATTAATACAAAAACAACTCTGTAGCAACAAATAGAAACTGTACTCTAGTTTGTCTTTTGCAACTATAGCATCTACCTAAACACTAGTAGTTTAGAAAGCTTTTTTCTTAAATAACACAGTCTAGTAAGTTAAGCACTAATCTCTCTTATAAAACTAATGTAAGCATTAGACTACTCTGTGCAAAAGCTTTCTGCTACCTTAGTACTTCTTTAACTAGTAAAGAAGATAAAAAGGAGTTATTAAATATACTTGTCTAGTAGCAGGCTAATGCAAACACGTACCTACGCCTAGCCTAGGTAGCTAAAGACGTACTAGCTGTACAGCTTACAGAAGTTAGAGTTAAGCGCTTGTTTAATACTGCAAGAAACATTCTAAGAGATTAACAGTATAGGCTTAGAGCAGAAATAATTTAGAAGATTATAGTTGTAAAATACGCAATTACTAAAGAGAACGTATAACTAAACTGTTTTATACTACAATTACTAACTATAGAATCCTAACACAGCGCTAAGAGTGTCTAAGATCTACTTAAGCTTCTAGGTTTTATTAATTTTGCTAGTCTAACTAGCTCTAGAATCTAACGTTTTAAAGATTAGACAAGCAATAAGAAGTAAGAGAGTAACAAAAAAAATAATATTAAAGAATCTGCAACGCCTTTGTATAGTGCACTACTCTAGACTCTTTAGTATAAGTAGTGCCTATAGAAGAAGAGATTAAGGCCTTCTTGTTTCTTAGACTAGTAAGCGTAATAAAAAAATGTAATAAACAGTAGCTCTTAACTATCTAAAACAACCTAGGTAAAAAATAGTAATAAATATCTATAATAAGCAGGTTATAAAGCTAATTAAACAGCTGTAAGATTAGACTATTTCTATAATAACTTTATTTTAGAATACACGCTAAAATAAACTTATTTCTTTTGCTCTACTTTACTTCTAAGTAATATACTTATTATAAGCGTTAGATTAGAGGCGCTGCATAAGTATAACTCTATAGTAAGTACTTTAACTAAACTAACAACCTAACCTTAACACTTTAAGCTATATACTCTAACCTAAACTCTACACTAGCCTCTACGTAACCTAAACTCTACTCTACCCCCCTTATGCTTAACTCTAACCTAACCTCTACCTATAAGTAGGTACCCTAAACCTATTTACTAGCGTAAACTATATTAAGAGTCTTATACTTCTTATAGATATTAGCTTAAGTAGTGTAGGGTTTCTTACGCTGCTTGTTATTAATTTGTTTCTAGATATAGTTCTTAACTATGTCTTTAAGAAGATAGAGTGCAGTAAGAGATTTTATATTATACTTCTTATATAAACTAAGTTTGTAGTTATAGATCTTAAGCTTAAGGTTGTATTTAGTCTAGGCTTATATGTAGGTAGTGTTATTAGCGTTATTAGTTTTGTTAGTAGAAGCGGAACGTCTAGTAGTAGAGCTCTTATCCTTAGATAGTAGCAACGCTACTTAAGTAGAGGTCTTAGGCTACTTTAGAGTAATAGGCCTGTTAGGTTTAAAGTAGTAAGCTGCAGTTCTGTTATATAGATTAAGAAGTTCTTAACGTATAGCAACTCTCTTAAAGAGCTGCTTCTAGTAGTAGTAATTGTTAGCGCTAGTTAATTTTACAAAGTCTTTACCTAGCGCCTTCTTTAAGTTAACTATAAAAGTAGTTAGATTATTAGTAATATAGAAAGGGCTATAGTGTAGTTGCAGGCTTTATAGTTTATAGCTGTAGTGTAATTGCAGGCTTTGTAACTTAGTGTAGCTAAGTTACAGGCGTAAGCGCTAATAGGCTTATAACCTATAAGAACAGGTAGTAATAAGTAGAATACATTTGTTAATTGTTCCTGTCTATGTGTAAGTACAGCTTTTATGTACTAGGGAGTCACTAGCGTGGCTGGGCACGCTAGAAAGGTCACGTGGTAGGAATTACTATGGTAGGAATCACTATCCAACAAGATAAAGCCCTCGCAGCGGCACATATGATTAATCAAGTCGCTCTCACTCCTCAATCCAGCTAGCGCTGACGCCCGCCTTTTGGTACTGCGAAACATCCACCGCCATCTTACAGGTGTCTTTGGCGAACCGAGACCACCTGTTTAGCTGGCTCCGGCCTTCGTTCAATGCGATCCTCGTACCGCCTGTGAAATCGAACGATAGCGTGGATGTATTGTTAGCAACGCCACAATTACCGAAAGTGTTGTCGTCTGCAAGCGAACCTGCCTCAGTAGGACGAAAGTTGAGACTAGTTATCCAACTTGCAGGTAAGTCTAAAAGCCCCGTCCTCGGTCTCCGTTCAGAGCCGACTTTTCGGGAGCCACCCCGCTGTCGAATGGTTGTGCTGACCAGTCGACAGAGTCAGAAAGATGAAAAGTGTCGAGACAAAGCCGTCTTGCCGAAAATATAGAAGAAATCGAAATATCGAAATTGGACCCAGAATCTGCGACACAACAGGCGTCGAGTCACAACAATACTATCCCGCGTTATTGTATGGCTCTGAGAGGCCTTGCGTCCCACTAAGCGGCAACAGGCCCCAACAGTTTGAAATTAGCATTTTTGTGCTGTCAGATGTTCATCAGCATCGAGAAATTCTAGCAAAACTACACTGCTATGATCCGACACCTCATTCAGGGTCTTACGATCATGCACGATTATCGGGCTAGACCAAGTTTCATCGATAAGAAGAGGTTGCTGCCGGTATGCCATAACAGACTGCCCCTTGTAGACGTCTTCGTCATCAAGCTATTTATCCCACCGTCCAACTTTGCATATGAGCAGATGAGAAAGGACACGAGCGGGACCAAAGCATCTGTATGTTCAATAAGGCCACCGGGTTCCCCACGATTTGGCAAATTGCGGACGCTTGCACTAGATATGAAATTGAAACTTACTAGTATCTCTCCTTCAACACTCCACTTTCTCGAAAAAGTAAAGCAAGTGGAGTGGAGTGGAGGAATTTAGGTTCTGCTGCGTCAGAGAAATTCGCTACTAGAAGATCTAGATACATGGCCCATTGAACTTGAATTTTGTCAAGGCACAACTGGGCCCTTCATTTACTAAGCCTCTCTTGGTGCCCTTCTAGCGTCTTTTCTGCCAAATACTCGAGGTGATACTTTTGGGCGCACTTTCACATCCGCCGGAACTCCAAGCCAAATTACGGACGTAGACCGATCGACTGCTAGGTATGGCGAGCTATGTAATTGAAGGTGTTGAAATGTATAGAGTGTGCGGTAAGGAACGGGCTTGAGGAAGCTATTCAGTGCAGGACTTTGCTTAATGTTAAACCAGCTGGAAGAGGGGATGTATTGCGTGAGTAAGTTCCTAATAGCTACTCCCTTTACTATGCGGACCGAACCGACTAAGCAGAAGTCAGATTTCGATGATCAGTCCTATACATGTGTGCTAACATGATCCTACAATACCGCATCCGAAAGACATTTCGAAAAGCCGCAACACCCGCCCACGCCATGCACTCTATCCTTGTCGGCGCGACAAGCCGAACAAACCACCTCGTCGCATCTGACCTCCTTTCCAACAGCCACGCCACCGTCGCCCTCGTCCGCACACCCGATTCTCGCCCGGTCTCCCGGTCCTCACCGGCACACGCCTTCCGGCTCAATCATGCCACTCACCACCGTCCACGAAATTGACTGCCCTTTTGCTCAATTAAACTCCGCGTGCGTAAACGCATGCGAGGCGCAGGGATTCGTCGCATCGTCGGCAAGGGTATGCGCCTCCTGTGCTAGTTAGCCTTGGGAGCCGAAAGGGTTCATGGGGTGGACGAATGGTAAGTATGCGCTTGGATACTATGGGATTCTAGACAAAGGGTATAAGGGAGACGGGGTGGACTGGATGTTTGTGAGGACTACGAGATTTCATGGGGCGCAGGGGACGGGTGAGTTGGAAATGCTGGGTAGTAGATGTGAGGGAATGATGATGAGTGTTCACGTGAGTGTTTCTGGTGCAGCGAGATTGTAGGTTAGAGGCGCTGTCAAGGCAATTTTGTTAAAAGTATGCAGGTAGAGCGGGAGTGATGCTAACATTCGTGGGACGATAAAAGGGCATGACATTGTGTAGTTATTGTATTAGCATTGATTTCATGAATTGCACGTCTATTCTGTTGTGAAACTCTCCAACCCTTCTCACCGAGATTGAAAATCCATGTGCCACGAATAAAAGGTGGTTGCAGCACGGCCACGTGGTACACTCTCGACGCTGTCGATATCGACGTATCCGTTCCTGTTTCCCTCCTCCTCCCACGCTCAGAGTGATTGCATGCGCAAACCTAAGAAGCCGGCGCAGCACCGCCATACGGCACGCTCTCGACACTGCTAATGTCGACATATCCGTACCTACTTCCCTCCTTGTCGTCCGAAAGGCCCTTCTGCCACGTCTCGACATCCTTCTGAAACGCCTTGAGGTTGTCCTCATCACTAAGATCAATCGGCTGGTGATCCTTGCCCAACTGCCTGATCTGCGTACCAGCCGCAACATTCGTGGCGCCAAAGTCGTTGTCGTCGGTCAGCTGGTTGATAGCAGCATACACTTCACCGCTGATGATATGACGAGGTAGTTCGGGCTCCAAACATACTGGGCGCGCAAGACCGACACCATCGACCGTTTCGAGCGCGCCGACCATCGCAGAAGCAGTCTTCAGACCACCAGTAACGTAGGTGCGGGTCTTGGAAAGGGAAGGAGTGATTTTCTCCGCGAAATCAAGGAAGAAGGCTTCGCGCTTCTTAGTAGACTCGCGCTTGTGACCAAATGCAAGTTGCTCGTAAGTACCGCCGGAAAGCTCGACAAAGTCGAAAGAGTTGTCTTCAAGCAGCTTGCATAATGTGGCGGCTTCTTGCGTATCAAAGCCTTTATCTTGAAACTCGACGGAGTTGAGCTTGATACCAAGGACGAAAGACTTGGAGGTGCGCTTGCGGACTTCCTTGCCGATATCGGTGATGATTCGTGCCCGGTTCTCCAGGGATCCGCCATACTTGTCGGTTCGTTGGTTGGTGGTCGGTGACAGGAATTGAGCGAGGAGGTATCCGTGGGCGCCGTGGAGTTGAATGCCATCGTAGCCAGCCTTTTCAAGGTACTCCGCCGAGTGTGCGAAGCCCTCAATCACGTTTTTTATGTCCTCATCGGTAGCTGCATGAGGCTTGGCAAACGTCATGCCCATGACATTGCCCTCGAGTTGCACATCTGATGCGGAGATGGGGTTCGGTTGAATCTGCTCGGTGACTTGACGGCCAGGGTGGCTAACTTGCCCGATGATGAGGGAGCCGTGTTTCTTGGACTGAGTGGCAAGCTCCTTGAAAGCCTCGAACCGCTCGCCCTCATACAGTGAGCCACGTGGGATGATGGCGTTGCCGGCGGCCTCGAGATGGTCGTATTCAATCATGATATTGCCAGTAAGAATGACGCCGAACTCACCTTCGCCCCAGCGGCGGTAGACATTGATGAGGTTCTTTGAAGGCACGCCGCGAGCTTCGAGGTTTTTCGGATCCCACGATGAGAGGCGCTCAGTCATTGCACCCTTCAGGAATCGGTTCTGTGCTGTCTTACCCGCAAACTCGAACTTCAGCGGCTTGCCCAAAGGCGAAGCATCCTTGTTTTCTGTTTCGTATCGTCGTGCGCCCATGGTGTTGATGAGTTGAGGTTGATGGGTAGAAGCAATAAGGTGAGCGTATTGAAGTGGTACCCAACGGCTTTTGTAGGTGGAAGTGAGAGAGCAGAATGACGCTAGGACAGACTAGGAAGGAATGAGGTGCAGGTGCCTTCACAAGGAAGAACAGGTTAAATTCCTCAAGCTGTACCTAGAGAATCAAACGTGAATCGGCCAAGCCGGGGAATTGATAGTAGAGGCACTGTTCAAATTTTTGACATCTGCAAATCCCAGTACCTGTCGATCTATATACAACACACTGTATTTCTAATGGTACACTAGCAAGCACCAGCGATGTCCTAAAGCACGACGTCACCAACGTCATGGAAGACCGGCGATATCTCGGCAAACAATGTAGAGAAGGTGCCATCACAACGGACAATCGCGGCTCAATCGAGACTCGTTTTTCCCTCCAGGGTATTCTAGATGCCTCTAATTTGAGTAGGTTTCCGTAAGAAGGTTCGCAACTAAGGGTGCTGGCGTCGATGGGGTGTTATGATTCGAGCGCATGACGCTGTAGACAAGTAAACATTTTTTTGCACCTTACCTCCATTCAATATCTAATGTGGATCCTTGTACCATCTATGCTCAGAAAATGACTAGAACTGGTCAAAGACTGCTGCTTTAGATACACCTTGAAGACAGACAGGCTGCACCAGACCCTGACTTGACGCGTAGTCCTCCGATCACGGACTATTGCTACCGATAGCGTTGCGATATACGACAACCGTACAGCCCTGCATAAACAATCACGGTATCATACTCCAAGTCTCGAGCTTATTCGTAAATCATCTTAGTTTAGCCTTCTCAAATTGTTTCTTTCGATGTTGTGCCGCCACCATCAAAGCGACACCTCACCTCCCAGTCATACAAACACAATAAAAGTTGATGGTAAAACATCCAAAGCCGCTCGACTCAAATGGATCCGTCCGAAGACCTAGTAAACAAATATGAAAAGTCCCCGCAATAAATGCCCGTTACCTCAAATCCTTTTCGCTCGAGTCAAAAAAAAATACTCGGGGTATCGTGAAATGCCGTAGTTTCAAACGCCATGCAATGCCATATATTTCCCCGTCCTAAAAGAAAAGAGACCTAGAAATTATCGTTCTTGCGAAGTATGCTTCAGACAGGGACGGTACTAGCGTCGTCGCTTCGTGTCTCCATGTCCCTGGCCTTGGTCCTGAGGGTCGCGGCCGCGCTTCTTGCCATCGTCTGCGGCTCCTCCGCCCCTACTTCTACGCTCGTCGCGCCCTGAAGCTCGCCCGTCGTCTCGGGATCCGCGCTCGCGTCGGCTCCCGTCACGCGATTCTCGTGATTCACGACCTGAGTCGCGTCCTGATCGGTCACCTCCTTCTCGCTCACGGTCGCGTCGGTTGCTGCCGTCCCGCTCGCTGCCGCGCTTCTCTCGTCCACCACGTTCGCGATCGGTGCCACGTTCTTCTCCTTCCACCCGAGGTGGTCCATTGCGAACACTGCGCTCTTCTGTCTGCCGCTCGTTCCGTGTAGGCGAGCGCGATCGATGACGTCCTGAGTCTCCACGTCGACTATCGCGGTGGCCTCGAGAATCCCATCTGCCATCATCTGGCTGTCCTTCTTCAACCCGACCTGGCATGTTCTCGCCCCTGCCACCCCTGAGCGTTGGAGCTGAGTTTGGCGTAGAAGCGTGAGGCGGTGGTGGCATAGGGCTCGAAACACCACCAGGTGACTCTATCGGTCCAATGGCACGATTTGCTCCTCGACCACGAACAGGAGGGTTATGTAGAGGACCAGATCGGTCGTTTGACCAGTTTTCGGGGCTTGATACAGTTGTATTCTGCGCCAACACATTGTTGATGGCGCCCAATGGATTACGCCTGTCTCCTCCCCTCGGGCCTCGTTCAGTGGCAGCAGGGCCAGTTGGCGGGCCCCGACCAACAGGCGATGGCAGAGAGTTCTGCGGTCCGCGGCCAGTGCCACGAGGCCCACTTGGTGCATTGGGCATGTTGGTTTGTAGAGCAGAGCCAGGAGGCGCACGCACAATGTTCTCCAATCGGCTTGGGTGAATGCCTGACGCAGCAGGTCTTGTTGGTGCAGCAGGAGTAGGTGGCTGCGAAAGTGGATGAGGTCGCTCGCCGGGTCTGGTCGATGGTTGAACGTCGGCATTATGACTGTTGTTGTTGTTGTTGTTGTTGTTGTTGTTGTTGTTGTACGAATTGCGTGGCCCTGAAGGTGGGGCTGGATCTGCAGGCTGGTTCAGTCTACCGTAGTTTGGATCCTGCGCAGATCCGCGAGATCGAGGAGGCTGAAACATCTCCCGTGAGGCACCGGCAGCTGGCGGAGGCTCGTTACGCACACCGCGTGGACCGGTGGGCGTGCTTGCAATCGGCTCATCGCGACGGTCTCGGCTGCCCGGATGCGCTGGTGGAGGTACTCGCTCATCATAATGCTCGCGAGGCAGGTCATTCCGACCGTGATAAGCTGGGGGTGGACGGTCATCTATATGACGATCATCTCCACGTCTATCATCACGTTCACGCGGCGACTGTATTCGTGAACCCCGCTCACGACGGCTGTCACGATCATTCCGAGCAGATTCGTTGCCTCCGACCTCCCCCTGATTAATCATAGCCGCGCGCGCAGGGTTCACCGTAAATCCCTCTGCTGCTGCGGATGGCGCAGGTTGCGGCACCCGTGATGGCCCATGATCGCTACGCTCTGAGTTATGACGTGAGTGATGGGTTGGAGGTATGTCACGTCGATGAGACGGATGTTCAGGCGTAAGGGTAGAGTTGGAAGGCATCCGTCGAGGCTCCATGGCAAGTGGTGCAGCATGACCTCGAGAATCCGGTCGTTCACGTTGGTCTCGTGGATCCCTGGAGTCTCGCGGATCCCAAGTTGGAGGTCGTACAGGTGGCGCTCGTGCATCCCGTGGAGGAGCGCGCATGTTGCGATCATCATATTCTCTAGCGTCTCTTCCGGACCACTCTCGAGGGTCGACCGCCGGGGGCATTCGCTCAGGAGTTCTGCCACCAGGTAATTGACGTCCACGGCGTCCTGGGGAAGCTTCCCGCTGGCGCAAAGGATCACCAGAACGTTCTGGTCGACTGTAGTCATTTGGCGGACCCCTGCTTTCGTAACGGCTGTTGGGACCATGTTCGTTTGCACGTAGCAGATCAGGTCGCTCAGGCTGTCGGGACCTCGGTGGCTGAGAGTCGGGCCTGGTAGGTAGAATGTGCGCAGGTCTTCCAACTGGCGTAGCTTGGGGCGTACTCCTGCCATCCGGTCGAGGCGGTACTGAGGCGGCAGAAGGCACCGGTGTGCTTGCAGAGGATTTACCGTTGTCTCTGTCCTGTTGCGATGGCGTGGCTGCACGAGGGTCGTGGAGCTTCGAAGGTGGTCGGACACTATCTCGCTCTCGAGACGGTGCTTGTGCCGGCGGAGCAGACGCAGTTTGATCCTGAACGCTATCATCGGGTTTTTGAATCGGTGTTCGCAGTATGCCGTTGCTACGTTGGAAAGTCAGTCCATCGTCCTTGCCGGAACTCGGTTGGGAGCAACTCACGTCTCTGTCTTGGGCTGGAAGGCCGGCGCCGTTGGCTTGAGTTTGGTCGCAGAACTTTCGGCAGGCTGAGGTGTAATAGACTTTCCGGGTGTGGGTTCCCTAGCACCGTTGACTGCAGGCGTCGTTGGATTTGGTGGCTCCGGGACCTTTGAAATGTGAGTGTGCGTTTGGCGTATGTGTTGATTGCTGACTTACGTTGCGGAACTTATACTCTGACTGGAAATTCTTCTCCGGATCTCTGAAAAGTGCAAGACTTGATCCTGCTGTCGTCTTGATATCGCCTCTCTCATCGTGTTTCGCCATTGGTTCAATAGCTTGCTTCAATTCTGCCGCCATGGTGTCGACCTTGGGGAAGCTTCCAGAGCAGGCGGTTAGGATGACGAGCGAGTTGCGAATTCGCTGGAAGTCACCGGTGTCGAGACAAGCCTTGAGTGCCGTGAAAAGTGCCTTGTGCCACTTATACAGTACCTGGCAGAAGTGGTCGTACTGAAGATGCTCGGTAGGGTTGCGTTCAGCGTCGAACTTTCTGCCAAAGCCAGGGAGCTTCTTATCTGCGCCATGCGCCGATTGTGCATATGCATCATCCTTGTTCTCGTGCCATCTGAACAGCTCCCGAAGTATGCTGTTGATAAAACGACCAAAAGTAAGGGCTTCGTCGTCAGAGTACATGCTGACAATGCAAGCCAGCTTGTTTGCGTTGAACAGGAGGTCCAACAACTTTATCGTACGGAAACCGGGTACTCCAGAGCTGTGCATGAATTTCAACATAGCTGCGGCAAACTGTGCATCTTGGAGAGACATGCGGCTTCGAGGAAGGAAGCAGTCCTGGAGTAATGCGCTATGAACTGCATCGGAACGCGCATCGAACATTGGAACGCCTTCGAACCATCGCATCATCTCTACTCGAAGATGAGTCTGGGTCAAGTTGCTAGCCAGGATGACTTCCTGCTGTTCCACCTTCAATTTGGCAATCTCAATCTTTGCTCGGCGCATCTGGTCGGTCTCCTTGCGAGGAACACTCGCATTGTAGCCGCGTCGGTTTGAAGGCGCGGGAGGAGCTGAAGGTAGTTGTCGCTCGAAATGTACGACAGTGTTCTGGTATTGTTGCTTGAAGCCGCCGTTGTCTACATCAGGCAGTGACAATTGCCAAAAGGTGACGTAGAAAGATAGACATGGATGGTCCGCATACGTTTCTGGTAGGGTGGTCTTAATCTCTTCCACCAGAGCTTCTATTGCAGGGTTGGCTGGTCCGGCTGAGGCTTGAACATCCGTGGTAGTTGCCTCGCTGATGTCCTTCATCTCAACATCGCCAATGTCTACAGCAGAAGCTCTGGAATTCTTCTGCGACTCGTCAGGTGTGACGGCAGCACCGTCAGTGATCGGTCTCTCCTCGGCATAAGTCATATCGGTGTCGTCATTCGTTTGAGCTTGAGTGTTTGTGGGGGATTTCTGCTTCCTGATCCTGGTCTTGTTGGCCTTCGCAGCTATGCTTGCACGGGCGATCGTGAATGCAATACCCGCTTCCACACCGAACTCCGAGATCATCTCCACGGGTCCAGGAAACAAGCTGTCGAAGTCCTCGACTGGAATATATGTACGGAGGAGCTCCAAGTATTGGAGTAGGTTTGAGCGTAACTTATCTAAGTTGAAGAGAACAACTTTATCAGGTGCGTCTTGTTGATCCTCTCGGTACACGTAAGCCTCGAGATGCTGAGCCAATGCGACAAGTATTTGTGGTGCGAGTCCAGTGTCCTTCAGATACCTGGTCAAACGTCTGGCAGAGGAGCCAGCTTGGTGGCGATTGTCCGAAAGATGGTGCGTGAAGGTGAACGTACGTAAAATTGGTCCTGCATACAGCGACAGAATCATCGACTCGGACAGAGAGTTGTAAATGCTGATGCCGCCCATGGACTTGATCATCTGCTCCAGAACATCGAGCATGTACAGCTCGCCCTCGGGTTGCAGCACTTGATGTGTGATAAATTGCAATATGGGAGTTGGATCCATATAAGAGTGTCGCTGATATGCTTTGCCGACAAAAGCTGCGATATTCTTGAGCCAAGGGGCAGCGAGCATGCCATCATCTTGGGTACCGCCCTTGTCTGGTCTGACGAAGAAGTTGACCATGGTCCAGGTGAGACAGTCATATCCGAGCAGTGTGAGGTATCTGACGCATTCTACGAGAGCATCGATCATGTTGGGGTAGCTAATCAGTCGCCTCAGGGTCAATTGGAAGACTATTCCTGGACTGCTGTACGAGGTCTTTGCGATCTTCCTGCCATACTCTTTCGTGTTGGTCGCCGCAACGCGGCCCAAGTCGTGGTTGGTTGCGGCCCGTGTTTGTTGAAAGAGATCCTTAAGACTCGCTGGCCTTGTGCTCGAGAACCATGACTGATAGATCATGTATCTGGTGGCAGTCTCAAAATTTCTGAAAAGCCCCCACACCTCGTTGATGATGCCTGGATTCTTTCCTGTGTACGATAGTGCAGGGGCGATGAACGTTGCAGAAAAGTCAACCCAGCGCTTGCGGTTTGCTGGAGAGTCATCGTCAGCCAGACTCCTACGTCCGATGCGTACAAGTTTGGTCAACAAGACAGTGTCTTTGCCACATTCAGGACCCAGAAGGCCGAGAAGAGAATTGCAAAGCTTGAGAACGTCGCCAGCTTCTTGGCAGATGGGTACACTGTCCACCCAATCTTCCCAGTAGAATCTGTAATCGATACTGTCCCCAGCGTCGCGCATGTCCGGCTTTGCCCATTTGAGTGTCCGGCGGGGCGTGAAATCACTAGGCCGTGGTTGTGTCCGGAGACCTGCACCCTTCGCAACAACGGGAAATTGGTCGGCAGGAACTGGTCGTGTCGCTTCGTAGACTTTGCTGATGGAATGGTGACCGATGCGAAACAAGAGTTCAGGAAGGTCCGAATACACTTCCAACAGCCAGGGGTGGCGTCCCAAGATGAATAAAGCTTCCGGTAGCGCTCCAATGCATAGTAAGCTCTTGAGAAGCTGGTATTTTTGGTCGGCCGGTTCGGGTAATGAGGCCTTGCTGTCTGCGGCATCATCGGATTTTGCAGGCGTGGTCCGTTCTGATTCGGTCTTGGAAGCTGCTTCTCGCAGACGAGTGACTACTGGCGGGCCAGGAATATCATCAGGCAAGGCACCAGCCATAGTAAGGGCGTTCTCGACAGTGCCACGCTCTTTTGCCTCGTCGTCTTTCTTTTTCCGGAACAGTTTTTCCTTGTGCGCCGGCATATCTTCCTCGCGAGGGTATAGATGGGGGTAGAGGTCCAGTAGTGATATAAAGCCAATCTTGATCAAGAGTGCGGCCAGGTAAATTAGATTATCGGGGAGTGTGTCACCGGCGTCGCGAGCATCGGAAGCGTAAAATCGAAGTTTGAAGCCGAGTAGTTGCGCTGCGATGTCGTTGCTCGGTGGTGGAAGTGTGCCAGTCTCCTCGATCCATTCGTCTGCCCATTTGCGGGCAGCCTGTTGTTTAGACAATCGTTGTCCTTCGAGTGGCATGGTTGGATCGGGTTGTCGATTGTTCGCTGTGACACGACGGCTACCTAGCTCGAAAAATGCCTGTATTCCTGTACGATCTCTTGCCGATCCAATCCCTTGCCAAAACGTCTTATCTCGTTGCTCCCGGAGCTGCTTTTGCTCGTCCTTCTCCTGATCGGAGTAGTACCATTGTTGAGAACCGGGATGTGCCCACGTAGGCAAGCTCGTCACAAGAGGTTCTTCCCACTCGAGGCCGTCCAGACCGCGCAGCTCCGGCCACCATGCACTCGATCGCAGGAATTTCACAAAGAACCTGCAGTGCTTTACGAGCAGATTTGCGAAGACGTCAAGGGTAACGTCCAGGACACGGCCGATATCGAGATCGAACGCGCCAATCAGGGCATTCACTCGCTGATAAGTTTCGCCCACAACCTCCTGCGATGGTGGCTGACTGTTCACCGTCGTGAAGTATTCAGTCATGAGCTTGGCATAGCCCTCGGGTTCTTCGCGCAGCAGATTGTAGTTTGATTGTCGGTATAGAGCGTGGGTAGCTTTGCGAACGGCTACCCTGCCAAACGTGTCGCGCACGAGGCCCAACGATCCAAGGAGGTCGCTTTCGAGTTCGTTGCGCATGCGTGAGACATCGATATCTGTGGCCATGAGCATTTGCTGTATGCGCGCGTGCTTGTCCTTGTCTTGCGTCAAAGAGCTCAACGTATCGAGGAAAGTCGAGACAGGGTCCACGTCGTCACCTGATGGGGCAGCGACGATGTCGCGTACTAGCGAGCCCAGCTCTGGCGCACCCAGTTGTCGGTCAATGGTCGCTTCGATGATCTCGTGGAAGATGACAGATAGCGTGAGGACATCGCCGTCGCGCTGGGCTGTCAAAGCCGCCTGGACCACAGCATTGCGAGCGCTGCCATTCCAATTGGCTATGCGTTGCGGGGTGAGGTACTCGTTGCTCTCGGGCACATCCTTGGTCGGAGCTACTGGCACAGGTTCCTTGCTCTGCGATGCGGGTGTCGACGGGGTTGCGGAGAAGGGTTTGCTGGAGTTGGCATACGAGCTGTTTGCTGGCGGAGACATGGCGGTCGGCGAGTTGTGCGAGGCAGCGCTGGGGCTCTGCGGTACGCTGGATCCACCACGTCCATTGTTCCTGCTCTGGCGCCTGCCTCCGCCTGCGCGCGGGCTGTGGTGCTGCTGATGATGCTGCTGCTGCTGTTGTTGCTGCTGGTGTGAGTGGGCCATGCCCATGCGCAGGCTTTCTGGCCTGTGTGGTGATGGACGCGGTGTCGAAGCGTCATTTTGTGAGTATTCAGACCGCTTGCGCTTAGGCTGTGGAGCCATACTCTCTTTGGAGACTTGGCGCGAGTCGAGTCGTGATGGCGTAGGTGTAGAGCATGCACGTAACGCGGGGAATTGGGGTTGGTGGGGATGCCTGGGTTAAAGGAATGAAAGGAGGTCCCAGCGCTGAGATGGACCTGCAACGGGTTGGAGTTGAGTATCGCGTTGCGTTGAGACGCGGTGGGCTGGCGCGAAGGGGAGCGTGTCAGAGAGGGAGCCTTGAGGTTGCGGCGGAGCTTGAGCCTCCACGCTAGCCTTACTAAGCAACATTGTTCCTGCTCGCTTTCACTCGGTGCATTGTCTTGTCGTTAGCGTGTCTCACGGCAGGTACCCGAGCAGGTTTTAGACAGGCGGTTTTAATCTCATTACATTGCCACCAAAAGCTGCTTCTTGCGCTATAGCCGTCTCAAGTATGTAAAGGAGCGACCAGACCGCGGGATTCTCGAGTATCATCTATCGCCCATCTTTAAGCAGCTACCGCAACAGCTTGCGCAGTGGCCTTGCGCTCGCTTTCCAAGACATTTTCAAGCATCTCAGTCGCTCCCTGGCCAGCCTTCGTGTCCTTGGCGAATTGGTCGATGCCGAGCTGCGCATCGGTCCAAAGGGGTTCCGCCTCTTCACCCTCGACACCAACGCCAATGAAGCCGCCCTGGGAGGCCCATTCGCTGGTACGCTTGATGGCAAGTTGTTTCCAAACAGCGTCGAATGCCTCTACGAGATGAGCCTGATACGCCTTGTCGTGGCCTGGAGTGGGTGTCACACGGAGTCTTTCTTGTCCAACGGGGACGGTAGGGTAATTAATGGCCTGCACGTAAATACCCCAGTCCTCAAGGAGCAGATCAGAGGCTTTCTTTGCTACCTCTGCGTTTCCAACAAGCACTGGGATGATGTGGCTGGGGTTGGGGATGACCGGAATATCCTTGCTGTTCAAGGAGACCTTCACTGCACGGGTGTGCAGCTGCTGGAGGCGCCTGTCGCCTTGGTAGTTCGCTTGGTACTCAATAGAAGTCTTTGCGCCGGCCATGGTTGCCGGGGGAAGCGAGGTGGTGAAAATGAAGCCAGGCGCAAGGGACCTGATGGTGTCGACAAGTTTGGCAGATCCAGCAATGTAGCCACCAACACAGCCATATGCCTTTCCAAGTGTACCGGTGATGATGTCAATCCGATCCTGGACTGTTCCGTGCGGCCTGCCGGCCTTGTGGGCTTCGAAATCAAGGTGCTCTGCGACACCAGCACCATGTGGTCCGTACATGCCGACAGCATGGACTTCATCGAGAAAGGTAATGGCTCCGTACTTCTCGGCAAGGTCGCAAATTTCTTCGATTGGGCCGATCGAGCCGCACATGCTGTACACACTCTCAAAAGCAATGATCTTAGGACATTCGGCAGGGATCGCTTGGAGTTTGGCTTCGAGATCTGCAACGTCGTTGTGCTTGAACACCACCTTTTTAGCACCAGAGTGCCTGATACCCTGAATCATCGAGGCGTGGTTTAAGCTGTCGGACAGGATGACACAGTTGGGCAATTTGCTTCCCAGAGTTGCGAGGGTGGCGTCGTTCGCGACGTAGCATGACGAAAAGACTAAAGCAGCCTCTTTCGCGTGGAGTTTTGCAATTGTGTCCTCCAGCGCCACTGCGTGCTGGTTGTGACCAGAAATGTTCCTGGTTCCTCCAGCGCCAGCTCCATAATTGTCGAGTGTCTCGTGCATCGACTTCAAAACATGCTGGTTTCGCCCCATGCCAAGGTAGTCGTTGGAGCACCACACAGTCACTTTCTCTTCCTTGGATGCCAAATGGGCGCGAGGAAATTCCTTGGCCATGCGGTTAATGTTGTTGAAGTAGCGGTACGACTTGTCCTTGTGCTTCTTGTTCAATTCATTGTGGTAAAAGCCCTCGTAATCGAACGTTGGGGCTTGCGAAGCGTTGGCAGTTCCAACGTGGGCCGATCTCGTGTTCGCTGGCGACTGCGCTGTGGGCGGGACGGGCACATGGCCTGAGACTTGTTAGCAGTGCATTCTATTCGACTTTTGCCACAATCCATCTTGGACAGCCATGACGTAATGACTGTGGGGGGCAAATCGTACGCTGATTAGCCCTCAAATGCTCGCTTTCAACGGCCTGAGCCTCCTTGGACGACGAAGTGTGCAGCTTGGCGCGGTTGACACGGGAGTGGTAAGCACGTGCTCCACCGTAAGCTCCCTGCATGCGGGAACTTTGCACGGCAAGCGCCTTGCCCATGATCGGGCAGCGACGACCGAGCACCTGCAGATTGGACATGGCGCCCACTCCAGGCGCCGACGTGGTGGAGAGCGAGCGGAGGGTGGCGGGGGAACTCTTGGAGAGGAACGGGCAGATGGCCCTTGACTGGTGGAGAAGAGCCTCCATGCTGATCAACGGCAGGGTTTGGTGAAAGACGGAGTTGTCAGAGGGCGCGGCTGTATGCGGTTGTCGGTAGAGGCGAGGAAGGGAGAAGGGTGTGGTCTGGAAAGGAGTCGGAGAGGGACGGGAGATCAATTCATATGCGCGCAGCAAGCGTCAGAGTCCAATCATGCTACCCGAACAAGCCGACCGAAGTAGAGTGTGAGTAGTTCCGGGTCGGCGGTCGGCACTTGGGCTTGCAATGGACACGTTATCATTGGCTACCGTCGACCTGCCTGATCCGCATGTGGGATGCCGACTTTGGCCTGCTGGTGAAGAAAGACACTCAGCTTACTGTGTGTGGTCTGGTTGACACGTACGACAGAATTTGCGCCCACAGAGACGGCGACAGCATCAGCACCTGTCGAAGAGTAAGACGGCGCATGTGCGAAGCTATTCCGCGTTTTCAATAATGCCGAACGCAGAGGATTCCGTGCTGTCACTTGGAAGAGCTATAGTAGATCGTGAAGTTACCCCCCCCCGTCTTTGAGATGCGTACTAAACTCAAGTAGTGCTACCCTGCGGCACCAGCCCAGTGGGTTACCGAGGTTCACCAACACAAGCAATCAAAGGAAAAACACTTGTGGCTGCACTAGTTGAAGCATACCCAACCCATAGACGTCTTTGTGACATACCATACCTACAAGTCTAGACTTGGCTGAAGCCACTCGCGCAACTATGCAGAACTTTGTAGAGCCTTTGGAGTCGAGGAAGGACATTCAGACCACCTACCAGCTCTCTTGCGTCAGCCCTTCACGGTACCTGTTCAATCAATCATAATCACATCGCCTTCCTCCCGCCTCCGTATCTGTTTGTTCATCCTCTCTGTAGGCGTGTCTCCCTCATCATCGGAAATCGTAATAATCTCCGCCTGACTCGGCTGCTCTGGATGCGCCAACGCGACTCGACTAAACGTCGTACTCATAACCTTGCTCACATAATCGCAAAACGTCCTTGAATCTGCCGTCCCGCGCTGCAAAGCAGCATGTACATCGTGCAGATCCGCCGTGCTAGCCTCGACAGCGAAGTAGTTGTCGCACAACCACCAGCAAAGAAATAGGCGTGTGAACGGGATGATTTTATCCATGTCGCGCTGTAGGACGCCGGAGATTTTGGTTTCGTGCCGAGCAAACATGACGATGCAGGCGGGGATTTGGCGCATCATGTCTGTTCTACCGACAACGGAGAGGCGCGTGCGGATTGTTTCTAGCTTGTTAGGGGGCATTTCGGAAAGGGCTTTTGTGACGATGCGTTTGCGGTCCATGTTGTCTATTAGTTCTGCCCATGTCCATCGGCGTGCTGAAGCGATTGAGGCAAGTTCTGGGGCGTCGTTGAGCTGTGTGGGAGGTAGGCGTGGCGGAGCTGTTCGTGCTGTTGGAGGCTTTTGAATTGGTACATCCGAGTGAGACTCAATGGTGCGGGCGACCTCGTTGTCACCCAAGACGGAATCAGGTGTGTGGAAGCGTTCGGATGAGCTGTGATGATGATGATCAGTAGGAAGCTCGGGTGGTGGGGAGCTGTCGACAAGCATTTCTTCCAGCTCGTCTTCGGATGCTTCAGATGGCGAACCAAGATCTATCACTTCGTGGCCAGCAGCACTGTCAGGCTGTGCGACCACGTATGATCCCGTACCAGCGATCGAGCTTCCTGATTGGCTCTCTTCCCCTTCGGCATGGCCAGCTGCTCCCGACTGGTAGACGGACAAAAGCCACTCGGACAACAGCTTTGAATTGATAGTGAGCTCTAGGTTGCGACATTGCTTCCTTACTTGATCCGCAGACCTTCCTGGGACTTTGAAAATTTCGTCACACATCTCGTCAAGTCTCTGGGTAAAGTAGTGGATCTCCGCCTCATATGTCTGAACGAGTCGCTGCCATGTGTTTGAAGCGACTGCTCTTTGCCTCATCGCATCTAGGTCGTAGTGAGTTTCTTCGCCCTTTGGCACCCCACGATTCGGGTGCCATCTGTTCGTGTAGTGCTCAATGCGTTCGTTGATGATGCCCACTATCTGATCTTGGCTTAGTTTGCTGATTCCTGATACTTTGTTGGAATCTTCGTCGCCGTCGGACGGGGTATCGGACACTTCTTCGGCAGCCCCACCGTCCATGTAATGACCTTCGTCCTCAGATTCGTCACCGAATACAACCCCGTCGAGTGCCTGACCATAGGGACCGGCAGTGATAGCGGGGCTTTCATCGTCTTCTTCTTCTTCTTCTTCCCAGTGCATCAAGTGGTCCCACTCGCCGCCACCGTTTACCCGCGACTGACCGCCATCCACGCCGAATCCCGATATGAGTGGCTGTGTTCTATTCGCAAGTGTAGACTCTGTATAGACTTGAACGGGCTGCTGGCGCTTGTGACCACCCGCATGCGCTGTGGCAGAATTTGTGGGCGCCACCCTGGTCGTCACGCTCGAAGGCGCGTCTGCATTATCAAGTGTGAGCGCTTGTACAGCAGCAGCAGCTGCCGCGTGTTGCTTGTAGCTTTTGGACTTGGCGCGCAGAAAATCGATGACTGCAAACAGACTTTTACGCTCACTCAGGCTATGCACCCCAAGCTCTGAGCGCAAGCCGTCCGAGTCTAGAGCTGTCAGGAACCTTTCTCCAGTGAAGCGTCGCTGCCGTAATCGAGTCTCTAGCGCGTCTCCGTCTGGTAGCGTGTCTGGCTTGTCTGCACCACGGAATAGTGATGGGGAGCGGCAAATCTGGTCAACGAGCTGGTCGATGGTCCAGTTCCACGGATCGTCCGAGCGTGCGATGACTTGCTCCATATCAGGTCGATGTTGTTGTGGCGTTGGAAGAAAGCCGCACTGTACTCTTGTGCAGGCCTGCAATCAGCAAAGGTTGTGGATGCAGACGACGCCGCTGCGGCGGCTGCTGCTGCTAGTGAACAGGAAGTTGTGAGGAAACGAAGGTGTGGAATGATAACGTTGGGGCTGGTGGCGGTGGCTCGAGATGAAGCAAGCTTGGTGAGCGCGCGGAGTGTGGGGCAAAGCTGGAACGCCATCGCGAACCCACGTGACGGCGCGCGCCGCGCAGCCGCAGTATCTGCTGATGTTGGACACCCTACGGAGTACTGTGGTATGTACCAGTGGTCATGCGAATGACGTGCTTGCATTCGTTCGCGGCTCGGGCGGGGATCGCTCTCTAGCGCGGGGATTGGTAGCAACTCGCACTAGACGTGATCAGAATTGCTGTACAACCAACTGTGGAAGCAGCAGAAAAGCAACCCGCATCACTTGGGCCTGGCAAACGTTCGCAGAAGAGCGGCAGGTGAAGGCATTCATCTTCGAGTCACCATAGGCAGCGGGCTCCGCGGAAACCGTCACACAAGTGATTCAGCCCCACCAAGATTGGGCAACATGGCTCCAGCAGCCATCGTGGAGTATCCTCCAGAGCTGTCAGACGTAGAAGAACAATATCTTCTCTCGAGTCTGAAAGATTGGTCAATAGCACACGGCCTCGCCGTCCGGCCTGCTCCATCATTCATCCAGCCAGCTCAGGATCCTTCTGGCGTACTTGCAAGCACGGCGCCGGTCACGCTCTTCCCGAGTCTGTTTCCTCGATCATGCTTCGAAGAGGGTCTCGCTATACAGAAAGCTTACAATGAGCTGTACTCGGCCATAGCAAGAGATGAGAAGTGGCTGCAGAGTATTGTTGAAGAATTACTGGACATCGACGACTTCGTTGCCAAGTTGTGGCAGACACACCTGGCTGTCAGTAAGCAAGGAGGATACGTGCAGGACCTTTCACTTGGCCTCTTCCGGTCGGACTACATGGTGCACAAGGACCCAACTCAGTCGGACTCCACTCCTGGGTTGAAGCAGGTCGAGTTCAACACAATCGCGTCGTCGTTTGGTGGACTGTCCTCGCAGGTATCCGCCTTGCACAAATACCTGCTGACGATCGATGCGTACCCATCTTCGACTGCGTCTCTTATCAAGGCAGACTCTCTGCAACAAAGCCTGTCAGCATCGTCGTTGGCCAAAGGACTGGCTACTGCGCACAAGGCATACGGGAACCCTAAGACTTCCCGGCCCCTATGCGTACTCTTCATCGTGCAAGATCCCGAAAGGAACGTCTTCGACCAGAGGCACCTCGAGTATGCCTTGCTGGAAGAAAATGGTGTTCGTTCATTCCGGTTACCTTTCAGAGAGACCATGTCTCACACAAAGCTTGATGCAGATCGGACGCTGGTTTACACACCACCCAGTTCACCTTCTTCCTCCTTTGAGGTAACGACCGTATACTTTCGCGCCGGGTATTCTCCTGACGACTACCCGAATGAGGAGGACTGGGCTGCGAGACTACACCTGGAGAAGAGCAAGGCTATCAAGTGTCCTAGCATCTTGACGCAACTCGCTGGATGCAAGAAAGTCCAACAAGTCCTCGCGACTCCGCACTCACCGCATCTCCAACGCTTCCTACCTGACTCTGAGGTGGCCGCACGAGTACTGGCCACATTCGCTCCCATCTACCCACTTGATGATAGCGAAGCAGGCAAGGAAGCAAGGAAGCTCGCTACCGATCCTGCATCGGCATCTCGATATGTACTGAAACCCCAACGCGAGGGAGGTGGAAACAACATTTATCGAAAAGCTATTCCCCCGTTTCTCCAGAAACTGCCAGAGACACACTGGCCCGCGTACATCTTGATGGAGATGATTGAGCCGCCGCCCCTTACCAACGCCATTTTGCGCAACGGAGAACTCCAACGAGGCGGAGTCATCTGCGAGCTGGGAGTCTACGGTGTATGTCTCTGGCGGGATGGAAGCGGCGCAGACGCAAAGGGCGAGACCTTGGAGAACTTGGAGGCCGGCTACCTTTTGCGCACAAAGGGGGATCAAAGTGAAGAGGGAGGTGTGGCTGCAGGCTTCGGCGCCGTTGATAGTTGCTGTTTGGTGGACGAGTGAGGCTTTGGCAGGGCATGCGTGCGGGCGCGGTTCGGTGGCTCTCTCGGTCAACAGGCAATCGCAGCACAGCCCACAGAGTTCAGCAGGCTCGATTGCTAATTTTGCCGCTGCGATGGCTGGGTCGGGAGTGTGCTGTTGATGATAGCTATTGTGCACACGGCGGGGATATGTAGACAGATTGAGTCCAAAACGGAAGACGTGTAGTCGTACTCCGCAAGACACAAACGGCAGCGGGTATCATCGTTGCGCCAAGACGTGTCCCTCCGCTTTCACACCACGGCAGCGGTCCACCGATCGACACGTTGCTGAGACGGTAGAATCTCTCATGTGACATGTCATCGATGGTTGTCGCTGTGTGACCGAGGATCCTACCGGTAGCGTGCCAGATGTTTGAAATTATTGGCAATTTTAGTCCTGACTCCTGAGCACGCATGTTCGCCAGAGCGTGCCCATGGAGGGAAATATCTTGTGCGACGTTTACCCTGGAGTCAGCTCGCACAGCAGTGTTCCAGACGCAGGGCTTGGTGCTGAGGTTGATATCGCCAGTGTCAATGGTGAACTTGAACGTTTATTTGCGTCGGTGGAAAATAGTTACTGGACTGCGCGGCATCACGGCGGCAGAGCTCGAAATTGGGGGATCGATCTTGCGCAGATCATCACAGGGCATCTGCCCGTGCCATGTGATGTTCGACAAGCAGCAAGGCTACGCGACACCTTCATATCCACGTCGGGCCTTGGAGGGTCAGACACGTAAGCTGGAGCAGGGCTGTGTACTCCTTATGCAGCACTGCACAGTATGCAAGAACAGCCCTGTTCCGGGTTGAAGGTCTATCGAATCAGAGCTAGGCTGCATGTGTGCACGGATGCCATGTGCCTGTTGATCTTTCGCGTGTCGGCGCGTCTTCCCAGGGGCCAAGTCCCTCCATCAACCTCGACTGGTGCATCAAGGAGCTGAGTTGCAAGGTCCACTTGTCACCCCAGTGGCTCGGCTGGCTCAGAAATCCTGGACGGGACCGTCGTCGGTGGCGGATGAGTGCAATCTCCCTCATAGCACCCGAGAGACGGCCAAACCACTCGTAGCATGGGTGACCTCAATAATCAACCGCATCGTTTGATGTCGCCGGTCCGATGCGAGATTCCCTCGAAACGGGCAAGGTCCATGCTGGAAAAGCCCCTCGCTCTCTTGGACTTGTGGAGACAACTTCCTGCATCACCAGCACGTCAACGGGTTGTGTGTCTGCATCCACTCTCTTTCATCCGCTCTTTTCTGCATACCTAGAGTAACACTAGGTATCCCCAAACACGTTCTCTTTCTTCATTCGCTCCTTCCCCTTCCTTGCGCGTCACGCTGACCGACTCCGGATCTGCGCCTCCTATGCTTGATTCTTGAAATCGCTACTCCGTACCTCGAGTTTTTTTCCATAATCGTAGTACCTATGATGGCAGTCTACTGTCCTTATTAAATCACGCAACAGCTACGCGCCGCAGCCATGCACACCTTTCGCTTCATCCTACTCTGCCTTGCTCTTGCTCTGTGTCTACATTCTGTAGCAGCAGTCCCTCACCATGCCGTGCGCCGACAAGATGACGACCGTCAGGAGCAGTCGCAGGCTTCTCTTTCAGCTTCCCTCGCATCTTCGCGACCCTCATCGACTATTGCACCCTCGGGTAGTCCAGCATCGTGGAGATCAAACCAGGCGAGCTCAACCAATGATTCCAAAGCACCTTCTGGCACAACTCCGACCAGTGTGACACAAGTGCCAGCTACGAGCATACCGGAGCCGGAGGCGGCTTCATCGGCTGGTAAGATATTGCTCTCAAGGCATCAATTCGAGTTGGTGAAGTTAACGCTGCCCTGTAGGCTCTGATCGCGACAGTCCACTGCCGATTCATCCCAAAGTCACCCCTGCCATGGGCCTGGCCGGTACGTTTTTACTCATCACGGGCTTAGTATACGCAGTCATTGGCATCAAGAACAAGTGGTATGTGCATCATGATCATTCGGATTGAACATGTCTAAGACCTCTCAGGATCTATGTGTTCAGCTCCGCTGCGTACTTGACGGCTCTTGCGGTCACAGTCCTCATCGTCTATCTCATGAACCCACCTGTCTCGGATGGCATCCAAGCCGCATTCTTCGTCGCAGCGTTTGCAACTGGTATCATCTTCGGTGTGCTGTCACTTGTATTTTCCGACATCACTGAAGGATTTGGATGTTTGTTGGGCGGATTTTGCTTGAGCATGTGGTTCTTGAGTCTGAGGACCGGTGGCCTCATCCATTCTTCAACTGGTCGCGCCATCTTGATTGGTTGCATGAGCGCCGGTGGTTACTCACTATCTTTCAGTCGCTACACGCGCAACTATGGCCTGATCGCCTCCATCTCCTTCTCTGGTGCCACCGCCACGATCCTCGGTGTGGACTGTCTCGCACGCGCTGGATGGAAGGAATTCTGGCTATACCTTTGGAGCCTCAACGACGGTATCTTTCCGCTGAACACGAACACTTACCCATTGACCAAGAACATCAAAGCGGAGCTCGCGGGTGTTGTCATCATTGCCATCTTCGGCGTGATCTCGCAACTACGGGTGTGGAACTTGGTCAAGGAGCGTCGCGAGAAGAATGCGGCACAAGAGTTGGAACAGCAGCAAGAGAAGGAGCGACAGGAGGAGGAGCGCGGACGTACCGTTGAAGACATATTCAAGAAGGAGCGCGAGCAATGGGAGGCTGCATACGGAAACATGAACATTGCCGAGACCAGTGTTAGGTCACCATCCAGTGCAAGCCTGAAGGGTTCTACGAGCATCCGTGAAAAGGAAACTCACAGTACTAGCGACGTCGAGACGGCCAATCTCCCTAAGTGGGAAGTTGCAGCAGCAGGCACGACCATGAATGTTAGTGTGCTCAGAGACGACGATATCCAGCAAATCGACGCCCAGGGAAACCCAGTTGCATACCAATCTGCCTCCTCCGACCATGGAGTTGCCACCGCCGGTGGTTCTGATTCTGACCGACCCGACACTACACCCGCAGTCGAACGAGCTTCTGTGACCAAAAGATGCAGTGTTGCCGTACCACCACCCCCACCTGTCGTTCCACTGCCATTCACTGTACCAAACGAAGAAGACGTGACGAAGGATGACAGTGACAACGCATCTGTTTCTGCTGTAGCTGATTCGCACCACGAAACCGCGCCTGGTCACAGGCCCATGTCAAAACGCGTCTCCGATATGTCAGTCACACGGCAACTTGCCATGAACCGAGCTTCGCGTTTCTTGCCCGAATCCTCTGAGACACTTGCTCATCCCGACGATGATGGCGCATCGTCGATTGCGGCCACCTTGGACAATGACTATGATAAAATCTCACTACAGCAGATGTCACTTCCCCCGTCTTCTGTCGACGGCGAGCACGGAAACACCGAGCAGCTGCCTACTCCCGAGTCCGAACTAGTCGGCGCCCATGCAGAATCGCAAGATGAAGACGGAGAGCCTGCCGCGATGCAACCTACCTCTGGGCAGGCCCAAGCCACAAGTAGAGATCCGAAGACCGACCAGCCGAGGAGGAAGCGCATTTCACGAGGGGACTCACGAGTTCGAGCCGATACGCTTGTGGGCGGTGGGAGCGTTGGCGATGGGAGCGTTAGCGATGCCGAGCATCAGATCTCATCACGGTCAGACGTGCATTCCCAAGGTTCACGGGCAGGACGGGCTACGTCTCATGTGGGTAGCCTCATGGATGGTGTTCTCCCTGCTAGGCTGTCCAAGGTTGCACTGTCCTACCGGACCAACGAGTGGGCGAAGCATCTGGAGGCTGCTGAAAAGCCGGATCTCGATGACTTGGCAGCATCAGCCGCGTCCAGTGTCATGTTGGAGGAAGTTCCAGAGGAGAAAGCTGCGCCAGTGAGCGATGAAATCGCCGGTCCACTGCTTGTCGACAAGAGGGCTTCGAGAAGGGTTTCCGTGGATCGATCGGGCTCGACCCTTCCAGACTCGCATGTCGACCAGTCGGCCATGCCACAGGCACCAGCTGTCGCGTCCCGCGCCGCAGTATCTCGATGCAACTCTGTAGTTCAGCCCGATCCTTTTGCACCGTTACCCAGCAACACGCTCCTAGGCAAGAGGGAAACGCTGATGAGGAAGCGGACGTCGTCTCAGCTGTTCACAGCCGGCTCATCAGCGTCCAATCTTCTAGAGCAGGCCGAGCAAGAGAGTATGTCGTTGGCACAGCGACGAGAAATGCTGCAGCACCACCAAGCCGCAACACCAAAGGCTCGACAGCGAATTTCGCTATCTCCCCAAAGACAAGGCCCACCCTCCACATCGCAGAAATGGCAAGGCAAGGGATGGGCGAGCCAGGGGGCGCCAACAGGCTTCAACTCACACCAGCCGAAGCGCCTGAGCAGTTCACAAACGGAGCAGAAACGCGAGGCGCTGTACGCCGGATGGCGAAATAGCATGCGAGACGTGACAGGACCGGACTCGCAAGCGAAGGTGGTGGAGCAGCAACGCGCGGCGTTGATCAACGAGCGGCGGCAGCGAGAAATAGACAAGCAAAAGCGCGAATCTAGGCAGCAACAGCGGGCATCGCAGATGGACAGCATGATGAGAAGCGGAGCGATGCTCGAGGCACACCGCGAGGCGATGCGCAAGATGCAGGCGAATGCCAAGAGGTAGTCGAAGGGGGGTGGATGTATCTTTAGGCGGCGAGGGGATGTACCATTGTACCTACCTATAGGTGGCGAGGGGATGTACCTATAGGCGGCGAGGGGATGTATCTTTAGGCGGCGAGGGAGACGATGTACCTATAGGCGGCCAGATAGGGGAATGTACAAGGATAGTGGGACGATGGGGATTTTTGGATGGTGATGGTAGGGATGGTACATGGACGAGAGTTGGAGAGTGAGGGTTGGAGTAGTAATGTGTAGCCGGAGCATGGGCCGAAGAAGGGCACAGGCCGCGTTGACTGTTGATTGATTGATTGCTTGATTCCTTGATTGATTGATTGCTTCATTCCTTGATTCCTTCATTCATTCCCTGCGCAGGTGCTCACCACGACGGCCAACATTCCGCCCCCCACGACGGCGCCCTCAGGCTCGCCCCCGTGTGCGTCTGCCGCTGCGCCGCCCGCCCGCGTCTTGCACGTCCATCGCCTGCGCGGCCGCCCGCCCGCGTCGCGCCTGTGGAACCCCGTCAACTCGTCGCCGCGCACCCTCGCCGTGCACCGCCACCCGCAGCACGACGACGCCGACGAGCACCCGCTGCTGCTCGCCGTCCGACGTCGCACCGCAGCCATGGCCTCTGACCGCCACGAGACGGGCCTCTCTACTGACCGCCACGAGCCGGGCCTCGCTCCTCACCTCCACGACGTCGAGACGGGCCTCTCTCCTCACCACCACCACGCCGACGTCGGGACGGCCCCCCGCGCATCGCTGCCGCCCTCGGGTCGCACGTCGATGCATTCGGCCCACCACGACGGCGACGATGCTTCCGACTTCCCCTGGGGCCCTTCCCACCCCTGCTTTCCGCACCCAAATCCCCACGTCCCGCTGCAGTCCGACCTGGCCGCCAACACGCGCATCATCCGCATCAAGCGCGACTGGATGATGGCCGGCGACCTCGCCCCGACCTTTGCCAACCTCTACCCCGAGATCCTCGACCCGCTCGTCCACGAAGACGAGTTCCGCATCGTCATCAAGAAGATCAACGACTCGCTGCTCGACGCCTTTGACCCCTTCACCTGGCGCGCCTGCCTCGATGCCGTCATGGGCGCAGCCACCTTTTGGCTGTGGGAAGACGTCGGACTGACGGCCGTGAAGCGCAAACTAGCCCATCTCGAGCGCTGGATCGAGCACTGGAATCGCAGTGTCGGCCACAAGGAGGCCGTCAGGATTATTGCCCTGCGCCGCACCGGCTATCTCACGGTAACTCCCCGTCTTGCTGGCCTTGGCCAAACCCTTGATTTGCTAACCTGTCGGTCGTGCCACAGCTCGACATTCAAATCCCAGACCCCCATCTCGGCCCCGACCACGACTCGACACCACCTGCCACAATCGACCCCGACCTTCCGCATCCCACTACCCCGACCCTGCTGGTCAATTCTCAGTCCCAGCCTACTCTACTCTGAACAGCCCATCTTGTTTCTTTCTCCTTTTTTTTCGATTGGGGCCGCGATGCATTTTTGCCTGGTTTGCGTTGTGCATTAGATACCCAGGCGCGCGCTTTGGTTTGTAACGTATTTGGCAGCGAACGTGAGAAGAGGACGGTAATAGCAATCCACAAGCTTGGACAAGGAACTCCCTCAGACGTTGTTTTGCCTCGTGAGGTATGTATGCAGCATTTATATGTCATGGTACTGTTCCACGCTACCCGGCTCTATCTACCTCTTCCCAAAAGAAAGCGCATCCCAAAAGAAAGCGCGTCCCAAAAGAAAGCGCATCTCAAAAGAAAGCGCTTCCCAAAAGAAAGCGCTTCCCAAAAGAAAGCGCATCCCAAAAGAAGGCGCTTCCCAATAGAAAGCGCATCGCGTTAGAATGCAACACCACTCGTCCACCACCTATCCCCCACATGCCAGCGAACTACATCGGTAACGCCACCCCAACACCACCACCCGTCCCGCGCGTCGGCACCCAAGCCCAGACCGCGGAACAGCGAAAGCGGAACAGGTTCGAAGAGCCAGACGCCGCCGCGCGCAAAGTCGTTGCACAGCATGTGCCCCGTGAGATAAAACCACGCGTACACATAGACAAACGTGCCACACCTCCGCGCGGACAAGGGGAGCAGCAGGCGTGCGCGCCGCGCGACGAGTTGCGAGAGCGCTGCTTCGGCCCACACGCCTGCGGCTTGCACGATGAAGAACACAAAGGGGTCGTGCAAAGGACGCGTGGGGCCGGCCGAGGTGTGACTGGCACTTGCGTGGACGGCGGCAGACAGAGCGAATGCCACGGCGAGTTGGACGGCTTTTGCGCCGACGCTTTGCTTGGCTGGGCGTGGTGAGCCCGTCGATTCGACCATGCGGCGTCCAGGCTCGGAAAAGGCAAATCGAAACGTTTGGTGCCACCAGTTTCCCCACCAGCCTGCTAGCCCTTTGTCGAGCACCACTGTGTAACGCGCCCATGCGTCGGGGTACATGAAGGGTTCTGCGCGCGCCCCCAGGAGCGAGGGGCCGAGCATGCCGCAGAAAAAGATGGGGCCCAGGGAGAAGATGGTTGATAGAGCGGTTTGGATCGAGAGCATGGATAGGGTGAGGCGGATTATGTGCACGAGCGTGGGGGAGGAAGGGTAGAATTTTGGGGCCGGGTAGGAGCTGGACGGGTAAGGAGACCAGAAGTATGTGTCGTGCATGAGGAGGGTTTTGAGGAGGTCGAGCAACAGGTAGCCTGTGATGAAGGTGTACGTGTTGGCGCGTAGAAGGGCGCGCCGCGTAGTGTACATTTTTACTTGGCCTGCATGGATGCGGTTCGATGTCTTCGGCCGTCTTGTCGCGGCCACAGAGTTGAGGCCGAGTTCTTTTTGGATGAAACTTGGTGGCGGAGGTAGAGCAGATGTGCGCCAGTTCCAGCCTGCGCCGCGGAAGTTGCAGAATATGTCGAGAACCCAATCTACACGCTCGATGAAGGGTGTAAGGGGATAAGGTTGCCATGCAAAGGTGCCGTGGCGGTGGGAAGGTCCCGAGCTTCCTTTGATCATGTCATTCTGCACTTCCTTCTTGCCTGTGGCAGAGTCCGTCTTGTCGTTGTCTTGTAAAGACGATTGTCTCGACCTTCCAAATACTCCTTCCAGTCTTTCAATTCTCTGAAAGTCTGTTTGACAGTCGTTGCAGACGAGTATTGCTGAACACCAAACCACACTCCATGAACTTATCAGTCCAATCCCAAAAGCTGGTGCCATACCCTTGGCTCTTGTGTATGTCATGGTGTATATCGCGAAGCCCGTAATCCAAGCAAATGCCAGGAATCGACACTTCTTCAGCCATGGTCGATTTTGGTGCGGGATCAATAGATATACGATGACAACCGCTGCTCCCAAGGTCCCCCACGGATACAAGAAAGGTTGGTACTCTCCTGATGCGATTTGCTTATCGTATTGCGCGTAGTAGTGCTCAATTACATCGTAGTGAGAACGAGGCCAGGCGCCTTTCTTATGCGCATCGAACATGCTGACAACTCTGCTCGCACACCAAGGAGGGGACTATGGCTATGAATACATTGAACAAGTAAGGACTTGAAGAAACAAGCAACGCGGTAGTCGTAGCGCGCCGCTTTGCTGGGACTCACGGATGACGCAGTCGACCTTGCGGTCGCGAAACCGAGGCACTAGGCCCAAAACGACGTGGCGCCGAGGAAGCAACACCAAACCTCTTCCATCGTGATAGGTAGTACCGCGCTACCACGTTGTGACGGCTGTTTGCTACATAACTTACGGCTTTGATTGTTAGTCACACGTCTGTGTGTGTATACAGGCAAGATGGTGAACATTACAGAGAAGATCAAAGAGTGCGGACGATCCGTGAAGTTTTGATGCGGGCAGTACGCTGACGCCCCGCCAGGATTGAGGATGAGATGAGGAGGACGCAGAGTGAGCCCAAGGACAGTTGCTGATCAAGATAAGAAGCTGATGTGATGCAGAGAACAAGGCCACAGGTACGAATAGTCATCCGACATGTCGAATGAACCAACTGTGAAGAGAATGGAGACATCACGTGCTAACGACATACACAAGAATACCATCTGGGTTTACTGAAAGGGTACGATTGGATCCGACTGCACTTGATCAAACATTCTGCTCATGACAGAATAGCAAACTCGCCCGTCTACGTGCTCAACTGCTCGAACCCGCGCCAGGTGCCGGCAGTGGCGGCGGCACAGGCTTCGACGTCTCGAAATCAGGCGACGCACGCATAGCCCTTGTCGGCTTCCCGTCCGTCGGCAAGTCCACTTTTCTCTCACGAGTGACCAAGACCAAGTCCGAAGCAGCGTCGTATGCTTTCACTACCCTGACTGCTATTCCTGGTGTACTCGAGTATGGCGGTGCAGAAATCCAAGTGCTCGACCTACCAGGTATCATTGAAGGAGCTGCAGAAGGCAAGGGAAGAGGGAGACAGGTCATCAGCGCGGCCAAAACGAGCGATTTGATCTGCATGATTCTGGACGCGACAAAAAAGGCAGAGCAGAGGCGATTGCTGGAAGCCGAGCTCGAAGCCGTGGGAATCAGATTAAATCGGGATCCACCGTACGCCTACCATTGCCTGGTCGCATGTACGTTTCCTGCGACACGACCGCTACTAATCTGCAGCCAGCAACATCTACCTCAAGCCCAAAAAAGCCGGCGGCGTGAAAATCAACTTTGCCACGCCCCCGAAACACCTCGACGAGAAAATGCTCTACAACATCCTCAAGGACTACAAAATGCTCAACTGCGAAGTCCTCATCCGCGACGAAAACGCCACCGTAGACGACTTCATCGACACCATCATGAAAGACCACCGCAAATACATCAAATGCTTATACGTCTACAACAAGGTCGATTCCATCGGCATCCCGCACCTCGACGAACTCGCCCGCGAACCCCACACCGTCGTCATGTCGTGCGAACTCGACATGGGCATCGACGACGTCGTGCAGAGGTGCTGGAAGGAACTCGCGCTGATACGCATATATACCAAGCGCAAGGGGATTGATCCGGATTTTGGCGAGGCGCTGATTGTCCGGCAGGGGAGTAGTATTGAGGATGTGTGTGATCAGGTGCATAGGACGCTCAAGGAGACGTTCAAGTATGCGCTGGTGTGGGGCGCGAGCGCAAGGCATGTGCCGCAGAGAGTCGGGCTGGGGCATCTTGTGGCGGATGAGGATGTGGTCAGTATTGTGGCCAAGTAGCTTCTTTGCTTTACGTACGTAGAATTGGCTTGGGGTAGTCATATGCTTCCCTGTGCCTAAGAAGTCGCTTGTTGCTTCTTGACACCACCTCGCTTGTTGCTTCTTGAAACCACCTCGCTTGTTTCTTGAAACCACCTCGCTTGTTGCTTCTTGACACCACCTCGCTTGTTTCTTGAAACCACCAAAACTTGCCACTTAGGGTTAGGGTTAGGTGCAGAGCAAACAATGTTGAGGCCACAAGCTCATTTGCACGGTCATACGGAACATCACTCTCGTAACATTAAATATTATACTGTAAAAATACATCTAGTCCTGATCCCAAAGGGTGCTTTTGCCAATATTCAAGAGCGAGCCCGCCCACGCTTGGGATTTCCTTGCACGCGTATGTGGTTGAGAAGGTATATGTACACACAACTCCTTCTTCCAATTTCTCTTCCCCCAAACGTGCCATCATGGTTGCGCTGCAGCCACGGGCGAGTCGACCCAATCAACCTCTTCTCATCTTCATTTGTCGTAACGGCATCCCAACGATCGACGCTTCAAATGCCCTTCTTACTCTCCACGTACTCGCGGCCCTCATCACCCTCGACTTCCTTGACCATCTTGTCGACAGCCTCGGCCTGCTTCTTCCACTGATTTGTGCACATCTTGAGCTCCTTCTGGAAGAGCTCGTCGTTGGGCTTCCTGTAGCTGCCGCCGATGCGGTCCCATAGAGTAGTGTACTGGCCGTAGTTGTAGTTGAAGTAGAGATGGTGGATAGTATGGCAGGCGGCACCGTTGATGATGGAAGAGTTGTGTGCATATTCGCCGTCGTGGATCATGACAGTCCAGATGTTGACGACAATGAAACATGCGACCGAGGCGACCTTGGAGAGCGGGAACAGGAAGGGGAAGATGTGGTAGGGTAGTCCCTGCGCGTAGCCGTCGAGTGGGTGGAAGGCGTGCGACGCAAACGGGGTGGGCATGATCCATTTGTGGTGAGGCTTGTGAATGTACTTGTAAACGCGTGGGTGATGCAGGCCACGGTGGATCCAGTAAATGAGAAAGTCGGTGAAGATCAGGAAGAAGGGGAATTGGAGCCACTCGTACCATGCTCCGGGGCTTTCTTCCGGTGTGTCGTACAGTTTGGAGTACCCGCGTACCTCGGCCAGGAACCAAGGCACGGTCAAGAGTGCCATTACAGGGAAGGCGAAGTTGGCCTGTTTCATCTCAAGGGCTATCTGGTTCTTGAGGTATCGCGGGTGGTTGAAGGTCGCCTTATCGAAAATGAAGGCGTAGGAAAGGCCGGCGAAAATGTAGTATACAGCTACACCGAAGAGCCTGCAACGGACGTATTAGTCGGCACTCGTTGTTGTGCGAATGGCAGCGGTCGTACCATGTGATGAGGAACAGCGTCAAGGCCTGCCTCCGCCAGTCGTCGCGCGTCACTGAGCTCATGTAGGCATACTTGGACGGCTCAATGGAGAAGTAGTGCGTCGAGGGCTCGTACTGCCATGTCGCATGCGGGACGGCGAAGCTCGTGGGCTCCGCCTTGATGCTCGAGTATGTCGCATTGGCGGCGAAAGCGCGTGAGGAGGCCGCTGGCAGGATCTTTGCGTAGAGAGGGTCGAATAGAAAGGAGTCGGCGACCTCGAGAACAATATCCATGGTGGGCGGTGGTTGGCCGCCGGGGGTGTCGGTAGCTCAGGTACGAAAGGGCTGCGATTCGCGGTGTTTTGGTCGTCAGGCACAGGGCAGGTACGGATGAGAAAACTGCTGTCAGAGCGCGACACGACGGCTGCACAGAGAGACGGCAGGGCGCACGGGTATACAGGCAAACGAAGCAAACGAAGGGCAGGGGCGAGAGTTGCGACGGGAGGCAATGGGCCGTCTCTTGGGGGAGTTTAGCAGTTTTATCGTCAGCCTCTCACGTGCCTCTCTCCAAAGTCCCTGAAATGAATGTCGGCCGATATGAATTTGCCGGCGTACCTGCCAATCACGCCTTGTCACCTGCGCCACTAGCTGCGTCACGTGTCCCCGGAAATGAGCTTGCCGTGCAACCCGGAGTGGGCTGACAAAGGAAGGCGGCGATTCCCCTTATCAGATCTTGTCGGGATCCACTCGGAGAAGTCACAACGCCACGCCCTGTGACGCGGCGCCTCCTTGGCCCCCGAAGTGCTCGTACAGCAATGCCCTCTAGTGGACTGGCAATAGCTTCACTTTTGACAGCGCTCGACGGTATGCACGTCTCTGAATTGGACAATGTAGTGGTCTGACGAGGAACCATTCAAAATGATACCGCATCCTACCAAGCCCTACTATGACCAGTTCATGGACGACGCCATGTGACTCGCCCTGGGCAGCCGGTTCTCGCCAGCCTCCCACTCGATGCCCGCCTCTTTCCTCGCCAGATCCACAACCCAATTCCTCTCTCCATCGCCATTGACAATCTTTCCGCCCCTGCCCAGCTCATCCGCAAGATACAACCAACACAGCGCATTGCCTACGGTGCTCACCTCATCACTTACGTGACTCTGGGCAAAGTCGGAAAAATTGGCGTACGCAATCTTGTCCGTCCAGAGATGATGCATGTATTTGGCTACCGCCTTGGTGTCGCCGGCTTCAACCAGAAACCCGGAGCGCTTGTCGTGGACTTGTAGTGGGATACCGCCGCGTTGAGTGGCAATGACGGGGCGACCTGCGTGAAGAGCCTCGCTAACCTTGACTTCGAAGCCTTCGCGAGTGGAAAGTTGGAGAGCCATGTAAGCGTTCTGCATAAGAGCGTTGAGGATCTGATCTGTGGGACCAACACGCATGACAATCATGTCGCTCTCCAATTCGGGGTAGTGGTCCCTGATCAGCTTCATGGTTTCATCATAGATGGGCTGTGCGTCGGGATCATCGATCGCGCCGTGACCGGCTATGACGAGCTGAGGGGTGCTTGCGACTGCTTCGTCCTTGAGATATTCCCTTCGGAGGAGAGCATACGCTGCAAGCACATCTGGGATGCCTTTGGCTGGATCGAAGCGTGCAATCTGAACAATGTATTGGCGCTTCCCACCCTCTGGAAATTCGAAGTTGAACTTCTCTTGCCGACGGATAACATCAAGCTGGAACTCGTGCATGTAGTACTGGCTGTCCCAAGGCTTCAACCTCTTGTTGAGACCATCAAGCCAGTCAGTGGTAGCCGGCATGTAACAAACCTTCTCTGGAGTGACGATCTTGGGTACAAAGTCAGCCACCGGGTGGCTAACGAACAGATCGCACTTCTGCACGTGGTTCCAGACCCAGCTCCACACTCCTGCTGCGGGAGAACCAGCCTTGTCGGTCAAATCGGCGCGGACTTGGATATGACTGCGGTAGATGACTGGGCGCTGAGGGTCGTTCCTTTTCGCAATGTCAACGAGCTTTGGCATCTGCGGATCATCGACTATGATAACATGGGCGCCGCCGGCAGACCTAGCAGCGAGTGGTCCTCCCTTTTTCGTCCAGTATCGGGTGGCGTTCTGCTCGCACCACTCGTCGAGCATCTCAATGTCTTTGTTTTCCAGTTCCCTGCCGGTCTGGTCGACACCTTGAAGGATATTGTGGTTGTTCTTCGTGATGCGAAACACTTCATGCTTTGGTCGAGGAACATACCTAGGAATATGTTAGGTCTTGCATGACTCTGAACTCGTTCGAAACATACCATTCACAGTCCACTCCAACTAGGCGCAGGAAACGGATGAGAGCATGCCTCATCAACGCAACGCCGCCACCTTGCGGGGTGCTGTTGAAGAAAGCGATCTTGATTTTCTTTTCCTTGAGAGAGTCGGCAAAATGCATAGTAGCCCTCCAGGTATTCGGATGCACAGACTTCTCGTAGTTGGCGAGTGTTGTGAGCCGTGCTCTACCATCCACATCGACACCGACTTTGTTGCCATGCTTGACCATCAGACGTGGCAAGTTATTGGGGCCAAACTGTCTGGTGTTTCTTCAGTTGCGGACATTCTTCTTGTTTTGAAAACAAAACTTACTCGATAGCCTTCCGTACAACGGAGTCGGATTCCTCATCGACCTTAAACTCAGTGCCTCCAGGAGCATCGTGACTGGTGTCGTCATTGAACGGCTTGAATACGAAACAAACAATATCCAGCTGGCTCCACAGTAAGCCGGGCAGCTCAGGGCATAGCTCCTCGGCTTGAATAGTGATAGCTCCACCAGCCACTTTATAATTGTGTTCCTTACGGTACTTGTTGACAAGATCAACGACAAATTTGGCCAGGCTGCCCTCGGTGTCAGATTCTGGGTCTGATGATGAGTTTGAAGAGTCGGTTGCTGGCCTGTGCGACCCTGAGGTGGCCCCCACAGATGGCTCGGTCTCGGCGACCTCGAGACCTGGTCGACAACGGCGCGTCTCATAATCGATGGAATAGGTGCCATCATGTACAGTCACACCTACAATACATTCACCGGGTGTTGCATCGTCTTCGGCAATGGCGATGCCAACGTAGACAATCTAGTACACGTTAATGACTACAAACTAGAGGATGAGCAGCGATGACCAACGTCAATGGGAGAACCCTCTTTGCCTTTCTGGCGCTGCTTTGCCTTGACAGAGTCCTCGCCAGCGAAGGACTCCTGCGTGATACTGCGTCTCAGTGTGGGCCGGCTTGATAGGAGGAGGAGATTTTCCTCTGTTACTTGTGAAGCCATTACGATGATCGAATGCGATCTCGATGGACGCGGAGAGCACAAGTGGCGGGTGGTGGAAATAGTCGGTCGGAATAAGCACTGGCTGTGAGTGAGTGGGTGAGTCAGATGTAGAATGGAGAGCTATCGATGAGGAAATGAAAGACACCGAGTCGCGGATAAAGCGGATTTATAAAGCGCAGTATGAGCTTCACAAGTCGACATGCAAGCAACGACTGGAGCGGGTATGTGAAGTGAGCCCACTGCGATTGCGCTGTGCCGAGACGCAGTGGCGACGGATGGCGTTGTGAGGGTCATGAGCAGGGCGTGAATTTGCATGTCATCACGAGGTGGCGAAACTGCAGCAGCGCAGTAGGTCACAAGAGACATGGGGATGTGATAGGATCGGAGCGGCGTGTTTGGCTGCCCACTACTCGACAGAACGGCAGGTGCGGTCAAGTAATCGACAATGGCTGCTGCGGTCCCGGAGTCGTTTGACATGAACGAGTTTTCCGCGGCAGTGTTCCTATTGTACACAGTACAATACGTGGGGGGATTGGCGGGCGTTCCCGCGGGCTGATGTATCCAACCATTGTGCACGTGTTGTACGACGCACGTCGCAACTCCCCCGAAAGATGCATGGTAGCCTGTAGCATGCACGAGGTACCTGGTTGAGGAAAGGGATCGAAATGGTCTCCCGGCTGGGCTGGCTTCGCCTTCGGAACTCGATGCAAGAGTCGGATGCCGTTGGGGAAGATGGGGGACTGTCCCGCTAGCGGCGGCAGCTAGTCTATTACGGTATGGTGTGTATCGCTAACCGGAAGGCAGGGGTCCAAGTTCCAACAGGGCATCGCCAAGCTCCCGAGCGAAACCAGCTCCCGCGTCTGGCCCAAGAAGAAACGTCAGAAACCAGCCGGTACAGCCGATGAGCCTCCCAGGCGTGCGCGTAGACGAGGACGAAATGTTTGCTGTCCGCTGTGTGCTGCGTGTTCGGCCGACTTTGAAACGCTACTCTGCGTAGTACGCCGTGCCACGGGCGGGCCCAGCGAAGCGCAGGTGCCAGCAGCGGCCAGCCTAACATGCAGGCGCGACCCACCCGGTCTCTTCGCTCCGCAAACCTCGCCCTCTCCATCCTCACCACCATCCGCTGCAGACCTTCACCGCATCTGCATCGCCGCTGTCCCCCGCCGCTAGCCCCCTCATCCAGCCAGCGTCTGTCGCGCCCACACCCGGGCCGGCTCTGCGTGCTCGTCTGTGCCACGCAGCTTCTGAGCCGTGCGACGTCCAGCCTTGCCAGCCTCGCGCCCACACAGGCATCAACACGACCGTCGCAACCGCAGACCGCCCGTCGCACCCCGGTCGCATACACGCTTGGACTCGGCCTAAGCTCTGCCACGGCCCTGCTCAGTGAGCGCATCCGTCTGCCGCCATGAACCACGGTTACCCTCCACCCCGCGTCATGGGGGGCCCCCAGGTCGGCCCATCCCAGCGCCTCAATGAGCTCCTCGATAACATCAGGACCGAGTTCGAGACCGAGTCTCAGCGCAGCGTCGACTACGAAGGCCAGAGTGAGTATCTCGCGCCTTTCACGCGGCCGTGGCAGATGGTTGCTTCTGACCTGGGTCGCAAATGACGTCCAGAGCAGGGACCCATCTATGCCAGAGAACTGTAAAGCAAAGCTGACATCGTGTCAACAGTCACCCGCCATATCCAAGAGATGGAGATGATCCGCGGCAAGGTCTACTCGTTGGAGCAGGCGCACAGCGGAATGAAAGCGAAGTAGGCCCTTCTCCTCCCTTGCACTTCTTCCTGTCTTTCGGATGCTAGCAGTTCTGACTATGGCCCAGATATGAGGACAAGATCGCTGCGCTCGAGCGCGAGCTCGAAGCTCGTGGGGGTCCCAGTCAACACGGCGGTCCGTCGCAGCCCCAGCCGCCTCAGATCGGTCACGGACCCAGCAATTTGTTTGGTGGAATCATGGCTGGCAGTGCGGCCCAAGGCGGCCCTGGTCTGGCACCTCCTCCACAGGAGCCTCAGCAGCCTCAGGGCATGCCACCACACCTAGGGCCTCAAGGTCCACCAGGTCTCAATCCTGCGCCAGCACCTCCTCAGCACTTTGGTGGATACCAGCCAGGTCCATCGGTGAATGGTAAGCTTTAATTACTTTCCTGCCTTGACTTGAGGGTCCAGCAAGCTGTCTACAATTCCAAACAATGCAAATCATAGCATGTCTTCCACGCGCACCCTAACATTATTCAGGGTACGCCCAGCCTCCACAGCCTACTGCCTCGCCTGGCGGCAAGCGTCCCGCCCCGCGTGGCCCTCCAGGAGGACCTGCGACTCCTCAGCAGAACAACTCGGCGCCGTATCCCGGATCGCCACAGGTGCCCCGACCGACACCCCCTCCTCACCATCAGCAGAATGCCTTGATGCCGCAGCCTCAGATTCCCATGGCCCAGAGTAATGTTCTGGCCGATTTGGACATTGAGCAGCTCCCGGAGAACTTGAAGAAGGAAGGCAGTGATTGGTTCGCCATCTTCAACCCTCGCGCCCGCCGTGTACTCGACGTTGACCTCATCCACAACCTCCCACATCAGAGTGTCGTGTGCTGCGTGCGATTTAGCCAAGATGGTCGCTACGTGGCGACTGGTTGCAACCGCTCTGCGCAAATATTCGACGTTGACACGGGTCACCCTATTGCGCACCTCCAAGATAGCTCTCTGCCAGAAGACGGCGACCTGTACATCAGAAGTGTCTGCTTCAGCCCCAGCGGCCAGTACCTAGCAACGGGTGCAGAGGACAAAGTCATTCGCGTAAGTAACCACTCGGTATGAGATGATGGCACGACCACTAATAGTTCTTTCAGGTGTGGGATATTGCTAGCCGCTCGATCAAGCATCAATTCACTGGTCACGAGCAGGACATCTACTCCCTTGACTTTGCCCGCAATGGCAAAATCATCGCCTCTGGTAGTGGAGATCGCAGTGTGCGCCTGTGGGATCTTGAGAGGAACGAGCAAGTCGCAAACTTCTCCATCGAAGATGGTGTCACCACGGTCGCTATTTCTCCCGACAACAGGTTTGTTGCAGCCGGCTCTCTCGACAAGAGTGTTCGTGTTTGGGACATCCAGAGCGGAACACTCCTGGTACGCCTCGAGGGTGAGCAAGGTCACAAGGACAGCGTCTATAGTGTGGCGTTTGCTCCTTCTGGTGACTGCCTGGTTAGTGGCAGTCTCGACAAGACGATCAAGATGTGGGAGTTGACCACTACTAATCGCTTCATGCCCGCACACGCCCCTACCGGAAAATGCGTGCGCACGTTCGAAGGCCACAAGGTAAGTTGACTGATTGCATGTCACATTCCTAGATGCTCATTCCGAATTGCAGGACTTTGTGCTCAGTGTCGCCCTCACTCCACACGGTGATTGGGTGCTCAGTGGTTCCAAGGACCGCGGTGTCCAATTCTGGGACCCTCGCACGGGCGTGGCCCAGCTCATGTTGCAAGGGCATAAGAATTCCGGTATGCACCGATATCATTGTTGGAGGAGCTCAAGCTAACATTTCATAGTCATCTCGGTGGCTCCTAGCCCAACTGGAGGTGTGTTCGCGACGGGCAGCGGCGACATGCGCGCTCGTATCTGGAGGTGAGTGAATTCTTACGACATGGTCACCACCCAAACCTGCACATGCAATCCATGCCACAACCTGATCATGATCGTTACGGTGTGCTGTGGGGGACTTGGCGTATATGATCCCAGCTCCCGCGCCCCCACGCCCCCACGTGCGGTTATCGCCTAGTTGAGTCGACGCATAACACGACCACAAGTTGTACACAGCAGCTTGTGGGATCTGTTGCACGACTATTCGCGCTTATTGCACGTTGCGTCGTATCCACCTTTCCATTCCTCGAAGGCTAGCATTGGCAAAATCGCGAGGCTAACACGGACATACAGGTACGACAGGTATCCCGGACCCTAGATGTTCCCGGGACTGCCTAACCGCCTTGATGACAACCGCGCATATCGAATTACTGACAATCTATTTGCTTACGCTCACCGGATAAACCAAGTCAAATACTGTGATGCTCTTGGGAACAAGTTGGCTATACTGACACGCTTCACGGTGAAGGACGACGCGTTTCTTGAGTGCTTCAGGAAAGTTGCGGATAGGGAATAAATGACACCAAAACTTGGAGGAAGTCAAGTCTTCTTGTTGTGGACTCTTTAGATAGTTGGTGGTATTATGTCAATGTTACCCCATTGTGTTGTGCCATTCGATGACGTGTTTGACTCGAGCATGATGAGGACAAGTCGAAAGGTGTGTGGCTGATCTGGTGGCATTGGTTTGATCGTCACCTCGCACTCGCCTTCTCCCAGCTCCTGCTTCTCGCTCTTGGTACCATGTTGCGACGCCCCTGGGTACATGACTAAGGCCCAAGATCAAACAAGACACGCGCAGAGATGTAAGGCAGAGTTTGACTCCGAGGCATGCGGCTGCGACGTTTCATCAGCATTGTCACTGCTTTCTCACATGACGCATCCTCCTCATCACGGACGGATATGATTCCCGTTTCTCATGCTCCTCCGCCAACGACCCAGCCATGTCGTCGAGTGTGCAACGGGGTGTTTGAGCACATGGAACATGGTGTCGCGAGGCACCCTTTTCCCCGATTCAGACACACGTGCATCATCGGGGTTTGAAGTCTGGAGAGGGACAGCGTAGGCACCGATGCAAAGTGGGTGCACGCGGGCTCATCACACACGCACCATGTCGGGCGGAGATCTGGCCGTGTGTAGGTGAGATGGATGGGGACCGACGGATTAAGCGAGCGACAGATACGACGGGAGGGGCAAAGGACTTGGCGATGGGATTGGATGTTAGGGTGCGTGACACAGCTTGCGTAGGTTGTGCGTCCCAAGGTCGAAACGGAAGAGATTGAGGTGACAGGGAGTCGGGTAGTTGCCGTGACATGTTGACATTTGACACTGTGTGTTTGTGTAGGTAACACGAACTTGGATTACCGAGCTTTTGCCGCGCCGGGTCTCAGATGTTTCTGCTGGGCCCCCCGGCCGGCAAGGGCTTCTCTCCTTGTCTTGTGGCGGTAGGTATCAAAATGACTGGTCGGCGAGCAGATTCGTCTGCTGATCAGGATGGGAGCTGGATCTACATGTTGGCAGTGAGGCTTCCAGTGGCTTCCCGCCGCGCAAGCATCGTGCAGCATCTCATGCGCGTCGCTGCGTCTGGAGCCGCTAGTGCGAACGAGGGTCGGGGTGCTCGAAAGGAGTCCAAGTGCCGAAAAGATGACAAAGATCTCGGTGGGTTGGCAAATGTTGCGGCGACGAGACGACTTGTCGGCGCGTGTGTGTGTGTGTGTGCGTGTGCTGGGGTGGGTATGTGTTTTAGGCCAGATTCGCGAAGTTGCAGCCGCATTCGATCGTTTGAGCGAAGCAAAACGGCCGATTGGTGGCTCTGCCATTTGTCGTAGCGCTGGAGATGTCGCCAGATTGTCGTGTACACATGGTCTCGACTATGCTGCCCTAGCTTGTTCGTCTGCGTCCTGTATGTGCGACCGTTTTTTTCAACAGTCTCCATGGCAGGTCCTTGATACCCGCCGGCATGTGGATATCTTCCTGCCAGCATAGCCACGCATCACAGGTGCATTTTCTGGGCCATGATTATCGCTGTTAGCGAGACAAACAGCGGTTTCGTCTGCTATCTCTATGTTACATTATTCACACGCACGAGTCGCCGCTCCCGCCATTTGGGGTCAATCGTGCATATCTGACAGGGGCCGCGGATCTCGGTAGGCCCGGTACATAGGGTATCGTCGTGATTTGCCGCCCACGATCGAGAGCCCCAATGACTCGAGTGGACGCCACGTACATGCACTTCTGCTCATGTAGGGTTAGTAGAATTGTCAAACTGTATGTACAGAGAATTGGGTATTGGTGGAAGTCAGAACGTCGCCGCTCAACGCGGAGTGGCATGGCTAGGCAGGGACGCTCATTTCAGCGCTAGACAGGAAGATTACTGTGCGACACTCAGCAGAACAGTTGCAGGCCGATCATGTCGTTGTATTGCGCCATTTGTGTTGTTATGCGGAAAGGTGACATGTAAGCAAGCACTATGTAAAATACTTAGTTTGGTGAATGTCAGAAGGGCGAAAGGGAACACCACGGACCCATTGCTGAAGTGTATACGGGGTGCCCTTTGGTCTCCGCGTCACAGCCAGGATTTCCTATTCTCGCCGCCTAGAGGTGTCGAAGAATTCGGAAGTGATGGCGGCTGAACATCAGCATGCGAATGTGGTTGAGGTTTGGGGCCAAGGAACATGGGTGATGAAACGTACCAGTGAGGTTTCTCGGGCGCGTCCGTGTGTGATGCAGCCTAAGCCCAATACGTACTGACAGGCCTAGGCGCTTTGTACGACAGCCGTGGGGTCCCAACGGTGTTTCTCCGCGCTTCTGTTCACCGCAACTTTGCAGATTGATATTTTCCCTCTTTGGTGTTCGAAGACAGAATCGTACCAACATCGTCATCATCATCTACATGGAGGCAGGCAAGGAGGCGGACGGGGATAACAGCCTACCACTACTCCGTATGGACTTTTATACTCGCGAGTCCAGTCAACTCTCCATGTAACGATTGGTAGTCTGCTAGGCTGGAGCGACAGATTTGGTATGCCACGGGTAGCTTGGTACACGGGAACCGCAGCAAGACGCTCCGCACAGCGAACAGATGCTGGGGTGGTAGCACGGTCAGCTGGAGAAAGCTGAGGCAAGTGTGTCTGCTCGGCATCACGGAGCAGACTGCTGATGGCGGGCAAGCATGAGCGAGGATAGAAGATGGGCGTAGGCACATGCGATCGAGGCTGATTCGTGTCCACAGCACCGGTACGGAGTACGGAGTACGGGGGCTGCCATTACCAATGGAACAGGGGCCAACGCCCAGACTTGGTCGGCGACAATGCAGCCTCAAGGCTCTGGGAGCGCAGGCGAAGTCACGGTGGCGGCCAGGGTCCTGTCTGAACGTCGACCAAAGCATCGTGAAGACGAGCAAGGGCGGCCAGGCGTATGCACGCTGTTCCGCAAACGAAAGGGCACGAGGCGCCGGGATGTGGCAGGAGGAGAGCCTGCTGCCGGTCATTACCGAGTACTTTTTTTCGATGGCTGTATGATCGGGGGTGGTAGTGCGGTGCGCCATGTCAAAGCGCGGTGGGATGGCTTGCTCGCCATTTTCTCCGTCGCTCCGTCGCTCTCGCACACGACACACGACACACGCACACGCACGCCATTGGCCATTTGCCGCACTCATGGATGACAGCCAGGGACTCCCATACGGACCATGGAGCCACTCAGCCATTACCTAAGGAGCCTCGTCATTCGCCGTCTTCTCCGTACGGTCTGGTGCCGTGGCGGGCGAGGCGTACGCCCAATCGGGCAAGACGAGTTTCGGGCAGAGGCAGCCTGCCGCGCCCGGCGCCGCCCGGTAACAGACTACCACCCGCCGTCACAACAACAGCGAGCATTATTGCTCCGTACTGCATAGTTCATACCACCTCCGCCCACGTGTGTTTGCCCTGAACCGTCCCGAGTCGTGCGTCCGACATGAACCTATGTATCCGTAGTGAGCACGGGACCTCGCTGCGACCTCGACGAGGCCAGCCACGATAAGCCAGCAGACGATCCTCACCAGGGTGTTGATCTCCCACTCTCAGCACCCCCACACTTGGATGCACCTGAGACCAGCCACTTTGCCTCCGTTCGCTCTCTCCAGGACCAGCGCTCCCGCCTCCGGCCCGCCCAGCATCGCAGTGAGCTCATACTGCTGCCGCCCCTAGACCGTATCCCTGATCCACCGCAGTGACCCCCAGTGCCCCGGGCCCCCATTCACACCACACTGGCATCCACCCATTGCCGCTTGGCTGCATACGAGTGCAAAGTACCTTGTCCATCCTGCTGCATCAGTCTTGGTCTCGATTCCCGAGTGTCTCCCTGTATGTACCTAGCCTTTTGGCTTTGCTCCACAACTGATCATCATCCCTGCCCATTCGCGGCATGGTGCGAGAAGCCTACTTTCTGTCCATACATATATGTAAAACCCCCAAACCTCGTCCCCAACCACGGATAAGATCGAGCGAACCTCGACCATCTCATCACCGCATACCTCCCACCCCACATATCTTGTCTAGTCTGTCATTAGCATCTCGTTGTACTGCCGCCACAATTCCCACCCCACTGTGCACTCAGCGGCACCAGCTCACTTATCTACAATGACTGCCGTGCTTGCTCATCAGCACGCCGGGCTGTGGCATCGACGGCCCGAAGACGCTTTCCACGTTCCCCCAGTGCATTTTACAAACATGATGCCTTCTTACAACACCCACCGGAGTGCCATGAATGCTCCATCGCTGCGGAACTACCAGCCCCCAACCACACACATGGATATCAGTCTGCCCCTCTTCACCCCAAACGTACTTGTAACTTCCGTCTCATACCCATCAAGCGGAGCTTTCGCATACGACTCATCTGTAACTCCCTACAACATGCAGCAGAGCAGCTTGCAGCATTCTTACTCCATGAGCTACACCACCAATCTGGCACCAGCGGCGCCTTACGCGGAGAGATCTGACCCTCAGCCGCTCTCCACTGTTCGCCATGCACGCCACGCATTTGCTCCTGACGGAAGCCATGTGGTGAAGTCTGAGGGTGCGTCTCCAATACAGTCAGGCCCAATCTTCAACGATACTTCGTATGCGACACACTGCAAGCGGTCCTCCTCCGAGCCGGCCGACCCAACCGACTCAACCGACATCAACTTCGCTACCGATGTCGACACCTTAATGAAGGCAATCCAGGCTAAGCAGACAACGTCTTCACCGAAGCAAGAGCCAGTCAAAGTCAGTAGTTACTCCTGGGCCACTATTGCTAGTCATACTGACGCAAGCTAGCACCAAGAGGTAAAGGTTTCTCAGAACCCCAGGAAACGCTACCAGTGTAGCATGCCGGATTGCAACAAGAGCTTCTACCAGAAAACACACCTGGAAATTCACATCCGAGCTCACACAGGCGCCAAACCATTTGTGCGTTCTACCTTGTGCTCTTGAAACCCTTGCTAATCCAGCTTCCAGGAATGTCAGGCCCCAGGCTGCGGTCAAAGGTTCTCCCAACTAGGCAACCTCAAGGTCAGCACTCCCAAGCTTATGCCCCGAGACTTGCTAATGGCTGCTTAGACACACGAGAGGCGCCATACTGGAGAGCGTCCATATAGCTGCGACGTATGTGGCAAGACATTTGCGCAGCGTGGTAATGTGCGCGCGCACAAAATAGTTCACCAGCAGATTAAGCCCTTCACATGTCGACTAGACGACTGCGGCAAGCAGTTTACTCAGTTGGGTAACTTGAAGGTATGTTGGACACGGCCCAAGGTAGCTGATTCTTGCTAAGTATTCGTAGTCACACCAGAACAAGTTCCACGCCTCTACTCTCAAGTACCTCACCCAGAAATTTGCCACCATAAGCCCAGGGGACTACGTCTCGCAAGCCGACAAGGAGCTATGGGAGTACTTCGCATCGCTCTATAAAAACTCCAACAAGGGTATCAAAGGTCGCGGCAAAGATCGGAGGATATCAGCCATGTCCTTGTCGGCTTCGGCTCATGCCTCGTCATACGCCACAATGCCCATCGAGGACATGCACCGAAGCTACTCTGGATCTTACCGACCGGACGCGAGTGACCGCAGCAGCCGTGGCTCTTCCATGTCCACAGACACCACAAGTAACCACCATGTTGAGCCCACGTACGACTTCAACGCTCCCATGCAGACCGGCTACTCAACGCAAGGGACAGGCTACGATGACATGGTATTTCCTGAGCGTAAGATGTACTGAGCGTAGTCTTTCTTGTTAATGCAAACACAAGCGACAACACGTATGATGACCAGGAGTACAGGCAAAATGGGCATGGTACCCAAGCTAGAGCAGCGAGGGTAAACTTTTCATCATACTCTTTTCCCAATCGATACATGGGCGTTCCGGACTTCGCGGTGTACCAGTATCGCAGATGTCGTCGCATGTTACCCACCTCACCGTCGCTTCCGATCTCGTCATCAACATGTCTTGTAAATATATCTTACGCGGCCAATGTTGCTAGAAACTCCTGTACCAATATTTATTATACGACCTAATGACGTGATACTCCATCTCTCCACTGATGCCGCCCACGAAGCATAAGTGATCCAAGGCGACATGTGCAGCACTTGGCGCTCAAACACGCAGGTCCAGAATCGCGCACTTTTACAGATCTGTACCTAGGTCATGGCGCGAATGACGTTTTTGTCCAAGTTGGCCGAAAAACCGCCTTGACTCCCCACGCGCTCAAAGGGAACCTCCCACGAACACGAGTTTAGCTACCTGCTCACCTCTGAAGACAACCCACTTTTTTTTTTCTTCTCCAGCGGCTCAGTACCGCATTAGTTTGGCAGTGGGCACGCAGCACGCTTTCCATCCCACGCGCAACAGCCATTCAGTAGATACCGCCGAGGACCGACCAGCCCCAGTTCAGCCGAGGAGATTCCAATGGTGGGGAGTTTTTGACTTTGGGATTCTGACCAATGGCTACAGCGCGCAGATGCTCCATTGTCGCTCCGTTGGATCCGGGCTTTGGAAGGAAAAGTTGGTGGAATCAGGACTAGGCGTGTTGTTTGTGGGCCTACACAGGTGACAGTAGGGATCTGGAGACTGGATAATGCATGTCAGCGCAGCGCCCGTGGGGAATGGATGCAGGGATAGAGGATGGAAATGGACACTGTGGTACGAGTTTCTTGTAAAGTGTACATGGATGACGGGTGCGATTTAGGAAATCTGGTTGGGCGTCGGTGTTCAGATGGAGGGCACGTGGAGCCGCTGTCACTGCTAGCTTGCCAGTGGCTTTGCGTCGTCTGCCGTCTGCGCCAATTGAGGGCGTTGCTTGCACCTTTTGGAGTCTTGACATGCCCGCTATGGCAGCGTTGACCATGCACGTGGTTCAGGCTTGCGCGTTCCTTGGCCCTCTCAGCGCATCTTCTGCATTCTTCTCAGGTAATGGCATGCCGTGGCATTGCTGCTCATCACCGCCGTCTGAGCAGACCACGGAGCGCTGCACCCCACACGCACGCGGCTCGAAGCGTCCACAGCCCACGCGTCATGGCCAGGTCCAAGACTCGTGGGCTGCTGATGCGCGCCCCAGATCGCTCGGTTGATGTCTTCCGCTGTGAACTTACCAGCTCGCTGGGTTTCGGGGAAAGTCGACTTCGCATCCCCTCTGCAGGGCGGGCCTGTTGAGCGGTCCGCTCGACGAGTCATTCTTCCGTACAAACTGCGTGGTGCAGAAAGCTTGTCCAGCTGGAGACGCACGGTTTGGCAGTATTGGGTCCAAAGCAACGATTCGCAGATTCCTGCAGACACCCGCCAAGGTTTCCATCTTCATGTTGTGTCCCGCAACTCCAAACCGGATTTCTGCTGCAGCCCCATGTTTCCGCGCAAAGCGCCGCCATCGCACAGCTTGCTCCGATCCCAGTGCTCTCGAGTCTCGAGATCCCATGTCTCCCAGCTATCGCACTCGGGACAGTGCATATGCACTGGACACATGACATGTTTTGTACCCGACCTTCACCGTAACACCATGGCCCTGTCTTTCCGCTTCGTGACCTGGTGCATCGTACTGTCCGAACGGTAGGCGCCGCAGCGGAGCCTCGATTGTCGTCTGCTGTGCGCTTCGGACATGTCTCTGACAAGCAATATGTGCCTGCATGCGCAGGAACCACACCTGGATGCTTTCTCGCAACCTGCTTTAGACGTTGCGCACACAGTACACCGCCCTGACAGGTCTGTTGCTCATGGTTTGCACAACCACACCTTTGATCCTCTCGGCACACCACTCCGCTTTGTCGAATACATGCAGGTGGTCCATTTGCCTCCCAACCTCTTCCTGGGGTCCACCAATACCTCGCCACTTCCATCTGCGTAACCACACTTTTCCCACCTTACTGGGCCCCAAGCATCAATCGATTCGCACAGCTGCAGAATCGATTTGCTAACCATTGCGACGCAGCCAAGGACATGCAAGCACGACCCAAAGTCGCACGTGGATCAACAATGCGCATGCAGTCAGTGATTGATTGATTGATCCTACTCCTCGGGTCATCTCTCGGAAACAACCCAATACAAAACGCTTTTCTTTCGAGGGGGGAGGGATATCAAATCTGTCGTGCCACCCTCGTCAGCGCACCCTTTCTACCGGGCGCTACGAGGCTTGAATCGTCATGCAGACGCCGTGAATGCAAGCCAGCACAAACACAGCAGCAAGACACATACCAGACACTACTGCTCGGAACCGAATGGGTCTCAGGAGAGTCTGAGGATATTGGGGCCCGGGGGCCGGACATGAGCGCCCCCCTGGGCCCCCCCCCCCTTGGTGATTGCGCTGTGTTGTCGGGAAGAAGCAGGATCGGAGCGGATCGGATCTTGCATGAGGCTGAGGGCACGCATGTCTGACGTCGGCGAGTGAGATGAGGGGATGTGATGAGAGTGTAAATGCTTTGCAATTTATCCTTGTGCTGGGCACGATAATGTGCGGTAAGTACAGTGCACACACGACCTGGTTGACCATGAATCGACGTAGGGTAACATTGTCTCGCACGAATCGGGCCCAATGACATGGAAACCAGACTTTTCTTCCACTTGGATGATCCCGCAAACCCCTTTGCCTCGCCTACCCAACAAGCCAAGCCCGGCGTCGCGACACCCACGATTCGCAGGCTCTCGGAGCCGAACAAGTCACTACTCGTCCCGACATTACTACGGACACGACACGCCCATGCACCGGTGCCCGATTCCAACCAGAACCCCGATATCTCGACAACTGGGCTCTACTCCTCACGCTCCATGTTGGTCACGGCGGCAATGCGGGTATAAACTTTGTATTGACTTGAGCCGAAGCATCCTCCGTACTGCAGCTTGTCCCCCCTCTCTCCCGTGCCACGACTTGTCGCTTCTTTTTCCTCTGAGAATCTCCTCGAACAGGGCTGAAAATTGGACAAAATGCTGGACAAAATGCATGCGGTGGTATCCCAATGAGCTCCCAACATACTCCCGAGTCCATAGTGGATCATGTGCCCACCCCCGGGAACGCCTCGCGCTAAATTCCATACGAGATCAGGAAGAGGGAAAAGGAAGAAGAATAGCGTCCCACTCTAGCTCTTGCAAGGTGCCCGTGAGCCGACGTCGCTCGGGCGGCGTGGGTTGAGTTGTCTGACCAACCTTGGCTCAGGACGTACCCTGCATGGCCATAGGAGTGTTAGCTAGGCAAACATGAAACAGAGAAACGCGCGGGAAAAACCGCGCGGAAGAGAGATCAAGGGGATGAACCAAGGTAGGTTGGATGTTGTGACGTCCCCTGTCCCGAGTAGGAAGCCCGTGAGGGTGGCTGGGGTCGATACGGTCCGAGACAGGGTCGATCAGGTGGTGTTGATGGTGGGCGGGAATACTCGTGCCTTGAACCCGAATGCTGGCTGTGATAAGACGGCGGCATGGTACGGCTATGGGCCGCCGAGGGAGGGAGAGGAGCCAGACGATAGCGGTGGGCTTGGTCTGGAGGGTTGCTAGGGGTGTTGTACGCTACCTTCTTAGCTGGCCTCGGTGGCTCTTCATCATCGCTCAGTGTCAAGTCGACGACTTCTGACGGCCTCTTGTTGTTTGATCGGGGTGCTGCCGATGTTTCCCGAGACGGCAGTGGTGGTGTGCTGAGCGACACGGGCGTTGGCGCGGCCTCGTTCTTGATCGCTGTGACGCGATGACGATAATCTTGAATTTCTACGAGATCATCGTCGCTGTCATGATGCGCGGTGTAGCCGTTCTTCCTTGGGGGCGAGGCGTCTTTGGCTGTTGACCATCCGCCGTTGGGCTGAATGGTGACCTGGTCTGCATTCCGGACCTTGCCGAGGATCTCCTCGACATAGGCATCCACGGCCAGTGCTTCGTAGGATATCGTCTTGTTGCATATGGGGCATGTCCATGTCGGGGCCTGCTCCTGGAGTTGCAAAAACGACTCAGCGTCAAAGCACTGGTTGTGTGTGCAGACAGTTGATCTGCAGGGCACACGTATGCGCAACGTGGAGATTGGATCCTTGAGGGACATGACACTTGAGCCGACTTCAATGTCAGGGTCGTTGGCCTTCTTCACCATCTCGTTCAGCACAGACTGCCTGGTGATGAGATTGCGTTGCTTGATTCGCTTCGTCAGTTCCTCAACCGTGAACTTCTTCACCAGGTAGACAAAGAGGTTGTACTTCTACAGGTTCTGTCAGCATAGCGTTGCGCAAGTGGAGGCAGCAGGGGATAAGAAACCTGTTGTTGCTCACTTGCCTTTTGCGTGAGGGCATAGGTGACGACAAGGGAGTTGCGGTAGTTGGCGGGGCTTGTGCGGACTTGGGGCGTGATGTCTGCAGGTCGCGTTGAGCCTGGTTTGTTCTTCAAGCCCTTGTAGTTCGCCTTGACCTCGTCATTGTTGATGCGCACTTCGATCTGGGAGGGGAAAGCGACGTCGAGGCGCGTGTAAGGTGAGAGAGGCTGCTCCAGCGCGCCAAACAGCAGCAGTCGCAGCGACGGGTCGGATTTCAGACGGCCACACAGGGCGTCGGTGAGGATGAGATTCCGCGTAGCATTCTGGCGATGGCTGGGCGAGGCTGCTCCGGATTAGCGGGCGCGGCGGGGTGAGAGGGGCTGACCGACCGTCCAAGGTGATGTTGCTGAGGAGGAGCTCGCGGATCTCGAAGAAGGGGCTGTCCTTGAAGAAGGACTGCGGTCCTGGTCACACTTAGCGGCATGGTCTGGCGGGCGTCGCGAGCGCATGTGGGCGTACGTGAGGGCATTTGCGGCTGCGAGTAGGCAGAATACGCGCCGCTGGCCGGCAAGGCGCTGGCCGTGGTGTAGGCGTTGGCCGTGGCAGCGGCAGCGGCGGGGGGCTGGGGGTATGGGGGGGCGGCGGGGCTGGAGGGAGCGGCGACGGGCGGTGCGCTGCCGTGGTGTTGCACGCGGTGCTGCAGGCGGCGGAGTGCGTCGGCGTCGTTTGTGTACATGGCATTGTTGATGACTGGTGAGGGTGAAGTCAGCACTGGGCGAGCCGAGGGCGCCCGTGGTACGTACGGCCGACGACGCGGGCCTGCAGCGCGGCCTTGTTGCCCGTCTGCGCCGTGCCCTCCTCTTTGCAGATTTTCTTGAGGTCGATGTTGATGAGCGTCTTGGAGCGCTCGGTGATGGTGGCGGCCATCTGCTGCAGGCTCGACGCCATGGCGGACGGCAGCGGGCGGTGGGTTCGCGGCGCTACGGGGTTGAGTGTGCGGGAGAAGGCATTGGAGAGAGGGCGAGTGGGCGAGTGGGCGAGTGGGCGAGTGGGCGAGTGGGCGAGTGGGCGGGGGGACGGTGAGAGAGCGGCGGCGGCGTGGCGTGGTTGCTGGTTGCTGGCTGCTGTTGTTGGTAGCTGGTGGTGGTGGCTGGTGGCTGCTTCCTGTTGCTGCTTGCTGCTCCCTACCTGCTGCTTCCGGCTTCCGGCTTCCTTGGTGGTGTTGACACTTGCCGTCGACTGGCCCGGCGGCTCTCGCGGCAACGCCTTTCTGTCTGGCTGGCGTCGTCCCTACCAAGTACTTCGACGCGCATCGACGCACGGGCGGCAGAGTGCCACTCGTGACTCCGTATCCTCCGACTTTTCCCCTCCGGCTGTCCCGCCGCTCCACCTTCACCTTCACCCCCCCCCCCCCTTCCCCCGTCCCCCACACACCCACACACACCCACACACACACAATGGCTAAGGGCGCTCGTGCCAGCAGCAAAAAGGCCAACCGCACCCAGCTGCGCGCCCGCGTCTTCGGCCCCGCAGAGAAGGCGCGCGCCGAGCGCATCCACGCAAAACTTCTCCAGACCATCCACCAACCCAAGCCCGAGAAGACGGAAATGGACACGGCCGAGGACTGCACCTCCGAGGCCACCAAAGGTTCGTCTGCTCTCCTCACTGCTCCCATACCTGCTCCTCCAGCAAAAGCCTCCATCCTGCACGGTTCAGTGAGACTCCAGCGCTAACCGTCTCGGCACAGACATGGACGTCGATGGTGCTGCCAAACCCTCGGCCAAGAAGTCGACCAAGAACAAGAACAAAGACAACAGCCAGACCCGGAAGCAGCTCCGCCGCCGGCCTCAGAACAGGATTTCCTTTCCCGCCTCGCGAGGCAAGGGCGCCCTGAAGCCATTCACCGGCGGTCGCGTCAGCAAGCGGTCATGATGTACGTCGAGCATGTCCATGGCGTTTTCTTGGGTCGAGCATTTACTGGCGTTGGCATGCTGCAATGCGGTTTCAGCCAAAATTTATACCAAGTCCTATTCGGACGAGTCTGCTATGGCAAAATCTTCCTTCTGCTGCTGTGACTGGGGACCACAGCGTCCTCATTGTGTGATGCTGGCATGGCATTCATTGCTCACCCGCTTTCGCCTGGCGCGCTTGACCTCGCTTAAAAGGCAACCACGCCAGGTCGACTCTATTCGACCGCCATTCTACCTATACCCACCAGTACCCACACCGCATCTGTCTTCATACACAAAGTTGCCATGGCGCAGCATTTCCGCTTCTTAGACCTTCCGAAAGAGCTACGTCTGATGTGTTACGAGCGCATGCCAGGTAAAGTATTTTCCAAACGTGCATATTCCCTGCTAACAAAAACTTCTGCAGTCACAACCCACCATCACACCGTGCGCGGCATATCGCCCTCATCACCCACATTGACCTTCAGTAACGCCACACTCGTAACCAAATCAATATCGTGCTCCATCCTTAGTGTCTGCCATCGAGTCCACACGGAAGCCAACACCATCTTCGCGCCCCTACTGCAACGCCTCCACGCCTCCCCAACACGCCTCATCATCGAACTCGGCGCCTCAAAATTCATGTTACCAATTTTCCAAATCTTCTTCCGCATCGCCCGCAACTCAACCTCTATTGCCAATACCCGCAACAACATGCTCCTCACCTTGATGGAACAAACCCACGCCATCGACAAATCCGCTGCTACCTCCTTTATCCTTGCATTCGCGGCTTCGATATCTCGCTCATGCTCCACACCACAAACTCCGCTGCTCGTCATTGCCGTCACACAGGGACCCAGCGCCTTGCCGGAAAACGCATCCACGCAGTTTAACATGATTCGCCGCCGCATTTTCAAGTTTATCCGCTGGACATATCGCAGGAAAATCGCATTGGACGAGGTAGAGACATCAACACTGGGATTTAGTATCGTCTTACCCAAAGATATGGATTTGCATTCGGGTCCACCTACGACAACGCATGACTATGTGCAGAGAGATAGTGCGAGGTTTGCTCATTATGTTAGGGCCGAGTGGCCTGGGGAGCAAGGGTGGAGGGAGGAGTGGGAGGTTGGGGAGTGGATTGGCATCTAGATTTGGGGTGCAGGGAAAGGACGACTAGATTTCTATGCCGCATGAAAAGGACGACTAGATTTCTATGCTGCATGAAAAGGACGACTAGATTTCTATACTGCATGAAAAGGAATGAGTGGAGAGGAAGAGCCTAGGACTGCATGTACCACGTCATAGATTTCGTTTCGTGGTTTATGTTCATAGAACTACTCTGTGAGGATGAGGATGAACTCGTGTGGAATTTTGATATGATCTTGGTGAAATCTTGGCCAAATCGTGTGGGACCAAACGTATGGTGCCTCAAGATTCAAATTTCCAACCTAGCTGGCGATATTCAACGATGCTAGGACACTTATTCTGAAAGAATCCTTGTTGAGAATGCGCCGCGCGCAAAAAGGCTACGTCGCACCCAGAGGCAACTAAACAGGAAGCATCAACAAACATCGAAGGAAGTGAAACTGTATACATCGGTCATTATTCTATGCACCGTGGACTTTGTCAACGGGTACCCGCGCCACGAGAGCAAAAAAGAAGATATTTGTGGACTTGCAGGGAACTGATGTTTGTTAGAATCGAACCTGGTGCGACGGCAAATGGACCAACTTACTCGAACCCTGGACCACTCCCATGCTAAGGGAGTATTATACCACTAAACCACAAGCCCGTGTTCTCAAGATCAACCAATCGATGGGCTGCAGCGATCTTGGACAATCTATATTCTGCTCAGAAGTCTAGCCGTGCCTATTTAATGTGCGGTTACACCACCAAAAATAAAAAATGCGTCGTGTGCAGCAAATCTTCTTCGCTCCTGTACTAGCGTAAATCGCTAGTAAATACATTTAATTGATTTACTAGTTAGCTCTAATTACTAAAATATTTACAGATTCTAAATACTTTTAGCGTTACTTACGCTACTACCTGTAGGTTAGTAGCTTATAAATAATTAGATAGGAATTATAGAGCGCTACATTATCTAGACTAGAGAATTATATTTATAAAACTATTAATATCTTATATATTACTACACCTTTTTACTATTTTTTATTTCTTAAATAATTTAATATTAGTTAAAAGTAGTAAGTCTAATTGTTTTATTCTAGACCTAATATATCTAGATAATATAGCTAGCTATTAACATTAATTAGTAATATACACTATTTCTACTTTTAAAGCTAACCTAGAGTTTAGTATTTAGGTTACAGGTACCTTTACTATACAGCCTAATATTTTCTTATTTTTAGAGTATATTTAGAATCTTAATAGTAAATATATAGTAAATTTAGAACATATAATAACTTTAGTCTTCTACTACTACCTAGCTAATTAATAATTTACCTATATATTACTTAGTTAGATTTAGTATATAGTAAGAGAGTACTTACGTAGATAGATATCTAAGAAAGCTAGGTAAATAGATATAGTAAATATACTAAATTAGTAGTATACCTAAGTAAAGCCTAGTAATAATATACAAAAGATATAAAGTATATTTTGTAAACAAATAAGTTATATATAGAGTATACTATACTATTTTAGTATTTTAGAGAGACTATTTAAAAAGCTAGAACTTAAGAAAGGTATAGTTCTAGCCGATCTTGTACTATTCCTGAATCCTAGGTCTAGTACTACTACTAGAATTAGTACAATTATAGGTTAAACTAGATAGCTCTGTACAATCTACACTAATATACTACTAGATTACCTGGTAGTCTTTACTATATACTAATATGTCCTAGCAAATGTAATAAGGTAAGTAGAGAGATTTTAGAAGATTCGTAGTAGGCACAACGCTACCAGATCCAGCAATAGTTTAGCGCATGCCTAGAATCATTTATACATTATCAAAACGCCTTGTAAGAGCCCTAACGAATTATAACATGCTAAAAAAATTAGCTTGCATCTTCTAATCACGGATTGTTGCTGGACTTCGAATTCGTAACGCGCATCAATATCGAATTTCCTCACATTTATAGAATGTACCCTACAAAAGATTCAATTTTTACCCTCTCCTTACACATAGTAACAAATCCAAGAGAATTTGTTTCGCATTCGTACACAAATTTGTAGTCGTTGCTTCTAATCTCTGGCCTTCGCTGTGTTAGGCTCGATCTACTACGAGCCGGCGAAACTAAACAGTTTCTCGCTGCTTTCATAACACCACACGTGGATTTTTCAATATCTCTCGTTCTTGACAATCTGCCGTGAAGTCATCCCGAGCTCTAGCTTTTGTGGGTTTCGGGTTGAGTTATAACCAAAGAGGACTAATCGGCGACTTCAGTATCTGAGCTTTTTCGTAGTGCTAACACATTTCGAGAAGTCTATTCCCGAATTACATGATATAATAATAGAACTCAAACAAAACTCATCTCGACAACGCTTCTAAGTTTGTTCCCAGGCTCTTTCATGTCAAACATGTGTCGTAGTACAGACAGCCCACGATATCGAAGACCGAGTACATGACCTGCAGCTGAGCTACCATTTTTACAGAACTCGTTCATTTCTGATTGCTTATTTTCTTTTGACTAAGCAGTTCAAGCTATCAGTCGGTATTGCTGTGAAGTAAGGGTTCAGCACCACCCAGAGCAGCGTCCGAGAAAGCATTATTCAGAACACGTCTCTTGCGTGCATGAAGCTCTATAGCTGTTGTGCTGGAGATTTTCTGTGCGTCAACGGTACGGTGCTATACCCTGTCGTCCTCGGCTTTTTTGAAATTCCTACGAGGACTGTATCTCTCTCGAAATGTGACGGGAGTGATTATGCATACCCTTTTAGGTTAATGTCAAAAAGCCGTAACTTAAATCCTTAGTATATATCAGATACGAGTCAGTCATATACTTTTATTGTAGCTCGAGCCACTACGTACGCTTGTTCTAATTTCTTGGACGCCGACAAGACGTAATCAGAGAAACCTTGGCCCAAGAGGCACCTGGAAGCTTGTACAAAGGGGGGATACAAAGATTACAGATCGTGTTTCTCACAATATATGCGATAATGAGAGCAGAGCTAAGCACATACATATCACACTATCCGATCATCGCCTTCTCTATTTTTTGATGAGCCATCTTTGGGTATCATGAGATAAATGGTGTGTGGTATTCATGGTTCGTGGGACTGTGAATCTTAAGTAAGAGCAATCATGCGAGTTACTGATGAACAGGGATAAGACGAAAGTGGCAGACAACAGAGCATCTTGAATGGGATCTGTTCCCGGTAGAGTCTATTTGGCTGTGTGGTGTGGAACGCATGCATGTCACGACGATCTGGTAGGCAAACCTGGCATTTTTGCCTTGGTGCATGGCCGAGCATTATGAGTATTACTGAACCTCATTTGTACACATCATAGCGAGCCACATCGGGTTAAGTTTAAAACGCTTGAAAGACCTTGTACGCTCCTTAGCGGACTAAAGTGTCTTGGACGAACATGCTGATGGTAGACAAGCTGCACTAACATTCGACTTGACCTGTATTCATCTGATCACGAATTATCGGTGGACCTGGTGGCTACGACTAGCTCAATCGAGTCGGTTTCGGCATCCGAATATCTCAAGTGTCCACGGGAATTTCTAGATCGCATGATGTATGACATAATTGTCGGCGCAGATTTTACCCAACGTGTAAGCATAATTGCTGAAGATGTAACAAGCAGCTTACCACGCCAGCCACGAGACAAACCTCGCGGTGGCCTATTTTCTGGGCATTGGTGATAGACGAAGCAATTGCAGTAAAGCAACAGCGCAAAATTGTCAGTAGTGATGGGTGCCCATTGCCTCGTCGAAATTGCCTATTCCGCAACGAGGCAGGAGCTTCGTTTGAAGCAACATGACCTTCCTCGTCAATTCCGCCGCCTCCATGACTGCTATATTACCCATACAGGCATCCATACGGCCTACACAGAACGAATCTGCGAGCAGACAAGAGACTCAAAGTCATGCTTACCTGGTTCTATATCCTTTCCATCTCCCTCAGCTGCTTTTCCTACGGACTTGCGACACCAACCTCGCGATCTAGCGAGCCCATCTCCAAGCGCGTCGGATGCCTCACGTGGCCAGGGCTATGGCGCACACTCATTCAGTTCCAGACAGACAGTGATCCCGAGATTGAATTTGCGATCAATACCGGCTACACCATGTACTACCCCAAAGCTCTTAGGAGTGATCTCAGATTGTCTGGATTCAGGATGCAGGAGAGCTCTGCCGAATGTGGTTGGCAAAAGGCTACCTCTGTCAAAGTCAATTCCTGGGCGGTACCCGGGCATCATCGTGGAGATATCTACTGGAAATACAGAGACCTCCATTGGATCAGTTCCAGAGACGCAAGTGGATCTTCACATTGGCTTGCCGATTCACCGACCCACGTTCCGCCCCAGACGGGCGTTCAACCATTGCCCAACACACTAGACACGATCACACGTATACTGGAGGACAACGAGCCGGCCGCAGATGTATTCCTCGTGACCACGATATGCCTCGGATACCTTTCGGGATTCCTCAGCCTCTTTCTTATACTGATCTCAGTCATTCGCCACTTCGAAACCAAACCAAAAACAAAGAAGCGCCAGGCTTCGGAGAGCATCGAGCTCGATACAATCAGAGTCGAGCGAGGCGTTCAACCTGCACCAGTACCGAAGCCAGCTTATAGGGCCGCGTGCCCCCGTGGTCAATTAAGTCGTGTTCTTGAGCCACGCGCGAGTGGGCAGTCGACCCCTCCACCTCAGTACTCGGTAGAAAACCCGTGGCGGCGCGGAAATGATAGCAGCAGTGCCGGTGCTCGTCTCAAGGAGCGGTACGGTCTTGCTGCTGGCAGGAATGATCGGATCGAAGATTGAACCAATGACTCGTTGCTTGGAGAGTGTCTCGTCTTTCTGTGCTTGGAATTGTCCGTCCGAGGTTGTTCTGTCGGCGCGTTTTGCACTTCATTGTTGTGATAATGTTGGGCGCGTCAAGAACGCGACTTTCTCCTATTATCCGGTCCTATAGTCTAATTGCTAACGCAATTGTAATAACGATGCTTTTCGTTATGTGCGCATTTGTCGTGATAAAAGAAGAATGAAGCCCGCGAATTGCGTTCGAAACATTGGGGCAATCGACGACCGGTAGGTACCGGTAAACCACTTCGAGAGTACGCCAGGATCAGCACTGCCGTGAACCCATTTTACCCGTCTGAATGTAGGTTCATGCCAGTTGAGAGAATCGCGGAAGCAGTACAACTTCCTCGTGCTCTGATCAATACTGAATTGCAGTCGCGATGGGCGGTTTGCATGGGTATCATCACGATGCTCCTGCTATGGGTACGCAGTCTCCACCTCACCAGTTGTGCCATCCAAATCCAGAGGCTGATATGTGGATAACGCAGAACATGCTGAGCTTGCACAACTCGGGCATTCTTCCGCACAAGTCGAGATTTGAACGATTTCACAAATGCTCCGTCGATGCTTTTCTAGTCACGGGCCTGCAATTTTTGGATACAGCTGAGAGACAGTCATCGGCAGATAATTTCCTTTCAAGAAACAACCTGGCGAAAGCTTTGGTTGCAGGAGGTGTCGATGCTTTCGTTGCGGAAACAGGATATACATCTGGTTACTACGCCAATGTCACGCAAGAGCAGTGGGAACCATGGGAGCCAGAGGAACTTCTTTTCCATGACCGTCAGGTCTGAAATCGTGGCGAACACGTCTTTCTTCGTCGCACATCTCGACGAAGGACGCGCCAGGCTTTTGAAAATGCCGTTCGAGGAGGACATTCCCACCATCATTTACGAAGAACATTGGGATTACTGGGCTACAATAAATACATCTTAAGTTTGGGGCGATGAAATTTCACTGACGATCACGTTTGATGAAGAGATACGCAACTTCATACAGCGCGGAGTATCTACTGCTGGTTTTACAGTCTCTGGTCTTGATGACGAAGTCGAAGCTGTGCGACAAGTCAAGACGAAGCGCGAGATCGTGATCTTAAGAGCAGTCAGCATAGGTACTGTAGAAGCTATACGTGCTCTCCGACCGTGTATGTACGCTGGCGTGATGTAGAACGAGGTCAGGGATGTTCTCGTTATATAACACCTTGCAAGCCGCAGGTCTCACCCCGTTTTTCGACGTCGTCTTGATCGATGTCGGCGCACATCTCTACGGCTATAGCAGCGATGTCACGCGGACATTCTATCCACTATTCTCTTCTTACCCGCGAAATTTTAAACGAAATGTCCCAGCACAGCTCAAGGGCTGGGATATCGTAAAAGATGAACAAGCTGCAGCGATAAAACCTATGGTACCTTAACACAGCTGCAGCGGTCGGCATTGCTGCGCGAAAGATCATCGAGGATGCCGGCTACGGCGAGTACTTCACGCATCGTCTAGGTCATGGCATTGGTATCAAAGCACTTGAAAGCCGTTACCTCAACAGCGGCAACTTTGCAGCGGTGCTGCGCCCTGGGATGGCTTTTACTGCCAAGCCAGGAGTGTATACATTGAACGCATTTGGGGTTCGCTTGGAGGATGTGCTGCTTGTCGAGGAAGACGGAGAAGCTGAAAGTTTGAGCGGGAAACATGCAGAATCAACTTGGAATCCATGAGGGCATGTTATCCAGGTTACCAGAAAGAGACACTTGTAGAGCAGGACATATTGAAGACATCAGTGTCGTGCCAATGCATGAGGTAAGGGTCAGTTACTGCCTTCTCAACAACTGTGGCTCAAATCGCCGGATTGGAGCCTTTGAGCGAGAGAGTTCAGCGTGCTGTTGAGTATTGTACAAGAATGTCGGTTATGTAGTGAAATGAGGGGGAGCGCAAGGCCTTGTTCTATGAACAGAAGCGGAAACTTCGAATAGAGGTAAAGACAACGACCAGCTTTAGACGTTCTGCACCAGCGATGTCGAGGGACGCTGGCTGAACGTATTCTGATTAGGCTGTATCGACTCCAGACACAGCCTGACAGCCATAAGATGGCGTCACTTGATCATGTATAGACTTGTAGAGCGCAGCTTTCTGAAGGGCAAATCATCTCGTGACTATACAGCCTGCATGTGCCACAATAGAAATCTTAATAAACCAAACAGCAACAGCCTAGCCTTGCGTGATGGCCGCAGAACAGGAACCATCTGAATACGACAAAGTGATGCGAAAGCGATTGAAACCATGGAAGGAAATTGGATACCGAGGCTCACCTTCCTTGCTTCAGACAAAGAATTCCTCATATTTAGCCGCTTCTGCAAGCTGAACGCCTAACTGCTTCTGTGCTTGCAGAATCAGATGGCCGAATTAGAATATCGACTGGATAGGCTCCAAGATGAACAGATAGCAGAAGGCACAGACTGAGCAATGAGGTTAAGATAAGGTTGGAGGAGTCGGAAGCAAGCAGACGGTAGGGCGGCGCTTTTACAGACGAGGAAGAAATGTAGTTTTATTTCGAGGTCAATGTATGCAAAGTGCTGTGTGCGACATCACATTATTGGGGTACGCGTTGAGTTCAAAGATTTCGCCAAGCATGACATCGTGGACCCTGGCAGCGATTCACCGCGGCTCAAATCCGGTCTTCAAACAATGTCTCCCAACCCAATACAAATACAACCTTGCGACCTGGTAGTACGTCCACCCATCTCAAACGACAGCCAAACGTGTAGAAACGTCCCAGAATACCTCTCCGCCTCTTCATCGCCGCGACGAGGCTCACACCCCACGAATATCCCCCAGTAGCCGATCACTAGCGATTACATACAACGCCACTTGACGACACTTGCTACCCCCAAGCCGCATACATCAGCCCTCCAAATACCGCCACAATGGCATCCAACCCCCCACATCCGACCCCGGATACCCCAACAGGCTCCTACACCGACCCCACCTTCTCCCTCGTAAACACCTCATGTCTCGACCTCCTCCTCATCGAGCTCGTGCCCATGGCATACCGCATAACAGCCGACCTCGCCGCCAGAGAGGAAGAGTATCTCAACGGTAGCAGTCGAAAGGGAACTGGCGCAGGGAATCGGCTTAGTGAATCAACAACAGGGACGAGTAATGCTGGCACAGGAGGAGGCACAGGACAAGTAGGTGTGGCGCCGACGGTGGACGAGGAAGAGGCGAGGGAAGCTGTGTTTCATAGGTTGGAAGGGTTGGGGTATAGGGTTGGTCTGGGGATTGTTGAACGGTAACGCCCACCCACATACTCCCTGCACCTTCTACCCTCCATACCCCCCACAACCCTAAATCTTTTTACCGAAGCTCATCTTCATTCACAGGTTTTCTCGCGACGCACCTCGCCCCACCACCCCTCTCGACATAATAAAATTCCTCTGCAAAGATCTCTGGACACTACTCTTTCGCAAACAAATCGACAATCTCAAGACAAATCACAGGGGGATCTACGTCTTGACAGATAATACGTTCAAGCCGCTCAGTCGAATGAGCTTCGATACCAAGAAATACGACGCGGCGTTGCAGGCGCAACTGGTCACGCAGACGGGCGATGTAGGGCTGAGCAGAGATGCAAATAGCCAGGCGAGGGTGCAGCCTTTCTTGTACTTTCCGGCTGGTGTGATACGAGGCTGTCTGGCGAGTCTGGGTATCACGGCGACGGTCACGGCGGACTGTGCAGCATTGCCGGCGGCGACGTTTCAAATAAGGACGGCGGGAGCGAAGAATTGAGCCTCATGAGCCTTTCACACAGTGCGAGGTCATCGTTTTAGCGGCATTGGGTGGTGTCAGGCGTTGATCGCTCTTCAGTCTTGGAAATAGAGCATATGGAAGACAATGTTATGGGCCGCATGAGAGCTTTTATTTTCAGCTATTTGGATGCAGTATCTGATTTTGCTCGCCCAGATGGGGCATACGTTGAGGCACATCACGCGTCAAGTTTTCAGTCATATTCGTTCGTCATCACCGGTGCTGCGGTGACACATCCTAGTAAACGATGTAAGAACATATTTATGAACGAGTAGATGCTGTTGACTCACTAAGAAGGGGGGTTCTTGACGAACTCAATACCCTTGGAGATGTTGCCCTTGAGGCCATCGTAGCAGGCCTGGAGCAGCTTCTTCTCGTGGTCGTTTGCGCTGCTGACAACGTCGATCGCCTTCTCGGCACCGTTGGGCTGTTCAACAAATCAGCCACTATAGCTTTCCAATCACAGAAACACTAACGCCAAGCTCGATGGGAACAGAGAAGAAGTCGGTGCCGGTAGTCTTAGCGATGGAATCACCACCGGTAACACCGGGCAGGTAGACGAAGCTGGGCTCGATGATGCCCTTCTCGCCCTTGGAGGCCTTGATGACCTTCTCGGCGAACCTGTCTTCTATGAGCTATTGAATGCGGATGCGACTTCATCGAGCATACCGGTAACCAGCGTACGCCATAGAAAGAGTGGCTGAACCTGCACCCTCCTTGGCTGCGACGACCTCGTCACCACCGAACTGCACACGCTTGACCAGTGCATCGAGCTTCTCTGAAGGGATGGTGACGCTGGGCTTGGACTGGCTGAAGAGAGGGACAATGGTCTCGCCAGAGTGGCCACCAATGACGGGAATGTTCAGGTTGGCGGGGTTCTTCTCGCCAGTGATCTCAGCGACGAAGGTCTCGGCACGGACGACATCGAGAGTGGTAACACCGAAAAGCTTCTTGGGGTCGAAGACGCCGGCGTTTTTGAGAACCTCGGCGGCAATCGGGACGGTTGAGTTGACGGGGTTGGAGATGACAAGGATATATGCCTTGGGGCAGTACTTAACAATGCCCTCAATGAGACCCTTGACGATGCCGGCATTGATCTTGAACAGATCGTCACGGGTCATGCCAGGCTTGCCTAGAAAGAAAGAATGAACCTGCTATGCCGCAACCGGACGTGGGGGTTTACTAACGAGGAATGCCAGCGGGAATGACGACGATGTCGGCGCCAGAGAGAGCGTGCTGTAGGCCGTCATCCTTGGGCAGGTAGCCTTTGACGAGCTATAGACTGTCAGCGAATCTGCTTGTATGACGTGATGGAGAGCGCTCGTACCGCTGGGCTCGAGATGTGGGACAAGTCGGTAGCGACACCAGGGGAGTTGACGACATCGTATAGGGCGAGCTCGTCGATGAGCTGGCAGGACTTGAGGAGCAGCGACAAAGGCTACTCTGCGAGTCAGCTTCTGTGTGTGCCAGGCTTGCTTGGCCGGTGGGGCTACCTGTCCAATGCCTCCGGCGGCACCAGCAACAACGGCTTTGACCATCTTGTTGAGTTGTGTAGGGAGGATCGCTATAGTGCGGGGGCGGGGTAGCTCCCAGGTGTTTGAAGTGGAGAGAGAGTGCAGGACGTGAGTGAGGACGAGAAGAGAGCAATTGAGCCACCGAAGCCTGTCTGGCGATGTGAGGATGAATGGGTGGAAGGGGGAGAAGAGGAACAAGTCGGTCCAAGTGGTGGTGCAGGAGGCGCGAAGTTTAAGAAGCCGTTATCATGTCCACACGGGTCTTCTGTTGGCTCTAGGCAGGTGGGGTAGGCACGGGCCAAGGGGTCTCAGATGTACAGTACTTCGTGGTCGATCTGTGGGGTGGGGCAATAATAGGAGAAAGTCTGAGACTCTGAGTGCGCGGTGAGCGAAGACCAGGAGGCATTCGTGTCGGAACGGAACGGGCAGGGCTGGACAAGAATGCAGGTACCGCGTCGAGCACGAAAACAAGGACGCATTTGCAGTGTATGTGCTACGTGGTATGTAGTACATAGTTGGTATTGACCTCATGACGCCATCTGGCCAACGAACACTTTCCGCGGCCGTACCATTACCCAAACACCATCCCTCAAGAAACGCCGTACGAAAGTGGAGCAGCATGTGACTGTCGGCCTCGATGTGTCTAATCGAGGGCAAATCTCATGACCATACAGCCCAGTCCAACGCTCGGATCCAACTAGGACGACTCGACGTCAGTTTCAAGGGCCAAAGTCCTCGCGTTCACCTTCAGCATCCGCGTCCGCCTCCTCGTGGCGGTAGCCTTGAGGATCGGCTGCTCCGGGATCTGGACCTCTGGGATTAACGGCATACATCTGCCGGGTCATGTCAATAGTCGCTTGCGTATGTACCAAGTTTATCGCGTACCTGTTGCTGCGCCATGGTGGGGTAAGGCTGGTAAGACTGCTCGAACATCTGTTGCTGTGCGTAGACCCCGGGGTCAGGGTTGGCATACATATTGGTCTGGCGGAAGTCTTCCTGCTGCGGGAGATGCTGGCCCATGCCGTAATCTGGAGGAGCCATGGGGTGCTGTGCGTGCACTTGTGGGGGCATACCACCGCCAGGTACTGCTGCCGAAGACTGCACGGCGGCGTTCTGGCCGCCGCTCCTCTTGTGTGGATGAGCTTCCTCACGCGGCACGATGTCAATGAGGAAGTCAAACATGTCCGACTTGGAAAGAGCCGAGGCAATGTCGGAGCGCTGGAGCGTGCGTCGCTTGTTCTCTTCGGCGTGGATCCACGCGCGCATGGTGAGCTCCGTGATGAAGATATCACAGCCTTTGGCGAAGAGGATGGGCGCCTCGGCCGAAATCATCTTGACCTCTGGGTCTGCCTTCATCACCTTTTTGATGCGCGCTAATGGCAGCTGGTGGAGCTTGTAGTCATGCTCGTCCGTCTCGAGCTTCGTGACCTGCTGCTGCCAGTAGGTGTTGAGGATGTCGCGGTAGGTGCCCGTCAGGCCTTGGTTGACCTGTGCTCGATTAGCGCCCCCTGTCTCAGCCTCGCGCGTGATGGCGTCGTACATTCTGCCACGAGCCAGTGAACAGCTGTGGGTCGGGCGCATGGCCTTGGGCGGCAATCTGGACCAAAATCAGCGGGGGGGAGTCAGCGCGGGCGCGCACCGAGGACGTACGGCTGCAGATGCGCCTGCAAGCAACGGTTAGCGGAGATGCAAGCGTGTGGCAGCTCGCGAGACCCGGCAGTGGGCATGACGTACCATAGTGACCTGTTTGTTGCGGGTCGTAGAGCGGATTGCCCGCCTGCCCGTCATATCGGCGGGGCGCAGCTGGGGCGGCGCGCATCTTCTGGAGGTTCTGGTCCATGCCGGCTTTGTCGCGCAGAGGTTACGCGGGCGCAGAGTCGGCGGGCGCGTGAGCAGTCTGATACGGCCGTCAAGCGGACACAAGAACCAGGGCCTGGCAACGGGAGGAGTGCGATCCACTGGACGGTCGAGGATCTGCGGCTGTCGTCGTCGTCGTTGTCGTCGTCGTCGTCGCGTGGGTGATGGGAGCTGTGGCCGCGCACGTGGTGTCGTGGTTTCGTCAGAGACGGTCAGGGCGGAGAGGCGGTCGGTGGGGAACGCCGCGGCTGGGGACGTCTCGCCCTGTTGATCTGCTCATGGTCAGCGTCGGCGTCCTTGCGAGCCATATCGTCGACGCCGCGGGTTGACTGACGATGGAGCGCTCCAGCGAATCAAATGTGTCCAGGACGGCTGTATTTTTAATTCTGGTGCTGGGTGCTGGTTGGTTCGTCGACGAGTCACGAATCGAAATCGGGCACAAGAGCCGCAACTAGGCAAAAGCTGGCCAACTGGAAGACCGTGGAACGACAGTCTGGGACTCTGGGCTCTGCTCTGGCACGCTGGCTCCCATGTAATTATACCGACGGCGTCCAAGTTCCAGCTAGCTAGGGCCCTCCTTCCGCCATGGTCACTCCCGCCGTGTTTTCCGTCTGCACTATATCTGCACGTTGCACGAGGGCTTCCAGCACCGTCGCAAGGTACTGTTTTATGCCGGTCTGGTCACGTCTCGTCCTCCCCTCAGGCCTCGGAACGCATCGTCATCACATCGGACGTGCCATCACAGAGATGCGAGCCTCGAATGCTTGGAAGATGGACCATGGAAGATGAAGCTCATTGGGTAGAGCAGCATCGATTGATTGGCTGCATGATGAGTTGTTCATTCGCGTACGCCAACGATGCAGCAAGGCATCATATGCCAACACGACCCGCCAAAATGAAGCGGACCGTCAGCGGTAGAGGAGATGCGTGGCCAGCGCGCTGCGTGAATGACGGAGCTTGGTTTTGCCGAGCGGTGGTCCGTGGGCAGTCTTACAAAGAAAAAGTTCGCGGCCTCGATCCTTCCACACCCTGCGCATCCCACCCTGCGAAACGCCAACATGGAGCGGCTGCCAGCGCATCAGCCTCTCCTCGAGGATGACACCGACGAGGAAATGTCCGACGAGCAGATCCGCGAGCTGCTGAGCGAGGCTGCAACGCGCATGCGAGCAAAGGCCGCCGGCAAGCTGACTGTCACTCCCAACGCTCCGTCCAGGCTCCCCAAGCTATCGCCTGCTCACCTTGCCGACACGCACGAGAAGATGGAGGGCAGCATCACGCGTCTTGATCATTCCAAGCTTGTCGACAAAAAACAGCAAGCTCTTGCCAATGGAACGAAGAAAATTGACGACCCTCTAGCAATCAAGAAGAAGAAGAACGCAGAGGTACGTGCTTTTCATCTCCGTACTCTTGGATGGGTGTGTGTGGCACTGTTTTGATCGGTTATTGTCATCGTACAATGTACCACCCAGCCGATTGCTGATCAATCCTGGAAGAGCTATGTACCACACCCCCCCATCTCAAGAGTCCTCCGCGCCGGTGATGATACTTATCCCAATATCTCCTACTGAGCAGACTCGGGTCCCGTCTTGGGTACTCTCCTGCAAAATTGATGCTTTATTAGTTCATAGTTACACTGAGGCACTGCAACGCACAATTTGGCTGTCTATAAGATATGCTCTAGCAAGTTACTGACGATAATTCAGGAAAAGAAGTCGACCGCGGGCGCGCAATGGTTCAACATGCCAAAGACCGAGCTCACACCAGAGTTGCGTCGCGACCTGCAACTTCTTAAGATGAGAAATGTCCTGGACCCGAAACGCCACTACAAAAAGGACAACTCGAAGAATGACATCCCTGCTTTCTCCCATGTCGGCACTGTTGTCGAAGGCGCAACCGAATTCTACAGCAGCCGTCTGAACAAGAAGGACCGCAAGCAGACCATCTTGGAGGAGGTAATTTCCCAGGAGCAGGACAATGGCCGCTTCCAAAGGAAGTACGAGGACATCAACAGGAGCAAAGCGAGCGGCAAGAAGGCCCACTACAAAGCTGTTCAGGCGAAGAGGAACAAAGGCCGAGTCGTCAAGCCTTGAGCGCAATGATTGTCCGGACAGGTCCACTCACATCATTCTATGCAGCGCGCTGCCATGATATTGCTTTCTCACGCAGCCAGGACGGCGCTCTACTCATATAGACTCGCCAGGATTTGCTTTACTAGCGCCTGCATGTCTTTTGCGGCCTCCCTACCCGCCACCAAGACTTCCTCATGGTTTGCCTTGCCCTTGCTGAGATGCTCGGTTAACTCTCCGCCGCTCATACTTTGGATTTCGGGATCGTCTCCACGTGAGCCTGCTTCGAGGACCGCCACATTAGTTACCAAGCTGAAAGCTAGAATTCGCATGCCAGCATGTCGCGCAACAATAATCTCAGGTACTGTCGACATGCCCACAACGTCTGCGCCGAGCATACTGAGCATCCGACACTCTGCTCGAGTCTCGTATCTGGTCGCAGTTAGCTTTGAACATTGTGTAGGCTAAGAAGAAGAGTGGGTTGTATAGGACTGATGACTTACGTTGGACCTGCGACGAAAGCGTACACACCCTCGTGTAAACGACGCTGCTGTTTATCGAGGCCAAGTTTTACCCAAGCCTGGTGCGTACGTCTCCGCAGGTCGAGGTCATATGCGTCAGATAATGGTGGGAAGCGAACACCGAACTCATCAATGTTGGGTCCCCGCAGCGGGTGAGCCCCAACGAATCCTGCCATGAACAGGTGCTATCAGAATTAGCCTTAAGAAACATGGTCATACGGGCAAGACGCACGTCGTTCAGACACACGATGTCTCCGACGCGGTAGTTCTGGTTAAGGCCACCCGCTGCGTTGGTAACTACAGACACTGTCAGATCTCGTCCAACAATCCTGTCACTCTCAACATACCAATCATAGCTTCGACTCCGAGTAGTTTACACACTCGAGTAGCGAATGTAACAAGGTCCATCGTGTGACCTTCATAGAAGCTAAGCGTGTCAGTGGCGTATGTGTCCAATCGTGATGCTGCGAAACTGACTGTGCTCGCCCAACCAGAAGCGCTACAGGTGTCTTCTGCGGCCCTATCTGCCCGAACACAAACTTGCCTGCGTGACCCTGAACTGTCGTTACACGACGTCAGTACGTGACGCTAGAGGTGAATCCTCGATGTTTGATCTTTTTCTGACTCCCGAGTTGCCCACTTACCAGTGCTCCTTGGGAAATTTGGAATCGATCCATACTCAAGCTCGACTTTTGGTTCTGCTTCAATAGTATCTGCTAGTCCACCAAGTCCAGAGCCGCACACGATGGCTACTTGGGGGTTTTGGAGGGCCTCGGGTAGTTGGGAGCGCACATATTGAGCGGTTTCGGCCGCTCGAACATAGGCGTTGGGTGTCGATAGTGTGTCCTCCATGATGTAGAGATTCCAGACTTCAAGGATTCAGAGTGAAGAAGAATAACAGTTTTATGGGAGAGGAAAAGTGTAGTGATATTTTGGACCTGGTGGAGTGGCTGCCGGAAAGGGAAGGTCTGCGGTGGGTTCCGAAGGGCGCTTTCTGCCGGGCGGTGAGCGCATGAACGCTAGCGCGGATCAATTGCAGAAGTTCGATGTGCGGCGTGCACGTCGCGACATCATCAATTATGGCGGCGCCACGATGTGCCAGGCTTTTGTTGGGGCCAGTAAAGAGGACAAAGGTGTGAATGGCGCACTGTAGACTACATTGGTGTGAGGAACAGCTATTGACATACAAACAGATAACACAATCGCGCCGACCATGCATCCAAACTTTCTCGCGGACGAAGAGCTCGGGGTCGAATGAAGACCGTGAGGATATGGAGGCATCAAGAGATGGCAAGACTCTACAAAACTTGATGGCGGATCTGGAAGGTGGAGATATGCCACTGGACCAGCGATTGCAGGACATGGGACTCGATCCCAAGAAACACAAGGCGTATGGCGGACACCACATCTCGAACAGCACAATGACAAGCATTGACATGATTATAGACTCTATAAAAGCCAACAAGAAGTCGAAGAGCGCTGGCGAAACAACGACCCCAAGACCCGCGAGGAAGCACAGCGAAGATGGAAAGAAATGCAAAACACACCCGACCACTTGACCCTTCTCAACATGTACAAGGCGAAAGGCGTCGAGCCCATTCAACTCGCAAAGTCCGTCTACCCACCATTCCCAACCAATCCACGTTAGTAACCCTTCCCACAGAGAACGCGGCATAACTCTCCCCACCGACAAACCCCCCCTCGACCCCAACCTCCAAGAACAACTCTCCGCCCTCCGCACCCCACTCAACGTCCGCGCCATCAATCTCCGCCCACTTCGCCGCACCGCCCCCTACGGCGTCCCTGTCTGCGACTTACAACTCCGCACATATTCGATCCGCCCTTTACTCCTCTTCGCCGACTTCGCCGTCCGCGCAGCATACTACATGGGCCTACCCTGCCGTGGACCAGTTCCCTTGCCCAGGATCACAGAGCGCTGGACTGTCCCCCGCGCGAATTTCATTTTCAAAAAGTCCCAGGAGAACTTTGAAAGGATCACCATGCGGCGGCTTGTGCAGATTCAAGACGGACACTCGGATGTGGTCAAAGCGTGGTTGGCGTTTTTGGCGAGACATCAGGTTCCAGGCGTGGGTATGAAGGCGAATGTTTGGGAGTATGAGGATTTGGAGACTGCGACGAGGGCGGGCGTGGAGGTCAAGGAGGGCGATTGGAGTCGGAGGAGGGAGGGCCCGGTTATGGAGAAGGTGGAGGAGATTTTGGGAAGTCGGGGGTATAAGGAGGCGATGGAGGGGCATAAAGTGGAGGAGGATGTGCAGTTGAGGCCGTGAGGGGAAGGGGGGAAGGCGTATGAGTAACATGTATATGAAATTCAACGTGAGAGGATACATGTCTAGTACCTTTTGACTTTAGTGATCATGTCTGGGCATTCGTTCTACAAATCATGACCACCATCAAACAAGGTATCCGCTTGTGCATGTAAACAACCCTCCTCTTTTCAACGCGTCATCCTCATCTACATCTCCACCCTCTCCCCCTCCATCCTTTCATCCGCAAGTAATACCTCCAACAACGCATCCAAAAACTCCCCTTTCAACCCCTTGCCCTGCAAATTCCTCACTTTATTCAACACACTATCCCCGTTATTCACCGTATTCCACACATCCCTTTTCTGCTCCAAATCACTCGCGCCGCCATCGATGATATCATAGAGTCGTGGCAAGGGATCGATAACGTCTAGTTCAGGGCCATGCTTGGCACCTAGATCAACGATGATGGCGTGCGATGTGGGTATGGATGAGAGGGTGATGAGTGTGCCTGTTGTGTCGGAAGAGAGTTTGTGAGCGAGGTATTTAGCGTGGTATTTCTTTGCCGGGCTTGTAGTTAAGCACGTAATGTCCTCGGCGTGTTTAGGCGTGTAAGCCAATAACCTAATCTTCCAGTCTCGTTTAGACGGTACGGCATCTTTGCTGTTTGAAAGGCTCGCAGGGCCGATTTTCAACACGCCTGTGGACTGCTTGTAGATTATTGGCGTGGAAACAAAGTGCACGGAATTCTCGTCGTCGGCGCACAAGTCGTCGTCGTGGTGCGAAATCATGCTGAACCCGCCGTCGTCGACGTGCGTGCCTGATGCGTCGTCCTCGAGGAGCATGAACGATCCGTCTGCGCCGACAACGACGAGGATCTCGAGGGACGTGGGGTTCGGAGACCCGGATTCAGGACGCCACGCGCCGTCGAGAGGAATGACGGCGCCTTCGGGCGCGAGGACGGGGGTTTGAGCGAGCGGGCGGTGCATAGTCAAGTCGCCTTTACGATTGTATACGAGCCCAGTGAAGATGTCGACGTATTTGCCTGCTGGGAGCCAGACCTTGGCTGCGCCGAGGCGGGTGGCCGAGTCGCGGGCTTGGGTGATGGGGGCGACGATAAGTTCGCTGCCGAAGCGGAATTGGTTGGGCACGTTGTAGGCTTCGTCGTCTTCGGGGTAGTCCCAGTACATGGGCTGGATCAGGGGTTCGTCGTCGGATGCGGAACGCGCGTTCATGGTGTAGAGGTAGGGGATCAAGCGATGCCGGAGGCGTAGTGTGTCTTCTACGATGCCGCATGCTTCGACATTGAAGCGCCAGGGCTCGCGCGTGTTGAAGGGGTTATTGTCGGAGTGAAGGCGCAAGATGGGCGACCAACAACCCAGCTGTACCCAGCGAGTGTATAGCTCGTCGTCCTTGTAGCCATGGGTATGTCCGCCGATGTCGTTGCTCCACCACCCGTATCCAATGTTTGAGGCCGTCGCCGTGAATTCGGGCTGGAAGTGCAGCGACTCCCAAGTGATGACCGTGTCGCCGGAGAAACCAATTTGGTAACGCTGCGCACCTGGCCCACCGAATCGCGAGAAGATTAGGGGTCTTTGAGATCCGCGGCCGCTGTCAAGGAAGTGGAAGTGGTTCAGAACCCACAGTGGGTCAACACCAGGAATCTTCGATGTGTTGCCCTGCTGCCAGTCGATCCACCAAAAGTCAACGCCGCGCTTCTCGTGCTGGTGGTGCACAATGTCAAAGTAGGCGTCCATGAACGTCTTGTCCGTGCAGTCAAATTCAACAGTCTTCTTCGTCGCAGGGTCTATGCCAACATATTTCGCGACCTCAGCGTACTGGTCTTCAAAGTGCTGGATGCCGGCCGCAGGGTGAAGGTTGAGGGTGATCTTCATGCCACGGTCGTGCAGCTTCTTCATGAACTTGTCTGGATCGGGGAACAGATTTTTGTTCCAGGTGTATCCGGTCCAGCCATTCATGCCATTTGGTATGGTGCCGTCGGTCAAGTGCCAGTCCATATCGATGACTGCCACGTTCACGGGCACATTGTCTTTCTCGAAGTGGTCGTGAAGATCCATGTACTCCTTCTCATCGTACGCATGGTATCGGCTCCACCAGTTGCCCATGGCATATCGTGGCAGCAGAGGCTGGCTGCCGGACACGGCGTAGTATGCGCGCATGGCTTCCCTGTAGTCGCGACCATACATGAAAATGTAGTGGTCGCTCCTCTCGCCTTCTCGCCGGCCGGCAATCCAGCCGTTGTTCTCAAACAGCATAGACTCGGAGTCATTGAGGACTGCGATGCCCTCCCTCGAGAGCACGCCATGGTCGAGATTTGTCCTGCCGTTTACGCCGTCGAGCGTGCGTGTCGTTCCGCCGAGGTTGGACACATCTTGTCCATATGTCCACGTTCCCGTGACGGCGCCCTTGAGATTGATCTTGAGGCCGTCGGAGCTAAACTTCTTCTTGTTGTACACCACGTGAAGGCGCTTCGTGACGATCTCGATGCCATGGCCGCGGTCCCAGACATAGAAGTCGGGCACCGCCAGCCTGCGGTTGATGGCAAATGTGGATGCGCGGTCCTCAAACTTGCCGTCCGCGGCCCACTCGAGGCGCAGCAGCCCGTCGGTCAGGACGGTAAAGCGGTACTTGTCGCCCGCAACAATAGCATCCAGGTGCGCGGCATGGCGCGTCTTGAAGTCGTAGCGCGCAGGCTTGGTCATGATTGCAATTGTGCTGCGAGTTTCTACAGTGTCGGGCCGAGCCCCTTATGTGTGCAATCGCGCGAGGGGACGCCAGGCCACGGCGGAGCACTATGACGCCGCCATCTCCACGTTTGTTTGACGATGCTGGGGGAGGACGCTTGGACATGGTGGCTAAGCCGCGGCATGTCTTGAAAGCGGTAACGCGCCACCTCAGCGTGGTCGAGATGGCTCAGGCGAGCACATCACACGACTGGAAAATAGTCCGCTTTCCTGCCGCAATAAACCCTCGAGGCCTGGGAACCGCTGGGGATGGTCGCCCGCGCCGGATGGCGTTACGGAAGAGAAATTGGCGAGTGTGCACGCGACGGCGTCACTTGCAGCTGCGGACCCGAACAGCATGAACATCACGTGCATGATGCGGACGAACCCTTGGTCACACGTTCATCAAGAATTCAGCAGGTCCGAATCAAGATACTGCCACGACCTCAAGTCTCGGGGTCCTCGGTGATGGTAGGCATGAGGGCGTTTGGAGTACCAGCAGCGGCAATATCACGGGAGTCGTTGTGCATGGGATTGCGAGCGTCTTCTGCTCACTGCAGTCTCGCGGCCATCGTACCAGGCCTTAGTTCACCACGCCTCAACAACACTAGAGTATCGTGGTTTCTGTTTTTATGCTGTGATAAAGTGGGCGTTCAAATGCAGAGGAGTTGAAGGACAAAGACCACCAAAACCAGATATGATGTGTATTTCATCTTCTTCTTGTCTGCTCCCTATCTACTCGACCCAGACTAGGTCGAACGTAAGTACTGTTTGTGAGAACTACCCAACAACCCCGAGCTCTATCCTGGTATGTGTGCTTGCTCAGACGCCATTTACAAAGTAAAATGCTTTGCCCGCCTGTGAAACTCCGTCGCTCACCATGATGCTTCAAGAAAAGTACCCAAGGGGCCATCCGAGTCCTTTGATAGTGAAAGAAAATAGGAGTAGCATGATAGAGCGCCTGCAAGTGTGAAAATCGTATATCGTTTCCATTTTCGTCATCCATAAGGTCTTAGCAGGAGCTCGCCTCGCTGCTCAGAATACTTCCTAGCTCTTCTCTCAGTCTTCTATGAGCTTCGCGATCTGGGCCTTCCTAAGACAGCCGCCTCCTGAATGGTTCGTCAATCTCCTCTTCCTTCTCTTCGTTGACGCGAAGTGTGAGCCAGGCAGCTACGAGAGCGCAAAGGCCGCCGAAACGCAATACCCATGCGACACTGTCGTCTCCCGCCGTGCCTCTAGGCTTCTGTAAGAACTTGAACATGATTGCGCTGACAAGAGTAGCGATGACTTGGGGCGCGGCGATGGCAACGTTGTGAATACCGAGCACGACACCGGCTGAGTCGGCACCCGATCCAGATGCATCGTCTTCACCTGCTGCAATGAGCTGCGACTCGCGGTCACGGGGGCGGATGATACCGCGGCGGATAGCGTCGCGCTTTGAGATCTCGGAAGAAATGATGGCGAACGGAGCCCAGTTGGTGATACACCAGGGAATACCAATTGCGCCCACGAGAAGGGTTGCACCGAGAGTAGACTTGATAAAGAAGGTAAGAACCATAAGGGCTGCAAAAGCAATGTGCGAAAAGACCCAGGCACGACGGAGTGTTAGTGACTTTATTTGCAGGATATCCAATGCCTGCAAAATCTTTTCGTTGAGTGTCCTAGGGGTACCCTTTGGCGTGTGAGACAAAGCAAAGTAGCCGGAGCCGCCCATAGAGTGTGGTGTTGCTGGTGTCATGGGCGTGGCAGGGGTGTGCGGTCGATCAGGCTCGGGTGCCTGAAAGGTGGGCGGAATGACAAAAGGAAACACGACCGACGCCGCAAACGTTACGACAGCGAACAGTAACAGTGCCCTGGTGCCTATTCTCGTAGCATCTTCCCATATAGCGTCTATCTCTGGATCGGTCATGTGGGGGTTCTCCTCGAAGAAGGGGTCCGCGTATATCTCCCCGACGTAAGTGGTGATGTAGAAGAGAAAGGGGAACCATCCGATCCAGGCAAAGAATTGCACCTCACAGACGCGCTTGATCTGAGCAGGAAGCGAGTGGACCGAACGGTATAGGTTCTTGAAAAATGCGATGACGCCGCCTTCTTGCTGCACCGGCGCCGCGTCAAAAGTCGGATCGCGCTCAGCGCAGGTGCTGACACTGATGCCCACGGTCAATGCCATGATGAAGGACGCAATGGCACACAAGACCTTGAATTGAGAGTCTCCAAGCCAGGGAAGGTATTCTGGAAGCTTGATGTAACCTGCCAGATAGCCAGCAATATTTCCAATACCGGCCGATCGCATCAGCCACGCATTCGCGGATTCCTGTTGATGAGTGGGGGCGACATCGACTATGTAGGCTCGAACACCGGCTTGGACTGAAAAGATGTGAGCATTTGCAAGCAGTCGGTGAAAAACAAGAGGCTGCACTTACTGACATTGATAGCGAAATCCAGCACGTATACGAACAACACAGCAAAGAGCATGACGCTCGTCTTCACAACGGCAGATTCAGAATCAGCCCCAAAGATGCCTAGGAAGCCTGAAATTAATTCCTTGGCCCAGGACAGAACCATGAGGGAGAGTATAGTTGCTGCAGCGCCGCCAACGATGAACGGTCTTCTCTTGCCCCATGGCAAACGGCAATTGTCACTTTTGAGGCCGACATAGGGTTGGACGAGGACACCAGAAAGAGGGCCGGCGATCCAGACAAGGGCTAGCATGGACTTGCTGAGACCGAGGGACAGGAGATAGGGCTGTACGTCATGTTAGTATGTGTAAGCGAAGGGTGGTAACGCAGGTCATAGTGCGGTCGAGTACTCGATCCAGGATAGGTTGTGCAGCGGGGAAAAAGGCAAAGACGCATGACGCACCGAACCGTTGGAAGTCTCGACAGACCACCCGATCTGCAGACCGAGTCCGCCAAAGGTGAGCAGGAAGAGGAACCAGCTGCTCTTGGTTTCTTCCGTCTGGTGCTCGCCCAGCCAGTCGTCGTCGTCGTCGAGCGGGGACATGGACTCCTTGAGGAGCGGGTCCATCTCTCTCGACATGCTCCCGGGCTGTACGAAGGGCGAGTGCTCCTCGACCTCGTCGATGAAGTCGACGCGGGGTCTGCCTTCGGTGGTGGGGCGTCCGCCGCCCGAGGTGTCGCGGCCAAAGGATACGAGTTTGGGGCGGGGTCGGGGCCGCTGCGGCGTGTTGGTGTCGAGGCTCGGCAGATCTCTTGGGGACGCGAGCGGGGAAGTCGGGGGAGAAGGGGAAGAAGCCCCGTCGGGTCGTGAGGACGACATGCTGGCGGCTGGCGGTGGCTCTGCGGGGGATGCAGCGGGTGTTCTCACTGGACGCGTGCGGGGCAGAGATGTCGAAATGGCAGAGAGACGTGGGCGAGGGGCATCACCGTGCCATGTTCTTCGGTAACAGTCTAACGAGCCGCCGAAGGTCTGGCTGGGGGATTGCCGGCAGATGATGCGTACAATAGAGGCAGGGAGGGAGGGAGGGAGGGAGGCAGGAAGGCAGTAAGGCAGGAAGGAAGAGGCGGTGTAGGTCAGGTGCAATCCTGCAGCCCACGGCCTTGGAAGTTGGAGCAGCGGTTCGCGGGTGGTTTTGCACATGACGTCGTTGGTGGCGGGGTCAGCCACACCCAGGCTGCCGGTCTAGGCCCGAAGAGCGCATGGTGGCTTGATGGGCGAGCAGCGGGGGGCGGGGCCATGGCGCCAAGCAGCAAGCAGCGGGCCAGCGGGGCGTTGAACATGGGTCATGGGACTGGGACTGCTGAGCTGCTCCGACTCGCATCGCGACAGGGCCAGAAGCAGAACACGTGCTCTCTCCGATCAGCCTCATCGCATTGCTTCTGTCTCGCATCCGCACCCGCACTCGCGCAACCTTGCCTTGCGTCCCAACCCAAGGCCGCCCTTGGTGGAGCGCTCCGCGGTCGACCCGCCAACAGCCACCTTTCACCTCTGCGCCTTCACCTGACACGGCCTCTGCTGATGAGCCCGCGACGGTGAGCAGAGCATGGCTTCGGTAGTCGGATGGTGGGCCATAGGCCAGATACTGAGTAGGCCTCCAACTGCATGCTCGCTCCAGTGCCCAGAAGAAACACTAACGAATGCTCGCCTGCAGAGCGCGATGCAGACGACGCAGACCCCGATGGTCAGTTCCTTCCTCACCCAGCCTCCACCGCCCTCGAGTCTAACGCGACCATGTAGAGGAGCCAGAAGCCGGCCAGAAGGAGATACTCACATCATGGGCCCTGTCCATCCTCATCGTCCTGCTCATCATAGCCCTCTTCACGAGCTACATCCTACACACCAGGAAAATACAGGCAGTCCACGAGACTGTCCTATCAATCTTTGCTGGTATGTCAAATATGGCTTGGCTGTTCGGCCGCACAGTGGCACGCTTCTGCTGCTAGCCACCACCTGCATCACTCCGTAAACGAACCGCGCTACGGCACCTCACTAACACCCTTCAGGTATGGTCGTCGGCCTCGTCCTGCGACTGACGGCAGTGGCATCGGTGCGCGATGTTGTGAGCTTCGACTACCAGATGTTCTTCAACCTACTGCTGCCTCCCATTATTCTTTCGGCTGGCTACGAGTTACACCAAGTATGTCCAGAACCAACGTCAATGTCACCTGCACTCACACATACAGGGCAACTTCTTCAGACACATCGGCGCCATTCTAACCTTTGCTTTCGCAGGAACATTCATCTCCGCCCTTGTGCTTGGCCTCATACTGTTTCTTTGGACCCGAATTCCCCTCGATGGCTTTCAAATCAACTTTGTCGAGGCCATGTCAGTGGGCGCAACGCTTTCCGCCACAGATCCCGTCACTATTCTTGCCATCTTCGACACGTACAAAGTAGAGCCGAAGCTGTACACCCTCATATTTGGCGAATCGATCCTCAACGACGCAGTTGCCATTGTCTTGTTCGAGACGGCGCAAAAGTACAAAGACGGCGCCGAATCGCTCGGCATAATCAGTTTATTTGAAGCCTTTGGTATCTTCTTTGGCGTCTTCTTTGGAAGTCTGTTCATAGGTGTCATGGTCGGGATCGGTGCATCGCTGATGCTCAAGTTTACATATGTGCGACGATTCCCCAAAATGGAGAGCTGTCTCATTATATTGATCGCATATCTGACATACTTCTTCTCGAATGCGATTCACATGTCTGGTAATGACTTTCACTTCACCAATAGGGAACAAGCTGACAACGCGCAGGTATTGTATCTTTGCTATTTTGCGGCATTTGCCTTAAGCATTATGCCTACCACAACATGTCCCGCCGCACCCAACTCTCGACCAAATTCGTGTTCCAAGTCACTGCACAATTGTCTGAAAACTTCATCTTCATCTATCTCGGACTGTCTCTCTTCACAGATGACAAGCTTGAGTACAAACCTCTTTTCATCCTAATCACGGTCGCCGGGATTTGTGCCGCTCGATGGTGCGCAGTCTTCCCCCTCTCGAAACTCATCAACGCCATCTCGAGGTACCGCCAGCATCGCCGTGGAGAAGAAATCGTCGAAGAGATACCCTATGCTCATCAAGCCATGATCTACTGGGCGGGTCTGCGAGGTGCTGTGGGCGTTGCTCTTGCTGCGGGTCTGACTGGTAACAACGGGGACACACTTCGTGCCACCGTCTTGGTTGTTGTGGTGCTAACGGTCATCATCTTTGGCGGCACCACAGCGCGTATGCTTGAGATCCTCGGTATCCGCACCGGTGTGGTTGAAGAAATCGATTCCGACGACGAGTTCGACATCGAGGTCGTCAATGGCGGAATGTATGCACGTAACAAAGGTCAGGCCATAGGGCACACTCCACGTTCCAGTCAAAACGGTTACACCATGAATAATGTCAACGGTAACGAAGGGACCTATTCAAGTGGCTCCTTCGCACAAAACAGCCCGCCGACAAGGCCAGATGGCTTCCCACTCCGGCGAAACTCGAGTCGCCAACGTCGATCGGACGGGCAAGACCAAGGCCTCTTGAGCCCTCATGATAGCGGTTCCGCTGATGAGGACGATAATGATCTTGACCTGCCTCCTAATGCTCGTCGATCTCCAAACCGAAACCCGTCGCCATTAGGACTTTCAAGCGATCCTGCTCTGTATCCGACATCGGGTCATAGGGCAGACGAGTCGAGTGCGGTAGAAGGCTCGAGCAGGATGGCAACTGCGACTGGTGCGGTGAAACAACTGTTCAATGAGATCAGTCACGACCCTGCAAACGCTTTTAAGCAGATTGACGACGGATTTTTGAAGCCACACTTGTTGTTAGATCCCGGTAAAGGACCTGGGTCGAATAATGTCTGATTGGGGAGAATAGGCACAAATGGCGTTCGGACATTTGGGGCATCACATCGCAGTCCTATAGTACAGTAGGCTGAAAACCTCACTAAAGGACATTCGCCTCAAATCCAGCATCATACTTCCTCTAGACAAATCGGCGTTGCTTCTACATTGTCCCCTTTCTTCGCCCAGATCCTCTTTGCAAGGAGTGCTGAGTGCTGAGTGGGCAGCATACAAAAGCTCGCAGCACATGTCGTCTAATAAACGCGGGTCAGGGATTTGGCAAAAATACCGTGTCAGCCTGCACAATGTCAATATGCGCAAAGAGCGGCCTGCTGGTATGTTGGCGGCTGAATCTCCGAACCATGGTGACACACGAATTATTACGATCTGTATCAACAGACCTCCCGGTACGGAAACAAGTACCCAGCATTTTTGCAATGTCTGACACGACACCAGATGACAAAAGTCTTTGGCATATACATGCAGCTTTCTGAGCAGTGGCGCCGAGCACACCTTCATATGTCGTTGCTTCAAGCTTAAAATTCTCCTTGGGCGCGAGGCTTGCAAAAGGTTAGTTCGAAGCTTAAGGCACATTAGGGAAGTCACCAAGCGTGTAGCTTACCATAAGGGGCAATTGCACTACACTAGTGCCCATTACGCGGACCCACTTCCATATTGTCATTTCAGACTTGAGACCATCGCATCTTACCCGACCACTTACAGTCGCTCCTCTAAACACCCTGATCCCTTTACTGCATCTCAATCCCCGGGTGGCGACGACTGCCGAGACCCCTCGTGCTGTCTGGATAGCCTCATTCCGAGCACTTGCACCACGCTATCGAAAGCATTACTCCGTACCATCTGCAACACCCATAGTCGGTAACTGTCGCTCAAGACTGCTAGTCGCGAGCAGTTGCCGCACTGACAGCAACCCCAATATGGCGCGACAAGCTAAACTACACCCCACACTTTCCGTCTATACTCCACGTAGCATGTCTGTAGACTCGCAGTGAACCTGATCCTAGGTCTGGCATAATTTCTGCGAGCATTTATTCGCAAGTAACTAAGCATTGCCAAGGCGAAATGATCTATCAATCAGATATCCAAAGCCTGTTCGATCACCACACACGCGGCATGTTTCGTATCCTGCCACTTCCCTGGGTGCGAGACTCTAAAGACTCAGGAAACCAGTCCACTCTTCGCCTTTGAGTCGAAAGAGCCTCGAAGTTCACCGTTAATCAAAACATACAGCGTCATGTGCGCACTGGAGCCACTGGAAAGAAGTTTTGCACCAAAGGCGACCCAAATCATCGCGGCGCAAGCACTCGGGAACATGGTCGCGGTCTTCACCTCATCTAATCAAGGTGGGTTATAATATGTACATTATTGAGTGTGGCCTTTGCTCACTAGCCATGAAATTTGGCGGCGATAAAGTGCTCTATGGGAACAGAGCAAGCAACTACCGACGATTGGGAAGAGAGAACCAACTCTTCGCGTTGAAGTGCGTACGGCAGATGAAAGCAACGCTCATGAAAGCGAGGACGCCTCGAAGGCTACGTTCGAGGTTTCGCGAGATAGCCGCTTTCGCCACTATTGACACCACGACCTTGTGGCAAAATGCTACATGGCGCTAGAGGAAGACTAACCAAGCCTATTGTTGATTGCAGCGAGGCTCAATATGTCTGCGTGGGCATTGTGGGGTCGGAGAGTGGGCATCCCTGCCACTGCAGGATCTCTCCTGGAACGTTCATTTCATCACGGTTTCGGCACGGTCGCCGAGGTTAACAATTCATACATCATTCCTAGAGCAAAGAATCCAAAGTAGCACTGGAAGCACTGTGGTGTGTGATACAGTGTCGCTGCGTACGGGCTTGCAATATTGCAATAAACAGTGTTTTGGAAAGAGGACACGGGCAAAAAGAACCACATATCAAGGTGTTCCTCCATGCAAAGAGCACTCTGCATGTTCCCCGTTTTGGATTGCTCCGAAGCGCTATCGCCTCTGAATTAATCTTTTCATGCGCTATTCGCCAATTGTCATTTGAACTGGTACCTGCGGTAGTAGACATTGCTTCCACGATCTCCATCTAAGCCTCTTCTCTCCAGCGCTAACATGCACAGACCCTCAAACCCATCTACAGACGGGCCTGCTTCCTGATGAGTTATATGTTCTGCTCACATGACGCTAGTAGTTTACTACCGGGAAACCCTTTTGGTCAATGTGCCATATAAGAGGCTCTTCGAGCCCCAAGACTTTCCACATCGCCACCTCCAAACAATCATTCTCATCCCGCCTGTCGAACAAAATGAAGGGCATCTTCGCTGCCGTCCTGGTATTGGCCACCTCGAGCGTGCTTGCCGCTCCCTCTCCTGCTGAGAACGGTCCCATCACCGCCCGCGCTGTCAACGCCGCCGCTGCTGCTTGTGCCACTCCTGTCACTCTTTCAGGCAACCCCTTCGCTTCTCGCAAGATCTATGCCAATAAGTTCTACTCTTCCGAGGTGATCTCGGCTGCGTCTGCTATCAGCGACCCTGCTCTCGCTTCTGCTGCCGCCAACGTTGCCAACGTTGGTACCTTCCTCTGGATGTAAGTTTGCTCCAGTTTTTTGCCCTATAACCAATTCTAACTTCAATGCCAGTGACACCCGTTCCAAGATCGCCGTCGTCGAAGACGGTATCAAGGACGTTCCTTGTGACCAGATCGCAGCTTTGGTCATCTACGATCTGCCCGGACGTGATTGCGCTGCCAAGGCCTCAAACGGCGAGCTTCCCGTAGGCAGCTTGAGCGTCTACAAAACCGAGTACATTGACCGTGAGTAATAAGTTTGGAGTTGGTCTAGAAAGTAAATCTAACGACTTGCAGCCATCGTCGCCATCTTCAAGAAGTACCCCAACACTGCCATCGCTCTGGTTATCGAGCCCGATTCCCTGCCCAACTTGGTCACAAACTCCAACCTCCAGACTTGCAAGGACTCTGCATCTGGATACCGTGATGGTGTCGCATACGCCCTCAAGTCGCTCAATTTGCCCAACATTGCCATGTACATTGACGCTGGTCACGGAGGATGGCTCGGTTGGAACGACAACCTGAGTATGTTACATCATTATATACTCGCAATCTTTGCAATGACTAAGAATCCACACAGAACCCGGTGCCAAAGGTCTCGCCGATGTCTACAAGGCCGCCGGCTCCCCCAAGCAAGTCCGCGGTTTCGCCACCAACGTCGCCGGCTGGAATTCATACGACCTCTCCCCTGGAGAGTTCAGCAAGGACACCGACGCCCAGTGGAACAAGGCACAAAACGAGAAACAATACGTCGCTCTGTTCAGCCCCGAGCTCAAGTCTGCCGGCATGCCCTCGCAAGCCATCGTCGATACCGGCCGCAATGCCGTAAGTGGCCTCCGCAAGGAATGGGGCCACTGGTGCAACGTCAAGGGCGCTGGCTTCGGCGTCCGCCCCACTGGCTCCACTGGCAACTCTCTCGTCGACGCGTTCGTCTGGGTCAAGCCCGGTGGCGAGTCTGATGGTACCAGCGACACTAGCGCCGACAGGTACGATTCTTTCTGCGGTTATGAGGACGCTTACCAGCCATCTCCTGAGGCTGGTCAGTGGAACCAGGCCTACTTTGAGGATCTGGTCAAGAATGCCAAGCCTGCTTTATAAATGCCAAGCCTGCTTTATAAATGCCAAGCCTGCTTTATAAATGCCAAGCCTGCTTTGTACATACCACGCAAGCTTTGATATAACGTAAAGATAGGAAGATACGAGGGAAGTTTGTACATAGCTTGTTAAAAAAATTGATAAGGTGTGTAAAGAAGAAAAACGAATCTAGAGAACTAACAAATATAGCTTTCTTCCTTTTCTGATTTTTGTTGGAGTTATAATGTAAAGTATTTATAAAGTTGTAATTGAATTGATAGAAGTAGACTCTAAAGGAGCCGCTTAAATAGCTACACGCTAGGCCTTATTAGGCTAATAAATAAGCTACCAAATAACTCCTTCTCTTACACTAATAGCTATTTCCTTTAATACTCTCCTAAAATAGTATAAGTAAAGTAAACCTAATATAGCCTTTATAGTAGTAAACGTATAGAAAGGTAAAGCCTTAGTATAGACGTTAGAAGCGTTTAATACTAAAGATATATACTTAATATTAAAGTTTCTATCTTAGTATCTTTTATAAATAAAGTATAAGTAAATAGTAATATACTATAACTAAGCGTTAATTTAGTAATTACAAATAAGTAAAAGAGCTAACTAATTATTACTCTTAAGAAAAAATCTCTAGTTAACTTAATAGAATAAGTTAAGTTTAATAAGAGCTATCTTAACTTATAGTAAAAAAGTAGTAGTATATAAGTAAGATATATACTTAGCCTTGTATATAAATTTAGCTAGATATAATTAACACTTTAAGCTCTAAAAGACTATAGATTTAGTAATTTACAAAACGTATCCTAAAATAGATTGTATAGTATCTAGCTTAGATTCTTATAATATATTAGTAAATATAATAATATTAAGAAAATACCTAGACTATAAAGCTAAATATAATAAGTAGTAAGTAAGGCTTTCTTAAAGGTAATACAAGACCTAATACGCAGCTTTAAGATTAAGATCTAATAGATTAGAGTTAAACTTTACTAATATAGATATAGTATAGGCTAAGTCTAGCTAAGTACTAATAACTAGATAGTTTAAGCTTCTAATTAGTTCTAAATACTCTTTTTAGCAACCTAGATTAACGTCCTAGTTAGAGATTTCTAGGATTATATTTAGGTCTATAGAGGTCTTTCTAAAGTTATAGTTTATTATTCTAAATCTCTTAAGAACTTAGTAAGTGTAACTTATCTAGGAAATTGTAATACCTTTACCTAACCTTAAGATTTCTAGGCCTAATAAGTGTTAAATTTAGCTAAGGTCTTTATATATAAATTTCTTAAAGATTAACTTCTTAAAGTTCTTAATATTTTAAATATTACTAATAAGTAGAGAATTATTAATATAAACTATAATAATAATAGATCTAATAAAGATATATAGGTTAAAGAAAGATTAAATATATTCTTTTTCTAGAAGGTAGGTACTTAAAGTACTAAACAACTCTCTTCTAGATTACTTAAGACTATAGAGAGATCTTCTTAACCTTAGAGCTTTACTAGGTATTACTATAGTAGAAAGCCTAAGAGTAGTCTTATAAATAAGAAAAGGTAATAAGGTAATACTATATTTAAATACGCTGTATTAAAGTTAATCTAATAGATATTAAATTCTATAAAGATAGCCTAGAGAAGTAGAAGTAAGAGAGAGTTATATTAGGCTATAGGTAAGTAAGTTTTATTATAGTTAATTCTATGTCTTTAAGAGTAGCTCTAGGTAACTAGGTAGGCTTTATAATAAGTAATAGTTCTATTAACTAGATGTTTAATACTAAACACTTATAAGGCGTTAATTAGGTTAGATATCTGTTAGGAAAATTTAAAATTAATCTGATTGGGCTGATTGCTGCAACCCGCGGCAGCCTAACAGTAATACTGTCTACTAGGCAATTTGCTAAAGTTGCCCTACTTACTTCTAGTTGCTAGCAACCTAATAGTAACCTAACAGCAAGTTGCTTGTGTTGCCTGTGTAGCTTGTGTTGCTAATGTTGCTAATATCGCTAATTTTACTCACGTGACTGTATTGCTGTATATTTTAGGTTATGTAATTATTTCAAAAACTCAAAATATAGAGCGAAATCTCCTCTTTAAAATGCAGTATTCAGAATTTTAATAGCTAGTCTAATTATTAAGATATAGGGCGTTAAAGTTATAGACTTTTTTAAAAAAACTTTAAATATGTTTAACACAATAGATCTACGCGCCTGCAATACAATAGAGTATAATAATTGTAATCTACTGTAAAATCTGCAATTTAGTTACTTTTTCTTTAAAAAAAAATATAATATATTATCTAGTTAAAGTGCTAGAGCTTTAGCAAAAACAAGCCTTAGCAAAGAACTTTAAAACTCTACAAACTTTACTGCCTTACATCTTAACAACAAGAGCAGTTATAAAAATTCTAAATAGTGCGTTTTAAAGAGGGAATAAAGCTCTATATTCCAGGTTTTTCAAATAATTACGTAATTGTGCAGGTGGGGCAGGTAGAGCCAGTGGAGCAGGTAGAGCGTTTTGAGCGTTTCAGGCTAATTAGGCAGCCAGAACAAATAGGGGTAGCTAGGCACAGTAGACTACGGTCAAGAAATGTCTGGTCCACTGTTCCAACAGTGTCGCGGATGTCGCTAACTTTAATAACCTTAAGTTTTCCTAACGTCTCCTTAATATTAACTACTTCCTAAGTTCTAATAGATTTATAGAAGTAGAGTTTAGTTATAATAGTAGCTAGCTACTCTTTCTAAGCTAGTAAGAAGTATACTTTTTTTATATTATATAGTATTAGTTTATTATTACAGAGCTGTATAAGAAAAGAATAGATGTTATTATTCTTATATTAATAAGATTAATTCTTAGAATACTAATAATACTCTAATTACTACTACTATTGCTAGCTTAATTCTTAGCTTAATACATTATTATTGTATATTATATTTAGGCCTTAGGATTTCTTTACTAGGATAATAGTTCTTTTACTTCTTATAGTTATTAGTTAAGTAGGTAGAGGCTAAGAGAGAGTAGTATTCTTTTCTTAATAGCTAGAACTACACAGTAATTAAGGCAGTATCTAGTAAATTAGTAGTATTAGAAAAGATAGAAGAGTAGAAAATCTATTAGACTTTACTTTAGATAGTAAGGTAACATTTTTGTTTTTAAAATTAGCTAAATTTTAGGTTAGTATTGTAGTAGAGCGTTGTTTACCTCTAAGGCCTATTAGATTTAATATAGAATTAAATATATTATTATTAGGTGTGTGTTATATTATATGTTTTCTAATAGCTCTTTAGCTATTATATCTTATCTATGCCCTTAGCTATACCCTAAGCGTTCTTTAGACTTACTTTCTACATTACTTTACTACATCTCTCTCCTAATCTATAGAAAGAGGCCTCTTCTCTTTTATACTAAACGCAAAACTAAAATACTTAAACAAAAAGACTAATTTCTAAGAAAAAACAACTCTAAACTTTTTGTAATACTAAAGTAGTAACTAACAGGCCTTTAGTAAAAGAGTAGTGCCTATTTACAATCTTTTTCTATCTCTTTACATTACTAACTAACTTTCTCTTACCTAAACGCCAAAGCGCTATTAGCCTACGTTATTCTAACTTTACCTAGTGTTATAGCAGCGTTACTTAGGCAGACTTACGTTACAACTACAAATGCTTTAGACTACTCTATTATAATAAGTCTTGCGTTAGCTAACTTTACCTTACCTTTTAGCCTTACTCTCTTTTGGCTGCTCTACTTATTATTTAGTTCTTTATTACCTTTATTGCTAACTGCTTACTCTACGCCTCTCTTTTTCTTAACCTGCCTAATGCGCAGCTTTACTACTACTATACTGCAATTAGCTACTTAACTTCTCTACCTTATTAATAGGCGTTTTAACTAGCTCTAGCTTAGTTTGCATTATCTGCTTGTTACTTTCTTACTTTACTACTTCTATTTACTTTTAAGGTAACTTATCTGTACGCAGCTATACTACTTTACTCTAGTGTACACTCTGTTCTCTTACCTACTTAGCTACCTCTTCTTAGATAATTTAGCGCATTCTTACTTTAGGGCTCTAAGTTTCTAGCTTAGCTGTTACTAATAGTTGCTTAGTTAACGCTTTACCTTTAGTTAATTAGAAATTTCCTAATATACGTGCCTAACAATTTCTTAGCCTCTTAGTTGCACTTTACCTTTATCTTTAAGCTATAATAAAGAATAAGCTTATTCTTAGGCCTAATAGAAATACTTGCTTTCTAGTTTACAGATACCTAGTTAACTATTCTAGCTACAGTAATATAATTAACTAGAGTAAGTGCTAGTTTATTAATAAGTTAAGTTAAACGTGTACTAACATTTACTTTAGTTAAATTAAACAAGAATAAGAAGCTAAGCTACTCTCTTATTACTAAGCTCTAGTTAGTTTTTATTGCTCTTAAGTCTGCAGGAAAAACCTTTAGGCCTTATCTATTACTACTTACTATTAGCTCTTATTTAGAAGATAAATAAGTAAGCTTAGTTATTAAAACTAATAGGCCTCTATATATTAATAAGTTGCTTTCTACGTTAAGCAATTACTTTAGCCTTAAAAACAACTCTAAGGCTAAGAAGTATAAGATCTATAATACCTTTATTAAGAGCTTAATCCTAAGCTATACTAACTACGCTATTAATATAGCTTTTATTAAAGATAAGTCTAAGCACTTATGCAGTTACTGCGTAAGAGCTAGTAAGATGTTTAAGTCTACTAGCTTATATATATAGTTTAGGTTCTAGAGTAAGCTACTAAATAATAGTACTTATAGTAACTACTTATTCTCTTCTGCTAAAGAGTAGTGTTTAATAAATTATAAGTAGCTAACGCCTTTTTAGTTATTCTTTTCTATTGTTTTTTTAGAGTTATTTACTAATTATTTATAAGCGCTCTAGTTATTCTGCGTAGCGTTAAGAGCACTAGAGCTGTTAAGCTCTTCTATATTACTCTTAGCCTTCTTATTCTTAACAACTTGCCTTTTAAGAATTTGCGTAATTGCAGTTTACTAACCTTAGCAAAGAAGCTTAGTAGCTTTAGAGCTCTAAGTAAGTCTAGCCTGTTAGATTTTGCAAAGTTATTAGCTAGGAAAGCTTGTTAAAGCCTCGACTTTAATGCTAGCAAGGTCTTTAAAAACTCTTCTAAAGCTAGCTATAACTCTAAAAGGCCTTTAGGCACTCTATCTCCTAGTAAGCGTTGCATTTCTAGTCTATCTACAAAGGGCTATAGAGTTAAGAAGTTACTTTGCAAGAAGGCTTAGTTAGATTCTAAGTTAGCTATAGTTAATAAGGATATAAAGAAGGATGCTAATAATACTGTTACTAATAAGGCTTTAGCTTAGCTTAATATTAGTAGGCCTTTAGCTAGTGCAAAGCGTAGCGTTAATAATACTAGCCTAGAAGCTAGCAACAGTAATCTATTAGTTAAGGATATTAATATAGATGCCTTAAGTAATAGCTTAAGTAGTCTAAATAACTTCTTTAACAATTAGAGTTTTCTATTATAGATCTTGTTTTTATAGTAGCTTACTGTAAAATCAACTCTTCTCTTTTAACGTATCTTTAGAGTTTATAGCTGTGCTAGAAAGTACTGCTTTCTTTCCCTTCTATATAAAAAGAAACTTCTTCTTTTTTCTAATTTTCTAATTAACTAACGCTTTGTAACTACTATTTGTTATTTTTTTCTTACCTAACTAGTGTGTTGTTAGGTGCGTTGTTTTAACTGCTGTAAGAGGCGGACCCTAAGGGTAGATGCCAGGAAATAAAGACGTGAATTTGTAACCTATCCTAATTGCTACCTAGAAGGTTTTTATAGTCCTAAGGCAGTCTAGACTAGGGGGTTTAGGCGCTCTAGTCTGGAACTGTTTTTAGTGTTCCAGCCTAGAGGATTTTTAGCGTTCTAGTTTAGAACCTTTTTAGTGTTCTAGTTTAGTAAGCCAAGGTTTTTCTGTAACTAAGGACTAACTGGGCAGCAGCCTGTTACATAATCCCTCTACTCTAGCGCTAGGTGCGCTTAGACCTGCATAAACATCAAAACAAAAATACCTTGCCTAGATCTGTTATTCTGCACCCTTACTTCTCTTTTTAGGTAGCACTGCATACTGCATTAGCCTTGCCTTCTGCACACATTGCTTGCGCGTTACCCTTCTTGTTAGCCTACGCATCTTTCTTGCCTGTGCTGTTATCTGCGAAGATGCTAAGCCTATGCACTCCTTGCAGTTCCCTAGCCAAGCGTTGTACTACTAACCCCTCTATTATAAGTTTTACATTTGAGGCGCTAAGCTAGGTCTAGGCATATTGCTAACTAGTAATAGGACAGACTAGATATTATTGTTAAAGCTAAGCTTAACTTACTGTGTTGTTTAGGCTGCGCTATTACTTAGCTTAAGAGTAACAAGTCTAAGTGCAAGATTACTTGTAGTAAAAGCACTTGCTTTTAGTGCAAGGACGCTTATATTGCGTGCAGGCCTGTAAGTCAACTGCTATATTCTCTTACTTCTAAAGTTAATTCTAATAGCTTCCTAGATTAACAATTACCTTAAGATTGTAGTTATCTTGCTTTGTAACGCGCTTGCTTGTAATCCTAAGGTTAAGCAGCTGTTAACGCAGCATACAATTGCTAGTCTCTAATCTAACTTTGTTAACAAGCTTAGGGCTACTTAAGCAAAGTCTTGTAGTAGCAATAAGTCTGGCTACTAGGGTCTAACGCGCAAGGTTAATAAGGTTAATGTCCTAGTAGATATCTGCTAGCTTCTCTAGCAGCTCCTTGTTAAGCAGGACACTATTATCTGCAAGCTTAATAATGTTAGCGCTAGCGTGTAGTAGCTCTACACTAATGTAAGTTGTTTCTAATTTGTTTCTCCTCTACTAGGGTTTGTTCTCCTGCAGCGTTTCTGTGCATTCTACTAACATTTAATTAGGCTAAAGAGCACAACATGCAGATCTCTAGCGTAGGCTTCTAGGTTTCTTACGTTAGCGACGCCCTCTACACTACTAATAGGCTACTCTGTTACCTTAATGTAATAGAGTCTAACATCTGCAAGAAGCCTACGTATAACGCAGAGGTATAGGCTAAGACTAATTGTTTAGCAATAGCAACTATTGCGCCCTCTAACAGTAGAGAGGTAGGCTCTAGTGTGTAGTAGCCTTACTGTAGTTTCTGTGTAGCGCCTGTAGGCAATTTCTGTAGTAATAGACTTTCTGTTGTAGTCTCTGCCTTTGTCCTATTGCTAAGCCTAGACCCTGTAAAACTAGTCTTGCATTCCTTAATACTGCTTATGCATTAGAATAGATGTTGCGCTCTACGTCTTAGGCTTATAGGTTCTTGTAGCTGTACCTCTTCTGCGTACACTAACATTCTTACTAGCCTTTGTAGTCTAGCGCGGTCCTAATACTAGAATCCTATGCCCCTCTCTTAGGTTTTCCTAGGCCCTCTAAAGATTTGTGCTACGCTGTGTCTTAACTAGCTGTTGCCTAGCTTAAGTAGCTGAATATCTAGAGACAATCTAGGCTCTTCCTCTTGCATTCTTTAGCTATTAATCTGTTAACGCTAAGCTTCTAGACTCTTTCCTTTTTGTTCCTAGGTTATTCTAGGCGCTTAGTAGGATTGTTGCGTTAGTTCTCTTATTTAGCATTTAGGTTCTTTATGTCTAGAGCCTAGAGACTGTTAACTGCTAGTTATGTTCTAGCTGTTAACTAGCTAGAGCAGTTGCAGGTTAGCTAATAGAATAGATGTAGGTATCTTCTTTCCTCTCTGCCCTCTGCTAGTGCTTCTAGTCTTAGGCTCTGTCTATTGCGGCATTCTTGCATACCCTCTATTAGTTATTCCCTAGCATTAGGTATTGCTTCTAAACATAACTAATTGCGCTGCTGCATTATTTTCTATGCCTTAGGTTCTTTTTGTGCTTGTCCTAAGTTTATCCTTTTTCCTCTAGTCTCTCCTGTGCATAACGCTGTTATCTTTTTTTATACTTGTTGTGCGTATCTGTAATTTCTCTCTCTCCTCCTATTCTTCTCTAATGTGTTTTATTTGGTAGTTAGGAAAGGCAGGCGCCCTACTAACAGCCTATCTAAGTCTTATTCTATTCTAGTTTTGTCTAGCTATTTAGCAAGGGCTATAGTGTTAGCAACATTTGCTTGTAGTTCCTATGTTAGTTCTGTATATCCTACTTATTTTATAAGGTACTGTAGCTGTATGCCTTGCTCTTTCTTCTTCTGCTGTTCTGCAAGGATATAGTTAACAAGGAACTTGTTGTTAGTTACATCTTTGTTCTCTATTATTGCTTCTAGTTGCTAGTTATTAGACTCTTAGTGTAGAAGCAGATTACCTGCATTAAGCCAGAGGCAGTTAACGTAGAACCTTAAGTACACTCTAGGGGGCACGCTTAGCTCTACAACGTGTAGGAAGATAACCTTTATAACTGTGTATTTCTTGTTTTTCTAATCTAGCTTTTTTAAAGGTCTTTTGTTAGATATAGAGCAACTGTACTAGAGCTATACTTTGTCTTCTACACAGAGTTTTAGAGCTTTCTGTCTGTAACAATTAGCCTAGCGTTTCTGTTCTTGTTGTGCTTCTGCTATCTTTGCTTGTACGTAGTCTATTATTTCTTTTATCTTAGTTACTATTGCTTTAGCAGTAGCCTTTTTATTGTTGCTAGACTAGTGCTAGTTCTCTGTAGTCTATTCTAGGTCTAACTAAATAGGGTCTGTGTTGTACCTGTGCTAGAGGAAGAATAGGCTAACGCCTGTAGACGCTGTATTTTGTCTAGCTATCGCAATTTGTGCTAGTAGGCATAGGGCAGCTTAGTTTAACTAGTCCTAGTTTACAAAAGCCCTTAAGTAGGCTTCTACTGTGCTGTTTATTTGTTTTGTAGCGCTATCTGTCTAGGGGTAGTATGCTATTAAGACCCTTCTTTGTATCCTAAGCTTGTTACAGAGTAAAGACTAGAATTTGCTTACAAATTGTAACCCTCTGTTAGACACTATAGCGTCTGGAAGCTAGTAGTACGCAACTACCTGTTTAATAAATGCCTTAACTATAGTAGGAACTTTTAGGTCTAGAATAGGCACAAGCACTGCGTTCTTACTTAGCTAGTTAGTAACTACTATAAGGTGTAACATTCTGTAGCTTAGTAGAAGGCCTATAATAAAGTCTACTAACAATTCCTTCTATATTTAGACTAGAAGCAGGAGTAGGCGCAGTAGTCCTTGTTTAAGTTTCTGCTAGGGCTTTGTCCTGCTACACACTGCGCAGTTCTAGACAAACTGCTAGATACTTAAGAATATTCTAGGCTAGAAGTAATCTCTTGCTAATATTGTGTATGTGTTTTCCCTGCCTAGGTACCTAGTAATTAGAGAATTATGTGCTTCTAAGATAATGTAGGTTTGCAGGTTTGCGCATTCTAGCACCCATTTGCGCTTTCTATAGAGTAGGCGTCCTAAGTTATCTAAGCTACACTCTGCTAGGGAAACTTTTAGGCTTAGATAAAGAGAGAATTTTTGCTGTCCTGTCCTAACAGCGTTAACTGCTAATTAGTAGGCTTTATCTGTATAAACAGCTTGTTTCTATAATTCCTTAATAGCAGGCTCTATTAGTTCCTTAGGGCGTTTGCTTGTGTAAGGACTTTGCCTAAGCGTAGTCTTGCATAGTACTGCAGTTCCTTTAGTAGTGTCTAGAGCGTTTTCTGCTGTAGAGGGCTTTCTGGCACCTTAGTTGTAGGCAACGTTCTTCTTCTTTAACGCAGCGTCTTTGTCTGCAAGCACGTTTTAGAGCGCTCTCTTTCTAACTATAGAGTAATTCTTAGCATTCTAGCTTTAGGCAACGTCTCTTTCTCTTAACGCAGCGTCTTTGTCTATAAGCACGTTTTAGAGCTACTCTGTCTTCTTCTTCTTCTGTTGCAGTGCATTTCTCTGCTAGGCTGCAAGAGAAGTAGTTAACGCAGCGTCTTTGTCTGCAAGCACGTTTTAGAGCTACTCTATCTTCTTTTTTCTCTGTTGCAGTGCATCTCTCTGCTAGGCTGCAAGAGAAGTAGTTAACGCAGCGTCTTTGTCTGCAAGCACGTTTTAGAGCTACTCTGTCTTCTTCTTCTTCTGTTGTAGTGTATCCCTCTGCTAGGCTGCAAGAGAAGTAGTTAACGCAGTATCTTTGTCTGCAAGCACGTTTTAGAGCTACTCTGTTTCTTCTTCCCTTTGTTGTAGTGTATTCCCCTGCTAAGCTGCAAAGGAAGTAGCAAGTACTAGGTCTTCTTTATCTTTGGTTTCTAAAGCAGGAGTAAACAATTAGAAGGTCTAGGACTGTACCTGCGCGTCTGCTCTTCCTTAGAGAAGATCTTATTCTTTCTTAGAAAGGGCATCTGCTCTACTGTTAACGTTTTCTAGGCAGTATTAGAATCTAATATTAAACGTGCTAAGAAACTCTGCCTAGTAGACGTGTCTTTCTGTTAGTAGTTGTGTAGTAGCAAAGTATTCTAGGTTCTTGTAGTCTGTAAGCACAGTAAAATGCTTTACTCTCTAAAGTTTAGTTCTCTACTGCTCTAGGCACTTAACTATAGCTAACAGCTCCTTATTGTAGATAGTGTAGTTGGCTTCTGCTGCTGTGTTCTTTGCTAAGTAGTAAGCTACAGCCTAGAGGCGTCTGTCCCTACTGTATTAAGACAGTACTCTTCTAGTTAACTATCCTAAGGCGTTGCATTCTACTACTGTCTCTAACTCTGCATTAAAGTTTGCTAGAGATAGTTCTGCTATAAAAGCTTCCTTTAGCTTATTAAAGAACATCTGTTGTTTAAGGCCCTAGTAGAAGGCTACGCTTTTCCTAGTTAGCCTGGTTAGTAGAGCAGCTAGTTCTAAGAAGTCTTTTATAAACTGTTAGTAGAAGTTGGCAAAGCTAACAAAACTCTAGACTCCTTTGACTGTCTTGGGGGGCTCTTAGAAATGTATAGCAGCTACTTTCTTAGGGTCTATACTTATTCCTTTTTTAGCCTTAATAATAAATCTAAGGTATTTGGTCTTCTTTACGCTAAACTTGCTTTTCCCTACATTAAGGTGTAACTCTGCTGCCCTAAGTTTCTAGATTACCTACTTTACCTTTTTCTTGTAGTCTGCCTTAGACCTGCTTGTGTATATTAACACGTTGTCTATGTAGGCTAAATAGAAGTTATCTAGGTGTTCCTGCAGTGTCTAATTAATGTATCTCTAGAACGTGCTTAGAGCGTTTGCAAGTCTAAAGGGTGTTACAAGCTACTTATAGAGGCTGAAGCGCGTCTAGAAGGCTGTCTTCTATTTATCTTCTTTAGCAATCCTAATCTTGTAAAAAGCTTAGATAACATCTACTTTAGTAAACTATTTGGCTTTAGCAATCTAGGCTAAGGTCTCTTAGATAAGTAGGAGCAGATATTAGTCCTTCCTTGTAATTGCGTTAAGGGCCTAGTAATCTACACAGAACTACAGGCCCCTCTCTAGCTTCTTTACAAATAGGACTAGTGCTAAGGCGCTTAACTAGCTTATCTGTATAAAGCTACAGTCTAGGTACAAAGTAAGCTCTTTTTAGAGCACAAGGAGTTCTTCTTTTAACATGCTGTATAGTAGGCTCTACAGCACTTTTATAGTCTTTCTATCTTTTTCTACTAGCTTAATAGAATGATTAATAGTAGGTTCTCTTACTAGAGGGAGTTAGTCTACTTCCTTGCGTAGGAAGGTTTTGTATTCTCCTTTTAGGTAATCTAAGAGCACTAACCTAGAGTCTACTTAGAGCTTAGTTTTTAGGGCCTTTTAGATGTCTGCTATTAACGCGGCGTAAAGGCAGATAGATTTGTCCTTCTAGCCCTGTTGTAGCCAGGCAGAGTACGCAGCTGCTGTAATGCTCTATAGTAAAAAGAGTTTTCTTCTCTCCTAACTTCTTACTTGCGTCTAGGTAGAGTAGATGTATATTAATTTCTTTGCTAGTGCAACAGTAACATTGTGCTAGTTTATCTATAGTTAACCTAAGACTAGGTTGTATTCTTTGTCTCTGTCTAGTTTATAGGCCTATAGTGTCTCTTTGTGCCTATTAATGTTAATGCGCATCTAGACAGCTGTCTTTATCTAAGACTAGGCTCTAGCAATCTTAATAATTTCTCTTAGGGCTATTAACTTGCGCTCTAACTTATTCTTGCAGACAAACTTAGTTAAGGTTATAGCGTAGGTAAGACACCTAGTGTTAATTATTGTAGAAGCAACTGTTGTTTTATTAACAATAGTGTGTACAGTAATAGGTTCTCTGTCTAGCTATTTCCTCTAGAATTGTTAAAATCTCTTGTCTTCTTTTAGTGTTGTGTTACTATACTTCTGTCTGCGCCTTTAGACAAGAGTTACTTGTTTTCTAAGCTTAGGGTGTCTTTTAACGCGTTTTCTTCTTCCTTGCCCTATGCCTTGGCTGCTGCAGCCTTAGCAGGTTTTAAAGGTAGAGACAATTTGCATTTGCTAGCGTAGTGTCTTAACTTGCTGCAGCAGAGGCATAAGTTGTTTTGTCTCTAGTAGGACTACTCTTCTGCAGTAGCCTACTTAGCTTTCTTTCTTTTAGAGAATTTTCTCTTAGTCCTCTTAGAATGTCCTCTTGTAGGTTTCTAATCTATAGGTTCTTTAACGTTCTGTCTTTTAGTGTGCTTGCTACTAAGTTTTGCCTTGTACAGGTTTTTCTTAATAATTGCTACCCTGTCTATAAGGTTGTAGATTCTCTATTTAGGTTTAGTCTTTACAGAGATTATCCTGTCTTGTAGGTCTAGCTGAATAGCGCTTAGGTACCTTGTTTTTAGGTTTGCTTTGTTATCTTCTTTGCCTGTGTTGTAGGCTAGCCTTATAAACTCTGCATTAAAGCTCTAAAGAGAAGACTTATTCTGTTAGATTGTTTGGAGTCTTCTTTGTAATCTTTTGTTGTGTAGCTTGTTGCTGAATTAGCTGTCTAGGAAGTCCTAAAGTTCTTCCGCAGAGCCCTAGGGGTTCTAGGTTACTTAAGACAGGGCTACACTAGCTGCTAACCTCTTGAGGCAGTTGAAGATATAGCCTGCTTAAGAGCCTAGTTCTGCGCTGTTGTGTTCTAGTTTGTACTTTATTTGGGCCTTAAAGATACAGTAATCTTTTTAATCTTCTTTGTACGCTTCTGGGTTAGAGACTTTGTAAGTCTTCTGGGGCAGGAGAAAGCTTTCTAAGAGGGTCTGTATAAAGCTAGAAGTTTTTAGAGTTAATTAGGCTGTAAGCCTTGCAACTTGTTCCTGTAGATTTCTTACTAGTAACACTAAGTCTGGATCTGCGCTTATAGGAAACTTTTCTTTCTTGTTGTTAGAGGGTCTAGCTGCTAGAAAGTTACATACTTCTTGCTAGGCGGGCGTTCCCTTAAGGCTGTTTAACAGCAATTGTTTCTTAATCTGTTGTTCCTCTAGGTCTAAGAAGTTGTTAATAATTATCTGATTAAACTTGTCCTTGATAACTAACTTGGAGACGCTGTTACGTCTTATTTAGATAGCTTGTACTATTATGTCTTGTACTGTTATAGGAACAGTTACTTGTTCTATGCTAGAGGTTACTAATAGCCCTTTAGCCTAGTTGGGTTTAACAAATTCAATTGTAAGGGGCAGACTCTAAGGGTAGATGCTAGGAAATAAAGACGTAAATTTGTAACCTATCCTAATTGCTACCTAGAAGGTTTTTATAGTCCTAAGGCAGTCTGGACTAGGGGGTTTAGGCGCTCTAGTCCAGAACTGTTTTTGGTGTTCCAGCCCAGAGGATTTTTGGCGTTCCAGTTCAGAACCTTTTTGGTGTTCTAGTTTAGTAAGCCAAGGTTTTTCTGTAACCAAGGACTAACTAGGCGGCAGCCTGTTACAACTGCGCGTTACCTAGGCTTCTATTAAATCCTTTACTTTACCTTTACTTCTATACTCTTATACTCTCTTTCTAAGCCTATTAATTACTTTACTTAGTATAGATTTTTACACTACTACTTAACATTGCCTGCTTATTTGCTTTCTACTGCGCCTAACACTGCCTCTGCCTGCTCCTTAATCTCTCTATAGGCTATAGCCTAGTTCTAAGACTAGCCTATAGCACTCTTCTACTCTCTCTCTATCTAGTAAGGCTGCTAAAGCTTTAGCTGTAGTGTATAGGCTGTTACCTAAGCTACTGCTGTTTAGAAAGCTGTCTGCTAAGCCTAAGGTTGCTAAGAGAATTTTGCTAGCTCTCTAAACTCTTCTAATAACTCTTCTACTGCCTCTGCCTAACGCTACTGCCCTAGCTATAATTAATAAGCTTCTTTAGTAGCTTAAATACGCGTTACTCTAAAATTCTTACCTGCGCAGCCTAATTCTGCGTCTATTATACTTACCTATTACTGTTACTTTAGAGTCTAGTAATAAGTTTTATAATACAGTATAGTTAATCTCTAGAGATTTACCTAGTTTTTCTAATAATAGCTTAGGCTTCCTTAATAGCAACCTAGGCTTTTCTAATAATAACTTAGGCTTTCCTAAGTTATTTATTAAAGCTCTAACAACTCCCTAGGCTTATAGTAAGCTAGCTAAGACTTAGAGCATAGGTAATAACAAGCTTTAAGCTTATATTGCTTAGCATTACACGCTAACTCTAACAGCCTCTCTGCCTGCCCCTTAGTCTATTACTTAAATATCTTCTGCAAAGCTAATCTTCTCTAGTTATTATAGTAATAAGACTTCTAAGCTATACATCTATAAGAAGGTTACTTTCTCTTATAATACTATCTATAACTAGCGTAAGTAGTATTTAAATTACTTATTAGCTGTTTTAGACTAATTTATTTGTAGTTATAGTAATATTATCTAGCTAAATTACTATTAAGGTTATTGCTTAGCTCTAGCACATGCTTTTTAAGGTTAAAACTAACAGAGAAAACCTCTCTCTACTGCTTGTTAACTACGCCCTATCTTTTAAGCTTATAGAAGAAAGTAGATATATACTAGCTATCTAGTTTAACTCCTTTAATATAAAGACTAATACAATTTTAGTTAAGAACTACTTTTGCTTAAGTATAGGCTGCAACTTTCTTAAAGACAATCTAGCTATACTTATTCTATATTACAGTTAGTCTACTTGCATATACCTAGACTCTAGCTAGTATAACATTTAGCCTTACAGCTGCTACGCAAAGAGTAATTGTAAATACGCTTTTAGTAAGTATTATAGTATTATCTATAATAGTAAGTAGCTACTCTATAGCACTTATACTAACTACTTCTATAACATAAGCTTTTAGGCTTATTCTTATATAGGTAAGTTGCTAACTTCTGTTTAAAAATACTTTTCTCTAGAACCTTATTTAGAATTGCGCTAACATTATAGTAACTTAGGTAATTTAAAGTAATCTATTAATTAAAATAGCCTTAATGCTTATAACATCCTGCTAACGCTACCTATTTTTGCTACATAAGGTGTTAGAGAATATGCGTCTTGCTCTTAGTTTCTTGTTTTAACCTGCTAAGCTACTGTAAGGTTTAATTAGAGTTTATTTGTTTAGAGTAGGCTACTGCGTAATATAGCTAATAATAAGAGCTATTGCAGTAGAAGGCCTTGCGTAACTAAAGAGCTGCTAGAGCTTTCTAATAATAGCAACTCTAATTTTAATCCTAGTTAGGCTGTTAAACTAGATTCTAAATCTAGGTCTAAAGATAAGGCTAGCAAGTCTATAGATACTATCGCTAAGAATGCTGTTAATAATAGAGATAAACTAGAGGTTAACGTTAATATACCTGCTAATGCTAGCAATAATGCTGCCGCTTCTTCTAAAGCTTTTGTATATTTAGAAGTTTAGGCTTAAATGCCTTGTAGCGTAGCGCTAATATAGCTTCTAAATAGCAAATGTATAAATTAAACCTAATAGTGTTGTTTTAGAAAACCTATAGAATTATTGTAAGTTACTATGTAATATAGCTACTCTTGTTATCTACTTTTGTTTTTATAGATACTTTAAAGCTATTTTAACAACTTTGTATTTAGATCTGTTAAAGTTTAGGTTTTTTACAATGCGCACTCTAACAGCTCTTTAGCGCGTCTTTACTAATTGTTTTAAATCTAAACTTTTATTCTTATCTACCTTAGTAGTGTTCTTAAGCCTCTTAGAACACTAGCGCGCTACTAATTCTTCTACCAGTTATAGGGTATCCTGCCTATAGCTAAGAAGTGTCTAGTCTTTAGTCTTGTTAGTAAATAGGCTCTAGTTAATAAGCTTTAGTTCTATTTTAGTACACTAATAGAACTTCTTTAACTTGTTGCCTAGCGTATAGCTTTGAAACAGTGCTCTATTAAGCTCCTTAAGGTTATACTAGCTCTTTTCTCTAACCTTATATATTCTAAATAGCCCTTGCTATTTTAAAAAGAACTTGCTAAGCACTAATTAGTGTTGTTATAGTAGGAATCTCTTAGTAACACTAGGTTACTAACCTTTAACTTATCTGCCCTTATAACTCTACTCTTATTAAAGTAGTCTTTGTTATTATTTCTTAACTAGACAGTTTTAGCAATTAACTTCTATAGCCTAATATCTCTCTTTTTAAATTAACAAGCTCTTATAGCTAAGAGCAAAGCAGTATTAGTTACCTTCTTCTAGAGTAGTGTTTACTAGGTAAGTATACACAATTCTATAGGCAGGACGTGCTCGTAACTATAGGTAAGGAAAGCTAAGATCTTTCTTGTAGCACGTTTTACGCTAGTCTAATCAGTCTACAGAACTTAGTCTAAGTAGTTAACCTATATCTTACTAAGCTTCTTTAAAGCATTTACTATTAACGCGTGTTCTTATTTAATTAAGCCTTAACCCTATAGATAATAGGCGCTAGCTACTACTCTATAAATTCTAAATTGCTGTCGCAGGTTAATTAGTAGATGCTTGTTTTTAGAGCCTCTATTAACTAAAATTTTAAGTAGTAGGCCCTATTAGCAGAAGACTTTTTGTTCTAAAAACTTAATAATAGATACTAAATCTGCGTTTAATAGGGCTTTAGCTTTAACCTACTGCGTTATAGTGTATTAGGCTACTACAAGAAACTTCTTACTTCTAGCTAGAGGCATATAGACTGCGTCTATTAATATCTAACTAAAGGGCATTGTTAGAGAAGTTGTTAGCTAGAGTTTCTCTTAAACTGTTACTAAGGTGTATACTTAACACTCTAGGCATAATTTAATATAAGACTTAACATTCTTATATTATCCTTTCTAATAATAACGCGCCTACACCTTGCGCTATATACCTTTCTTTTCTTAGCAGCCTAATTTATTATGTATAGCTTTAATAATAGCTAAATATTTATTAAGTTTGTCTATAATTTACTATAGTAGGCGCTCTTTAGTTAGTATTAAGAATAGGTGCCTCTCTCTTACTATTAATTTAAGTGCTCTTCTTGTAAACTTTTTTATTTTAGCTCCTAAAAGACTATTAGGCTAATAGTAGAATAGAATCTATTAAGCCTAAGCCTAAGACTCTTTACTATAGGCTTTATCTAGCAGGTTTTTCTTAAAACTAATATTAGCCTTACATACTCTATAACGTAGATTGCATACGCATAGCTATAGGGCAATAGTAAGCTATACTAAATTCAAATAAGCGTTAATAAAATTCTTTATATTCTCTTCTAGCTTATTAGGTAGCTCTTACTCTAGCTCCTTAAGTCCTCTTAAAAGGGCGTTAGCTACTACATTTTTCTTACCTTTAATATAGACTATATTAAATTCTTATATATTAAGAAGCGCTAGCTACTGCGTAATAAGAGCTTCTAGTAAGTTAGTTACACTTTGCTAAAGCTGTGCAACTAGCGTCTTTGCGTCTGTTTCTATAATAAACTTTACTCTATACAAGTAAGTCTAAAACTTCTTTAGCGCTAGAAGTAAGGCTTTGCATTTGTATTTTTCTAAGTCCTAATTTTATTTAGATTTAGACTAAACCTTACTTTTATACTAGATAGAGTGCTAATAACCCTTTAGATCTAGCTGCATAAGAACTACGCCCTAACTCTTTTTGCTACTATTAACAGAAATAACAATTAGAAGTAATAGCTTATTATAAGAGATAAAGACAAGTGCTAGCGTAGAGTATAGCGTGCACTTTAATTTATCTATTGCGCTTTACTGTTCTAAAGACTAATTAAAGAGCATATTCTTACAGAGTAAGCAGAATAGTAACTCTAAAATAATAGTAAAATACTTAATCTATACTCTATAATACACACATATACTAATAAACATTTCAACGTCTTTTTAGTCTCTACAGAGTAGCCAAAAGAGAATTTTCTTAATTTTCTTATAATTAGGATAGCAGCCAGCAGCGTTAACCTAATAACCTACTATAATTATAAACGCGTAACAGAAATCTAATTTGTAACCTAATATTATAGCTCCTGCGCGTTTAATATCTGCTAGCACAGCGTCTATATTACAGAGGTGCTCTGCAACGTATTTTCTAATACCTAGTTTAATCTCTGTTCTGTTATAGTAGCACTTTAGTCTCTTAATACAAACGTTATCTAGGTAAAGTCTATAGCGTTCTAGAATGTAATTTTAGCATATCTTAGTTACAACGCGTAAAAATTTAGTAACTAAGTTTATTATACCTATAGGTAGCGTCTACTAGCGCACTAGTTTAATAGGTGTATAAAATACTATTATATTCTAAAAGTCCTTGTGCAACTCTACTTAGTTATATCCTAAGAAGAAGTTAAGTAAGCTTATAATTACGCAACTAGCAAAATCTTCTACAAATTTATCTAGATTAAGTAGTAGGTTTACGTTGTAAATTGTAACCTTATTAATCTTTTACGCGTTATTAATAAGTTAATATCCTTTGTCTTTCTTAGCTACTAGAAACTATAGGTTTTAGTACTAGCTTCTATACAGTTTAAGAGCCTCTTAGTTAATATGCTTCTATACTATGTTAACTACTACTTTCCTAAGTTTTTAGAGAATAGAAAACTAATTAGCTTGCTACGCCTTATAGAGAATAGTGTTAATCTTAATTAGAGGTATTACCTTATAGCTAACCTGCTCTAATTTACTAAAGTCCTAGGCTAGAGCAGCTTTCTATTAATATAATAGCTCCTTAAGTATAGTTTGTTCTTGTAGAAGTAAATCTAAGAAGATCTTTATTTTTAATAGGCGTTTAGGCGTAAGTCTTATGTCTCTAGGGAACTTTGCGTATTATAGCTTAAAGTAGCTTAAGAATAGAGCATTCTTCTTATTTAGTACCTGTTAAATGTGCGTACGCTCTTTCTAATCTTTGTACCTGCTAATATTTCTTAGGGCATATCCTAAGTTATCTACTGGCTAGACCTTTAAAGCTTTTTGCTTGTGCAAAGTACTAACGTTAAAGAAGATGTTATTTAATTATAGATTAGTTGTGCGCTTTAGCTAAATTGTTATTACTTTAACAAGTAACTCTTTCTTACTAGTTGTTTTACTAAGCTCTTGCTCCTAGAAGCTCTTAGCACTAATATTAATCCTAAGACTCTAAGAGAGTTGCCTTACAACACTTGCTATAATATTCTAGAAGTAGTAGCCTATGCTGTTGCTAACAAGCATATATATTCTATTACTATTACTAATAATAATAGATCTGTTAGGCTCTGCGCCTATAGTGCCTATACCTAGCTACTAAAAGAACTGTATTTCTAAGAGAATAATTAGTAATAAAGATTTCTATTAGAGCTACTCTATTGCTAACTTTATTGCTAGCTAATTATTACTTAGAGTATTAGGGTCTATTTAAAGCTATGTTAAGTTTAATTAATAGTCCTAGTCTAGCTGTAAAATAGGTTTAGATAGGAGTATAACGCTAGCAATTATACTCCCCTAACGTTTCTTATAAGAAGTCTAAAGTAGAGTCCTAGCGCGTTAATCTAATTACTTCTTATGTACACAAATCTTATACTATACTTACTATCCTTGCTAAAGATTTAGTAGTAGGTTAGCCTATTAGTTGCGTACTTAATTCTAGCTTAAGCGTCTATTAGGAAGAGATTACCTAGAATAATTAGGTTTGTGCACTTCTTAAGGATAAAGAAGCTAGTACAGATTTTAATTCTTCTAATAGTAATAGGTACTTCCTATATAATGCCTAAGAACTCTTTAGTTAATCTATTTACTGCTACTATCTTTACAGTTCTTATACTCTTTAGCAGAGACGTAATTAAAAGTATAGCTTGTTCTACTATTTCTCTTTTTATAGTGTTAAGCTCTGTGCTAGAGTTAATAAGGCTAAGAAACTAGGTCCTCTTAATATTAATAGGTACTTTTAGGCACTCTCTCCTAAGGTGCTCTACGCCTAAGGCTTAGTTATACTCTTTCTAACAGTAAGTAGGCTTACAAAAGTCCTTGTTAGTAGCAAGCTTAAGGCCTAGTTCTTTATTACGTTAGATGTACCTTTTAATCTAGCTAATCTCTAGGTCTAACTAGTATTTAGTATTAATACTAAAGCACTTACTTACTTTGCTGTTTACTACCTTAACTAGCACGTAGTCTAGAAGTAAGCTCTAGGTTAGCAAGTTAACACTAGTTCTTATAGTAGTTTAGTCTCTATCTAAGTCTTTATTAGCGCTTTTAACTGTTATGTAGTGTGTTAGAGCAACTAAAAGGTTCTTAAACTTAGCTAGCGTATAGCTTGCTTAAAATAGTTTCTTCTTAACCTCTAGCATATTAATAATAATAGTTTTAAATAGTAATAAGACTAGAGTGTTAAAGATACGCTAGATAACTAATTAGGTGTTAGCCTTAAATTTCTAGACTAAACGCTGCTTCTTTAGATTCTTCTCCTTTTGTTCTACAGCGTAGGTAGACTTTAACAGCCCTTTAGTTAGCTAGGTAACATCTTCTATTTCTATATCTCCTAATCTATTGTTACTTGCAAATTAAACTAAGTAGTCTTACCCTAACTTATTACTTATAAAGTAGCTGTTATCTCTGTCTCTATAACTTTTTAAGTATAGGATTCTATTAACTAGTTTCTAAGGTAGCTTCTAAACCTAAACCTAACTATATATAAGCTAACTATTACTGCGCTTTACTTAGTTTTAGCTAATAACTGTAGCTAATACTAAGCTGCTATTAGCAAGGAGTTCTTTAGATTTAGTTATAAGGTAGTCTAATATATCCTAATACTTATTACTATTTGCTTCTAACAACACTCCTAAGGTATTAGGTACTAGCTGTATAGAGACTGTGTTGTTCTTAATAGGAATAGAAGGACTAGGTCTGCTTATAAACTTAGATTTAACCTTAAGAAGGTTAACGTTACGTTTTAGAAAGTACCTCTTTATCTTAGCTAAAATAGTCTTAGCCTATTATGCGTTACTAAGGCTAGTAACTTAGCCCTGTAGATTATTAGGTATCTTCTATTAGAGTATGTTACATTTGTTAAGAAAGCACTAGCTATTAGTAATAAAGCCTCTTAGTATTAGGTAGTTCTGCTTTAGATGCCTAGTCTTATTACAAACCTAACAGTTTATTCTAAAGCTACTTAGTAGTCTTCTGCTAGGGCGTCTCTGCTAGTAGCTCTAATTGTTATTTAAGTAGCTATAGCTCTAGCTATTACGCTAATAGTTATTATTCTTCTATACTTGCTACTATTACCTATAGTTCTAATAGCTCTAGTTCTATAGAGCTAGCTAAGGTATGTATAGTTGCAGCGCTCCTAATTGTTCTTTAGTTTGCTTGTAAACTAAAGCGTAAATAACTAGGTTGTTTATAAGCTCTGCTTCGCAAGAAGTCTATTGCATACTCTATAGCTGTTGCTTAATAGTTATTTAGTTAAGCCTAAGCTATAGTATTTTGTCTACAAGGTTATCTACTTTATTCTTTATAGGCGCTGCGCTAAGAGGAGCTTACTTGCGCTAGTTTCTAGATAGAGTACTCTTTGTTAGTAAATAAAAAGTAGTAGGTTAGAAATTTATTCTTAGCTTAGCTTTAGGTTTAAAGTTATTTTGTTGCAGTAGAGCTAATAGTTGTTTAGCTACTAGTTTTACTTTAAACTCTACCTCTAGTTTAAAGGCTCTTATAGCTTCTGCTAGATTTAGCATACGCGCTTCCTTCTCTACCTTTAGGCGCTTTACTAGGTAGTCTTAGATCTTTTTGTACTTAAAGTCCTTTAGGGTATCTGTTTTTAGGCTAAATCTCTTTAGAATCTTTATTACGTATTAAAGCAGTAGTCTCTTAACAAGGTAGTTGCTGTAATAGTTCTTATTAATAGTGCCTGCTTTAACATACCTTTTTCTGCAGATTTAAAAGTCTTGCAAGTAGTCTCTAATCTTTAGGTCCAATCTTATTTAGTACTAACCTAGCTAGTGTTTAAAGTACTCTATACGCTCTTCCTGTTAACCTTTATTATTATTTCTAAAGCGTTGTTAAAGGCTATTGCAGAGCTCTTTCTACAAGTAGTTGTCTTAGGCTTTTGTATACTCTTTAAACGCCTGTATAATAGTCCTTTGTCTTAGCTTACAGTAGGTAACTAGTCTGTTAATTATTATCTAGTCTGTAAAGCTATAGTACTTTAAGAAGTCCTTAAAGCGCTTTAAAAAGTCTGTAACGTTAGTCTTATTAAACAACAGTATATTCTCTACTAGGTAAGATAGTAACTGCGTTATGTATAATAAAGGCTACACTTAGTTAAGAGACTCTGCTAGCATCTAAAGAGCTCTTAATATTAAGTTGTCTTAGCCTATACTTTTACGCCTAGAGTGCTCTTCTAATAGCTATTTAGCCTACTCTTCTAGCGCACTACTTATATTTACGCTAGCTTCTCTTATTAACTCTATAGGCGTTAGTAGTAAAGCTTCTTGTCTGTTAAGGTATTAAAGGCGTTAACAACTTAATATGCTGTTAAGCAGTTCTGTATTGTCTCTATATTACTTTTGTAGGCTGCCTAAACAGTAGTTAAAGCTTATTTAAATAAACTAAAGAAGAGTAATAGCTTAAAAGACTAGAATTAAAGTTACTGCTTTATATAGGGTTGCTAAAAAGCTAAAGGCTTAAGCTTTTCTAATGTCTAATAGAGCTTTTGTTATAAAGTCTACTAATTTCTTTCTAATTTTTTTATACTTGCTGTCTAAGCAATTATTAGTTTTCTCTTCTTTCTAACTACCTGTTTTAATATCTTTCTTAGTCTGCTCTTAGTTGTTTCTGCTACCTATACTCTAGAACTTCTTTAGTATACTATATACTTAGTAGGGCGCAATAACTTTGCACTTTTGCTTAGCCTAATATAGCTTTAGTAATAGCTTACGTCTTACTTCTTTAGCTATTACTCTGCTTTTTAGGGTCTACTTAATTCCCCTTCTAACTTAGTTCTAGTAGTAGCTAATCTAGGTACTTTAGATAAGCGTTGCTTTAGGCCCTCTAGATAGGCGTTGCTTCAGATTCTATTTTCTGTTCCTCTAATCTTAGAGTACTAACTCTATGTCCTTAGAATAGATACTAATTATATTCTAGAGAAAACTGTAGTAGTGTAACGACGCAGGTAGGTACAGCTATTAGGATCAAATTGGATACGTATTAGAGGTATATAGGAGTGCGTGTTGTATCAGAGATTCTGGATTGGCTATACACCTATAGGTCTTGTACAGAAGGACAAGAGAAACTTGTCTTCTATCTATGCTATAGGCTTATATTTATAGTAGGCGTAGCAGCTAAGTTAGAGCGCTGTTAGAGCGCTTTTAGTCCTAATCTGCTAGCTTTCTATATAATCTGTTACTAAGCCTTTATAAGGTATTAGACGTAACATGTGTTTACATGTGCTTGTTACATTACCCCTCTTCTTAAAATCAATAGTCCCTATCAATTGGGTTTGTATTAGTGTTGTTTCAGATACCTCTCTAAATTGTTGTAAACTCTTATTTACCTTGAGTTTATTTTAGGATAACGTAATATAGCTATTTGTTGTTGTTTTAATTAGCGCGCCAGCGCGTTTAACATTCTTAACTTTACCTTAAGCTTTTTGAGCATATATACAAGGCTAGCTCTCTAGTATACTACTTCTCTACACTCTCCCCCTTACGTTTGTATACCTAAAGCTATCTAAGCCTTGTTCTTTCTTAATTACTAGCTAACTGTATAGTAGATACACACAATGCCTATTCCTGTCCCTTCTAGAGCTTATTCTCTAGCCTATTAGGTTGTTTGCCTGCAGGCTGTAAGGGCTTTTGCCTGCAGCTATTTTAATATCAAGTTTAGATTCTATTTAGATGTGTCTAAGAAGTGTGCTTATTGTACACTCTTAAATAAGAAGTATTGCCTAGTTCTCCTATATGCAGGCTAGGAGTATAATAGCCTTTCTAGGGCCCTTAACTGCAGGTTTGCTACCTTAGGTAGAGACAAGTCTAATAAGGTAGTGTTAGAGCAGGAGGCTGCTGTTAAGGAGGCAGCGTTTTAGTTAGCTGCTGTTGTACAAGTAGGCACTGCACAAGTAGCTAATATAAACAACGCTAACTTGTTAGTTAGCGCTTATTACCAGAGGGAGGAGCTAGCTAGAGAGGTTAGGGTAATAGCCAAGGAGGTTAGGTCGCTTAGAAGGAGCACAGCTAGGTTAACTAGTGTAGTTGCTTAGTTAGTAGATGTTATAATAGCATTAAGGGCCAATTAGTTAGCAAAGCAAGAGAAGGCGCAAAAGGCAGCGCAGAAGGCTAGTACTTGCAGCAAGCAGGGCCAGAACAGAAGACTACTAGGTAGTGCGTTAGTGTCTGCACCTAGAGATTTAGACAGTTAAGAACGTCCTACTAGTAGCAACAACAGTCTACTATTAGATCTAATAGAAGAGTAAGACTCCTATTATTAATAGCTGTTACCTACTAGTGTAGTAGTTGTAATATTAAGTTTAATTTCCCTAACATAATTGTCTTACAATGCTGTAAGATCTTTAACTCCTTTTTCCTATGCTGTAATCTACTTAGCTAACGCTTGTAGAGGTCCTAGCTGTTTTGGATAGCGTTTATAGAACGCTCGCAATATGTATAGAGCGCCTATAAAGTTTAAGGCATTGTACCAGGTAGGGTTAGGATTATAGCCTACCTATTTTACACAATACTTTAGGATAGAGCAGTATAGCTTGCTGGCTAGAATCTCTTTAACTTCCTATTCTTTAACGCCTTAAATTAGGATGCTAGATAGGTTTAGGCTTAGCTAACTAGGTAGGGGGTTGTTAGAGTCTTTGCAGAGAACATTTAGAGCAAACACGTTATAGATCTTAGATCCTTTAGGTAGCTTTAGTCAAAATAAATAGCCAACTTGTTCCAGGACTTTAAAGAGGCCTTCCTACAATTTAGCAAGTTTGCGACTTAGGCAGGTAACAGATAGGTTTTAGGTTAAGAGGTAAACCTTATTACCTACTGCCTAATTAACAGGTTAACAATGTTTGTTTACCTTAGCAGCTATTTGTTGCTGCGCCTTCTCTATATTGTCTTTAGCTGTGCGCTAGGCTTTATGCATGCAGGTAGCCAAGCTTAAGGCATCCTTAACGTTTACATCTTTGTGTTTCAAAGGGGATAATGCCTAATTCTAGCTCTGTTGTAGTTTAGATCTAAACAGGAGCTAGTAAGGTGCTATACCAATTGCAGAGTGCGGCAGTGTAGCTTAAGCTTAATCAATTATTAGTAAGAGGTTACTCTAGTTGTCCTGGTAGTAGGATACAAAGGGCCTTAATTGTTAATTAATATACTTGTTTATAATCTTAGTTTGTCTATTAGTTTATTTATAGTAGGCTGTAGAAAGCTTAATTTGTACGCCTAGGATCTTGCAGAACTTAGACTAGAATTAGAATATAAACTAGGAGCTGCAGTTAGACACTATGCTTTCAGGCGTGTAGCTAAATTAGTATACCTATTGGATAAACAAATAAGCTATTTCCTAGGCGTTAATAGTCTTGTAACACAGGATAGAAATAGCTTGCTTTAATAGGCGATTAATAATAACTATGATTTGATTATAGCTATGCCAATTAGTTAGGAATGTCTTAAAATCTATACACAAATGCTGCATAGGCCTGTTAGGAATTGGTAACAGATAGAGGAACCCTTAGGATTAGAGCTGTCTTAGATAGGATCTTTGACAGGAAACGCAGTTTCGTACATAGCGTTTGCATATAGCCTCTATGCCTTTCTAGTAGTATTGCTAAGCTAAGAGCTGATACATCTTTGTAGCGCTTAAGTAGGCAGTAAATACCTAATTGTAAGCTTCTCTAATCAGTTAGGTGCTTAAAGAAGAATCCCTAGGTACACAAAGGCGTAAGTAATAAAGCAGTAGTTCTTCTCAGATATAATACAGCTGTAGTAGCTTAAGACACTCTTCCTTAAAAGAGCAGCAATTCTCTACTAGAAGGGCTTTAATAAGTTCTAACAAGTTAAGGTTTAGAGAGGCACTAATAGATTGAACTGAAATAGCTGAAACATTAACCTCTAGCTAATTACAGACGTAGTTCTAAGCCAGTTTAGAGTTAATCTAGGGGTTCAGGCGCTTAGGTCCCAAAAGTACACAGGATCTGTTGTCTTGTTAGGCAGCCTTAACCTTGCTAACGTTCTGTTCCCTTTAGCTTAAAATATTAGCTTGCTTGTTAAGCTTGCTAGGCGTGTACTTAATACAGAAATTAAAAGAGGCAATAATCTCTGCCTATTGTGCTTAACGTGTATTAAGAACCTTAGTAGTTATAAAGTATTCTAAGGAGCAGTAATCCAAATATACCTGGATTTAACTCTGTATAGAGGTAAGTTTAGCTCTCTACTTCTTAAACACTTTTAGAATAGCAAAAAGTTCTTTGTTATGTATTTCCTAATTAAGCTTAGCCCTAGATAGAGCGTAACTATAGAAGGCTACAGGATACTACTTGTTGTTAGAGTACTTCTAAGAGAGTACTTCTGCTATTACTCTATCTGACGCGTTAGTTTCTAACTTTGTGTTATACTTAGGATAGAAATGAGATAGCGTAGGAATAGCTAGAAGTAAGGCTTTGATCTGATTAAAAGCCTGTTAGCAGTCTGTAGTCTATTTAAACAGTGTAGAGGGACTTTAAAGCTTTAGGATTAGTTTGGCTACACAGGAGAAATCCTTGATAAATTGTTAATAGAAACCTACAAAACTAAGAAATAACTTAACGCTAGTAACTGTAGTAGGTTCAGCCTAGTTTCAGAGTGCTTCTACCTTGTTTAGGTTAACTTTAGTGCCCTAGTTTGTTAAAACGTAACTTAGATACTTTGTGTAGGTTACATAGAATTTACTCTTCTAAATGTCTACTTGGAGTCCTGCAGTACGTAGGCGCTCTAGGACCTTTCAGACGTGTTCCTAATGTAAGTTTATATCCTCTAAGTAGATTAGAATGTTGTTAAGATACGCAATACAGAAATTGTTAAGATAATTAATTAGTATATTGTTTATGTAGCGCTAATACGTTGCTAGCCTATTGCATAAGCTAAAAGAGAGAACCTTACACTTGTATATACTATAACAGGTCTGAAAGGTAGTATACTCTTTAGAGTTAGGATCTATACAAATTTTGTTAAAAGCGGCCTAGATGTTAAACTTAGTAAAGATCTTAGCTTTAGAGGGACGTAATAGTAGCTTATTAATGCAAGAGATTAGATAGACGTTCTTGCGCGTAAGGGCGTTAATCTTCTAGTAGTCTACACAGATGCGTATATCTCTATTTGGTTTGCGTACACAGAGAATAGGTAAAGCGAAAGGGCTTTAGCTAGCCTTAATAAAACTCTTCTAAAGGTGTTTCTAGACGTAGGCCTTAGTAGCTTTAAGCTCCTCCTAATTCTGCTTGTACAGAGGACTAAACGCATTTAGTAATAGTTCTTTAAGAACAATCTTGTAATTATACAGATAGTAAGAAGGTAATTGATTAGCTGCTAACTTGCTAAATACATCTTAATACTAGGAGTAGTAGGCAGGTAATCTCTTATCTAATTAGCTTTAATTGTCTGCGTCGTCCTTAGAGGCAAGGATCCTGTTAATCTTATAGAGGCTTGTTGTAAAGAACTTGTTCTAGGGCTTCTTTATAATAAAGTAAAATGCATTGGCAGAAATAAGAGCTATGCAGGTGCTTAGAGGGGATTCAGACTCTAAGCGGGTTTGCTTGGTTAGGGTATAAGGAATCTCTAAGATTTTTTAGGCTAATAGGAGCTTTAAGCATCCCTTAATACAATAAATAGAAGAAGAAGAACAGTAAGGACTGTTTTAGATACAATAGTCTTCTTTCTCCTATAGGGCGTTACGTTGTTGCACATTAAGATAGACAGTAGCTAGCACTATAGCTTAATATAGAACAGTAGAAATAGGGGGTAAAGGATTGTATAAACAGGGGTACTTAGATAGCTAAATGAACTGTAACCTATCTGTGTCTAATTGAATCTTAAATTGTCTTAACTATTAGAGGCTAAGTATACAATCCTAAGACCTAAGATTAAGGATAAGGAATAGACAGTTTAAAATCTTTTAGCTATTAATATTTAAGTGTAGTTAAATATATTAAGTAACTAAAGAAGTAATCTAATCTTTAAAGCCGCGCACCTAAACCTAGAAGAGGAGCTTCTAGATAGGTTGCTGCAAGGCTTTAGAAACAGATAAAACAATTTGTAAATTTAAAAATAGGAAACCTTAAGCACTAGTGTTAACAAGAGTATTAAGGCGTAAGCTAAGGCCTTAGTTGTAAAGAAGCGTAGGTATAAGGAAATAAGGACTGCAAAACAAATAAGAAAGGTTAAGGTAGGATAGATTGTAACAGCTTAGGCCTAGAGAGGAGTGTCCTTCTAGGCGCTTCCGTTTCCTGTACAATACACTTCCTAATCAGGTTGCTCTTAAGCATCTTTATACTTATCTACTTCTACAGCTTTAATCTAACGCACACAAGGCTTTGTGCAGTTACTAGAGTAGTGTCCTAGCTTACTGCAATTGTAACAACTACTAGGGGTCTTCTGTTGTTCTAGCTTAGGGGTCTTTGTAGGAAGACGTACTGTTGTAAATTAATAGGCTAGCGCAGAATTTGTTAGAGCGTTAGTAGTAGTAGTCTAATTTAGCTCTAAATTCTGTTGTAGGGCCAACCTGATTGGTAACTTAGCAGCAGCTAGTGTTATGCTTAGTGTAGGGTTGTTCTTCTGCTTTATATTGTATGCAGTAAGGTGTTCCACTATCTAATTAAATAAGTTCTTCTATTAGTACCTAAATCCTAGGTTAAGGGCTTGCAACCCTAGCGTAATCTTAGTCTATAAGTAGTAAAACTACTCTAAAGGGAGTACTTGTCCCTTAACTGCAGAACTTAAAAACCTAGCTTTAAACAAGGAGAACGTTTCCTCCTTTGTTATCTGCAATTAATTAAACGCAGCATAGCTTTCAGCTACCTTATTGCCTATAATAAAATAGGACTTAAGTAGCTTAACTATTTGCTTAGCGTTCTGGAATTGCTCTTAATTAGTATCTAATAAATATTATAGCTTAAGATAGCCCTTGGCTAATCCTGTAGTGTAGCCCTATACTAAGGCTATGCGTTATCTTTTAGTCTAATAGTAATCTAAGTTAATTTCAAGTTAATTCTAGATTAAGGCCTGCTATTAGTAGAAGGTAAGATCTTTTCTATCGCTAAGATTGTCTATATTAGGCATTTTCTTAGATTGTTAAAGTTAGCAAGAGCTCTTATAGCAATGTAAGTACTTAGATGTAGAGCTGTTAGATAAACAGCAGGGTGCAGAATTGTTCTAAGGTAATTTAGTAGTAGGTAGGGGCTTGTCTAGTCCTACTAACAGAGTTAGTCCTTTCTTAAGAGAATTAATTTCTGCTAACGCCTGTTTCAAATCTTGTTGTAATTAATTAACCTCTATTTAGGCAGAGGTTAGATTTAGTGCAGCTCTAGGCTAAGGGGGTTTCTTAGTGTCTATCTTTTTCGCTTTAGCACTCTGTTGCTAGGTTGTTACAGTTGATACAGAGTTGTCTTAGAAGAAGGCTCCTGGGGTTAGTTCTTTAGGGGGAGTCATCAGCGTTGCCTCTGATACTCCTAGGTTATTAATAGTCTCTAAGTTTCTATTGTGGCGCCAAACGCAACTTTTCTAAAGTAATCCTAACTGTTATATTGATAGAAAGATCTAAACCTAAAGGCTTCAGCTGTTAGAAGATCTAAGGGATCCCAACTGTGTTTAATAGATTTGAGGTCGCAAACAGATCCAATTCAGATAGAGTTCTAGACGTTTCAACGCAATCTTTTCAAAAGTAAATAGTAATATTATCTAAATGCTATTACTAGCAGGACAAAGTTTCTCTTGTAATGTAACAACGCAGGTAGGTACAGCTATCAGGATTAAATCAGATACGTATTAGAGGCATATAGGAGTGCGTGTTGTATTAGAGATTCTAGATTAGCTATACACCTATAGGTCTTGTACAGAAGGACAAGAGAAACTTGTTCTCTATCTATGCTATAGGCTCATATTTATAGTGGGCGTAGCAGCTAAGTCAGAGCGCTGTTAGAGCGCTTTCAGTCCTAATCTGCTAGCTCCCTACATAATCTGTTACTAAGCCTTTATAAGGTATCAGACGTAATATGTATTTGCATGTGCTTGTTACAAGTAGCTTACTAAATACTTGTTAGACTATTACGTTCTTGCAATTTCTAGGTTACAAGAACTATAGAAGAGCGTAGGTGTATGCGCAGGTACGCAGCCTCCTAAGGCCTAGGCTAATAAGAATTTAGAGTTATAATTAGTTGCTATATATAGTAGAGCGTTGTTTACCTCTAAGGCCTATTAAATTTAATATAGAATTAAATATATTATTATTAGGTGTGTATTGTGTTATATGTTTTCTAATAGCTCTTTAGCTATTATATCTTGTCTATACTCTTAGCTATACCTTAAGTGTTCTTTAGACTTACTTTCTATGTTACTTTACTACAGTATTTAAGTAGTAGTATAATCTCTGTCTTATAATCTTAGAACTTCTATTTCTTTAAGTACGTTTTCTAATTTAGAATAAAGTTAAAAAGATAGAAATTTAATATCTTTAGATTTAAAAATCTTATACCTAGATAGGATATAGATATAGAAGATACCTACTAATTTTCTAAACCTTATAAAGACTCTAAGTTTAGCTAAGTAATATAGCTTAGTTCTAGCTTATTAAGCCTTAACTAGAATATATATATATAGACTTAGGTACTATATAGATATAAGTACTAAATATAAAGTTTACTTTTAAATAGAGCTTAGAATAGAGTAGTACTAGACAATACTATATAAGAGGTAATATACTTAAGATAGATAGTAGCTACTATAGCTTTAGCCTAGAATAATAGTAGTTTATTATTATTAATTATAGCCTAATGTTACGAACTACTAATAGGAAACACAAGACGTTATAAATAAATAAGAGAACAGGTTACAAGACTTCGACCTAGTGCGGGGACATAGCACACTAAGTATGTTACGTAACCTTCTTATTAGTTTTATTTAGTCTTACTGTTTCTTACAACAAGAAACTATAAGAATCTATAATAATAATTAAGAATAATAAGAACTATAAGAAAGACTAAGTAGATAGAAACTATAATAAGCTCTTATAGATTATTGTGTTTAACTCATATTACAGACGCTTAAGTTAGTAACTAGCTATTTAACTATTATTACTCTTTTTAGAAAGCCCTAGCCTTTACTATCTTAGTAACAATACCTTCTATATCTAAAGCAACTCTATACCTATCTGCAAAAACTAACTTTAGCTATACCTCTAGTCTATACTAGCATTCTTATTGTTTGCTACTAGACTAACAGTCTTAACACTTTAAACACTTTTATAATAAGCAGCAATATTACAATAGGTACACCTAAGCATTTCTAAGTAAAACAACCTAGACTTAAGGTTAACAAACCTAATCTCTACTATAGAGACTGCAATAAACTTAAGACCTAGATTCTTTAGTCTAATAGGCACTTCTATATAGAAGAAGACAAGATTAAGCATAATAACAAAGTTATTCTTGCTATAACTTACATAAAAGGCAACGCTAAGAAATAGAGACTTCTAATTATCTAGAAGTATATAGACAATAACATTATAGACGCAAATAATACTAACCTTGTAGAAGACTAGTAAACGTTTAAAATACGCTTGTAACAGATCTTCTTACCTCTTAAGGAATCTGTAATTGCAAAACAAAAAATCTAAAGTCTAAAATAAACCTAATTAGCTGCTAAATATACTAATATCTTTTAACAATACACTAAACAAATCTAGTAGAATAATACTACTCTAATGCGCATATATAAATAAGGTCTTAAAGCTACTATATAAGCTAAACTTATGAATATATATTACTACTCTTAAAGAACTTTAGAATAATATTATTTGCCTAGATAATAAACTCTATAAACTAGCACTTAAAGAAAAGTTATACTCCTTATATCTATTTTAGAAACATAAAGGATTTGACCTAAACAAAAGATATTAGAGACAAACACAACTAAATAAAGAATAATAGTGCTACTACTTAAGACACAAAACTTATTAACTACGCCTACTAAGAGTATACTTAGGGTATAGACCTAAGGCTATACACTTAGACAACCTTAACAAAGGCCTAGAATAGAAAAGTTACCTAGAGAAACAACTATAAGAGGATAGGCCTAACAAGAATAAGATTACTTCTTATAACTATAATAAAGTTAGACACTATGCGTAAGACTATTACTCTAAGAATAAAGTTATACGCTAGCTTAACGTATTAACTAACACTTTAGAGAAAGACGTTAAAGAATAGATTATAATTAAGAACTAACTTATTATTTAACAACTTAATAGACAACTAATAGTAGAATAGACAGAAGACACCTCTACTATATTATTTAATAACTAGGTCTTAACTAACTCTATGTTGTTATACAACTAAGAACTAGACTATAACATTAAATAATTCTAACAGATAGAACTACTCTTACTTTAAACCTAACAAAACATTTACAACTAGTATAACTAAACTAACAAAGTTAACTAAGAATATATAAAATAATGTTACTAATTCTTATAAGTATATTATACTCTCTAAATAAATAAGTACTTTCTAAGTAAAGATAGAGTTATAGAGAAGAGACAATTACTATACCTAAGAAACAGAGTCTATAGGACATAGGATTAACTATAGACTACAAGAGTCTACAATACCTAAGAAGACTTAGAACTTACGCTAGACAAGCTAGACATATATTTACTACTAGCTAGCCTTAAACTAGTACACTAGAATACAATAGTTAGAGAACTGTATTAAGAGGTAGACGCAGACAGTTTATATAAGACGTACTGTAACTTATACATAAAGCAAATATGCTATACTAATAATAGGTAAGTATAAGTACTAAACCCTATGCCTATAGAATACTAGAATAGAAAGGCAAACAAATTGCATTAAATCCTACTTACAGACAGATACTTATAAGATTCTTGTAATCTAAAATATAGACTTCTATTATAGACAGTATATAATAGCAACTACTACCTAATATATTATAGTAGTAAAGTTAACTTATACTTTCCTTAGCAGAAGAAGCCTTATAAGTACTAATAGTATAATTACTCTAAGGATACCTGCGCAAATTACCTATATAATAAATAAAATATAAGAAGTGTTCTTAATATATTAGAGGAAGAAAGCATATCTAACAGGATACTTATTAACAGTAGCTACATTAACTACACATAGTAGTTCTGCCTATAACTAAAATGCAAGAAGCACTATAATAATAAAGAAGCTAATAAATATAAAAAGAATAAGTCTTTTTTAGAGTTAACACTAGACTCTAAAACAATACCTAGAGCTATAACGCAATTAACTTAGCTAAACTTATTAAACTTATAGTAAGAGTTAATAGAAAAAGAATAAAGGCACTTCTAGATTTAGGATTATAAGTAAACTATATATTAGGCAATACCTTGTTAAGAGCTAGGCTCTAACTTTACTAGAAGTAACAATTATATAAACTTTATATTGCAAATAGAAAGTAGATGCCTAATAAGTTACTTGTTAGATATAAGACTACTATAGGACTTAATATCTAAAGAACTAAATAGAAAATATACCTAGACGTCTTTAGATTAGCTACCTACAATATTATATAAGGACTTCTATAGTTTAGAGAAAATAGCCTATAAATAGACTAAGGGAAGGAATCTATCTTTCTAGGGAATTACAACAACATAATAGATTCTAAGCCTACGTATTAGCAGCGTTAAATAGTAGATAAAAAGACAATTAATAATATTACTCTAACAAAGATGTAGTTAAAGACACAACTAGTTAACTTAGATAATTAAGGAAGAAATACTAATACGTTATAAGTTTTAAAGAAATATATAACTTCTAATTTACCTAAGGAATATAGAAAGTTTAAGAAACTATTCTTAGAAGAAACAGGTCTAGAAGCACTGCCTAAGTATTAGGAGTAGAACTATAAGATTGTTCTAGAAGAAGAGAAAAGGCTAACCTTTAGACTAATCAACAGATTATTAGAAAAAGAGCTAAAAGTACTCTAAAAATATATCTAAGTAAACCTAAAGAAAGGTTTTATCTAAGTATTAGAATTACTAGCCAGATATCCTATTATGTTTGTACTAAAGAAGAATAGCAAACTATAACTATGTACTAACTTTTAGAAACTTAATAATATTATAGTTAAGAATTAATACTTACTACCTAATATTTTAAAACTATAAGATTAAATAGCCTATGTAAAGATCTTTACAGTATTAGATCTAAGAGGCGCGTATAACTTTAAACACATAAAAGAAAGCAAAGAATAAAAGATAGTGTTTAGAATACGCTACAGCTACTATAAGTATTTAGTAATGCTATTTAGTCTTACTAACGCTCTAGTAATATATTAAGCACTTATTAACAATATACTTGGAGAATACTAAGACATATTTGTTATTACATACCTTAATAATATTTTTATTTATTAAGAAAATAAGAAAGAATATACCAAATATGTTTATACAATTCTAACGCTACTAGAAAAGTTCTTTTTAGTAGTAGACTCTAACAAGTGTAAATAGCACTAGGAAGAAGTAGAATTCTTAGAGTGTATAGTTAAAAAGAATAGAGTATAAATAAGTAAGGATAAGATTAAAGTTATTAGAGATTAGCTAACGCTTACTATAGTAAAGGATATTTAATCCTTCTTAGGCTTTGTTAACTTTTATTAACAGTTTATCTAGAACTTCTTACTAATTACTATGCTACGTACAAAACTTACACAAAAAGATACACCTTAGAAATAGATAGAAGAACAAAGCTAGGCATTTAAGACGCTTAAAGACGCTTATATAGTACTACTTGTCCTTATTATATTTAGAAGCAGAGACCTACTTAGATTTAAAACTAACGTATTAGACTTAGCAATTAGAATGTATACAAAGCAGAAATAAGATAAAAAATAGTACTTTATAGCTTACTACTTACAAAAGTTTATACTACTAGAAGAAAATTACAACATACATAATAAGCAACTACTTACAATTATAGTAGCACTATAATATTAGAGAATTTATATAGAAAGCTACTTAGATCTTATAATATACTTACACTACAAAAACCTAATAACTTTTACTACTACTAAAGTACTTAATTAGAGACAAGTACAATAGTTAGAGATATTAGGATAGGACAAGTTTAAAATTGTCTATATACCTAAAAAAGATAATAGTAGAGTAGACGCTCTTAGCTAAAGATTAAACATTACTAGAACTAAAACTATTAACAGCTTAAGCATCCTTAAAAGACAAGATAATAAATCTCTTAGACTAGTAAAATACATTAACAACTTAACAATACAAATTAGAATTAATATTCTAGAAGAACTACAGAAATTAATTATATAATAATACTATAATAACGTAGTATACAGTTACTCTATAGTAAGCTAAACTATAGAATTAATTTAACAAAATTACTAGTTTAAGAACATAAAGAATAAAGTAAGCGCTTATATTAAAAAATATACAGACTGTTAACGCAACAAATACAGTACACACACACCTTATAGACAAATGCAGCCAATAGAGCTCCTAACTAAGCCTTAGACTAATATATTAATAGACTTTATAACAGGACTACTACTGTTAAAAGACTCTGCTACAGGATTATTCTATAACACTATTATAGTTATAGTAGATTGCTTTACTAACTACGCTATAATACTACACTTTTAATAAGACTATATAGCTGTCTAGCTAGCACACGTACTTAAGGATAGACTTATTAGATACTATAGCATACTAAAGTCAATTATTAGCAATTAAGACAAACTCTTTACGTTAAATTATTAGACTATCTTAATAGCAGAAATTAGGAGGCAACAAAAGCTATTAACAGCTTATTACTCCTAAACAGATAGCTAAATAGAAAGAACAAATAGAACTATAAAAACATATCTTAGAATATACAGCAACTTGCAACAGACAAATTAGGTTTTGCTACTACTAATAGTATAGTTAGCCTATAACAACAAATTGTCTAAAGCTATAGGTAAGACGCTATACTTTGCAAACTACAGATAACATCTAAATCTCTTTATAAGAACATTACTTAGCCTAAAGGCTGAAGCTGCTATACAGATAGTAGAAGAAATAAAGAAAACATATACTAAAATAGAAGAACAAATACAATACGCTTAGACATAGAGTATCTTATATATTAACAAAAAACAAAAAATAGTACCTTAGCTAAAAGAAAGGGATAAGGTGTATCTTTACACTAAAAATCTACGCACTAAATAACTAAGCAAAGAACTTAAGTATATTAAAGTTAGACTATTTTTAATTTCTAAACAAAACAGGCTAGTTACATATACACTTAAGCTCCTACTAGATGTAAAGATCTACCTTAGGATCTATAAAAGTCTATTAGAACTAGCTAACCTAGAAACACTACTACAGCAAAACCTTTGCTATAAACTTAACGAAAAAAATAAATTTAAGGTTAAAAAGATTATTTAACATTACAGTAACAAGCGCAATAGAGAATACTTAGTTAAATAGTTAGGATACAATAAATCCAAAAACACGTAGGAACTAGAAGAAAACCTTGCTAACTGTAGGCAGCTGTTGTAACAACACTACTAAAAGTTATAACAATATTATATTAGCTAATACAGATAGAAGACGTACCTTATAAACTACTATAACTCTCTTGCTTAATATTGTAAGTAACCCTAACACTAGAAGGTTCTGCAATTAGTTTAAACAAAGTACTCTAATCTATAGTATGCGCTATTATTAGCGCCTCTAGATTTGTTACAGCTAACTCCTAGTTTAACTAATTTAACTCTTCTAAGCACTTAATGTTCTGTATATTTAACAAACTCTTGTTAAACAAACTCTATTCTTTTTACTTTAAGAATCTATACTACTTACAAAGCTACTTAAACTTTATACGCGCAGCTTTTATCTAAAGCTAGGCTGCCTTAGCCTCTGCTTTATTCTTCTCTATTACAGCCTTAGTTTTAACTAGTTGTAACTCTATCTTTAAAATCTCTGTTTTAATCTTTAAGTAATCTAGTACAAGAATATCTACTAGAACGCAGACTTTTGCACCTGCTAATTTACAGTTACTATACTAGGCACTTAAGAAAGATAGCTTGCAACCTAAGTTCTTCTTTACACAACGTAAATAAGAAACTATTATAAAAGAACTCTTATAGTTTATTTTTATACCTTATTTATTTTAGTAATGCGTAGCGTAAAGAGTTATTAGAAACTTATATAGATATAAGTGCGAAGAAGAGAAGGATAGTGTTATAATCTTATACGTTAGATAGAAGGTAGCACCTTAAGTACAAATCCCTTAATTGCAATAGAAATTAAGTAGGTTCTAGACTTAGGTACGCAGGGTTACTAAGACACTAACCTATTACGCAACAAGTTACAAGTCTTACAGTCTTAAGAATCTTATAGAGTCTTATAAAGAAAATCTATAAGACTGTATAAGACTTTATAAGATAATAAGATAACTATAAGTATATAGACTTAGACAATAGGCTTCTATAGCTTATTATGTTTAACTTATGTTACAGACGCTTAAGTTAGTAACTAGCTATTTAACTATTGTTACTCTTTTTAGAAAGCTCTAGCCTTTACTATCTTAGTAATAATACTCTCTGTATCTAAAGTAACTCTGCACCTATCTGCGAAAACTAACCTTAGCTGTACCCCTAGTCTACACTAGTATTCTTATTATTTGCTACTAGACTAATAGTCTTAACATACACGTACTTAAGGATAGACTTATTAGATACTATAGTATACTTGTAACAACGCAGGTAGGTACAGCTATTAGGATTGAATTAGATACGTATCAGAGGCATATAGGAGTGCGTGTTGTATCAAAGATTCTAGATTAGCTATACACCTATAGGTCTTGTACAAAAGGACAAGAAAACTTATCCTCTATCTATGCTATAGGCTTATATTTATAGTAGGCGTAGCAGCTAAGTCAGAGCGCTGTTAAAGCGCTTTTAGTCCTAATCTACTAGCTCTCTACATAATCTGTTACTAAGCCTTTATAAGGTATTAGATATAATATATGTTTACATATGCTTGTTACATTACTTCTCTTCTTAAAATCAATAGTTTCTATTAATTAGGTCTGTATTAGTGTTGTTTTAGATACCTCTTCAAATTGTTGTAAACTCTTATTTACCTTAAGTTTATTTTAGAATAATATAATATAGCTATTTGTTGTTGTTTTAATTAGCGCGCCAGCGCGTTTAATATTTCTAACTTTACCTTAAGCTTTTTAAGCATATATACAAGGCTAGCCCTCTAGTATACTACTTCTCTATACTCTCTCTCTACACGTTTGTATACCTACAGCTATTTAACTGCTCTCCTAATTTAATTGTTAGCTAATTGTTTCTGCAGATACACACAATACCTATTCTTGTCTCTTCTAAGGCTTATCCTCTAGCCTATTAGGTTGTTTGCCTACAGGCTGCAAGGGCTTTTGCCTGCAGCTATTTTAATATTAAGTTTAGATTCTATTTAGACGTGTCTAAGAAGTGTGCTTATTGCACACTCTTAAATAAGAAGTGTTGCCTAGTTCTCTTATATACAGGCTAAGAGTATAATAGCCTCTTTAAGGCTCTTAACTACAGGTTTACTACTTTAGGTAGAGACAAGTTTAACAAGGTAGTGTTAGAGCAAAAGGCTACTATTAAGGAGGCAGCGTTTTAGTTAGCTGCTGTTATGCAAGTAAGTACTGCACAGGTAGCTAACATAAATAACGCTAACTTGTTAGTTAGCGCTTATTACTAGAGAGAAGAGCTAGCTAGAGAGGTTAGAGCAATAGCTAAGGAGGTTAGGTTGCTTAAGAAGAGCACAGCTAGGTTAACTAGTGTAGTTGCTTAGCTAGTAAATGTTATAATAGTATTAAAGGCTAATTAGTTAGCAGAGCAAAAGAAGGCGCAGGCAGTAACATTTTAGGCAGCAGTAGAGCAAGAGGCAGCAGCGCAGAAGGCTAGTACTTATAGCAAGTAAAGCTAGAATAGAAGACAACTAAGTAGTACGTTAGTGTCTGTACCTAGGGATTTAGACAGTAAAGAATATTCTACTAGTAGCAGTAACAGTCTGCTGTTAGACCTAATAGAAGAGTAAGACTCTTATTATTAATAGCTGTTACCTACTAGTGTAGTAGTTGCAATATTAAGTTTAATTTCCTTAACATAATTGTCTTGCAATGCTGTAAGATCTTTAACTTCTTTTTCCTATACTGTAATCTACTTAGCTAACGCTTGTAGAAGTCCTAGCTATTTTAGATAGCGTTTATAAAACGCTTGCAATATATGTAGAGTACCTATAAAGTTTAAGGCATTATACTAGGTAGAGTTAGGATTATAGCCTACCTATTTCACACAATACTTTAGGATAGAGCAGTATAGCTTGCTAGCTAAGATCTCTTTAACTTCCTATTTTTTAACGCCTTAAATTAGGATGCTAGATAGGTTTAGGCTTAGCTAACTAGGCAAGGGGTTGTTAGAGTTCTTGCAGAGGACGTCTAGAGCAAACACGTTATAGATCTTAGAACCTTTAGGTAGCTTTAGTTAAAATAAATAGCTAACTTATTCTAGAACTTTAAAGAGGCCTTCTTACAATTTAGCAAGTTTGCAACTTAAGCAGGTAACAGATAAGTTTTAGGTTAAGAAGTAAACCTTATTACCTACTGCCTAATTAACAGGTTAACAATATTTGTTTACCTTAGCAGCTATCTGTTACTGCGCCTTTTCTATATTGTCTTTAGCTGTGCGCTAGGCTGCATGCATGCAGGTAGCTAAGCTTAAGGCATTCTTAACGTTTACATCTTTGTATTTTAAAGAGAATAGTGCTTAATCCTAGCTTTGTTGTAGTTTAGATCTAAACAAGAGCTAGTACAGCGCTATACTAATTGCAGAGTGCAGTAGTGTAGCTTAGGCTTAATTAATTATTAGCAAGAGGTTACTCTAGTTATTCTAGTAATAGGATACAAAGAGCCTTAATTGTTAATTAATATACTTGTTTATAATCTTAGTTTGTCTATTAGTTTGTTTATAGTAGGCTGTAAAAAGCTTAATTTGCACGCCTAAGATCTTGCAGAACTTAAACTAGAATTAGGATATAAACTAGGAGCTGCAGTTAGACACTATACTTTTAGGCGTGTAGCTAAATTAGTATACCTATTAGATAAACAAGTAAGCTATTCTATAAGTATTAATTGTTTTATAGCAAGAAATAGAAACAGCTTGCTTTAATAAGTAATTAATAATAACTATAATTTAATTATAGCTATACTAATTAGTTAGAAAGGTCTTAAAATCTATACACAAATACTGCATAGGCCTGTTAGAGATTAGTAACAGATAGAGGAAACCTTAGGATTAGAGCTGTCTTAGATAGAATCTTTAACAGAAAACGCAGTTTTGTACATAGTGTTTGCATGTAGCTTCTATACCTTTCTAGTAGTATTGCTAAGCTAGGAGCTAATACGTCTTTATAGCGCTTAGATAAGTAGTAGATACTTAATTATAAGCTTCTCTAATTAGTTAAGTGCATAAGAGGGAATCTCTAAGTACACAAAGGCGTAAGTAATAAAGCAGTAGTTCTTCTTAGACATAATACAGCTATAGTAGCTTAAGACGCTCTTTCTTAAAGAAACAGTAATTCTCTACTAGCAGAGCTTTAATTAGTTCTAACAAGTTAAAGTTTAGGAGGGCACTAATAGATTAGACTAAAATAGCTAAAACATTAACCTCTAGCTAGTTACAGACGTAGTTCTAAGCTAGTTTAGAGTTAACTAAGGGGTTTAGGCGTTTAAGTCCTAGAAGTACACAAGATCTGTTGTCTTGTTAGGCAGCCTTAACCTTACTAATGTCCTGTTCTCTTTAGCTTAGAATATTAGCTTGCTTGTTAAGCTTGCTAGGCGTGTACTTAATACAGGAATTAAAAAGGGCAATAATCTCTGCCTATTATGCTTAACGTGCATTAAGAACCTTAGTAGTTATAAAGTATTTTAAGGAGCAGTAATTTAAATACACCTAGATTTAACTCTGTATAGAAGTAAGTTTAGCTCTCTACTTCTTAAATACTTTTAGGATAGCAAAAAGTTCTTTATTATATATTTTCTAATTAAGCTTAGCCCTAGATAGGGCGTAACTATAGAAGGCTACAGAATACTACTTGTTATTAGAGTGCTTCTAAGAGAGTACTTCTACTATTACTCTATCTAACGTGTTAGTTTCTAACTTTATGTTATACTTAGGATAAAAATAAGATAGCGTAGAAATAGCTAGAAGTAAGGCTTTAGTCTAATTAAAAGCCTGTTAGCAGTCTGTAGTCTATTTAAACAGTGTAGAGGGACTTTAAAGCTTTATAATTAGTTTAGCTACATAGAAGAAATCCTTAATAAATTGTTAATAGAAACTAGCAAAACTAAGAAATAACTTAACGCTAGTAACTGTAGTAGGTTCAGCCTAGTTTTAGAGTACTTCTACCTTGTTAGAGTTAACTTTAGTGCCCTAGTTTGTTAAAACGTAACCTAGATACTTTGTGCAGGTTATATAAAATTTACTCTTCTAAATGTTTACTTAGAGTCCTGCAGTACGTAGGCGCTCTAGGACCTTTTAGACGTGTTCCTAATGTAAGTTTATATCCTTAGAGTAGATTAGGATATTATTAAGATACGCAATGCAGAAATTGTTAAGATAATTAATTAGTATATTATTTATATAGCGTTAATACGTAGCTAGCCTATTACACAAGCTAAAAGAGAAAACCTTACACTTGTATATACTGTAACAGGTCTAAAAGGTAGTATACTCTTTAGAGTTAGGATCTATACAAATTTTGTTAAAGGCAGCCTAGATGTTAAACTTAGTAAAGATCTTAGCTTTAGAAGGGCGTAACAGCAGCTTATTAATACAAAGGATTAGATAGACGTCCTTGCGCGTAAGGGCGTTAATCTTCTAGTAGTCTATATAGATGCGTATATCTCTATTTAGTTTGCGTACACAAAGAATAGGTAAAGTAAAAGAACTTTAGCTAGCCTTAATAAAACTCTTCTAAAGGTGTTTCTAAACGTAGGCCTTAGTAGCTTTAAGCTTCTTCTGGTTTTGCTTATATAGAGGACTAAACGCATTTAGTAATAGTTCTTTAAAAACAATCTTATAATTGTACAGACAATAAGGAGGTAATTAATTAGCTGCTAACTTGCTAAATACATCCTAATACTAGAAGTAACAGGCAGGTAATCTCTTATCTAATTGGCTTTAATTGTCTGCGTTGTCCTTGGAGGCAAGAATCCTATTAATCTTATAGAGGCTTGTTGTAAAGAACTTGTTCTAGGGCTTCTTTATAATAAAGTAAAATGCATTAGCAGAAATGAAAGCTATGTAGGTACTTAGAAGGAGTTTAGACTCTAAGCAGTTTTGCTTAGTTAGGGTATAAGAAATCTCTAAGATTTTTCAGGCTAATAGAAGCTTTAAGCATCTCTTGATACAATAAATAGAAGAAGAGGAATAGTAAGAACTATTTTAGATACAATAGTCTTCTTTCTCTTATAGAGCGTTGCGTTGTTACACATTAAGATAGATAGTAGCTAGCACTGTAGCTTAATATAGAATAGTAGGAATAGGGGGTAAAGAATTGTATAAACAGGGGTACTTAGATAGCTAAATAAACTGTAACCTATTTGTGTCTAATTAAATCTTAAATTGTCTTAACTATTAGAGGCTAAGTATATAATCCTAAGACCTAAGATCAAAGATAAGAAATAGACAGTTTAAAATCTTTTAGCTATTAATATTTAAGTGTAGTTAAATATATTAAGTAACTAAAGAAGTAATCTAATCCTTAAAGCTGCGTACCTAAACCTAGAAGGAGAGCTTCTAGATAGGTTGCTGCAAGGCTTTAGAAACAGATAAGACAATTTGTAAATTTAAAAATAAAAAACCTTAAGTACTAGTGTTAACAAGAGTATTAAAGTATAAGCTAAGGCCTTAGTTATAAAGAAGCGTAGGTATAAGGAAATAAGGACTGCAAAACAAATAAGAAAGGTTAAAGTAGAATAGATTGTAACAGCTTAGGCCTAGAGAGAAGTGTTCTCTTAGGCGCTTCTGTTTTCTATATAATACACTTTCTAATTAGGTTGCTCTTAAGCATCTTTATACTTATCTACTTCTACAGCTTTAATCTAACGCATACAAGGCTTTATACAGTTACTAGAGTAGTGTTCTAGCTTACTATAATTGTAATAACTACTAGAGGTCTTTTGTTATTCTAGCTTAAGGGTCTTTATAAGAAGACACACTGTTATAGATTAATAGGCTAGCGCAGAATTTGTTAAAGCGCTAGTAGTAGTAGTCTAATTTAGCTCCAAATTCTGTTGTAGAGCTAACCTAATTAGCAACCTAGTAGCAGCTAGTGTTATACTTAGTGTAGAGTTATTCTTCTACTCTATATTGTAGGCAGTAAAGTGTTCTACTATCTAATTAAATAAGTTCTTCTATTAGTGCCTAAATCCTAGGTTAGAGGCTTGCAACCCTAGCGTAATCTTAGTCTATAAGTAGTAAAACTACTCTAAAGGTAGTACTTGTCTCTTAACTGCAGAACTTAAAAACTTAGCTTTAAACAAGAGGAACATTTCCTCCTTAGTTATCTGTATTTAAGCAAAGGCTGCACAGCTCTTAGCTACCTTGTTACCTGTAATAAAGTAAGACTTAAGTAGCTTAATTATTTACTTAGCGTTCTAGAATTACTCTTAATTAGTATCTAATAAGTATTGTAGCTTAAGATAGCCCTTAGCTAATCTTGTAGTGTAGCCTTATACTAAGGCTATACGTTGTCTTTTAGTCTAATAGTAATCTAAGTTAATCTTAAGTTAATCCTAGATAGAGGCCTACTATTAGCAGAAAGTAAGATCTTTTCTATTACTAAGATTGTCTATATTAGGCGTTTTCTTAGATTGTTAAAGTTAGTAAGAGCCTTTATAGTAATGTAAGTACTTAGATATAGAGCTGTTAGATAAACAGTAGAGTATAAAGAAGTTCTAGAGGGTTTTAGTAGTAGGTAGGGGCTTGTCTAGTCCTACTAACAGAGTTAGTCCTTTCTTAAGGGAATTAATTTCTGCTAACGCCTGTTTTAGTTCTTGTTGTAATTAATTAACCTCTATTTGTACAGGGGTTAGATTTAGTGCAGCTCTAGGCTAAGAGGGTCTGTCTCCTAATTCCTTAGTGTCTGTCTTTTTTGCTTTAGCACTCTGTTGCTAGGTTGTTACAGTTAATACAGAGTTGTCTTAGAGAAAGGCTCCTAGAGTTAGTTTTTTAGGGGAAGTTATTAGCGTTGCCTCTAATACTTCTAGGTTATTAATAGTCTCTAAGTTTCTATTGTAGCGCTAAACGCAACTTTTACTAAAGTAATCCTAACTATGTGTTAATAGAAAGATCTAAACCTAAAAGCTTTAGCTGTTAAGAGATCTAAGAGATTCTAACTGTGTTTAATAGATTTAAGGTTGCAAACAGATCTAATTTAGATAGGGTTCTAGACGTTTTAACGCAATCTTTTTAAAAGTAAATTGCAATATTATCTAAATGCTATTACTAGTAGGACAAAGTTTCTTTTGTAATATAATAACGCAGGTAGGTACAGCTATTAAGATCAAATTAGATACGTATTAGAGGCATATAGAAGTGCGTGTTGTATTAAAGATTCTAGATTAGCTATACACCTATAGGTCTTGTATGAAAGGACAAGAGAAACTTGTCCTCTATCTATACTATAAGCTTATATTTATCGTAGGCGTAGCAGCTAAGTTAGAGCGCTGTTAGAGCACTTTTAGTTCTAATCTACTAGCTTTCTACATAATCTGTTCCTAAGCCTTTATAAGGTATCTGATGTAACATGTGTTTGCATGTGCTTGTTACAATACTAAAGTAAATTATTAGCAATTAAGACAAACTCTTTATGTTAAATTATTAGACTACCTTAATAGCAGAAATTAGAACGCAACAAAAGCTATTAACAGCTTACTATCTCTAAATAGATAGCTAAACAGAAAGAACAAAAAGAATTATAAAGACGTATCTTAAGATATACAGTAACTTATAACAGACAAATTAGGTTTTACTTTTACTAATAGCACAATTAGTATATAATAACAAATTATCTAAAGCTATAGGCAAGACGCTATACTTTGTAAACTACAAATAACATCTAAATCTCTTTATAAGAATATTACCTAGCCTAAGAGCTAAAGCTACTATACAAATAGCAGAAGAAATTAAGAAAACCTATACTAAAATAGAAGAACAAATACAATACGCTTAGAAACAAAGCCCCTTATATATTAACAGAAAATAAAAAACAGTACTTTAGCTAAAAGAGGGGGATAAGGTGTATCTCTAACCTAAATTTTACGTATAAGATAACTAAGCAACAGACTTAATTACGTTAAAGTTAGACTGTTCTTAATTTTAAAAAGAAATAGACTAGTTACATATATACTTAAGCTCCTACTAGATGCAAAGATCTACTCTAGATACTACGTAAGCCTACTAGAACTAGCTAACCTAGAAACACTATTATAATAAAATTTCTACTATAAACTTAAAGAAGAAAATAAGTTTAAAGTTAAGAGAGTTATTATATACTAAGACAATAACTATTCAAGGAAATACCTAGTTAAGTAGTTAGGATACAATAATTTAGAAAATATATAGGAACTAGAAACAAACCTTACAAACTGCTACTAACTCCTAACGCAGTATAAACAACAGGTTTACCTAAGTACAAAGGCATATAAGCCTTCTAGACGTTATTAACTATACTATCTATAGAACTCTAAGTAAAAAGTAATAAAGTTATTTTACTAGAAGAAGGTATAGTCTTTTAACGCTTAAGCTGTTAAATAGACGCTTCCTCTATAGAGATAGCCTCTGCTGCCTAAGCAGCGTTCTTCTCTAACAAACGCTATACCTCTTACTCTTCTTATTAAAGCGTATCTAGACGCGCTTATAGATAATTATTTTCTACCTTAACAACTAACTATTTATTTTTAGATATATAGATGTTATAATCTTTTGTATTTAAGTAATTGTACTTACTATACCTTCTAAAACAGACATATACCTAACAAACGCAATTGGCTAGCTAACAGTTATAACAAGCTATAGGCATAACGTCTCTAAAGATATTAATAAAAGACAAAAGTTCTAAACACCGTTAAGTACTAGATTTAGAAGAGACTTTTAGCATAATAAAAACTTTAAGGATAAAGTCTAGAAAGAAGAAAAATAGTATTACAACCTATAAGCTGCTAGGCTCTAGTTTTACTAAAAGCGCTCTCTTCTAAGTAAGAACTACTAGAGAGTACACCCTGTACTGCACTACTAATTAGTTACAAAATAGAGTTACTCTCTATACTCTCTTACTTAATATAGAGCTAATAGAACAGGATACTCTCTTAGCTTCTTCTAATCTCTAAGAATATATAGAGTACGCAGAGTAAAGGTAGAACCTCTTTAGTATATAGAAAGTATAATAAACTCTTATAGATTATTATATTTAACTTATATTACAGACACTTAAGTTAGTAACTAGCTATTTAACTATTGTTATTCTTTTTAGAAAGCTCTGGCCTTTACTGTCTTAGTAACAATACTCTTTGTATCTAAAGCAACTCTGCACCTATCTGCAAAAACTAACCTTAGCTATACCCTAGTCTATACTAGTACTCTTATTGTTTGCTACTAGACTAATAGTCTTAACACTTACTCCTAGACTATATACTAGTTAAAGTAGTAAATAAAAAAGTAAGCAAGTGCTTTAGCATTAATACTAAACACTAGTTAGACCTAGAGATTAGCTAAATTGAAAGGCACATCTAGTAAGATAAAGAACTAGGCCTTAAGCTTACTACTAAGAAGAACTTCTATAAGCCTACTTACTATTAGAAAGAGTATAATTAAGCTTTAGGCGTAAAGCACCTTAGGAGAGAGTGCCTAAAAGTACCTACTAATATTAAAGAGACCTAGTTTCTTAGCCTTATTAACTCTAGCGCAAAGCTTAACACTATAAAAAGAGAAATAGTAGAATAAGCTATACTCCTAATTATATCTCTACTAAAGAGTATAAGAACTACAAAGATAGTAGTAGTAAATAAGTTAACTAAAGAGTTCTTAGGCATTATATAGAGAGTGCCTATTACTATTAGAAGAATTAAAATCTGCACTAGCTTCTTTATCCTTAAAAAGTGCACAAATATAATTATCTTAAGTAATTTCTTTTTAATAGATACTTAAGCTAGAATTAAGTATATAACTAATAGGCTAACCTACTACTAAATCTTTAGTAAGAATAGTAAGTATAGTACTAGGTTTATATACATAAGAGGTAATCAGATTAACGCGCTAGGACTCTACTCTAGGCCTCTTATAGGAAATATTAGAGGAGTATAATTACTAGCGTTTTACCTCTCTCTAAACCTATTATATAGCTAGACTAGAATTATTAATTAAACTTAGTATAAGTTTTGCTTAACTCTAATACTCTAAGTAATAATTAGCTAGCAATAAAGTAAGTAATAGAGTAGCTCTAACAGAAATCTTTATTACTAATTATTTCCTTAGAAACGTAGTTCTTCTAGTAGCTAGATATAAGCACTATAGGCGCAGGGCCTAATAGGTCTATTATTATTAGTAAAAGTAATAGAGTGTATATACTTATTAGTAATAGCGTAGGCTATTACTCTTAAAATATTATAGCAAGTGTTATAAGGCAACTCTCTTAGAGCCTTAGGATTAATATTAGTACTAAAAGCTTCGAAGAGAAAGAGCTTAGTAAAGCAACTAGTAAGAAAGAGTAACTTATTTAAGTAATAACAATTTAGCTTAAGTGCACAACTAATCTATAATTAAATAACATTTCTTTTAACATTAGTACTTTGCATATGTAAAAAGCTTAAAAGGTCTAGCTAGTAGATAACTTAGAATAAGTCTTAAGAGATATTAGTAGGTACAAGAATTAGAAAGAACATACGCGCAATTAACAAGTACTAAATAAGAAGAATACTCTATTCTTAAGCTACTTTAAGCTATAATACGCAAAATTCCCTAGAGGTATAAGACTTATACTTAAACGCCTATTAAAAACAAAGATCTCTCTAGATTTACTCCTATAAGAATAAGCTATACTAGAGAAGCTACTGTACTAATAAGAAGCTGCCTTAGCCTAAGACTTTAGTAAATTAGAGTAGGTTAGCTATAAGGTAGTATCTCTAATTAGGATTAACACTATTCTCTATAAGGCATAGTAAGCTAATTAGTTTCTTATCCTCTAAAAGTTTAGAGAAGTAGTAGTTAAAATAGTATAGAAGTGTGTTAACTAAGAAGCTCTTAAACTATACAGAAGCTAGTACCAAAACCTATAGTTTTTAGTAGCTAAGAAAGATAAAGGATATTAGCTTATTAACAACGTATAGAAGGTTAATAAAGTTACAATCTGCAACGTAAATCTACTACCTAATTTAAATAGATTTGTAGAAGATTTTACTAGTTACGTAATTATAAGCTTACTTAATTTCTTTCTAGAATACGATTAAGTGGAACTGCACAAGAACTCTTAAGACGTAATAGCATTCTATACACCTATTAGACTAGTGTAGTAATATATACTACCTATAAGTATAATAAACTTAGTTACTAAGTTTATACGCGTTATAAATAAGATTCGCTAAGATTATATTCTAGAGCGCTACAGGCTCTACCTTAATAATATTTGTATTAAGAGACTAAAGTCCTACTATAACTAAATAGAGATTAAACTAGGTATTAGAAGATACGTTGTAGAACACCTCTATAATATAGATACTATACTAGCAGACATTAAGTGCGCAAAAGCTATAGTATTAGGCTATAAATTAGACTTCTGTTACGCGTCTATAATTGTAGTAGGCTATTAGGTTAACGCTACTAGCTACTATTCTAACTATAAGAAAATTAAGAAAATACTCTTCTAGCTACTCTATAGAGAATAAAAAGACGTTGAAATGTTTATTAGTATATGTGTGTATTATAGAGTATAGATTAAGTATTTTACTCTTATTTTAGAGCTACTATTCTGCCTACTCTGCAAAAATGCGCTCTTTAAGTAGTCTTTAGAACAATAGAGCGTAATAGATAAATTAAAGCGCGCGCTATACTCTATGCTACTACTTGTCTTTATCTCTTATAATAAGCTATTACTTCTAATTATTATATCTGTTAATAGTAGCCAAAAGAGTTAGGGCGTAGTTCTTATGCAGCTAGATCTTAAGAGTTGTTAGCACTCTACCTAGTACAAAAGTAGAGTTTAGTCTAAAGTAGAATATAACTAGAATTCTAGTAGACATAAGTATAAGGCCTTACTCTTAGCTCTAAAGAAGTTTTAAACCTACTTATATGTAACAGGCTGCTGCCTAGTTAGTCCTTAGTTACGGAAAAACCTTAGCTCTCTAAACTAGAACACTAAAAACGCTCTAGACTAGAACACCAAAAACGTTCTAGACTAGAACACTAAAATCCTCTAGACTATAAAAACCCTTTAGGTAACAATTAGGATAGGACACAAATTTACGTCTTTATTCCCTGGCATTTACTCTTAGAGTCTGCCCCTTAACAATTGAATTTGTTAAACCTAACTAGGCTAAAGGGCTATTAGTAACCTCTAGCATAGAACAAGTAACTGTCCCTATAACAGTACAGGACATAATAGTACAAGCTATTTAGATAAGACGCAATAGCGTCCCTAAGTTAGTTATTAAGGACAAGTTTAATTAGATAATTATTAATAACTTCCTAGACCTAGAGGAAAAATAGATTAAGAAACAATTGCTGTTAAACAGCCTTAAGAGAACGCCTACCTAGCAGGAAGTATGTAACTCTCTAGCAGCTAGACTCTCTAACAATAGGAAAGGAAAGTCCTCTATAAGCGTAGATCTAGACTTAGTATTACTAGTAAGAAATCTGCAAGAACAAGTTGCAAGGCTTACAGCCTAAGTAACCCTAGAAACCTCTAGCTTTATACAGACTCTCTTAGAAAGCGTCCTCCTACTCTAGAAGACTTACAAAGTCCTTAACCTAGAAGCGTATAAAAGAGATTAAAAAGACTACTGTATCTTTAAAGCCTAAATAAAGTATAAACTAGAACATAATAGCGCAAGACTAGGCTCTTAAGCAGGCTATATCTTTAACTGCCTTAAGAGGTTAGCAGCTAGTATAGCCTTGTCTTAGGTAACTTAGAACTTTTAGAGCTCTGCAGAAGAACTTTAGGACTTCTTAGACAACTAATTTAGTAATAAGCTACACAACAAAAGATTACAAAGAAAACTCTAAATAATCTAACAGAACAAATCTTCTCTCTAGAGCTTTAACGCAGAGTTTATAAGGCTAGCCTATAACGCAGGCAAGGAAGACAACAAAGCAAACTTAAAAACAAGGTACTTAAGCGCTATCTAGCTAGACCTACAAGACAGGATAATCTCTATAGAAACTAAACCTAAATAGAGGATTTACAACCTTATAGACAAGGTAGCAATTATTAAGGAAAACTTGTATAAGGTAAAACTTAGTAGTAAGCACACTAAAAAACAGAACGCTAGAGAACTTATAGATTAAGAACCTACAAGAGGACATTCTAGAAGGACTAAGAGAAAATCCTCTAAGAGGAAGAAAGCTAAGTAGGCTACTGCAAAAGAGTAGTCTTACTAGAGGCAAAACAACTTATGCCTCTGCTGTAGTAAGTTAGGACACTACGCTAGCAAATGCAAATTGTTTCTACTTTTAAAACTTGCTAAAGCTACGTTAGCTAAAGCATAGGGCAAAGAAGAGAAGGACGTATTAGAAGACGCTCTAAGCTTAGAAAATAAGTAACTCCTGTCTAAAGGCGCAGACAGGAGTATAGTAACATAACACCAAAAGAGGATAAGAGATTTTATTAATTCTAGAGGAAATAGCTAGACAGAGAACCTATTACTATACACACTATTGTTAATAAAACAACAGTTACTTCTACAATAATTTATACTAAGTGTCTTACCTACGCTATAACTTTAACTAAGTTTGTTTACAAAAATAAGTTAGAGCGCAAGTTAATAACTCTAAGAGAAATTATTAGAATTGCTAGAGCCTAGTCTTAGATAAAGACAGCTGTTTAGATAAGAATTAACATTAATAGGCACAAGAAGACACTATAGGCCTATAAACTAGACAGAGACAAAGAATATAACTTAGTTCTAGATTAACTATAGATAAACTAGCATAATGTTACTATTGCACTAGCAAAGAAATTAATATATATCTACTCTACTTAGACACAAGTTAGAAGCTAGGAGGAAAGGAAACCTCTTTTACTATAGAATATTACTGCAGCTGTATACTTAGCTTGGCTATAATATAGCTAGAAGGACAAATCTATCTGCCTTTACGCTGCATTAATAGCAGACATCTAGAAGGCTCTAAAAACTAAGCTCTAAGTAGACTTTAGGTTAGTGCTCTTAGATTACCTAAAAGGGAAATACAAAACCTTTCTACGCAAGAAAGCAGACTAACTCTCTCTAGTAAGAGGACCTACTATTAATTATTCTATTAAGCTAGTAGAAAAAGATAAGAAGATTGTAGAGGTACTATAGGGCCTACTATATAGCATGTTAAGAAAAGAACTCTTTGTGCTCTAAAAAGAGCTTACTTCTTACCTAGACTGTAGCTTTATACAGGTAAGCTAGTTAAGCGCTTCTGCACTAGTTTTATTTATAAAGAAGCTAGAGAGGGGCTTACAGTTTTGTGTAGACTACTAGGCCCTTAACGCAATTACAAGAAAGGACAGATACCTACTCCTACTTATCTAAGAGACCTTAGCCTAGATTGCTAAAGCTAAATAGTTTACTAAAGTAGATGTTATCTAAGTATTCTACAAGATTAGGATTACTAAAGAAGACAAATAGAAGACTGCCTTCTAGACGCGCTTTAGCCTCTATAAGTAGCTTGTAACACCCTTTAGACTTGCAAACGCCCTAAGTATATTCTAGAGATATATTAATTAAATACTAAGAGAACACCTAGATAATTTCTGTTTAGCCTATATAGATAACGTGTTAATATACACAAGTAGGTTTAAGGCAGACTATAAGAAAAAGGTAAAGCTAGTAATCTAGAAACTTAAGGCAGCAGAGTTATACCTTAATGTAGGAAAGAGCAAGTTTAGCGTAAAAAAGACTAAATACCTTAGATTTATTATTAAGGCTAAGAAAGGAATAAGCATAGACTCTAAGAAAGTAGCTGCTATACGTTTCTAGAAGCTCCCTAAGATAGTTAAAGGAGTCTAGAGTTTTGTTAGCTTTGCTAACTTCTACTAATAGTTTATAAGAGACTTCTTAGAGCTAGCTGCTCTACTAACTAGACTAACTAGAAAAGGCGTAGCCTTCTACTAGGGCCTTAAGCAACAGATGTCCTTTAATAAGCTAAAAGAAGCTTTTATAGCAGAACTATCCCTAGCAAACTTTAATGTAGAGCTAGAAATAGTAGTAGAATGCAACGCCTTAAGATAGTTAACTAGAAGAGTGCTGTCTTAATATAGCAAGAACAGACGCCTCTAGGCTGTAGCTTACTACTTAGTAAAGAATATAGCTGTAGAAGCTAACTATACTATCTATAATAAGGAACTGTTAGCTATAGTTAAGTGCTTAGAGCAGTAGAGAACTAAACTTTAGAAAGTAAAGCATTTTACTGTGCTTACAGACTATAAAAACCTAGAATACTTTACTACTATATAACTGCTAACAGAAAGACACGTCTGCTAGGTAGAGTTCCTTAGTACATTTAATGTTAGATTCTAATACTACTTACAAAACGTTAACAGTAGAGTAAATATCCTTTTTAAGAAAGAATAAGATCTTTTCTAAGGAAGAGCAGACGCGTAAGTATAGTCCTAGACTTTCTAACTATTTACTTTTGCTTTAGAAACTAAAGATAAAGAAAAGCTAGTACTTGCTACTTTTTTTGCAGCTTAGCAGGAGGATTTACTACAACAAGAGAGAAGAGAAACAGAGTAGCTCTAAAACGTGCTTGCAGACAAAGATACTGCGTTAACTACTTCTCTTGCAGCTTAGTAGAAGGATACACTATAGTAGAAGAAGAAAAAAACAGAGTAGCTCTAAAACGTGCTTGCAAACAAAGACACTGCGTTAACTACTCTTCTTGCAGCTTAGCAGAGAGATACACTATAATAAGAGAAGAAAGAAACAGAGTAGCTCTAAAACGTGCTTGTAGACAAAGACGCTACGTTAACTACTCCTCTTGTAGCTTAGCAGAAGGATACACTATAACAAAGAAAGAAAGAAACAAAGTAGCTTTAAAACGTGCTTGCAGACAAAGATACTGCGTTAACTACTTTTCTTGCAGCTTAGTAAAGGAATACACTATAATAGAGAAAAGAAGAAATAGAGTAGCTTTAAAACGTGCTTGTAAACAAAGACGCTGCGTTAAGAGAAAGAGACGTTACTTAAAGCTAGAATGCTAAGGATTACTCTATAGTTAGAAAGAAAGCGCTCTAAAACGTGCTTGCAGATAAAGACGCTGCGTTAAGGAAGAGAAACGTTGCCTACAACTAAGGCGCTAGAAAGCCCTTTATAGTAAGAGACACTCTAGATGCTACTAAAGAAACTATAGTACTATGCAAGACTACGCTTAGGCAAAATCTCTACACAAATAAACGCTCTAAAGGACTAACAGAGCCTGCTATTAAGAAATTGTAGAAATAGGCTGTTTATATAAATAAAGCCTACTAATTAGTAGTTAACGCTGTTAGAACAGAATAGCAAAAATTCTCTTTGCATCTAAGCCTAAAAGTTTCCCTAGCAGAGTGTAGCTTAAATAACTTAGGACGCCTACTCTATAAAAAGTGTAAATAAGTACTAGAATGCATAAACTTATAAACGTACATTATTTTAGAAGTACATAACTCTCTAATTACTAAGCACCTAGGCAGAGAAAACACATACGCAATATTAGTAAGGAACTACTTTTGGCCTAGAATGTTCTTAAGTATCTAGTAGTTTGTCTAAAACTGCGCAGTATATAGTAGAATAAAGCCTTAGAAGAAACTTAAACAAGGACTACTATACCTACTCTTGCTCTTAGTCTAAATATAGAAAGAATTGTTAGTAGACTTTATTATAGGCCTTTTACTAAGCTATAAAATGTTACACTTTATAGTAGTTACTAACTAGCTAAGCAAAAACGCAGTGCTTGTGCCTATTCTAGACCTAAAAGTTTCTACTATAGTTAAGGCATTTATTAAACAGGTAGTTGCGTACTACTAGCTTCTAAACACTATAGTGTCTAACAGAGGGTTATAATTTGTAAGCAAATTCTAGTTGTTACTTTACAACAAGCTTAGAATATAAAGAAGAGTCTTAATAGCATACTACTCTTAGACAGATAGCGCTACAAAGCAAATAAATAGTATAGTAAAAGCCTACTTAAGGGCTTTTGTAAACTAAGATTAGTTAAACTAGGCTGCTTTATGCCTACTAGTATAAATTGCAATAGCTAAACAAAATGCAGCGTCTATAGGCGTTAGCCTATTCTTTCTCTAGCACAGGTACAACACAGACTCTATTTAGTTAGACTTAGAATAGACTGTAGAGAACTAGCACTAGTCTAGCAATAATAAAAGAGCTACTGCTAAAGCAATAGTAACTAAGATAAAAGAAATAATAGACTATATGCAAGCAAAGATAGCAGAATTACAGCAAAAATAAGAGCGCTAGGCTAATTACTATAGATAAGAAGCTCTAGAGCTCTATATAGAAGACAAAGTATAGCTCTAGTACAGTTACTCTATATCTAACAAAAGACCTTTAAAAAAACTAGATTAGAAGAACAGGAAGTACATAGTTACAAAGGTTATCTCTCTCTACGTTGTAGAACTAAGCGTACCTTTTAGAGTGCACCTAAGATTCTACGTTAACTGCCTTTAGCTTAATGCAAAGAATCTACTCTTGCACTAGAAGTCTAATAACTAGTAACTAGAAGCAATAATAGTAAGTAAAGATAAAGCTAACAACAAGTACCTTGTTAACTATATTCTTACAGAATAATAGAAAAAGAAAGAGTAAGGCATACAGCTGCAATACTTAGTAAAATAAGTAAAATATACAAAACTAACATAAAAACTGTAAGTAAATATTGCTAACACTATAGCTCTTACTAAGTAGATAAATAACACAGAGACATAACAAGACTTAAATAGGCTGTTAGTAGAGCAACTACTTACTCTAACTGCTAAATAAAATATATTAGTAGAGAAAGAAGGTAAAGAAAAGAGCTATAGTTACGCACAGTAATGCTAAAAGAGATAACAGCGTTATGCACAGAAAAGATTTGTAGAAAAAGAACAAACTTAGGACAAGCACAAGAAAAACTAGAGGTATAAGAAATAGTGTAGTAGCGCACTTAGTTGCGTTTAAGAACTATGCCTAACACTAAGAAGTAACTAATAGAGGGAATGCAAAGATGCTGCAATAGACAAAGCCTAAGACTAAAAGCTTTAGTAGAGAGTAGAGAAGGAAGAAGATACTTACATCTATTCTATTAGCTAACTTGCAACAGCTCTAACTAGTTAACAGTAAAGATATAACTAGTAGTTAACTGTCTTTAAGAACTAGACATAAGAAACCTAAATACTAATACCTAAGAACTAATGCAACAGTCCTACTAACTACCTAAAATAACCTAGAAACAGAGAGAGAAGAGTCTAGAAGCTTAGCGTTAACAAATTAATAGCCAAAAAATACAAGAAGAAGAGCCTAGATTAACTCTAGAGATCTAGCTACTTAAGCTAGGCAATAGTTAGTTAAGACACAGCGTAATATAAATCTTTAAAGAGTCTAAGAAAACCTAAGAAAGAGGTATAGGATTCTAATACTTAGACTGCGCTAGACTACAAGGACTAGCAAAAATAACAACGTCTACAATAGAAGTAGAGCTACAAGAACTTATAAGCCTAAGACATAGAGCGTAACATCTAGTCTAATATATAAGTAGTATTAAAGAATACAAGATTAGTTTTATAAAGTCTAGGCTTAGTAATAGAACAAAGGTAAAGACTACAAAAAAAAGTCTATTACTATAGAAATTACTTACAGGCGCTATATAAGAACTATAGCAAAGATACTACACGCTAGAGCCTACCTTTCTACTATTAGAAGGCGCAATAGTTGCTATTGCTAAACAATTAGTCTTAGCCTGCACCTTTGCGTTATACATAGGCTTCTTATAGATATTAGACTCTATTATATTAAAGTAACAGAGCAGCCTGTTAGTAGTGCAGAGAGCGTTGCTAACGTAAGAAACCTAGAAGCCTATGCTAGAAATCTGCATGTTATACTCTTTAGCCTAATTAAATGTTAGTAGAATGCATATAACGCCTTAGGAAAACAAACTTTAACAAAAGAGAAACAAATTAAAAAGAACTTATATTAGTGTAGAGCTGCTATACGCTAGCGCTAACATTATTAAGCTTGCAAATAATAGTGTCCTGCTTAACAAGGAGCTGCTAGAGAAGCTAGCAGATATCTACTAGAATATTAACCTTGTTAACCTTGCGTGTTAGACTCTAGTAGCTAGACTTGTTACTACTGCAAGACTTTGCTTAAGCAGCCCTAAGCTTATTAATAAAGTTAGACTGGAGACTAGTAATTGTATACTGTATTAACAGCTACTTAACCTTAGAATTGCAAGCAAGCGCGTTACAAAGCAAAATAACTATAATCTTAAGGTAATTGTTAATCTAGAAAGCAATTAGAATTAACTAGAAAAGTAAAAGAATATAGTAGTTAACTTACAGGCCTACACGTAATATAAGCATTCTTGCACTAAGAGTAAGTGCTCTTACTACAAGTAATCTTATACTTAGACTTGTTACTCTTAAGCTAAGCAATAGCGCAGCCTAAACAACATAGTAGGTTAAGCTTAGCCTTAATAATAATGTCTAGTCTGTCCTATTACTAGTTAGTAATATGCCTAGACCTAGCTTAGCGCCTTAAATATAAAACTTATAATTAAGGAGTTAGCAGCACAACGCTTAGCTAGAGAACTACAAGAAGTGTATAGACTTAGTATCTTTGCAAATAGCAGCACAAGCGCAGGAGATGCGTAAGTTAACAAGAGAGGTAACGCGCAAGTAAGTATACAGAAGGTAAGGCTAGTGCAGTATATAGTACTACCTAAAAAGAGAAGTAAAAGTGTAGAACAATAGTTCTAAGTAAAGTAATTTTTGTTTTAATAGTTGCGCAGGTCTAAGCGCACCTAGCGCTAGAGTAGAGGGATTATGTAATAGGCTACTGCCTGGTTAGTTCTTAGTTACAGAAAAACCTTAGCTCTCTAAACTAGAACACTAAAAACGCTCTAGACTAGAACACTAAAAACGTTCTAGACTAGAATACTAAAATCCTCTAGACTATAAAAACCCTTTAGGTAACAATTAGGATAGGACACAAATTTACGTCTTTATTCTCTAGCATCTACTCTTAGAGTCTGCCTCTTAATATTATATAGTATACACTTTACAGTTAAAACTAACGCTAAAACACTAGTTGCCTAGCTTTAGCGCAGCGCTACTAATCTACCTAGAGCTCTTGTTACGCGCTAGCTTATACTTCTTAATATATAGGAATTTAATATAGTTTATATTAAAGATAAGAAAAATATAGTAGCTAATGCTCTTTTAAGAAGACCTAAGAAGCTAGGATAAGAACTATCTAATAAGCTAGAGAAGGATACTAAGAAGTTTGTTAACGCTTATTTAAATCTAGTATAGCTTACTATTACTCTATAGCTGCACGTATCTAACCTACGTTATAGTAGCTGTAAAGCTAATCTTAGCTTTAAACACTAACTATTAGATAAAGCCTATAATAAGAAATCTTAGGCGTATAACTAATAGATCCTATTCTACTATTAGCCTTATAGTCTTTTAAGAGCTAAAATAAAGAAATTTACAAGAAGAGCACTTAAATTTCTAGTTAGAAAGAGCTATCTTTTCTTAATACTAACTAGAGAACATTTACTATGGTAAATTATAGATAAACTTAACAAACGCTTAGCTATTATAAAAGCTATATATAATAAATTAGAGTACTAAGAGAAGAAAGGTATATAGCGCAAAGTATAGGCGTATTATTATTAGAAGAGATAATATAAGGATGTTAAGTTCTATGTTAAGTTGTACCTAGAATATTAAGTATACGCCTTAGTAATAGTTTAAGAGAAACTCTAGCTAATAACCTCTCTAATAATACCCTTTGGCTAGATATTAATAGACGTAGTCTATATATCTATAGCTAGAGGCAAGAAGTTTCTTGTAGTAGCCTAATATACTATAATATAGTATGTTAAGACTAAAGCTCTATTAAACGCAGACTTAGTATCTATTGTTAAGTTTCTAGAACAAAAGTTCTTCTGTTAATAGATATCAGAGGCTACTATATAAAATTTTAGTTAATAGAGAACCTAAGAACAAGCACTTACTAATTAACTTATAGTAGTAATTTAGAATATACTAAGTAGTACCTAGTGCCTATTATCTATAAGGTTAGAGCTTAATTAAGTAAGAATACGCGCCTATAGTAAATGCTTTAAAGAAGCCTAGTAGACTATAGGTTAACTACTTACACTAAGTTCTATAGGCTAATTAGACTAGTATTAAGCATACTACTAAAAAGACTCTAGCTTTTCTTACGTGTAGTTACAAGCACGCACTGCCTATTAAATTGTGTATACTAACCTAGCAAACACTACTCTAGAAAGAAGTAACTAATACTACTTTGCTATTAGCTATAATAGCTTATTAATTTAAAAAGAAAGATATTAGGCTATTAAAGTCTATTACCAGGACTGTCTAATTAAGAAATAATAACAAGAACTACTTTAATAAAAGCAGAGTTACAAGGATAGATAAGTTAAAGATTAGTAACCTAGTTTTTCTAAGAGATTCCTACTACAATAACAACTAATTAGTACTTAGCAAGTTTCTTCTAAAATAGTAAGAGCTATTTAGAATATATAAGGTAGGAGAAAAGGGCTAGTATAACCTTAAAGAGCTTAATAGAGCACTGTTTTAAAGCTACACGCTAGGTAACAGGCTAAAGAGGTTCTATTAGCGTACTAAAATAGAACTAGAGCTTGTTAACTACAGCCTATCTACTAATAAGACTAAAGACTAGGCGCTTTCTAGCTATAGGCAGGACATCCTATAACTAGTAGGAGAATTAGTAGCGCGCTAGCGCTCTAAGAGACTTAAGAATAGTATGTAAACTAAAGAAAAAGAAGATTTAGATTTAGAGTAGTTAGTAGAGGTACGCTAAAGAGCTGTTAGAGTATATATTAAGTAAAACCTAAACTGTAATAGGTCTAAATATAAGGTTATAAGAATAGCCTTAAAGTTTCTATAAGAATAAAAATAGATAATAGAGAAAGTTATATTACAAACGTAGTTTATAATACTTCTATAAGACAATTAAGGAGTGTATTTTAAAATAAGGCTAAGGCATTTACTATTTTAAAGTAATATTAGCGCAACGCTATAAGATATTCTATTCTAAACTTCTAAGTAGATAGAAGCTTTAGAGAAAACAATATTATTACTAATAGTATAGTCTATATTAGCTTTAGCATTATTGCTAACCTCTATCTTATTACTATTATTAACAGAATTCTTAATAGCGTTATCTATGCTCTTGTTAGCCTTGTTATTAGACTTAGAGTTAGAATCTAGCTAGCTAGCCTAACTAGGATTAAAATTATACTTACTGTTATTAGAAACCTCTAGCAGCTCTTTAGTTACGCAAGATCTTCTACTATAATAACTTTTTTCCTTGGCTATATTGCGCAGTAGACTACTCTAAACAAATAAATTCTAATTAAACCTTATAGTAGCCTAGCAAGTTAAAACAAGGAACTATAAACAAGACGTATATTCTCTAAAGCCTATAGTAGTAAGAATAGGTAGCGTTTGCAGGATATTGTAAGCATTAAGCCTGTTTTAATTAATAGACTACTTTAAATCTCTTGTGTTGCTATAATATTAGTGTAAATCTAAATAGAAATTTAGAGAAAGGTATTTCTAAATAAGTGTTAGCTACTTACCTATACAAGAATAAGCCTAGAAGCCTATATTATAGACGTAATTAGTGTAAGTACTATAAAGCAGCTACTTACTATTATAGATAATACTACAACACTTACTAGAAGCGTATGTACAATTACTCTTTGCGCAGCAGCTATAAGGCTAAATATTATACTAGCTAGGTTCTAGATAGATGCAGGTAGACTAACTGTAATATAGAATAAGAGTAGCTAGATTATCCTTAAGAAAGTTACAGCCTATAACTAAGTAAAAGTAGTTCTTAACTAAGATTCTATTAGTCTTTATATTAAAGAAGTTAAACTATATAGCTAGTATATATCTACTTTCTTTTATAAGCTTAGAAAAAAGAGCGTAGTTAACAAGCAGTAGAGAAAGGTTTCCTCTGTTAGTTTTAATCTTAAAAAGTATATGCTAGAGCTTAGTAATAAACTTAATAGTAATTTAGCTAGATAATATTACTATAACTATAAATAGATTAGTCTAGAACAGCTAATAGGTTATTAAGAAACTACTTACGCTAGTTAAAGATAGTATTATAAGAGGAAGAAACCTTCTTATAGATATATAGCTTAGAATTTTATTACTATAATAGCTAGAGAAGATAGGCTTTATAGAAGATATCTAAGTAATAGACTAAGAGGTAGGTAAAGAAGCTGTTAGAGTTAGCGTGTAGTGCTAGGCAATCTAAGCTTAAAGCTTATTATTACCTATACCCTAAGTCTTAACTAGCTTACTATAAGCCTAAGAAGTTGTTAGAACTTTAATAGACAACTAAGAAAAACCTAAGTTGTTATTAGAGAAGCCTAGGTTGCTATTAAGAAAGCCTAAGCTATTGTTAGAGAAGCTAGGTAAGTTTCTAAACATAGACTATACTATATTATAGAACTTATTACTAAACTCTAAAGCAGCTGTAATAAGTAAGTATAATAGGCGTAGAATTAGGCTATATAGGTTAGGATTTTAGAGTAACACGTGTTTAAGCTACTAAAGAAGCTTATTAATTGTAGCTAGAGTAGTAGCGTTAGGTAGGAGTAGAAGAAGAGTTGTTAGGAGAGTATATAGAGCTAGCAAAAGTCTCTAATTAACTATAGGCTTTGCAGATAGCTTTCTAAATAGTAGTAGCTTAGGTAACAGCCTATATACTACAGCTAAAGCCTTAGTAGCCTTACTAGATAGAGAGGAAGTAATAGAGTAGCGTAGGCTACTCTCAGAACTAGGTTATAGCCTATGTAGAGATTAAGAAGCAGGCGTAGGTAGTAGAGAGCATAGTAGAAAGCAAATAAGTAGGCAATGTTAAGTAGTAGTGTAGAAATCTATACTTAGTAAGGTAATTAATAGGCTTAAAAAGAGAGTATAGAAGTATAAAAAAAGGTAAGGTAGAAGATTTAAAAAAGCCTAGGTAGCGCGTAGTTAAAACAACGCGCCTAAAAATACGCGCTAGTTAGGTAAGAGAAAAATAGTAAATAGTAGTAGTAGAGGGCTAGTTAATTAAGAAAATTACAAAGAGATAGAACCTCTTTTTTTATAGAAGAGGAGGAAAAGTAGTGCCCTTAGATATAGCTAGAAACTCTAAAGATGCGTTAAAAGAGAAGAGTTAATTCTATACTAAGCTACGATAAAAAACAAATCTATTCTAGAGAACTCTAATTGTTAGAGAAGTTATTTAGGCTACCTAGGCTATTACTTAAGGTATTTATATTAATATCTCTAATTACTAGATTACTATTACTAGCTTCTAGGCTAGTATTATTAACACTACGCTTTGCACTAGCTAAGGGCCTACTAATATTAAGCTAAGCTAAATGCTTATTAATAATTATATTATTAGTATTCTTCTTAACATTCTTATTAACTGCAGCTAACTTAAGATCTAACAAAGCCTTCTTGCAAGGTAACTTCTTAATCCTATAGTTCTTTATAGATAGACTAGAAATGTAACGCTTACTAAAAGAAGAAGTACTTAAGTGCCTCTTAGAGTTATAGCTCGCTTTAGAAGAGTTTTTAGACACCTTGCTAGCACTAAAGTCTAGGCTTTAACAAGCCTTCTTAGCTAACAGCTTTGCAAAATCTAGTAGCCTAGACTTACTTAGAGCTCTAAAGCTACTAATTTTCTTTACTAGAGTTAGTAAACTATAATTACGCAAATTCTTAGAAGGTAAGTTATTAGAAAGAAGAGGGCTAGGAGTAATGTAGAAGAGCTTAACAGCTCTAGTACTCTTAACGCTACGCAGAATAACTAAAGCGCCTAGAAATAATTAGTAAATAACTCTAAGAAAATAATAGAAAAGAATAACTAGAAAGGCGTTAGCTACTTACAATTTATTAAACACTACTCTTTAGTAGAAGAGAATAAGCAGTTGCTACAAGTACTATTGTTTAGTAGCTTACTCTAGAACCTAAATTGTATATACAAGCTAGTAGACTTAAACGTCTAACTAGCTCTTGCGCAGCAACTACACAAGTGCTTAGACTTATCTTTAATAAAAGCTATGTTAATAGCGTAGTTAGTATAGCTTAGGATTAAGCTCTTAATATAGGCGTTGTAGATCTTATACTTCTTAGCTCTAGAGTTATCCTTAAGGCTAAAGTAATTGCCTAGAGTAGAAAGTAACTTGTTAATATACAGAGGTCTATTAGTCTTAATAACTAAGCTTACCTACTTAGCTCCTAAATAAGAGCTAATAGTAATTAGTAACAGATAAGGCCTAAATGTTTTTCCTGCAGACTTAAGAGTAATAAAGACTAACTAGAGCTTAGTAATAAGAGAGCAGCTTAGCTTTCTATTCTTGTTTAATTTAACTAGAGCAAATATTAGTACGCGTTTAGCTTAACTTATTAACAAACTAGCACTTACTCTAGTTAATTATATTACTGTAGCTAGAACAGTTAACTAGGTATCTGTAAACTAGAAAGCAAGTATTTCTATTAGGCCTAGAAACAAGCTTATTCTTTATTATAGCTTAAAAATAAAGATAAAGTGTAACTAAGAGGCTAAGAAAGTGTTAGGCACGTATATTAGGAAAATTCTAATTAACTAAAGGCAAAGCGTTAACTAAGCAACTATTAGTAACAGCTAAGCTAGAAACTTAGAGCCCTAAAGTAAAAATGCGCTAAATTACAAGAAGAGGTAGCTAAGTAAGTAAAAGAGTAGAGTGTACGCTAGAGCAAAGTAGTGTAGCTACGTGTAGATAAGTTACTTTAAAAGTAAATAGAAGTAGTAAGGTAAGAGAGTAACAAGTAGATAATGTAAACTAAGCTAAAGCTAGTTAGAACGCCTATTAACAAGGTAGAGAAGTTAAGTAGCTAATTGTAGTACAGCAGCAGTAAAGTTGCGCGTTAAGTAAGTTAAAAGAAAGAGAGGCGTAGAGTAAGCAGCTAGTAATAAAGGTAATAAAAGACTAAATAACAAGTAGAGCAGCCAAAAGAGAGTAGAGCTAAAAGGTAAGGTAAAGTTAGCTAACGCAAGACATGTTATAATAGAAGCAGTCTAAAGCGTTTGCAGTTGTAACAGAAGTCTGCCTAGGCAATACTACTATAACACTAGGTAAAGTTAGAATAACGTAGGCTAATAGTACTTTAGCGTTTAGGTAAGAGAGTTAGATAGTAATATAAGGAGATAGGAAAAGATTGTAAATAGGCACTACTCTTTTACTTAAGGCCTATTAGTTATTACTTTAGTATTACAAAAAGTTTAGAGTTGTTTTTCCTTAGGAGTTGGTCCTTTTGTTTAAGTATTTTAGTTTTGCATTTAGTATAAAAGAGAAGAGGCCTCTTTCTATAGATTAGAGAAGAGATATAGTAAAGTAATATAGAAAGTAAGTCTAAAGAACGCTTAGGGCACAGCTAAGGGCATAGATAAGATACAATAGCTAAAGAGCTATTAGAGAAAAAGAACCTACACATATACACCTAAAAATAATGTATTAAATTTTATATTAAATCTAATAGGCCTTAAAGGTAAATAACGCTCTACTATAATAGCGTACTTTATCTTATTATTACTAGCGTAATATAACTATACTATTTATAATAAGAAGCTTATAGTAGTTATTAAATACCTAGAAGTATAGACGCTAGAGCTTTAGAGTATCTATAAGCTATTTACTATTCTTACAGACTTTAAAAACCTAGAATACTCTATAACTACGCAATTGCTTATAGAGTAACAGTAACGTTAGTTAGAACTTCTATCTAAATTCTACTTTTACTTCTAGTATTACTTAGAGCATCTTACTACTTGTTTAGACACGCTAAGTTAGCGCAAGCAAGATATACAGGATTATATACTATAGCTAGGGCGCGTTATAATACTACTTTCTATTTAGTCTATATCTACGCGTTCTTATAAGAGAGACTGCTAGCTTTCTTTAGAAAATCTTCTCTTCTTAGACTAGTATATACAAGAGCTTTAGAATAAGGCTATACACTAGGATAAGACATATAGACTCTATCTGTAAGTAGTATACTAGAGTGCTAGAGTATTCTTATTAGAGGCTAGAACAAATTAATAAGTTAGTAACTATAATATCTTACTATATAGCGCACTTTAGTAGAAAGGCGTAATATAGCTACTAAGGTAAAAGCTACTTACTATAACAGTTATTTAGTAAGCGCATAACTTAAACTTAGCTAGTTACCTAGGTAAAAACAAGACGTTTTAAATCTTGCGTTAAGATTATTATTAGAACAAAATAGCTATAGACGTTACTTAATTTATTTGTAACTACTATTACTATAGAGTGCATATATCTTGCCTCTAAAGGTAAAGTCTTTTATAGCCTATCCTAGTTACAGATTAATACTAGGCCTAGATCTCTATAGATTTTATAGTAAACCTTCTATAAGCTTATAAAACCTTGCCTTAATATCTCTTAGTTATTGCTAATAGGTTGTCTAAGTACGTATAGCTAGAAGCTATAACTTTAATAAAGGCTAAGAATTACACAGAGCAATTTAAAGGAGGCCTAGTAGTAGTTTTATAGTTTCCTAAGCAGTATAATTAGTAACTATAGCTTAGACTAGCTAAAAAAATTCTAGAAAACTCTGTGCAAACTTGCTAGTGTTAAACAACTCTTGTCTATAGTATACTACTCTTAAACAGATAGCAGCACAAAACAAGTAAACTAAGAAGTATAATTAGTTCTAAGAGTTATAGTAAATCTCTTCTAAATAAATTAGCCTTAATGCTTTGCAGCTTACTAGCTAGCGCTTAATAACAGAAACTCTTCTGCAACTAGTGTAAGCCCTAACTTACTACTTAACAGATATAATATACTACTAATCTAGCCTAGTAATACTCTAAAACTATCTCTTATAGTAGTAAAGAAAAGAGTAGTCTAGTTTATGCGCTACCTATAAAAAGAAATAGTAATAGCTTAAGCTACAATCTTATATACCTAGTAGAAATAACAACAAGCTATAGATTAAGCACGTTAACTAGTATAATATTATTAAGTTAAGAATAGAGTATAGTTTTCTATAAGAAACGTTAAAACTATATAGTAGAGCAGGAAGTTAGACTAGCTACAAGTTAAGTACAGTATAGTAGCTGTTCTATCTCTACTTATAGTTACTCTAGATTTACCTAGAAGCCTTTATAAAATAGTGCACGTTAACCTTATTAAACTAGCTTCTAAAGATCTACTCCTAAGCTAAGTCTTCTAAGACTCTACACTAGAACTAGCACTAGAACTAGAGGATAAGGACAAAAACCTGCGCAAATAGAAAGTAAAAGAAATACTTTAAGAGAAAAATATATAAGGCTGTAACAAGAGACAAGTACTAGTTAAGCAGAAGAGATAGATTATACTATTATAGTACTCTAAGGAGAATTTCCTAGATATAGAAGCTCTTTATATATTAAAAGGCAAAAGAACAAAGTATTTATAAGGTAAAATTACTTAAAGAATAATAAGCGCAAAAATTTAGAGCTATATAGGCTATAGAAGATTTATTTTTTTAGCCCTAAAGAGTTGCTGCCTAGGAAACAGCTAGGCTCTTATAGAAGACTCTAAGGAGTTAGCCTAAGAGTATAATAGAACTATACTAGCTTAAGACTAGTCTCTGCTAAAGAGTAGCTTATTATTATTAGAGAACGTAGAGCAGCAGTAGTAGTAATAAGGTAGGCCTAGAAGGCTATTACTAAAGCCTGCAGGCAACACTACGCGTAGCTTAAAGTAGAGAAAGATAGAGGTAGTAGTAAGAGCAGCGCAGAAAAGAGCCTAACGTAAACTCTAGTTAGTAACTTTATAAATAGAAAGCAGGCTAGCTGCTATATATATTCTAGTTAGCTATAATCTTATACTATAACACTATTATCTCTTGTATACCTTATCCTAACATATTAAGAGCAGGAACTAGGTTGTTTACTTAGTTTCTATAGCTAGGCGTTATAATAACAAGAGATAACAATAGGGTATTAGAGATAGAGCTAAAGGCTAAGGCTGTTACGCTACTATTCTAAGTAAGCTAGTAAGCTACCTTAAAGTTAAGCTTAGTATTATAGAACTATATTAAGTTAGTAGAACAGTTATAGAAAAGGTACTACTAGAAAACTACTTATAGCCTTTAAGTATATAGAGGCGCGTAAGCTAGCCTTTTTAATATAAGCTACTATATTCTTACTATTAGCAATAAGCTTATAGGCCTTAAGTGCTATATAAAGAGCTAGATAAATAGAAAGTAAGCCTATAAATAAGTTGCAATAGCACTTTACTATATAATAAGAGCTATACTTTTTACTACTATTCTATATATAGTTAATATAGCTATAGACTATATACTTCTTAATATATAACAGGTAGTTAAACTATACGCGCTTTAGTATTACAGCCTTAATATTAGAGTTACTAGTTACTTTATAACTACTTATATAGCAACAGCGCCTTAAGAGCGTAATAGTCTTAAGAAGAAAGCGCTTAGAGCGCATAGAAGAGAATATTAGAAAGTAATTAACAGGTTAATTATTAGAGAAGTAGGTATAGTTAGTGTACAGTTTAGGCGCAGTCTAAAGGTAGAAGAGAAGACTAAAAAAGAATAGTGTTAGTAGTATAAGAACTAGGACAGAGCTAGCTAAGCGCTAATATAAAATTATAGTAGGCGTATAGACGTACGTATATAGTGTGCAGCTAGGCAATAAAGTAGTACTAGAATAACTCTAGCCTAGTATTATAGCACAATTACTATACTATAATAATATAAGTTTCTATATTAGGAGAAGAGTAAGTAAAGAAGTATATAATAGGCTAGGCTTTACCTAGCTCTTTACCTTCTTAAGTAGAGCTTAGCCTAGCCTTACTACCTCTTTATAGACTAGTACACACAAAGAGTATATAAGTCTCTTTTATAACTAATAGAAGAGCTTAAAGAATATAACTCTTTCTAGTACCTTATTATTCTATCTTTACGGGCTAGACTATAACAGATAGCTATATTACTAGTATCTTAATTATACTAGTTAGTAAAATATTTCTAAGCTTAAGCTATAGTATTATATATTGTAATCTTAAATATATTTTTATGTAAATAGATAAAAAGAGAAGTACTATTACCTTTATATCTTTAGCTTTCTAGGTATCTTATAATTTCTTATCTACTATAAGTCTTGTTTTCTTACTAGTAATAATCTTAAAGCGCCTAGTATACTTAAATATAATATTTTAGGCTAAGCGCTACTTATAGAAGTTAATACTATAAGAATTAGGATTAGGTAAAGCTAATTAATTAAACTAACTTGAAGAAGAAGAATAAAGTAGCTATTATAGAAGCGTTATATAAATGTTAAGATAATAGAGTAATTAGAGTAATAAAAGAACGCGTTTAGGTTGTAGTTATAACGCGTAGGAACTTTAGCTAGTTTAGTAACGCGTTAGTAAGGTAGTCAGGCAAGTAAAAGAATTAGAAGAAGTATTATTATAATATAGGTAAAGAACTAAGTAGCAGAAGAAGTATATAATTTAGAAGCTAATAATAAATTAGAGCGCTAGGCTTATAACCTGTTAGAGTTATAATGTAAAGTATTTATAAAGTTGTAATTAAATTAATAGGAGCAGACTCTAAAGGAGCCGCTCAAATAGCTACACGCTAGGCCTTATTGGGCTGATAGACAAGCTACAGAATAACTCCTCTCACACTGATAGCCGTTTCCTTCAACAATCTTCACAACAATGGATTGCGCAAACCGACTGCCAAAGTACACGCGAGAAGACACCAGTAACCCTCTTCCAGTTTGGTGAATGCAAGACAATTTTCTGGTCGAATCTGCTAGCACGAACGTGTTGCCTGTATCTTGGGTCGAACACCCAGTTTGCACTCAGAGTATCGCTCAATGCCTTGACCAGGTGTTGCTCTTGACTTGAAGCGTGATTTTGTATTGACAGCTCAACGCAGGGAGTTACTTTACTGGTAGAAACTTTTGCAAAAATCCCATTGTTGCTGTAACTTGCTGGTAATTAGGCGTTCAACGACCCTACTGATTTCATGAAACCTCTTGAGAGACTTGATCTGGCCGCTACGATGAAACAACTGGCAATCATGGCCTGTACGCTCGCATCCTGCGCGAAGTATCAGTTTTCATAGCACATCTCACTCACATAGTCCAGCAATTTTGACCTACATTGTGTTCTCGCCCCAGACTTCCTCCCATTCTGCCTCCACGACATCGTCGACATGACGAGTCGCTAGCGCACCTGGATACGCATTCCCATGACCGCGTGTCAAGTCCTCGCGCAACCTTCCGCGCTTCGCGCCCTCCGGATGATTTGGACTACGCGGATCGTCGAATTCGTCCGTCATCGTCTCACGTAACATGAACCCTACGGGCTTACGCAGCTCAGACCAACTTGATTGATTGACGATACATTGTCTAATAGCGGATAGGATGTCGCCGAGGTCAGCCAACGGATGGCGCGTGATCGCGATGCATGTCGATGACGGCTGGCGGCTGGTCAGAAATGTAGCGCACGTGCGGAAGAACACGTTGGCTCGTTTAAAATTGTCGAACTTGATGGCTTTGAGTAAATGGCCGTGTATGTCCTTGGGTTCTCGTAAAAGTGCCTAGTTATACCCGGTGGGTTTAATGTCTCGATCGAAGGCGGCGTGTAGTTTGCCGGAAGCATAGCGTTCGGGATATAAATGCTTACTTACTTCCAAGTTGAAGCTGTAACCAGATGGGTTGTACCCAGACAACCCATGTCCGTGTTTAACGAAGAACGTAGACATGTTGGCACTATCTACGATCAAACGCATTGGCTCTGTGCGGAGAACGTCAAGTTTGGGAGCGAAAATTGGCGCGATTTCGGCGTTAACAAGCTTGCATGTTGAGAGGAGGGATATAGGGAGGGACTTAATAACAAGTTTGATGGAGAGTGGCCCAGATATTGGCTTGAACAATGAATCTCGTGCAATGTATTCGAAGCCGAAGTGGCGTGTGGTCATGGGGATGAACTTGTAGATCATCAATCGGAGCTCGGCCGGGAGATCAAGCAGGCGAAAACATTTGAGGTGTTCTACCCTTTCAGTTGATTCGCCAAGGTTCATGTTTGCGTTGGCTGTAAGTGCCGAGCTCAGAGTCGATGTGAAAGTTGTGACGTAGGGTAGCGAGACTTAATGTGAGAGTGGGGGGCCCAGGAGAAGATATGAAGGAGAACGAAGAAGGGCGCGGGCCCAAGCAGACCCGAGGGTTCAATTGGGATGAAATCTACCGCAATGCCTCCAATGGATATCTTGACACTTATGTAATTACACATTGTTGCTCGTTTGTTGCACGTGTATGTATAGGGGCATCCAACGAAAGGCAGGAACATCAATTGGAAATTTGCACAACGATTCTTTCCGACGTACTGTCGCACAGTATGAAAGAATGCCGCATCATATTAAACCAACTCTGCGCCTATGCTAATCGTAACCACAAAGTCATGATGCCTGGGAGACCCTGAACCATATCGAGTGCAGCACAAATGTGTACCTGGAATATTTCCCTCAAAAACTTCATTACGACGTCAGGGACAAACCTACTCGAGTATCTTGACACAAGAGTTGTAGATATTGCACTGTAATACGACCCACGCCAATACTGACCAGACCCTACTCTTAATCGACATCTTCACCTGCCTCAAGTGAGTCCGAGTCTTTTTGTTGTACTAGCTTGGGCAGCTGCTCCCTCAACTTAAGAAGTAAGTTACACGTCGTCATCACATCATCAAGTGCGTTTTGCCATGTCGCTCCAGCCTTGCCACGGCTTGGAAAGAAGGTCGACTATACTTTGGAAAGCGCCATGGCGTGTCCAAGGCTCGTGCAGTAGCGGAACATCTCCGACGGAACATCTCCGATATATCTAATGTCAGATACAGCATAAATACTTTGTGGAGGTATGATTCTCCGAACAGTACGTCGATATGTACCTTTGATAGTGATTTTGAATTTGAGAACATTCTTCTACCCACGAGATAAAGCAAAACCAGGCCCACGAATCTGATTGTCGAACCATTGAACACCTTTGTGATGGGCCCTCTCATGATGGCACCTGCCTGGATATAGGCGTTAGGCAGAGTGCAGTAGCAGGAGAGGCTGGCATGGCATATGTACCGTGTGCTCAAAAAAGTCCATATGAAGCCCTGACAGTACATTTATTGGGCAACCTGGATAGGCAACGCGAACGAGATCGGCGGCGAGCCTAAAGTATGCTGCACAGTGAATTCATTTCACTCTCCAAAACCAATTGGAATATTGGCCCGCCTCTCTAGTCCCCTGACCAGAGTAACAAGTATGAAAACCTCAAATAGGGATCGATGAGCCTGTACCAAGGAAATTCCGACTGTCACTCTTAGGATCTCGCAAGAAACCTCACGTGCTCGGTGGCTGAAGCCTTTCCGAGCAAAGTCGAAGAGGTCCTCCAGAAACAAGGGCTTCTTGCCCGAGTGCACGAAGTATGTATCCAATAGACCTCAGGAACGATACTGAAGTCTTTGACCAGTTCTGATAAGCTCCTGGCGTACACGCGAAGAGCTGAGTTCTGTGAGCGCGTCGAGACTCGACCGCTCTCTGTCCACGAGGTACTGATGAGCCAGGAGCGGTGGATCTCGCCTGTGGGCTGGGTTCAACACTAGTGGTCACCGCATGCAATGTGTTGATCTATTAATTAAGCATGGCTGTCGTGACTAAGAATCGTAAATTTGCCTTCTTGAGCATACCGAATGCTCTCGTCATGTTATGGATATCTCATGCAGCTCCTGAACGCCGGCAATGCAATCTAGACATTGGAGCATCGGAGGCTACATAATCTTGGAAAGTTCAAAATCTGCGACTGTCAGCTTTGTGAGGACTGTGTGAAGAATCTCGAGGGGACATACCTAATTTCATAATTACCAGCCCGTGTCATGTACCGCACCCATTTCACACTGCTGTAGTTGCTCTTCTCGAAGACTTTTAGGTACCGCACGAGTAGCCCAGAACTCGTAAACATGAGCAGTGAGAAGTTCAAGCTAAGCGGCGGTCTTGACCACGCCTTTTGATTCGTCATGCTCGTCAAGCTCGCCTCCGCACTCAGGACGTACTCGCTCTGACCGGTAAAGCGGGGTATTTTCCAGACAATGTTGTTGTGCTCTGGCTCGTACTTTGCCTTGCCCTGCGAGGTTCGCTCGGTGATGCGGGCGGTGTTGAGGGGCGTGGGTATCCGTACCACAACATTGGTCGCAAACAGTTTCGAACCATAATTGGCGCGAATGGCGATGCTGTACTCAACTTTGGTCTTACCAACCTCGTTGACGATGGCGTGTACCTTGAATGGTAAATTCACATTCTCGGTAGCTCGGTAACGCATGAGCTCAAATTCGCCGTCCGGTGGGACAAACGAGATTATCCTGTCTGTGTCGAACTTGCCAAGCTTGACGCATTGATGAAATTGACAGTCCTCGAGCGTTACGCTGCCAGCTGCCGCTCGTGTAGCCTTCGCGCCTGCCTTGTTGCCGGATGGTTGTTGTAAGTGGTCCTCGCCAAGTGTCAACCGGTCATTGAGCCCAAACTTGCATTCTGGTGTTCCCGAAAGATATGCACGCATGATAATTTGTCCGTTGACATCAGCACGTAGCACTGTGCCGGTCGCTGACATGAGCAGATTCACGTCTTCGATTACGTCGACAAAGGCTTCATTTTTGCGGTATTTGATGTCGGCTCGCCGCCACGACAGGGCACCTGTTGCCTGCATTGTGATTTTCGACGAGTCCTCCTGCATCGAGTCAGCCGCAGAGTCCCCCTTAGACTAACTTGTGAGCCTACCATTGCCCTCTCCGACTTGACACCCTCGGTGGTAATGTACATCTTCAGAGTGTCTGTCTCGGTGTTCTGGGGATAGCCGAAGTCCAAAATCTCGTCTAGCAATTCATAGACCAGCACAAAGTTGTTCTTGACAGCTTCCTCGTCGAATTTCCCAAAATATGCCTTCCCTAATCCCACAAAGCGATAGAGGAACTCGAAGACCAACGCCGCATTCGCATTACTCTTGGTGACGGCGACCAGGTATATGTTTTCGTGCTTGACATGGCTGAAGGTCGTCGACCCGAGAGTGAGGATGGGAGATCGTACTTGGGCGTTGGATATTACTTGGATGCGGAAGACGTCGGCAAGCCGTGGGCGGCAATCGTTCCGGAAAGCCCGAAAGATTAGATTCTCACCTTTCTGATTGAAGATCAGAATGCCTGACAACATGATGAGGGCGCAAATCGTGGAGGGGTGACGTGCGACAGGAGTCCAACACGGGTACGCGCGTGGGCTGGAGCTCCGCGCGAGTGAGCTCGGACCTCACATGCGGAGAACGAGCGCTGGCTTGCATCCCCTGGCTCGGGTGCCTAGCGCCACATTGTAGGGCTCTGCCCAAACAGGATAATATATTCCAAAAAGGTTAAAACTTAGTTTCTAAGGCTCCTAGAAGCTATAGAAAACTTAATAACCTTATAGTATATACTTTATAAGTTATACTCTTTATATACAAATACCTTATATACTAAATTAAAAGTTAAATTATAATAACTAAATTAAGATATTCTAGTTCTAAACCGAAATTCGAATAAAATAAAGGTTTATCTAATAGCTTAGAAACAAGAGCTTCTATAGCTAGTAAATAGATTTATAGGCTCTTTAGTAGCTAATTGAAAATTATAAAAGTAATTAAATTGTAATTAAAGCTTATACTATAAGCTTTATAGAGTAAAATTATAAGTAATAGTATAGTATTACTAATAAGCTTAGCCTAATAGATAGAATTACTATAGCTATTAGGTTATTTAAAGTAAATAGAATATAACTTTTATAAGGTTACTAAAAAGTTTGTTAAGAAACTAAAAAGATAGAATAATAGAGTAACTAAGATAGAAAAGTAATAGAAGAAAAGACTACTTAATTTAACCTTCTAAGAAATAAGTCTTCTTATATACTAAATTTAAGTTAATTATAAGATATATATATTATAAGACTTTCTTAAAGGTATATAAAAAAGTATATTATATTAACTATATAATACTAAGAATTTTAGACTATACAAAGTAGATAGTAAAGACTTATATTACAAATAGAATTTAAAATCTTATAGCTTTTATTAAGAAAATTTAAAAAATTAAGAGAAATAGTATTATATAGCCTAGTAATAAAAGAAGATTTTTATTAGCTAAGTTTATTTTAGGCGTACTATATAAACTACTTTACTTCTCTAGTTACTATACTTTTTATAGAAAATAATACTATAGCTTACTTTCTATAAGAGCTAGGTTAGGAAAACTTAAGGTTATTAAAGTTAACAACATCTACAATACAATTACAATAGTAAACTAAATAGTGCTAAACTATAGTCTACTGTACCTAGCTACCTCTATTTATTTTAGCTACCTAAATAGCCTAAAACGCTTAAACTACTTAAAATACTCTACCTACTTGTTACGACCTATAAGCTGCTAGGCCCTAGCCCTACCAAAGCGCTCTCTCCTAAGCAAGAACAACTAGAGAGTACACTTTGCACTACACTACTAATTAGTTACTAGACTAAGCTGCTCTCTCTACTCTCTTGCTTAACATAGAGCTAACAGAGCAAGCTGCTTTCTCTGCTCTCTCTAATCTTATAGAGCACGCAGAGCACACAAAGCAAAGGTAGAACCTCTTTAGTATATAGAAACTATAATAAGCCTTTATAGATTATTATATTTAACTTATGTTATAGACGCTTAAGTTAGTTATATTAAGCTATTCTACTATTGTTACTCTTTTTAGAAAGCTCTAGCCTTTACTGTCTTAGTAACAATACCCTCTGTATCTAAAGAAACTCTGTACCTATCTGCAAAAACTAACTTTAGCTATACTCCTAGTCTACACTAGCATTTTTATTGTTTGCTACTAGACTAATAGTCTTAACACTTTAAATACTCTTACAATAAGCAGCAATATTGTAATAGATACACCTAAGCATTTCTAAGTAGGATAACTTAGACTTAAAGTTAACAAACCTAATCTTTACTATAGAGACTGCAACAAACTTAAGACCTAGATCTTCTAGTTTAACAGGCACTTCTATGTAAAAGACAAGATTAAGAATATAGATAAAGTTATCTTTACTACAACCTACATAAAAGGCAACGCTAAGAAATAGGTACTTCTAATTATCTAGAAGTATATAGACAATAATATTACAAATAAAGATAACACTAACTTTATAGAAGACTAGTAAGCGTTTAAAACACGCTTACAACAGATCTTTTTACCTCTTAATAAATCTATAATTGTAGAACAAAAAATCTAAAGTCTAAAACAAACCTGCTTAACTGCTAACTATACTAACGTTTTTTAATAATACGCTAAACAAATCTAGTAGGATAATACTACCCTAACGCGTATATACAAGCAAGGCCTTAAGGCTGCTGTATAAGCTAAACTTATGCGTAGCAGAACATACATTACTACTCTTAAAGAACTTTAGAATAAAGCTATTTGCCTAGACAATAAACTCTATAAATTAGCACTTAAAGATAAGTTATACTCTTTACGTCTACTACAGGGATACAAAGGATTTTGCTTAAACAAAAAATATTAGAGATAAACACAACTAAATAAAGGATAACAGCGCTACTACTCTAGACAAGAAACTTATAAACTACGCCTACTAGGAGTATACTTAGGATATAGACCTAAAGCTATGCACTTAGACAACCTTAACAAAGGCCTAGAACAGAAAAGTTACTTAAAGAAACAACTACTAGAGGATAAGCCTAATAAGAATAAGATTACTTGTTATAACTATAACAAGGTTAGATATTACGCGCAAGACTATTACTCTAAGAATAAAGTTACACGCTAGCTTAACGTGTTAACTAACACTTTAAAAGAAGATATTAAAGAATAGATTGTAATTAAGGATTAACCTATTATCTAAACAACTAACAGACTACTAATAATAGAATAGACAAAAGACACCTCTACTATATTAACTAATAACTAAGTCTTAACTAACGCTGCGTTATTCTATAACTAAGAACAGAATTGTAACATTAAACAATTCTAACAGATAGGACTACTCTTACTACAAACATAACAAAACATTTACAACTAGTACAACTAAACTAACAAAGTTAACTAGGAACATATAGAACAATATTACTAATTCTTATAAGCCTATTATACTCTCTAAATAAATAAGTACTTTCTAAGTATAAATAGAGTTACAGAAAAGGAACAATTGCTACACCTAGAAAACAGAGTCTATAGGACATAGAATTTACAATAGACTACAAAGGTCTACAATACTTAGAAAGACTAAGAACTTACACTAGACAAGCTAGACATATACTTATTACTAGCTAGCCCTAAACTAGTACGCTAGAATGCAACAGTTAGAAGACTATATCTAGAGACAGACGCAGTTAGACTATATAAGACGTGCTGTAACTTATATACAAAGCAGATATACTATGCTAATAATAGACAAGTATTAGTACTAAGCTCTATGCCTACAGAATACTAGGATAGGAAGGCAAACAAATTACATTAAATTCTGCTTACAAATAAATACTTACAGGATCCTTGTAATCTAAAACACAAACTTCTATTATAGATAGTATATAATAGTAACTACTACTTAACGTACTATAGTAGCAAAGTTAACTAATACTTTCTTTAGCAGAAGAGACTTTGCAAGTACTAATAGTATAATTACTCTAAAGATACCTGCGCAAATTATCTATATAATAAACAAACTATAGGAAGTTTTTTTAACGTATTAAAGGAAGAAAGCACATTTAACAGAATACTTGTTAACAGCAACTACATAAACTACATATAGCAGTTCTGCTTACAACTAGAATACAAGAAGTATTATAATAATAAAGAAGCTAATAGATATAGAAAGAACAAGTCTTTTTTAGAGTTAACTTTAGACTCTAGAGAAATACTTAGAGCTGCAACGCAATTAACTTAGCTAAGCTTATTAAACTTATAGTAAGAGTTAACAAAATAAAGATAAAGGCGCTTTTAGATTTAGAATTGCAAGCAAACTACATTTTAGGCAATGCCTTGTTAAGAGCTAGGCTCTAACTTTGTTAGAAACAATAATTATATAAACTTTATATTGCAAATAGAGAATAGATGCCTAACAAGTTACTTATTGGATATAAGACTACTACAGAACTTAACATTTAAGGAACTAAACAGGAAATATACCTAGACGTCTTTAGATTAGCTGCTTACAACATTATATTAGGACTCTTATAGTTTAGAGAGAATAGCCTACAAGTAGACTAGAAGAAGAAATCTATCTCTTTAGAGAATTACAATAACACAACAGATTCTAAGCCTACGCATTAGTAGCGTTTAATAGTAAATAAGAAGACAATTAATAATATTGCTTTAACTAAGATGCAGTTAAAGACACAACTAGTTAACTTAAACAATTAAGAAAGAAATACTAATACGTTACAAGTTTTAGAGAAACGTGTAACTTTTAATATACCTAAGGAATATAGAAAGTTTAAGAAACTATTCTTAGAAGAAATAGGTCTAGAAGCACTACCTAAGCATTAGGAGTAAGACTACAAGATTGTTCTAGAAAAAGGAAAAAGGCTAACTTTTAGACTAATCTACAGATTATTAAAAAAAGAGCTAGAAGCGCTCTAAGAATATATCTAAGTAAACCTAAAGAAAGGTTTTATCTAAGCATTAGAATTACTAGCTAGATACCTAATTATATTTATACTAAAGAAGAACAGTAAACTATAACTATGTATTAACTTTTAGAAACTTAATAACATTGTAGTTAAGAATTAATACCTACTACCTAATATTTTAGAACTACAGGATAAACTAGCTTATGCAAAGATCTTTACAGCATTAGATCTAAGAGGCGCGTACAACCTTATACGCATAAAAGAAGGCAAAGAATAAAAGACAGCGTTTAGAACACGCTACAGCTACTATAAGTATTTAGTAATGCTATTTAGTTTTACTAACGCCTTAGCAACGTATTAAGCACTTATTAACAATATGCTTAAAGAACACCTTAACATATTTGTTATAGTATACTTTAACAATATCTTTATCTATTTAGAAAATAAGAAGAAATATACAAAACATGTTTATACAGTCTTAACGCTACTAGAAAAGTTCTTTTTAGCAGTAGACTCTAACAAGTATAAATAGTACTAGGAAGAAGTAGAATTTCTAGGGTGTATAGTTAGAAAGAACAGAGTACAAATAAGCAAGAACAAGATTAAAGTTGTTAGAGATTAGCTAACGCCTACTATAGTTAAGAATATCTAATCTTTCTTAGGCTTTGTTAACTTTAATTAATAGTTTATTTAAAACTTTTTACTAATTGCTACGCTACTTACTAAACTTACACAAAAAGACACACCTTAGAAATAGATAGAAGAACAAAGTTAGGCATTTAAGACGCTTAAAAACGCTTGTATAGCACTACCTATCCTTATAGCATTTAGAAGTAGAGAACTACTTAGATTTAAAACTAACGCATTAGATTTAGCGATTAGAATGTGTGCAAAACAAGAACAAGATAAAAAATAGCACCTAATAGCCTACTATTTACAAAAGTTTATACTACTAGAAGAAAATTACAATATACACAATAAAGAACTACTTGTAATTGTAGTAGCACTTAAACATTAGAGAATCTACGCAGAGAGTTGCTTAGATTTTACAATATACTTAGACTACAAAAACCTAACAACCTTTACTACTACTAAAGTACTTAATTAAAGACAAGTATAATAGTTAGAGATGTTAGGACAATATAAGTTTAAAATTGTCTATACACCTAGAAAAGACAATAGCAGAGCAGACGCTCTTAGCTAAAGATTAGATATTGCTAGAACTAAAACTATTAACAGCTTAAGCATTCTTAAAACATAAGATAACAGATTTCTTAGACTAGTAAAATATATTAACAATCTAACTATAAAGATTAGAATTAATGTCTTAGAAGAACTACAAGAATTAATTATACGTTAACACTATAATAACATAGTACACAGTTATCCTAGAGTAAGCTAAACTATAGAACTAATTTAATAGAATTACTAGTTTAAAAACATAAAGGACAAGACACGCACCTTACAGAGAAATGCAGCTAATAGAGCTTCTAACTAAGCCTTAGACTAACATATTAATAGACTTTGTAACAGGACTACTACTGTTAAAAGACTCTGCTACAGGATTAGCCTATAACGCTATTATAGTTATAGTAGATTGCTTTACTAAATACGCTATAATGCTACTCTTTTAACAAGACTACACAGCTGTTTAGCTAGCGCACGTACTTAAGGATAGACTTATTAGATACTATAGCATACTAAAGTTAATTATTAGCAATTAAGACAAGCTCTTTACGTTAAATTATTAGACTACCTTAATAGCAGAAATTAGGACGCAACAGAAGCTATTAACAGCTTACTACTCTTAAACTAACAGCTAAATAGAAAGAACAAACAGAACTATAAAGACATATCTTAAGATATATAGCAACTTGCAACAGACAAATTAGGTCTTACTATTACTAATAGTATAATTAGCCTACAACAACAAATTATCTAAAGCTACAGGTAAGACGCTATACTTTGCAAACTACAGATAACACTTAAATCTCTTTACAAGAACATTACTTAGCCTAAAGGCTAAAGCTGCTATACAGACAGCAGAAGAAATAAAGAAAACTTATATTAAAATAAAAGAACAAATACAACACGCTTAGACACAGAGCATCTTATATATTAATAAAAAACAAAAAACAGCACTTTAACTAAAAGAAGGGGATAAGGTATATTTCTACACTAAAAATCTACGTACAAAACAACTAAGCAAAAGACTTAACTACGTTAAAGTTAGACTGTTTTTAATTTTAAAAAGAAACAGACTAGTTACATATACACTTAAGCTCCTACTAGATACAAAGATCTACTATAGATTCTACGTAAGCCTACTAAAACTAGCTAACTTAGAAACACTGTTACAGCAAACCTTTTGCTATAAACTTAAAGAAGAAAATAAATTTAAAGTTAAGAAAATAATAACACACTAAGACAACAACTATTAAAAAGAATACCTAGTTAAATAGTTAGAATACAACAACATAGAAAACACATAAGAACTAGAAACAAACTTTACAAACTGCTACTAACTCTTAACGCAGTATAAGTAACAGGTTTACCTAAGTATAAAGGCACACAAGCCTCTTATACGTTCTTAACTATACTATCTATAGAACTTTAAGTAAAAGGCAACAAAGTTATTTTACTAGAAGACAGTATAGCCTCTTAACATTTAAGTTGTTAAATAGACGTTTCTTCTATAGAAATAGCCTTTGCTGCCTAAGCAGCGTTTTCCTTTAACAAACGCTATACCTCTTACTTCTCCTACTAAAGCGCATCTAGACGCGCTTGCAGACAATTCTTTTCTACCTTAATAACTAACTATTTATTTTTAGATATGCAAATATTACAATTTTTTGTATTTAAGCAATTGTACTTGCTGCACTTTCTAGAATAAACATACACCTAACAAACGCAATTAGCTAGTTAACAGTTACAATAAGCTATAGGTATAACGTTTCTAAAGATATTAATAAAAGAAGAAAGTTCTAGTTAACGTTAAGTACTAGATTTAGAAGAGACCTTTAGTATAATAAAGACTCTAAGGATAAAGTCTAGGAAGAAGAGAGATAGTGTTACAACCTATAAGCTACTAGGCCCTAGCTCTACTAAAGCGCTCTCTTCTAAGCAAGAACAACTAGAGAGCACACTCTACACTACACTACTAATTAGTTACTAGACTAAGCTGCTCTCTCTGCTCTCTTGCTTAACATAGAGCTAATAGAGTAAGCTACTCTCTTTGCTCTCTCTAATCTTATAGAGCACGCAGAGCACACAGAGTAAAGGTAGAACCTCTTTAGTATATAAAAACTATAATAAGCCTTTATAGATTATTGTGTTTAACTTATGTTACAAACGCTTAAGTTAGTTACATTAAGCTATCCTACTATTGTTACTCTTTTTAGAAAGCCCTAGCCTTTACTGTCTTAGTAACAATATTCTTTGTATCTAAAGCAACTCTGCACCTATCTGCGAAAACCAACCTTAGCTGTACCCCTAGTCTACACTAGCATTCTTATTGTTTGCTACTAGACTAACAGTCTTAACACTACTCTACTAGCTCTACCTACTCTACTTACGCGACAATATTATTATCTTAGGAAAAAAATTATAAAGCTTAAATTTTTCTTTAAAGTATGCTATTTAGAATTCTTATAGCTACTCTTATTCTTAAGATATAAGGTAGTAAAGTTTGTAGATTTTTAATATTCTTTGCTAAGGTTTGATTTTATAAAAGCTCTAGCACTTTTATTAAATAATATATTATACTTCTTTTAAGAAAATAGTATCTAAGTTCCTATACTATATTATACTAGTTTCTTTTATTACAATTATACTCTAGGCGCCTAGATCTATCTTGTTTAATATTCTTAGAGTCTTTTCTAAAAGATATTTATAACTTTAACGTGCTACATCTTAAGAATTAGAGTAGATATAAAAACTCTTAATAGTATATTCTAAAGAAGAAAATATACTCTATATTTTCTTTTATGTTACTTACGTTATTATAGGAACCTAGAAATATAGTTCTGTAAGTAAAAGTAGCTGGTTTAGCTACTCTTTTAATTCTATTAACTCTATTAGATCTATTAGGTTACTATTAGGTTACTATAAGGTTACTAGAAACTAGAAGTAAGTAGAGTAACTTTCGTAAATTATCTAGGAGATAGTATTACTAGTAGACTGCGTTAGGCTACTATAATCTAGCTAACTAGTTAGATCTTAATTTTTTCTATTACATAGATAATTTAGAGAAATAGAATATATAACCAGAAATATCTTCTTTAAAATATCTAATCTAAATTGAATAAAGCTTATATTAGCCTATTCTTAGGCTTAGTTATACTAATAGGCCTAGAAATATAAGGAAGTTTTAAGTATTTAGATGAAAAAAATAGACTAGATACTAAGCTAGTATAAACTTTCTAATAGACTAGAAATTAAGCTAGTATTAACTCTATTAGATATGTTAAAAGCTTTTAAATTCTTAAGATAAAAACTTTCTATAAACTTTATAAGCTACCTTTTAAGATAATAAATCTAGCTCTAGGTACTTACACTAGAAGAGAAACCTAAAGACTATATAATACTTTCTAAAATCCTAAGAACTTGTTAAGGCCTAGGAAGTAAAGAGGATATCTCTAGTGTTCTAGGCTCTACAGTTAGTTCTCTAGGATAAGTAAAGACAATAGATAAGAGAAGTTCTTTAGCTTATTAAGAGGCAAACTGCTTAACAAGTAAGAAGAAGTTCTTAGGTTAATAAGAGGCGAACTACTTAAAGAGTAAGAGCAGTAACTAAGTAGTATAGATTAATCTTAATGCTAGGAAAAGCTATATAAGAGTATAAATACTAAGTTAAATTTAATAACCTATAAGAGTTTATTATAGTTCTTATATACTTATCTTACTATCTATTAACTTCTTACTATCTATAGCTAGTAAGCTGTGTATAGCTAGTAAGACTTAGCTAGGTAGTATATTATATAATCCTTACTACGTTATAGAGTAGGTTTTAGCGTTACCCTATCTTTCTCTAACCTTCTGCTTAGTAGTTATAACACTATCTTCTTTCTCTAATATATTATTCTTAATATATTACTATCCTATACTACATAGTTATAGAGTAAGCCTCTAGATATAAGTGTAGGTTACTTACTATTCTTAACTTTTAATATTCTTATACCTCTCTAACTATTCCTAGAGAATCTAAGCTCTACGCGCCTAAAAAGAAATTATCTGGTACAAATATATCTATTGCGTTAAGTTATTAGGCTTTAAATTACTATTTGATTGCAAACACTATAAGTATAAGAATCTTTAGTGTTTTATAGATATAGTATCTAGTTATTGTACTAGTTATATTACTATGTATTATAACTATAAACTCTTTATTCTTAAAGAGGAATAGAAAAAAGTAAAGAAGAAAAAGCAGGATAAGGAGCTTGCGCTACTTTTTTTAGAGGCAGAAACTACTTACCTTTATACTAAGTTAGCTAAGGTAAAGAGTTAAGAGCTAGATATTACTTGTTATAACTAATAGATACTAGATACTTTAGAGTAGTTGTAGTCTAGGACGTAAGGTAGTATAGTCTTCTTAACCTTTAGTTCTAATTTACTTACTAATTTAGAATAGTTATAGGCTAACACTCTTCTTCTTAATCTTTTATCTAATTAATATCTTGCTAATGTTCTTAATATTTCTTTTTTTAGTAACCTAGTAGTTCTTAATAGTCTTTCTCTAGTTAAATAGGTGCGTTGTATTTTCTTTTAGTACTAGTAGAGTTTCTCCTAGTAGTTATAGAGGTTTTCCTCTAGTTTTTAGGTATTTTCTGTTTTGTTATATCTTAACTATTTAACTTAGAACTTCTTCTAGTAATTATTACCTTAATGCGTAATAATCCTTTCTTCTTTAAATTTATTTTCTTCTTTAGTTTTAAAGTAAAAGGTGTACTATAATAGTATTTGTAGGTTAGCTAGTTCTAATAGGTTTACGTAGAACCTAGAGTAGATCTTAGCGTCTGCTAGTAGCTTGAGTGTATATATTACTAGTCTGTTATATTTTAAAATTAAAAATAGTTTAACTTAAATATAGTTTAGTCTCTTACTTATTTGTTTTATATATAGATTCTTAGTGTAAAGATATACCTTATCTTTTCTTTTTAGCTAAAGTACTATTTTTTGTTTTCTAATAACATACAAGATACTCTGTGTTTAAGTATCTAATATTCCTTCTTCTATTTCTTTATAGGTTTTCTTTATTTTTTCTACTATTTGCATAGCAGCTTTAGCCTCTAGGCTAGGTAACGTTTGTGTAAAGAGATTTAAATATTATCTATAATTTGTAAAGTAAAGCGTTTTGCCTATAGCTTTAGATAATTTGTTGTTATAGGCAAATTATGCTATTAGTAGTAGTAAAACCTAATTTATTTATCGTAGGTTACTATATATCTTAAGATACGTCTTTATAATTCTATTTATTCTTTCTATTAAGCTATCTATTTAGAGATAATAAGCTGTTAATAGCTTTAATTACGTCCTAATTTCTGCTATTAAGGTAGTCTAATAGTTTAACGTAAAGCGCTTGTTTTAATTACTAATAATTAATTTTAGTATACTATAGTACCTAATAAGCCTATTCTTAAGTATGTGCGCTAGCTAAATAGCTATATAGTCTTGTTAAAAGAGTAGTATTCAAGCGTATTTTCTAAAGTAATTAACTATAACTATTTTTGCGTTTTAAGATAGTCTTGTTATAGGGCCTTTTAATAGAAGTAGTTCTATTACAAAGTCTATTAATACATTAGTCTAAGGTTTGTTTAGAAGCTCTATTAGCTGTAATTCCTTATATAGTACGTGTGTACTATACTTGTTTTTCTAGCAAGCTGTGCACTTCTTAATATAGTTACTAATTTTAGGTTTTATTCTAGAAAAGCTATAGTTTCTTAAGATTAGTTCTATTATTCTAGTAACTTTAGGATGTTTATATACTAGGTTGTTATAAGATTCTTTAACTAGAATTTTCTGTAACTCTTCTAGTATAAGGTTTGTAATTACTATAATTTTATTAACTTGAAATATATTATTTATTCTTAAAGCTAGTCTAATTATACTATTCTGATTCTTTTAGAAAATAATTCTTTTGTTAACATATTTAGTTTGTGTAACGTTATATCTTTAGCTAAGAGCGTTAGCTTATCTATTATCCTTGCCTAGTATATAGATAATCTAGAACTTATGTCTACTAAGTTTCTTCTACTATCTTACCTGTTGTTAGTTAAGTTTTTTTGTTATAAGAAAGTAAGTAAGTTTTGAAAGTTTGTATAGATATTAAGTTTAAAGCTACTTTTAAAGTAGATTCTCGAGTGTTTAAGTACTTCTATAATAGGTAGTAGCTCTTTCTATTATATATTATATCTTTCTTTAGAACTACTAAGCTTTTTAAAATAGTAGGCAACTAGGTGCTACTTTCTTTTATGTTCCTGAAACTAGACTACTTCTATAGCTAGATCTAATGCATTAGTTTCTATTTAAACTAATTATCTACTAATAAAGGCTTTAAGTATAGGTTTCTTAATATAGGTATTCTTAAGCTACTAGAACGCGTTTTACTTCTTTTTACTCTATATCTTAAGTATATCTTTTTTATAAGGTATATTAGTAGAGTAGTAATCTTAGAGTAGTCTTTTACAAATTATTAATTAAAATTAATAAATCTATTAAAGGCTTAGATATTCTTAACATTTCTTAGTTTAGCCTACTTCTTAATAGTACAAATCTTTTTATTACTAATCTTAACTCTATTAATCCTAATAACATAACTAAGAAACTTAAGTTCTATCTTATAAAACTTGCATTTTAATAGCTTAAGTTATAGGAAGTGTTTATTTAGAAGAACTAATACAGTCTTAACATTTTATTATACTCTTTCTTGTTTTTAGAGTATATTAGGATATTATTTAAGTGCGCAATAACAAATATATCTAGGTACTTTCTTAGTATATTATTAATAAGAAATTAGAAGGTTACTAGTATATTAGTTAATCTAAAGAGTATTAATACAGACTTATAGTAGCTATATCTTGTTTAGAATACAGTTATTTACTTATACTCTTTCTTTATGTGTATCTAGTAGTAGTCTTTTTACAAGTCTAGTAAAGTAAATTTCTTTACTCTAGAAAGTTAATCTTATAGCTTAGAAATATTAGGTAGTAGGTAGCAATCCTTTTATCTAATAGTGTTAAGTTTGCAATAGTCTACGCAAAGTTATAAAGTTCTATTCTTCTTTAGTATAAAAAGGATTAGAAATCCTACTAGTAAGTTAGATTCTTATATATATCCTTTAGCAAGGTTCTTGTTAATATATTCTTAAACTATTTTTAGTTAAGGTTCTAATAGTCTGTATTTTAGTAGGAAAAGCAGCGTCTTACCTTCTTCTAGGTTAATCTTATAATTCTAAAGTTAATATTCTAGTAAAGTAGTTATACTTATAAGTTTTTTAAATATATACTTCTATCTATAGTAAGCCTTTAGAATCTATAGAAGATTGTTTTTATTCTTTAGAACTTGCATAGCTTTCTTTATTTTAGCTATTAAGTTAACTTATTATTTCTTATAGCTAGTCTAGTAGGTAGTATTGCAAACTATCTTTTCTTTTACTATAGAACTTTACTTATTTATAGAGTAAGGCTTACATTTGTTTTTATAATTATTAAAAAAAAAATTAGTTTTCTAATCTACTCGTAGATTGTTCTTTTATAACTAAAGAATTCTTAATATAATATTCTTGCTAGCTAAGCTAATAATGTCTAAGGTTACTTTTGTCTAGTATCTACTAATATAGACTTCTATTATTATCTTATATATAACAACTAGTCGTCTAGGTATTCTTTCTCTACTTGTAATAAAGATAATTATAAGGTTTTTCTTAAGTATGGTACTAATACTAGCTTAACGTACTACATCTTTAGAAATAAGGTTTATTAAGAACTTTAAAACTAGTAATACCTTTATTAGCTTTTCTTTAATAACTACTAGAAGTTTATTAAGAAGGCCTATATTAATTTTGTTATAGCTAGCAGATCTAGTTCTAAAAAAACTTGTTTTTGTTAAATCTGTTTAGGTACTTGTCTTCTATAGAATAATTGCAAATAGAGTTTAGGTAAGTGTACTAGGTCTTACTATTATAGTGTCTGTTAACATATATCTAGTTTATATATAATTGGGTATTATTAATTCCTAAGAAGTATCTACTATATTATTTATTCTAGAGGTATTTCTAGTATAGGTAGTATATATAGTTACTTACTATTTACTTACATTCTCTTATTAGTTATAGAAACTAGCTTACATTATATTTATTACTATAGTAGATTTTTTATATATTCTATATATATATATAGTCTCAGATAGTTGTTTATATATTAGGTTTCTTAAATTTAGAGTATAGTTATACTGTTAGATCTTTAGTGTCTTACTATAGGCTTTTTTAAAGTAATTTATTTAGCTAGTAGCCTATTAGCGTTTAGATTTATTAACTTAGTCTTTATACTTAGAGGTACTTATTATTTTACATACTTCTTCTACACTACTAATAGCGTTTTCTTTATATAGAGTAATTCTCTTTTTATTATTTATGTATATAGTATTACCTATTTATTCTTAGTAGAATCTTAACTTTTCTTTCTTAGAAGTTAACACTCTTTTTCTCTAACCTTTACTAGCCTATCTATAGCCTTACACTAGGCTATTAGGTAGAGTATAGTATACTCTATTACTATTATCTTAGTAGTACGTTAAATAGTTAGGTGTTTTACTAGGCCTATTTTTATTCTATATAGTAAAGACTTTCTCTTTTAAGTAAGAGAACAGGGTATAGATAACTATTCTATATTACTGTAAGTCTTGTTCTAAGATACACTTTTAGACTGCCTTTTCCTAAGGTTATATAAGTCTAAAGGTCTTAATAACCTACTATTGTTTCTCTTTATTAAGTCTCTTGTGCTTAAATATATTAATATACTAGAATATTACATTCTTCTTAAGTTAATAGTATCTAGCTATAAAGTATTTAGGTTTATTATAATTATAGTATATATAAGTCTACTTGCTATTATTAGGCTTTTCTTTACTATAGTATTTAGTAGTAGAGTTACTATATAGCTTGCCTTACTTAATATTACTAAAGTTGTTTATTCTAGTTTGTTAGATCTGCAGTATCTAGGTATATAGAAATAGAAATTTCTTCATAGTTATTAATTATAAGGTTAGTAGTTTCTCTAGGTTCTAGAGAACTTAAGAGAAGCTTTAGTTTCTCTAGACTCTTGGTAGAATTTTATAAGATAGTTATTAATGCAGATAGCTTCTTTAATAAGGCTTCTAAGGTCTTTAATAGCAGTGCCTAAGCGTATAAGTTTAATCTTAACCTTAGCTTTAAACTTTTATTTAAACATTTATATAAAGGCTTTGTTATCCTACTCTGTTTAAATAGAGTAGTGTTAAAACAGGTTAGTGTAATTACCTATAGAGCCTGTTTGCTTAAAGCGCTATATTTTACTATTAGTAATACTTAGTTCCTTAGGGATAGTAAAGTTCTTATAGAGGTCTACTTTAAGAATAGTAAAGTCCTTAAAGGCATTTACTATTATACTAGTTTTGTTAACGTAGCTTCTAAGCTTAGGCGTAACCTATTACTATGCTTTGCTGCGCATATAGCTAACTATAAGTATAGCCTTATTTTTATTTTTAATATTATCCTTTACGTAGAAGCAGATCTTCTACTAGAGAAGCTATAACTTAAGTTAGTTTTAATCTCTATAAGTAAGATCTAGTTTAGTAATCTTACTGCTAGCAGTATAAGTTAAGTAGACAGCGTCTAGAGTATCTATAGATATATTACTTATTAAAAGAGTGTTTAAAGTGCTAAGGCCCAGAAAGAAAAGAGGATATTTCTAGTATTCTAGGCTCTATAGTTAGTTCTCTCGAATAAGTAAAGATAATAGATAGAAGAAGTTCTTTAGCTTATTAAGAGGCAAACTGCTTAACAAGTAAGAAGAAGTTCTTAGGTTAATAAGAGGCGAACTACTTAAAGAGTAAGAGCAGTAACTAAGTAGTATAGATTAATCTTAATGCTAGGAAAAGCTATATAAGAGTATAAATACTAAGTTAAACATAATAATTTATAAGAGTTTATTATAGTTCTTATATACTTATCTTACTATCAATTAACTTCTTACTATCTATAGCTTATAAGATGTCTATAGCTAGTAAGTCTTAGCTAGCTAGTATGTTACGTAATCCTTACTACGTTATAGAGTAGGTTTTGGCGTTGCTTTGTCTTTCTCTAAACCTCTGCTTAGTAGTTGTAACAGAACTATCTTATTTAAATTACTATATTAAATTCAAAACAATTCTTATATACTTAAGGTCTAATATTACTTTACTACTACTTCTAGACCTTAAATTTAGGCGCTAAAGACTTATTATATTACTAGAATTACTATTACTACCTTTTTCCTTAGTAACATAATTTCTTCTATTCTTTATATATCTATAATAATAAGTACCAGCTATTATATACAGCCTTTACTTCTATACTCTATTGGTATTTAATTTTATCTAGAATTATAGAATAGATTTTATCTATAGTATTTCGTATTTATAGTATAACGTAGGTTTAATACTAGTTTCTTATAATATTAGAGAATAGCTCTAAAATAGAACAGAAGGAATCTATAAGACTATAGAAATATAATATAAATATTATAGACAATTAATATAAACTACATTTTCTAGAAAACTAGATCTATTTATAAAAGAATATTCTTAATCTTAGTAAATTTTGTTTTGCAATCTTTTTTTATATTAGCTCTTATAAGATAATATAAAATATTACTCTTAAAGTCTAGACAAAAGATAAAGTTTAGTAAAGGTTATATAGCCATAATAATTTCTAATCAAATAAGTCTCTAATAATTAAGGTTTATTAAACATAAAAATTAAACTCTTCTTACTAAGCTTTTTAACAATTTAAAACTACTAATATACTATAGTATATTATTATTCAAAAGTAATATAAATAACTATTTGGCTTCTTATACTAGCTAAACTAAATTTTAAAAACTAGTATACTCTACCAAGTAGATTTAACTAGCTTAACTTAGTATTCTATTATAAATTCTTAGATATTACCTTATAGCTTAGCACTAATAAGTATAGGTAATATCTTTTAAGAATCTAAAATACTTATAGAAAGATAGTAATATATAAGAAAAGAGTTTTTACTTAAAATATATAACATATATAGTACTAATTATAGATAGATAGTAAGTAGAGTAAGTTTTCTTAGAAACTATAGTAAAGCTATAGTAAGGCTACTATAGCTATAAAACCTACTTTACATATAGAACTTGTTAAGTAATATTATAATTATATAAAAATATAAAGTAAAATTAAAGATTTAAGATAGTATACTTATAATCCTCTATCTTAGTCTAAATCTAGAGTAATATAACTTTAGTGTTACAGATGTCTAAATATCTTTTAACTCTAATAAGATATTAGTATAGCATTATTATTTATCTAAATACTTTAGTAGTAAACCAAAGATTTATCTACTAAAAAGTATAACAGTTATATATAAGATGTGAATTCTAGACTTAGAATATACTTAGAATTTATTATACAAGAAAGCTTAATGTTAAGAACTTTAAAACCTTATTATTTTGAATAAAAACTAGTTAAAAAAACCTTTTGAAGTTCTAGTTTTACTTTAAGTCTTAAACTTTTTGTATTCTTATATAATAAGATATATAAGTAGAGTATTTATTAAAGCTATATAATACATTTGGTAGCAACCTTAGAGCTTTATAATGTATATAGAATAAAAGCTCTTCTTATATAGTATTAGACTTATTAGATTTATATTATAAATTCTCTCTAGTTATACTAGCTATACCTTAAAATAGAATAATTATATATATTTTCTAGTATAATAATACTATAGATTTAGGAATTCAAATAAGTTTATAGTATAATAAAGTCGTAAAAAAGATTTTAGTTAGAAATCTCTTTAGTTATACTAGATATATTTTAAAATACTCTAATATATATATATATAAAGTAGTAGAGTAAATACTTAGAGTTTATACTATATATATACCTATATAGTACCTATAACTTTATTCTTATACTTACATATACTATTATTTATATGTACTATAACTACATTAGTATACTATTACTATAGTAGTATATAATTTAAGGTTTAGTTAGGTTAGATTAGAGTATATTTATGTAAGACCTAATATATACTCTTATATCTACCTATTCCTTTTATACTAATAGATTTAAGAAGTAGAAGTTAAAGTAATAAGAATTAGGTTACACATTAAATATCATATAATAGAATTTAGAACAACAGTTAGAATAGAAGTTAGGTTTAATTCTTTTAGTATTAGTTAAAGTTATTACAGATTTTTAATATAGTTTCAAATAAAGTAAATCTACTCTAGCTTTACCTAAAGTCTATATAACTTAACTTTAATACTTACCTACTACTAGAATAAAAAGATTATATAAAGTTTCGAATAGATATTAGGTTATTATAACTCTAACCTATACTCTATCTATAAGTAATTTAACTTAAACCTTATTTTAACCTTAAAAAAAATTCTTTCTACCTATTTACTAGTGTAACTTTTATCTTATAATAGTATATAGTATTCTTAAATTATATTCAGTTTTCTTGTTTAAATTTAATCTAGCCTATAAGAACTAGTAATAAAATATAGAAGAGTAGTAATTATAAGAAAAAAGAGTAGAAAATAGAAAAATATATTTGTAAGAGGTTTGTATAGCAGCAAAGTTACAAGATAACAATAGTAGTGTAGATAGAAATAAGTTTATTTCTATTCTGCAGCTTAAGTGCAGAACTGCTCTTTTGTAGATATAACTAGACGCATATCCTTTTAACTAGAATATACTAGGTCTATGCTAGCGTAGCGCTTTTAAGGCGTTAGGGTAGCTATACGCGTTTTACGCGTATAGAAGCTAGAGTATCGCAGGCGCATTACTGCGCAGCTAATAGCTCTACGCTGTAGTATTCTTATAATTATTCTTTTCTCTTTAGAATTACTATCTTAGCAATTTACATAACGTTAGGCCTTATTAGCGCGTACCTACGTTGTTGTTATAAGAGCTATTGTTATACTAAGGCTAAAACTCTAGGTAAATCTAAGAGGTAGCTAGTAGCTATAGTAATAGTAGTAATATAGTAAACTTAACCTAGAAATTTCTTTTCTATAACGCCTATTATTATATTCTTATATTATTACCTAGCTCTATACTATTATAACTCTATTGCCTTTATATTTATTACTATAAGCACTACGCCTATACTACCTACTACTTCTACTATCCCTATAAGTAGTGTAACGCTAGCGTTGCAACGTTGCTAACCTAGCGCTTAGCCTACGCCTATTACCTGCTGCAGTAGCGTTCTGTTACAACTTATAAGCTACTAGGCCCTAGCCCTACTAAAGCGCTTTCTTCTAAGTAAGAATAACTAGAGAGTATACTCTGCACTGCACTACTAATTAGTTACTAGACTAAGCTGCTCTCTCTACTCTCTTGCTTAACATAGAGCTAATAGAGCAAGATACTTTCTCTACTCTCTCTAATCTTATAGAGCACGCAAAGCACACAGAGTAAAGGTAGAACCTCTTTAGTATATAAGAACTATAATAAGCTCTTATAGATTATTGTGTTTAACTTATATTACAGACGCTTAAGTTAGTTATATTAAGCTATCTAATTATTGTTACTCTTTTTAGAAAGCTCTAGCCTTTACTATCTTAGTAATAATACTCTTTGTATCTAAAGCAACTCTGCACCTATCTGCAAAAACTAACCTTAGCTATACTCCTAGTCTATACTAGCATTCTTATTATTTGCTACTAGACTAACAGTCTTAATACTTTAAATACTCTTATAATAAGCAGTAATATTGCAATAGATACACCTAAGCATTTCTAAGTAGAACAACCTAGACATAAGGTTACGTTAGGAAAACACAACGTTGGCGACATCTGCAACATTGGCGACATTGTTGGAACAGTCGACCAGACAGTTTTCAACTGTAGTCTACAGTGCCTAGCTACCCCTATTTGTTCTGGCCGCCTAATTAGACAAAAACGCCCAAATTGATCCACCTGATCCACTGGACCCACCTGCCCCACCCGCGCGATTACGTAATTATTCTAAAAACCTAAAATATAGAGCTTAATTCCCTCTTTAAAACGCACTATTTAGAATTTTTATAGCTGCTCTAGTTGCTGAGATGCACGGCAGTGAAGTTTGTAACTTTTTAATGTTCTTTGCCAAGGCTTGTTTTCGCTAAAGCTCTAGCACTTTAACTAGATAATATATTATATTTTTTTTTAACGAAATAGTAACTAAAGTGTAGATTTTACTTTAGGACTATTTTATTTTAATATATTATAGTGTAGGCGTTGAGATCTACTGTGTTAAACGTACTTAAAAGTTTTTTTAAAAAAGTTTATAACTTCAACGCGCTAAATCTTAATAACTAGAGTAGCTAAAAGAACTCTGAATAGTGCATTTTAAAGAGGGAATTCTGCTCTATATTTTGTATTTTTAGGTTACTTACGTAATTATGAAAATACAGTAATACAGTCACGTGAGTAAAATTGGCAACATTAGCAACACTAGCAACACTAGCGACACTAGCGACACTATTAGGTTGCTAGCGACTTGCCAGCGACTTGCTAGCGACTAGAAGTGAGTGGGGCGACTTTGGCGAATTGTCTGGTGGACAGTATTGCTGTTGGGCTGCCGCGGGTTGCAGCGATTAGGCTAATCAGATCAATCTTAAATTTTCCTAACGTAACAAACCTAATCTCTACTATAGAGACTGTAACAAACTTAAGATCTAGATCCTCTAGTTTAACAGGTACTTTTATGTAGAAGACAAGATTAAGAATATAGATAAAGTTATCTTTGCTACAACCTACATAAAAGGCAATGCTAAGAAATAGGTACTTCTAATTATCTAGAAGTATATAGATAATAATATTATAGACAAAGATAATACTAACCTTGTAAAAGACTAGTAAGCGTTTAAAACACGCTTGCAACAGATCTTCTTACCTCTTAAGAAATTTGTAATTGCAGAACAAAAAATCTAAAGTCTAAAGCAAACCTAATTAACTACTAACTATACTAACGTTTTTTAATAATATACTAAACAAATCTAGTAAGATAATACTGCTCTAACGCGTATATACAAGTAAGGCCTTAAGGCTACTATATAAGCTAAACTTATACGTAGCAAAATATATATTACTACTCTTAAAGAACTTTAGAATAATGCTATTTACTTAGACAATAAACTCTACAAATTAGCACTTAAGAATAGGTTATATTTCTTACGTTTATTATAGGAACACAAAGGATTTTACTTAAACAAAAGACATTAGAGACAAATACAACTAAATAAAGGACAATAGCGCTACTACTCTAGACAAGAAACTTATTAACTATGCCTACTAGAAGTATACTTAGAGTACAGACCTAAAGCTATGCACTTAGACAACCTTAACAAAGGCCTAGAATAGAAAAGTTACCTAAAGAAACAACTACTAGAGGATAGGCCTAATAAGAACAAAATTACTTGTTACAACTATAATAAGCTTAGATATTACGCGCAAGACTATTGCTCTAAGAACAAAGTTACACGCTAGCTTAACATATTAACTAACACTTTAGAGGAAGATATTAAAGAATAGATTGTAATTAAGAATTAACCTATTATCTAAACAACTAATAGACTACTAATAATAGGATAGACAGAAGACACCTCTACTATATTAACTAATAACTAAGTCTTAACTAACGCTGCGTTATCTTACAATTAGGAACAAGACTATAATATTAAACAATTCTAATAGATAGAACTACTTCTACTATAAACACAATAAAACATTTATAACTAGTATAACTAAACTAACAAAGTTAACTAAAAACATATAGAATAATATTAATAATCTTTACAAACCTATTATACTTTTTAAATAAATAAGTACTTTCTAAGTATAGATAGAGTTATAGAGAAAGAACAATTACTACACCTAGGAAACAGAGTCTATAGGACATAGGATTAACAACAGACTACAAAGTTCTACAATACCTAGAAAGACTAAGAACTTACACTAAACAAGCTAGACATACACTTATTACTAGCTAGCTCTAAACTAGTACACTAGAATACAACAGTTAGAGAACTGTGTCTAGAAACAGACATAGTTAGACTATATAAAACGTGCTATAACTTATACACAAAGCAGACATGCTATGCTAATAATAGACAAGTATTAGTACTAAGCTCTATACCTACAGAATACTAAGATAGGAAGGCAAACAAATTGCATTAAATTCTACTTATAGATAAATACCTATAGGATCCTTATAATCTAAAACATAGACTTCTATTATAAATAGTATGCAACAGTAACTACTGCCTAACGCATTATAGTAGGAAAGTTAACTAATACTTTTCTTAGTAGAAGAAACCTTGCAAGTACTAATAGTACAATTACCTTAAGGATACCTGCGCAAATTACCTATATAATAAACAAATTATAAGAAGTTTTTTTAATATATTAGAGAAAGAAAGCATATCTAATAGAATACTTGTTAACAGCAACTATATAAACTATATATAGCAGTTCTACCTATAACTAGAATGTAAGAAGTATTATAATAATAAAGAAGCTAACAGATATAGAAAGAATAAGTCTTTTTTAGAGTTAACCTTAGACTTTAGAAAGATACCTAGAGCTGTAACGCAATTAACTTAGCTAAGCTTATTAAACTTATAATAAGAGTTAATAGAACAAGAATAAAGGCGCTTCTAGTTTTAGGATTGCAAGTAAACTATATTTTAGACAATACCTTGTTAAGAGCTAGGCTCTAACCTTGTTAGAAATAACAATTATATAAACTTTATATTACAAATAGAAAATAGATACCTAATGAGTTACTTATTAGATATAAGACTACTATAGAACTTAACATCTAAGAAACTAAACAAGAAAAATACCTAGACGTCTTTAGATTAGCTGCCTACAACATTATATTAGGACTTCTATAGTTTAGAAAGAATAGCCTACAAGTAGACTAAGGAAAAGAATCTATCTCTCTAGGAAATTACAACAATATGACAGATTCTAAGCCTGCGTATTAGTAGCGTTTAATAGTAGATAAGAAGATAATTAATAATATTGCTTTAACTAAGACATAGTTAAAGACACAACTAGTTAACTTATACAATTAAGGAAGAAATACTAATATATTATAAGTTTTAGAGAAACGTGTAACTCCTAATATACCTAAGGAATATAGAAAGTTTAAGAACCTATTCTTAGAAGAAACAGGTCTAGAAGCACTGCTTAAGCATTAGGAGTAAGACTACAAGATTGTCTTAGAAGAAGGAAAAAGGCTAACCTTTAGACTAATCTATAGATTATTAAAAAAAGAGCTAGAAGCGCTCTAAGAGTATATCTAAGTAAACCTAAAGAAAGGTTTTATTTAAGTATTAGAATTACTAGCTAAATACCTAATTATGTTTGTACTAAAGAAGAACAGCAAACTATAACTATGTATTAACTTTTAGAAACTTAATTACATTATAGTTAAAAATGAATACCTACTACCTAACATTTTAGAACTATAAGATTAACTAGCCTATACAAAGATTCTTATAGTATTAGATCTAAGAGGCGTATACAACCTTATACGCATAAAGAAAGGTAAAGAATAAAAGACAGCATTTAGAACACGCTACAGCTACTATAAGTATCTAGTAATGCTATTTAGTCTTACTAACGCCCTAGCAACGTGTTAAGCACTTATTAACAATATACTTAGAAAACACCTTAATATATTTGTTATTGCATACCTTAACAATATTCTTATTTATTTAGAAAATAAAAAGGAACATATAGAACATGTTTATACAATTCTAACGCTACTAGAAAAGTTTTCTCTAGTAGTAGACTCTAACAAGTATAAATAGTACTAGAAAGAAGTAGAATTTCTAGGGTGCGTAGTTAGAAAGAATAGATTATAAATAAGTAAAGACAAAATTAAAGTTATTAGAGATTAGCTAACGCTTACTACAGTTAAAGATATCTAATCCTTTTTAGGCTTTATTAACTTTTATTAATAGTTTATTTAGAACTTCTTACTAATTACTACGCTACTTACTAAACTTACACAAAAAGATACACCTTAGAAATAGATAGAAGAACAAAGTTAGGCATTTAAGACGCTTAAAGATACTTGTATAGCACTACCTGTCTCTATAGTATTTAGAAGTAAAAAACTACTTAGATTTAAAACTAACGCATTAGATTTAGCAATCAGAATGTGTGCAAAACAAAAACAAGATAGAAAATAGTACCTAATAGCCTACTATTTACAAAAGTTTATATTACTAGAAGAAAATTACAACGTACATAATAAAGAACTACTTGCAATTATAGTAGCACTTAAATATTAGAGAATCTACGCAGAGAGTTGCTTAGATCTTACAATATACTTAGACTACAAAAACCTAATAACTTTTACTACTACTAAAGTACTTAATTAAAGACAAGTATAATAGTTAGAGATGTTAGAATAGTATAAGTTTAAAATTGTCTATACACCTAAAAAAGACAATAGCAGAGCAGACACTCTTAGCTAAAGATTAGACATTGCTAGAACTAAAACTATTAATAGCTTTAGCATTCTTAAAAGATAAGATAACAGATCTCTTAGACTAGCAAAATACATTAACAATCTAACAATAAAGATTAGAATTAATATCCTAGAAGAACTATAGGAATTAATTATACGTTAACACTATAATAACATAGTATATAGGTATCCTAGAGTAAGCTAAACTATAGAACTAATTTAACAGAATTACTAGTTTAAAAATATAAAGGATAAGATAAGCGCTTATATTAAGAAATGTGCAGACTGTTAACGCAACAAACACAGTACACATATACTTTACAGAGAAATACAGCTAATAGAGCTCTTAACTAAGCCTTAGACTAATATATTAATAGACTTTGTAACAGAACTACTACTATTAAAAGCCTCTGCTACAGAATTAGCCTATAACGCTATTATAGTTATAGTAGATTGCTTTACTAAATACGCTATAATGCTACTCTTTTAACAAGACTATATAGCTATTTAGCTAGCGCATGTACTTAAAGATAGACTTATTAGATACTATAGCACACTAAAGTTAATTATTAGCAATTAAGACAAACTCTTTACGTTAAATTATTAAACTACCTTAAAAGTAGAAATTAAGACGTAACAAAAGCTATTTACAGCTTACTATTCTTAAACTAATAGCTAAACAGAAAGAATAAATAGAACTATAAAAAAGTATCTTAAGATAAACAGCAACTTGTAACAGACAAATTAGGTTTTACTACTACTAATAGTATAGTTAGCTTATAATAACAAATTGTCTAAAGCTATAAGTAAGACGCTATACTTTGCAAACTACAGATAACACCTAAATCTCTTTACAAGAATATTACCTAGCCTAAAGGCTAAAGCTGCTATATAGACAGCAGAAGAAATAAAGAAAACCTATACTAAAATAGAAAAATAAATACAACACGCTTAGATACAGAGTATCTTATATATTAACAGAAAACAAAAAACAGCACTTTAGCTAAAAGAGGGGGATAAGGTGTATCTTAATACTAAAAATCTATATACAAAACAACTAAGCAAAGGACTTAACTACGTTAAAGTTAGACTATTTTTAATTTTAAAAAGAAATAGACTAGTTACGTATACACTTAAGCTTCTACTAGACGCAAAGATCTACCCTAGATTCCACGTAAGCCTACTAGAACTAGCTAACTTAGAAACACTGTTACAGCAAACCTTTTGCTATAAACTTAAAGAAAAAAAAAATTTAAAGCTAAAAAAATAATAACATACTAAGACAACAACTATTAAAAAGAAAACCTAGTTAAATAGTTAGGATATCACACTATAGAAAATATATAAGAACTACAAATAAACCTTATAAACTACTGCTAACTTTTAACATAGTATAAGTAACAGGTTTACCTAGGTATAAAGGTATATAAGTCTCTTATACGTTATTAACTATACTATCTATAGAACTCTAGGTAAAAGGTAACAAAGTTATTTTACTAAAAGACAGCACAGCCTCTTAACGTTTAAGTTGTTAAATAAACGTTTCTTCTACAGAAATAGCTTCTGCTGCCTAAGCAGCGTTTTCTTTTAACAAACGCTATACCTCTTGCTCCTTCTGCTAAAGCGTATCTAGACGCGCTTGCAGATAATTCTTTTTTGCCTTAATAACTAACTATTTATTTTTAGATATATAGATATTATAATCTTTTGTATTTAAGCAATTGCGCTTGCTACACCTTTTAGAATAAATATGTACCTAATAAACACAATTAGCTAGTTAACAGTTATAACAAGCTATAGGCATAACGTTTCTAAAGATATTAATAAAAGAAGAAAGTTCTAGTTAACGTTAAGTACTAGATTTAGAAGAAACCTTTAGTATAATAAAAACTCTAAGGATAAAGTCTAAGAAGGAAAGAAATAGTGTTACAACCTATAAGCTGCTAGGCTCTAGCTCTACTAAAGCGCTCTCTTCTAAGCAAGAATAACTAGAGAGTATACTCTATACTGCACTACTAATTAGTTACTAGACTAAGCTGCTCTCTCTGCTCTCTTGCTTAATATAGAGCTAACAGAGTAGAATGCTCTCTCTGCTCTCTTTAATCTTATAGAGTACGCAGAGTACACAAAGTAAAGGTAGAACCTCTTTAGTATATAAAAACTATAAAAAGCCCTTATAGATTATTGTGTTTAACTTATATTATAGACGCTTAAGTTAGTTATATTAAGTTATCTAACTATTATTACTCTTTTTAGAAAGCCTTAGCCTTTACTGTCTTAGTAATAATACCTTCTGTATCTAAAGCAACTCTACACCTATCTGCAAAAACTAACCTTAGCTATACTCCTAGTCTACACTAGCATTCTTATTGTTTGCTACTAGACTAACAGTCTTAACACGTTCCTAATATTAAGCTAGCTAAGCTAGTTTACCTACGTTATGCTAAGAGTCTAAAGATTAATAGTATATTATACAACTACGTTTCTAGCAGCCTGTAGTATAATAGGTGCGCCTACAAGAAAAAGTCTTGCACTCTAGTACTACTAGGTTTTGTTAAAGGCTAAAATACTCTATACTAGTAGTAGCAGCACTTTGCTACTAATAAGGCTAAGGTAGACCTAGATATTAACGCCTAAGAGACAGCGTTGCGCTAGTAGACTACCTTAGTAAAGCTTTTTCTCTATAAAGAGGTTAAGTTTAGAGGTTGCTATTAGCCTAAGGGTAATAAGATCTAGATCTTGTAGATTAAGGCAACTAACTACCTCTTTACTATAGTAGAAAGCATTCTTAATCTCTTATAGGCCTAAGTAAGTTATTTTTCTCTTTTCTTGCAGTTACTGCGCTGTTGTTCTAACATTATCTAGGCTAATCTTCTACTACTTAGCAAGGTTAACGCGTAGTCTAACTCTAACCTTAATTTAAAGAAGGCTAATACTAACAAGGGCTCTAATTCTAAAAGGCGTAAGAAGTAAGAGAAGAAGAGAAATAAAACCTCTTCTCCTTTAAGCCCTACTCTCCTACCTTCTCCTACTAAAGAAAAGAGTAAGAGTAAGGCTAAGGCTAAGGCTAAGGCTTCTAGAAAACGCCTAGCTAAGTCTTAGCTATCTAGGTAGCCTGTCTTTAAGCGCTCTGCTACTAAGAGTAAGCTAATACGCCTAAAGTGCGCTACTACAACGCTAGTAAAGTGTAAGACTCTAGGCAATCTAAGTAAGGTTACTATAAAAAGGCAAAAGAATAGAGAAGAAGACAAGAAGGTTAATAGTAACAAGTTCTTTATTCCTAAGAACATAGATAACAAGAACTTTCTAGAGTAAGCTAGTATTTGCGCGTAGTTACGCTACTTAGGCGCTAGCGTTGCGTTAGTAAGACGCCTAGTCTTCTTTTCCTTTTTTTGTTTTTCCTCTGTTTTTCCTTTTGTTTTTTCTTTTTCTTTTTCCTATATATTAATTTGTAATAATAATTAATCTTCTCTCTAGTTATACTTCTTTATAAGTAATAAATCTATATCTTTTTTATTAACCTACTTATTATACTCTAACAGCTAGCCTTTCTATTTAACTAGGTAATTTACTAAACGCCTGTTACGTCTCTTTGCTAAAACAGTTTTAACCTTAGAGCGTTGTTGCAGCTTCTTACTATTATCTAGATTAATAGGCCTAGGTAAGGTTAACTCTTCTCTCTTCCTAGCAACAAATAGCTAGAGCAAAAAGGTATAGAATACTTAGTAGATCCCTATATGCAACAAAAGTAAGATCCTAAAAGCTTATAAGCTAATTTACTCTTTAACTAGGAAGAGGCCTATCTAGTATAGTAATAGCTTTCTACTAGTGCTGCGCAGGCGTAGATACTTTGTTAACAAGAGAATTACATCTCTTAGTTTAAACTCTTAGAGCCTGTGTTTATTGTTATAATATTGCTCCTAATGTTGTAAAGTCTTACGCTAGTAATTAGCTAAAGTATTCTAAGTTTATATAAGTTTTTGTAACCTTTCTCTAACGCTAGGAACTTTAGTAAGCGCTGTTAGCTTGCAGTTAAAGCGCAGGTAAAACCTATAGTAAGCGAAGAATAGAGATATTCTTAATATAGCCTACTTAGCATTATTATATACAAACTCTGCTAGTAACAAAAAGTGTACCTAATTATCTTAATAGTAATCTACAAAAGCTTTTAGAAATTACTTAAGGGTTTAGTTTTACTATTCTATTTAGCTGTCTGTTTACAGATAGAAGGTAGTACTAAGCTAGCGCTTTACCTTTACTATAAAGTAGAAGTCTAACTAAAATTGTAACGTAAAGACACCTTCTTAATCTAATACAATACCTTAAGGTAATCTAAAGAATTGTATAACATGTTATAAGAACAGATCTACTAACTATAAGGTAGTAACTGTTTTTTATATAGAGATATACTTAGCTATTTTAGTATACCTATTAACTATAACAAGTATTGCGTTATATATAACACTGTAGCGCTTAGTAAGTAATAGGCCTATAACAAAATCTATTATAATTTCTTACTATAGTCTCTAAGGTTAGAAGAGCGCGTTTAATACGCTAGTAGGGCGCTACTTAAGCAACTTTATGCCTTAGTATACTAAGTAAGAGTTAATATACTTCTTAAGCTCTTTCTTAAGCTTAGGCTAGTAGTAGTATTAGGCTACAAGCTTAAGCGTTTTAGCCTACCTAAAAAAGCTAGCAAGTAGATTATTATAATACAGCTTAAGAAGCTTAGCCTTAAGAGCTAGCTCTAGTAGGATATATAATTAGTTCTTAAACTAGAGGCTACCTATAGCGTTAAGCTTCTAACGCCTTAGGCGTTTGCTAGCGCCTTAATAGGCAGGCGCTAGAAATTTAACGTTCTTACGTAACGCAACTACTTCTAAGTTATTCTATTACTATACTTATACATAGACTTTAAAGAAAGACTTAAAGAGTTTTTTATAAGCTAACTTCTCTAAGGCTACAGCTCTTGCTTGTAACTGTGTAACTCTTTAGGCTATTACTAGTCTACTCTTAGAGATCTCTTAATTAGAGCTGTAGCTTCTAGCTATTGCCTTAACGCTATACACTAGGCTTAGTAACTGTATAACTTTTTAGGTTATTACTAGTCTGCTCTTAGAAATCTCTTAATTAGAGCTGTAGCTCTTAGCTATCGCCTTAAAGTTATATGCTAGGCTTATAGAAACATCTTTATTAAGACATAGAGTGCCTGCTTACTATTAAGCTATTGGCTAGCTTTTTACTAACGCTAGCTTCTTACTAGGTGTTAAGACTGTTAGTCTAGCAGTAAATAATAAGAATGCTAGTATAGACTAGGAGTATAGCTAAGGTTAGTTCTTGCAGATAGGTGCAGAGTTGCTTTAGAAACAAGAGGTATTGTTACTAAGATAGTAAAGGCTAAAGCTTTCTAAAAAGAGGAATAATAGTTAAATAGCTAGTTACTAACTTAAGCGTCTGTACTATAAGTTAAATATAATAAGCTATAAGAGCTTATTATCTAAGTCTATATACTTGTACCTGTCTTATTATTCTATAGTGTCTTATACAGTCTTATAGATTTCCTTTGTAAGACTTATAACTAGTTATATAATAGGTTAGTGCTTTAGCAACCCTACATACCTAAGTCTAGAGTCTACTTAATCTCTGTTACAATTAAGAGATAGGTACTTAAGGTACTGCCTTCTATCTAACGTGTAAGATTATAATACTATTCTCTTTTCCTACGCACTTATATCTATATAAGTTTCTAATAACCTCTTGCGCTACGTATTACTAAAACAAACAAGGTACTAAAATAAACTGCAAAGATTCTTTTGTAATAGTTTCTTATTTACGTTATATAAAGAAGAACTTAGGTTGCAAGCTATTTTCTCTAAGTGCCTAGTATAGTAACTGCAAATTAGCAGGTATAAAAGTCTGCGTTCTAGTAGACGTTTCTGTTCTAGATTTCTTAAAGATTAAGACAGAGATCTTAAAGGTAGAGTTATAGTTAGTTAAGACTAAGACTGTAATAAAGAAAGATAAAGCAGAGGCTAAGGCAGCCTAGCTCTAGATAAAAGTTGCGCGTGCAAAGTCTAAGTAACTTTGTAAGTAACATAAATTTCTAAAGTAAAAAGAATAGAACTTGTTTAATAAAGGTTTGTTAGACGTATAGAATATTAAGTCCTTAGAAGAGTTAGATTAGTTAAACTAGAAGTTAGCTGCAACAAATCTAGAGGCGCTAATAATAGCGTATACTATAGACTAGAGTGCTTTGTTTAAGCTAATTGTAGAACCTTCTAGTGCTAAAGTTACCTGTAATATTAGATAAAAAGGTTATAGTAGTTTATAAGGTATATCTCTATCTGTATTAACTAATATAGTATTGTTATAGTCTTTAGTAGTGTTATTATAACATCTGCTTGCAGTTAGCAAGGTTTTCTTCTAGTTCTTACGTATTCTTAGATTCTTTGTATTCTAACTACTTAACTAGGTATTCTTAGTTGCGCTTATTACTGTAATGTTTAATAATCTTTTTAACCTTAAATTTGTTTTCTTCCTTAAGCTTATAGCAAAAGTTCTGCTATAATAGTGTTTCTAGGTTAGCTAGTTCTAGTAGACTAACGTAGAACCTAGAGTAGATCTTTGTATCTAGTAGGAGCTTAAGTAGATATATAACTAGTCTGTTTTGTTTAGAAATTAAAAATAGTCTAACTTTAACATAGTTAAGTCCTTTGCTTAGTTGTTTTATACGTAGATTTTTGGTATAGAGATACACTTTATCTCTCTCTTTTAGTTAAGGTGCTATTCTTTGTTTTCTGTTAACGTATAAAATGCTTTGTGTCTAAGCGTGTTATATTTGTTCTTCTATTTTAGTATAGGTTTTCTTTATTTCTTCTGCTGTTTGTATAGCAGCTTTAGCTTTTAGGCTAAGTAGTGTTCTTGTAAAGAGATTTAGATGTTGTCTATAGTTTGCAAAGTATAGTGTTTTACTTATAGCTTTAGATAATTTGTTGTTATAAGCTAACTATACTATTAGTAGTAGTAAAACCTAATTTGTCTATTGCAAGTTGCTGTATATCTTAAGACACGTTATTATAGTTCTATTTGTTCTTTTTATTTAGCTATCTGTTTAGAAATAATAAGCTGTTAATACCTTTTGTTATATCCTAATTTCTGCTATTAAGGTAGTCTAATAATTTAACGTAAAGAGTTTGTCTTAATTGCTAATAATTAACTTTAGTATACTATAGTATCTAATAAGTCTATTCTTAAGTATGTGTGCTAGCTAAACTACTATATAGTCTTGTTAAAACAGTAGCATTATAGCGTATTTTGTAAAGCAATCTACTATAACTATAATAGTGTTATAGGCTAATTCTGTAGCAGGATCTTTTAATAGTTATAGTCCTGTTACAAAGTCTATTAATATGTTAGTCTAAGGCTTAGTTAAGAGCTCTATTAGCTATATTTCTTAATAAGGTGCGTGTGTACTATGTTTCTTGCGATAACAGTCTATATATCTCTTAATATAAAAGCTTACTTTATTCTTTATATTCTTAAACTAGTAATTCTATTAAATTAGTTCTATAGTTTAGCTTACTCTAGAATAACTGTGCACTATGTTATTGTAGTGTTGTTGTATAATTAATTCCTATAATTCTTTTAAAACATTAATTCTTATTTTTATTGTTAGATTATTAATAAATTTACTAGTCTAAGAAATCTATTGTTTTGTCTTTTAAGAATGCTTAAGCTGTTAATAGTTTTAGTTTTAGTAATATGTAATCTTTAGCTAAGAGCGTCTACTCTGCTATTATCTTTTCTAGGTGTATAGACAATTTGAAACTTATACTATTCTAATATCTCTAACTATTATACTTGTCTTTAATTAAGTACTTTAGTAGTAGTAAAAGTTGTTAGGTTTTTATAGTCTAAGTATATTGTAAGATCTAAGTAACTCTTTGCGTAGATTCTCTAATATTTAAGTGCTACTATAATTGTAAGTAGTTACTTATTATATATGTTGTAATTTTCTTCTAGTAGTATAAACTTTTGTAAGTAGTAAGCTATAAAGTACTATTTTCTATCTTGTTTTTGTTTTGTATACATTCTAATCGCTAAGTCTAATACGTTAGTTTTAAATCTAAGTAGTTTTCTGCTTCTAAATGCAATAAAGATAAGTAGTGCTATATAAGCGTCTTTAAGCGTCTTAAATACCTAACTTTATTCTTCTATCTATTTCTAAGGTATATCTTTTTGTGTAAGTTTAGTAAGTAGCGTAGCAATTAGTAAAAAGTTCTAAATAAACTATTAATTAAAGTTAATAAAGCCTAAAAAGGATTAGATGTCTTTTACTATAGTAAGCGTTAGCTAATCTTTAATAACTTTAATCTTATCTTTACTTATTTATACTCTATTCTTTTTAACTATGCATCTTAAGAACTCTACTTCTTTCTTATGCTATTTACATTTGTTAAAGTCTATTACTAAAGAAAACTTTTTTAGTAGTGTTAGAATTGTAGACATATGTTTTATATATTCTTTCTTATTTTCTAAATAAATAAAAATATTATTAAGATATGTAATAACAAATATATCTAGGTATTCTTTAATTATATTATTAATAAGTACTTAACACGTTGCTAAAGTGTTAGTAAGACTAAATAGTATTACTAAGTACTTATAGTAGCTATAGTATACTCTAAACGCTATCTTTTATTCTTTACCTTTCTTTATACGTATAAGGTTGTACGCGCCTCTTAGATCTAATGCTGTAAAGATCTTTGCATATACTTATTAATTCTATAGTTCTAAAATATTAATGTTAAGACTGTTAGTCTAGTAGCAAACAATAAGAATGCTAGTATAGACTAGGGGTACAGCTAAGGTTGGTTTTCGCAGATAGGTGCAGAGTTGCTTTAGATACAAAGAATATTGTTACTAAGACAGTAAAGGCTAGGGCTTTCTAAAAAGAGTAACAATAGTAGAATAGCTTAATGTAACTAACTTAAGCGTCTGTAACATAAGTTAAACACAATAATCTATAAGGGCTTATTGTAGTTCCTATATACTAAAGAGGTTCTACCTTTGCTCTGTGTGCTCTACGTGCTCTATAAAATTAGAGAGAGTAGAAAGAGCAGCTTGCTCTATTAGCTCTGTATTAAGTAAGAGAGCAGAGAAAGCAGCTTAGTCTAGTAACTAATTAGTAGTATAGTGCAGAGTGTACTCTCTAGTTGTTCTTGCTTAAAAGAAAGCGCTTTAGTAGAGCTAGGGCCTAGTAGCTTATAGGTTGTAACACTATTCTTCTCTTTCCTAGACTTTATCCTTAGAGTCTTTATTATGCTAAAAGTTTCTTCTAAATCTAGTACTTAACGTTAACTAGAACTTTCTTTTTTTATTAATATTTTTTGAGACGTTATGCCTATAGCTTGTTATAACTGTTAACTAGCCAATTGCGTTTATTAGGTACATGTTTGTTCTAGAAGGTGCAGCAAGTACAATTGCTTAAATGCAAAAAATTATAATATCTACATATTTAAAAATAAATAGTTAGTTATTAAGGCAGAAAAAGATTATCTGCAAGCGCGTCTAGATGCGCTTTAGCAGGAGAAGCAAGAGGTACAGCGTTTATTAAAAGAAAATACTGCTTAGGCAGCAGAAGCTATCTCTATAGAGGAAACGTCTATTTAACAACTTAAATGTTAAGAGGCTATACTGTCTTTTAGTAAAATAACTTTATCTTCTTTTACTTAGAGTTCTATAGATAGCATAGTTAACAACGTATAGAAGGCTTATGTGCCTTTATACTTAGGTAAACCTGTTACTTATACTACGTTAAGAGTTGGCAGCAGTTTGTAAGGTTTGTTTCTAGTTTCTATATATTTTCTATGTTGTTGTATCCTAACTATTTAACTAGGTATTCTTTTTAATAGTTGTTATCTTAGTGTGTTATTATTTTCTTAACTTTAAATTTATTTTCTTCTTTAAGTTTATAGCGAAAGGTTTACTGTAATAGTATTTTTAGGTTAGCTAGTTCTAGTAGGCTTACGTAGAATCTAGAGTAGATCTTTGCATCTAGCAAAAGCTTAAGTGTATATATAACTAGTCTGTTTCTTTTTAAAATTAAAAACAGTCTAACTTTAACGTAGTTAAGTCCTTTGCTTAGTTATTTTGTGCGTAGATTTTTAGTGTAGAGATACACCTTATCCCTCTCTTTTAGTTAAGGTACTATTTTTTGTTTTCTGTTAACATATAAGATGCTCTGTGTCTAAGCAAGTTGTATTTGTTTTTCTATTTTAATAAAGGTTTTCTTTATTTCTTCTACTGTTTATATAGCAGCTTTAGCCTTTAGGCTAGGTAATATTCTTGTAAAGAGATTTAAGTGTTATCTGTAGTTTGCAAAGTATAGCGTCTTACCTGTAGCTTTAGACAATTTGTTGTTGTAGGCTAACTATGCTATTAGTAATAGCAAGACCTAATTTGTCTGTTGCAAGTTACTATATATCTTAAGATATATCTTTATAGTTCTATTTGTTCTTTCTGTTTAGCTATTAGTTTAAGAGTAGTAAGCTGTTAATAGCTTCTATTGCGTTCTAATTTCTGCTATTAAAGTAGTCTAATAATTTAACGTAAAGAGCTTATCTCAATTGCTAATAATTGACTTTAGTATGCTATAGTATCTAATAAGTCTATTCTTAAGTACGTGCGCTAGCTGAACAGCTATATAGTCTTGTTAAAAGGGTAGTATTATAGCGTATTTAGTAAAGCAATCTACTATAACCATAATAGCGTTATAGGTTAATCCTGTAGCAGAGTCTTTTAACAGTAGTAGTTCTGTTACAAAGTCTATTAATTTGTTAGTCTAAGGCTTAGTTAGGAGCTCTATTGGCTGCATTTCTCTATAAGGTGCGTGTATACTGTGTTTGTTACACTAACAGTCTGCACATTTCTTAATATAAGTGCTTATCTTATCCTTTATGTTTTTGAACTAGTAATTCTGTTAAATTAGTTCTATAGTTTAGCTTACTCTAGGATAACTGTGTACTGTGTTATTGTAGTGTTAACGTATAATTAATTCCTGTAGTTCTTTTAAGACATTAATTCTAATCTTTATAGTTAGATTGTTAATGTATTTTGCTAGTCTAAGAGATCTGTTATCTTATGTTTTAAGGATGCTTAAGCTGTTAATAGTTTTAGTTCTAGTAATATTTAATCTTTAGCTAAGAGCGTCTGCTCTGCTATTGTCTTTTTTAGGTGTATAGACAATTTTAAACTTGTATTGTCCTAACATCTCTAACTATTATACTTGTCTTTAATTAAGTACTTTAGTAGTAGTAAAGGTTGTTAGGTTTTTGTAGTCTAAGTATATTGTAAGATCTAAGTAACTCTCTGCGTAGATTCTTTAATATTTAAGTGCTACTACAATTGCAAGTAGTTCTTTGTTGTGTATGTTGTAATTTTCTTCTAGTAGTGTAAACTTTTGTAAATAGTAGGCTATTAGGTGCTATTTTTTATCTTGTTCTTGTTTTGCACACATTCTAATTGCTAAATCTAATGCGTTAGTTTCAAATCTAAGCAGTTCTCTACTTCTAAATGCTATAAGGACAGGTAGTGCTATATAAGCGTCTTTAAGCGTCTTAAATACCTAACTTTATTCTTCTATCTATTTCTAAGGTATATCTTTTGGTGTAAGTTTAGTAAGTAGCCTAGCAATTAGTAAGAAGTTCTAAATAAACTGTTAATTAAAGTTAACAAAGCCTAGAAAGAATTAGATGCCCTTAACTATAGTAGGCGTTAGCTAATTTCTAACAACTTTAATCTTATTCTTACTTATTTATACTCTATTCTTTTTAACTTCACACCCTAGAAATTCTACTTCTTTCTAGTGCTATTTACACTTGTTAGGGTCTACTGCTAGAGAAAACTTTTCTAGTAGCGTTAAGACTGTATAAACATGTTTTGTATATTTCTTCTTATTTTCTTAATAGATAAGAATATTATTAAAGTATGCTATAACAAATATGTTAAGGTGTTTTCTAAGCACATTGTTAATAAGTACTTAACACGTTACTAAGGCGTTAGTAAAACTAAATAGCATTACTAAATACTTGTAGTAGCTGTAGCATATTCTAAACGCTGTCTTTTATTCTTTGCCTTCCTTTCTGCATATAAGGTTGTACACGCCTCTTAGATCTAATGCTGTAAAGATCTTTGCATAGGCTAGTTAATCCTGTAGTTCTAAAATATTAAGTAGTAGGTATTAATTCTTAACTATAATATTATTAAGTTTTTAAAAGTTAATACATAGTTGTAGTTTACTGTTCTTCTTTAGTATAAATATAATTAGGTATCTAGCTAGTAATTCTAATACTTAAATAAAACCTTTCTTTAGGTTTACTTAGATATACTCTTAGAGCACTTCTAGCTCTTTTTTTAATAATCTATAGATTAGTCTAAAGGTTAGCCTTTTTCCTTCTTCTAGGACAATCTTGTAGTCCTACTCCTAATGCTTAGGCAGTGCTTCTAGACCTGTTTCTTCTAAGAATAGTTTCTTAAACTTTTTGTATTCTTTAGGTATATTAGAAGTTACACGTTTCTCTAAAACTTATAACGTATTAGTATTTCTTCCTTAATTATTTAAGTTAACTAGTTGTGTCTTTAACTGCGTTTTAGTTAAAGTAATATTATTAATTATCTTCTTATCTACTATTAAATACTACTAATGCGTAGGCTTAGAATCTATTGTGTTGTTATAATTCCCTAGAGAGATAGATCTCTTCCCTTAGTCTACCTGTAGGCTATTCTCTCTAAACTATAAGAGTCCTAATATAATATTATAAGCAGCTAATCTAAAGACGTCTAGGTATATTTCTTGTTTAGTTCCTTAGATGTTAAGTTCTGTAGTAGTCTTATATCTAATAAGTAACTTGTTAGGCATCTGTTCTCTATTTGCAATATAAAGTTTATATAATTATTATTTCTAACAAAGTTAGAGCCTAGCTCTTAACAAGGCATTGCCTAAAATATAGTTTACTTACAATTCTAAATCTAGAAGCGCCTTTATTCTTGTTCTGTTAACTCTTACTATAAGTTTAATAAGTTTAGCTAAGTTAATTGCGTTACAGCTCTAAGTGTCTTTCTAGAGTCTAAGGTTAACTCTAAAAAAGACTTATTCTTTCTATATCTATTAGCTTCTTTATTATTGTAATGCTTCTTGCATTCTAGTTATAGGCAGAACTACTATATGTAGTTTATGCAGTTGCTATTAACAAGCATTCTGTTAGATATACTTTCTTTTTCTAATACGTTAGAAAAACCTTCTATAATTTGTTTGTTGTATAGATAATTTGCGCAGGTATTCTTAAAGTAATTATACTATTAGTACTTGCAAGGTCTCTTTTACTAAGAAAAGTATTAGTTAACTTTACTACTATAGTGCGTTAAGTAGTAGTTGCTGTTGCATACTATCTATAATAGAAGTCTGTGTTTTAGATTATAAGAATCCTGTAGGTATTTGTCTATAAGCAGGATTTAATGCAATTTGTTTACCTTTCTATCCTAGTATTCTATAGGCATAGAGCTTAGTACTAATACTTATCTATTATTAGTATAGTATATCTGCTTTGTGTGTAAGTTACAGCACGTCTTATATAGTCTAACTGCGTCTATCTCTAAACATAGTTCTCTAACTGTTGTATTCTAGCGTACTAGTTTAGAGCTAGCTAGTAATAAGTGTATGTCTAGCTTATCTAGTGTAAGTTTTTAGTCTTCCTAGGTATTGTAGACCTTTGTAGTCTATTGTTAATCCTATATTCTATAGATTCTGTTTCTTAGGTGTAGCAATTATTCTTTCTCTATAACTCTATTTATACTTAGAGAGTACTTGTTTCTCTAAAGAGTATAATAGGCTTATAAAGATTAGTAACATTGTTCTATATATTCTTAGTTAACTTTGTTAGTTTAGTTGTACTAGTTGTAAATGTTTTGTTGTATTTGTAGTAAAAGTAGTCCTATCTGTTAGAATTGTTTAATGTTACAGTTCTGTTCCTAATTGTAGAATAACGCAGCGTTAGTTAAAACCTAGTTATTAGTTAATATAGTAGAGGTGTCTTCTGTCTATCCTATTATTAGTAGTCTATTAGTTGTTTAGATAATAGGTTAATCCTTAATTACAATCTATTCTTTAATATCTTTCTCTAAAGTGTTAGTTAACATATTAAGCTAGCGTGTAACTTTGTTCTTAGAGTAACAGTCTTACGCGTAATGTCTAACCTTATTATAGTTGTAATAGGTAATCTTGTTTCTATTAGGCCTATCTCTTAGTAGTTGTTTCTTTAAGTAACTTTTTTGTTCTAGGCCTTTGTTAAGGTTGTCTAAGTGCATAGCTTTAGGTCTGTACCTTAAGTATACTTCTAGTAGGCGTAGTTAATAAGTTCCTTATCTAGAGTAGTAGCGCTATTATCCTTTATTTAGTTGTGTTTATTCTTAATGTCTTTTGTTTAGGCAAAATCCTTTGTATCCTTATAGTAGACGCAAAGAGTATAACCTATCTTCAAGTGCTAATTTATAGAGTTTATTATCTAGGCAAATAGCTTTATTCTAAAGTTCTTTAAGAGTAGTAATATGTATTCTGCTACGCATAAGTTTAGCTTATATAGCAGCCTTAAGGCCTTACTTGTACATATGCGTTAGGGCAGTATTATCCTACTAGATTTGTTTAGCGTATTATTAAAAAACGTTAGTATAGTTAGCAGTTAATTAGGTTTGCTTTAGACTTTAGATTTTCTGTTCTACAATTACAGATTCTTTAAGAGGTAAAAAGATCTGTTATAAGCGTGTTTTAAACGCTTACTAGTCTTCTACAAGGTTAGTATTATCTTTATCTATAATATTGTTGTCTATATACTTCTAGATAATTAGAAGTACCTATTTCTTAGCATTGCCTTTTATATAGGTTATAGCAAGAATAACTTTGTCTGCGTTCTTAATCTTGTCTTTTACATAGAAGTGCCTATTAAACTAAAAAATCTAAGTCTTAAGTTTATTGCAGTCTCTATAGTAGAGATTAGGTTTGTTAACCTTAAGTTTAAGTTGTCTTACTTAGAAATGCTTAAGTGTATCTATTGCAATATCGCTGCTTATTATAAGGGTATTTAAAGTGTTAAGACTGTTAGTCTAGTAGCAAACAATAAGAATGCTAGTGTAGACTAGAGGTATAGCTAAAGTTAGTTTTTACAGATAGGTGCAGAGTTGCTTTAGATATAGAGGGTATTATTACTAAGACAGTAAAGGCTAGGGCTTTCTAAAAAGAGTAACAATAGTAGAATAGCTTAATATAACTAACTTAAGCGTCTATAATATAAGTTAAACACAATAATCTATAAAGGCTTATTATAGTTCCTATATACTAAAGAGGTTCTACCTTTACTCTATGTGCTCTGCGTGCTCTATAAGATTAGAGAGAGCAGAAAGAGTAGCTTACTCTGTTAGCTCTGTGTTAAGCAAGAGAGTAGAGAGAGCAGCTTAGTCTAGTAACTAATTAGTAGTGCAGTACAGGGTGTGCTCTCTAGTTGTTCTTGCTTAGAAGAGAGCGCTTTGGTAAGGCTAGGGCCTAGCAGCTTATAGGTTGTAACAATTAAGTAGTAGGTATTAATTCTTAACTATAATATTATTAAGTTTTTAAAAGTTAATATATAGTTGTAGTTTACTGTTCTTTTTTAGTACAAACATAATTAGGTATCTAGCTAGTAATTCTAATACTTAAATAAAATCCTTCTTTAGGTTTACTTAGATATACTCTTAGAGTACTTCTAGCTGTTTTTCTAATAATTTATAAATTAGTCTAAAGGTTAGCCTTTTCCCTTTTCTCTAGAATAATCTTATAGTCCTACTCTTAATGCTTAGGCAGTACTTCTAGACCTGTTTCTTCTTAGAATAGTTTCTTAAACTTTCTATATTTCTTAGGTATATTTAGAGTTACATGTTTCTCTAAAACTTGTAACATATTAGTATTTTTTCTTTAATTATCTAAGTTAACTAGTTATATCTTTAACTGCGTCTTAGTTAAAGTAATATTATTAATTATCTTTTTATCTACTATTAAACGCTACTAATACGTAGGTTTAGAATCTGTTGTGTTATTATAATTCTCTAGAGAGATAGATTCTTTCCTTTAGTCTATTTATAGGCTATTCTCTCTAAACTATAAAAGTCCTAATATAATGTTAAAAATAGTAAATCTAAAGACGTCTAGGTATATTTCTTATTTAGCTCTTTAGATATTAAGTTTTTTAGTAGTCTTATATCTAATAAGTAACTTGTTAGGTATCTACTCTCTATTTGTAATATAAAGTTTATATAATTGTTATTTTTAGTAAGGTTAGAGCCTAGCTCTTAATAAGGTATTACTTAAAATATAGTTTATTTATAATCTTAAATCTAGAAGCGCCTTTATTCTTTTTCTATTAACTCTTACTATAAGTTTTATAAGCTTAGCTAAGTTAATTACGTTACAGCTCTAAGTCTTTTTCTAGAGTCTAGAGTTTACTATAAAAAAGACTTATTCTTTTTACATTTATTAGCTTTTTTGTTATTATAGTGCTTCTTGCACTTTAGTTCTAGGTAGAACTGCTAGGTGTAGTTTATGCAGCTGCTGTTAACAAGTATTCTACTAGATATACTTTCTTTTTCTAATATATTAGAAAAACTTTTTATACTTCTTTTATTATATAGGTAATTTACGCAGGTATTTTTAAAGTAATTATACTATTAGTACTTACAAGGTTTTTTCTACTAAAAAAAGTATTAGTTAATTTTACTACTATAATGTATTAAGTACTAGTTACTATTATACACTGTCTATAATAGAAGTCTATGTTTTAGATTATAAGAATCTTGTAGGTATTTGTCTGTAAGTAGAATTTAATGCAATTTGTTTACCTTCTTGTCCTAGTATTCTTTAAGTATAAAGTTTAGTACTAGTACTTACTTATTATTAGTGTAGTATATCTACTTTATGTATAAGTTACAGTACGTCTTATGTAGTTTGTCTGCGTCTAACTCCTAATATAATTCTCTAACTATTGTATTTTAGCCTACTAGTTTAAGGCTTGCTAGTAGTAAGTGTATGTTTAGCTTGTCTAGTATAAGTTTTTACTCTTTCTAAGTATCTAAGACTCTTGTAGTCTATAGTTAATTCTATGTTCTATAGACTCTGTTTCTTAGGTGTAGTAATTGTCTCTTCTTTATAACTCTATTTGTATTTAAAGAGTACTTATTTTTCTAAAGAGTATAATATACTTATAAAGATTAGTAATATTGTTTTATATATTCTTACTTAACTTTATTAGTTTATTTATACTAGTTGTTAATGTTTTGTTATGTTTAAGGTAAAAGTAATCCTATCTATTAGAATTATTTAATATTATAGTTCTATTCCTAGTTATAGAATAACACAGCGTTAGTTAAGACCTAGTTATTAGATAATATAGTAGAGGTGTCTTCTGTCTATTCTACTATTAGTAGTCTATTAGTTGTTTAGATAATAAGTTAATAATTAATTATAATCTACTCCTTAATGTCTTTCTCTGAAGTGTTAGTTAACACGTTAAGCTAGTGTATAACTTTATTCTTAGAGTAATAGTCTTGTGTATAGTGTCTAACCTTATTATAGCTATAATAAGTAATCTTATTCTTATTAGGCTTATTTCTTAGTAGTTGTTTCTTTAAGTAACTTTTCTATTCTAGACCTTTGTTAAGGTTGTCTAAGTGCATAGCTTTAGGTCTATACCCTAAGTATACTTCTTATAGGCGTAGTTAATAGGTTTCTTGTCTTAGGTAGTAGCGCTATTATTCTTTGTTTAGTTATATTTATTTCTAATATCTTTTGTTTAAGCAAAATCTTTTATATTCTTGCAATAGACATAAAGAGTATAACCTATCTTTAAGTACTAATTTGTAGAGTTTATTATCTAGGCAAATAGCTTTATTCTAAAGTTCTTTAAGAGTAGTAATATATATTCTGCTACGTATAAGTTTAGCTAATATAGTAGCCTTAAGGCCTTACTTATATATACGCATTAGAGTAGTATTATCTTACTAGATTTATTTAGCGTATTATTAAAAAACATTAGTATAGTTAGTAGCTAATTAGGTTTGTTTTAGACTTTAGATTTTTTGTTCTGCAATTACAGATTCTTTAAGAGGTAAGAAGATCTGTTACAAGCGTATTTTAAATGTTTACTAGTCTTCTATAAGGTTAGTGTTGTTTGTGTCTATAATATTATTGTCTATATACTTTTAGATAATTAAAAGTACTTATTTCTTAGCGTTGCTTTTTATATAAGTTGTAGCAAGAATAACTTTATTATTATTCTTAATCTTGTCTTCTTCTACGTAGAAGTGCCTGTTAAACTAAAAGATCTAGGTCTTAAGTTTATTACAGTCTCTATAGTAGAGATTAGGTTTATTAACCTTAAGTCTAGGTTATTCTACTTAGAAATGCTTAGGTGTATCTATTGCAATATTACTGCTTATTATAAGAGTATTTAAAGTGTTAAGACTATTAGTCTAGTAGTAAACAATAAGAATGCTAGTGTAGACTAGAGGTATAGCTAAAGTTAGTTTTTACAGATAGGTGCAGAGTTGCTTTAGATATAGAAGGTATTGTTACTAAGATAGTAAAGAGAAGAGCTTTCTAATAAGAGTAATAATAGTTAAATAGCTAGTTACTAAGTTAAGCGTCTATAACATTAGTTAAACATAATAAGCTATAGAAGCTTATTATCTAAGTCTATATACTTATACCTGTCTTATTGTCTTAAAGTCTCTTATATAGTCTTATAGATTTCCTTTATAAGACTTTATAAGATTTCTAAGACTATAAGACTTGTAACTAGTTACGTAATAGGTTCGTGCCTTAGTAACCCTACACACCTAAGTCTAGAACCTACTTAATCTCTGTTGCGATTAAGAGATAGGTACTTAAGGTGCTGCCTTCTATCTAATATATAAGATTGTAACACTACATAGCTTAGCTTAGGTTCTTACTAGCTGCAATTTCTTTTATAGTACTAGTAATATGTCTAATAGTTAAATATCTAGCGTGTTACTATTATCTACAGGTTACCTTAAAGGCCTATTTACAGGATTTGTCTTTCTAGATTAATGCTTAATCTTAAAGTTATAAGCAGCTAGCTTTATTACCTAGCTAGCCTATCTCTTAAACAGAGTTAACGTGCCTATAAAGCTGCGTAGGTTATTATAGTCTATCTATATTTCTAACTAAACTGCTAGCTCCTTAACATAGTAACGCTAGTGCTATACTACTATAATAATAGTAAGGAGCTCTAGGTTATATATATAGTACGTTAGGAAAATTCAAGATTAATCTAATTAGCCTAATCGCTGCAACCTGCAGCAGCCTAACAGCAATACTATCTACTAGACAATTTGCTAAAGTTGCCCTACTTACTTCTGGTTGCTAGTAACCTAATAGTAACCTGACAGTAAGTTACTTGTGTTGCCTGTGTTGCTAGTGTTGCTAATGTTGCCAATTTTACTCACGTAACTGTATTGCTGCATATTTCAGATAACGTAATTGTTTCAAAAAGTCAAAATATAGAGCAGAATCTCCTCTTTAAAATGCACTACTTAGAATTTTAATAGCTAGTCTAGTTATTAAGTTATAGCGCGTTAAAGTTAAAGATTTTTTAGAAAAATTGAAGTATGTTTAACATAATAGATCTAGGTGCCTGCAGTACTATATATAATAATAAAATTAGTCTAAAGTAAAATCTGCAATTTAGTTACTTTTTCTTGAATAAAAATTATAATATATTATCTAGTTAAAGTGCTAGAGCTTTAGCAAAAACAAGCCTTAGTAAAGAACTTCAAAACTCTACAAACTTTACTGCCTTGCATCTCAACAACAAGAGCAGCTATAGGAAATCTAAATAGTGCGTTTGAAAGAGAAAATTAAGCTCTATATTTTAGGTTTTTAGGATAATAACGTAATAGCGCGGGTGGGGCAGGTAGGGCAAGTAGAGCAGGTAGGGCAAGTAGAGCAGGTAGAGCAGTTTAAGCGTTTTAGGCTAAATAGGCAGCTAGAACAAATAGGGGACTCTAGGGACAGTCAAGTACAGTTAAGAACTGTCTGGTTAACTGTTCTAACAGTGTCGCAGATGTCGCTAACTCTAACAACGTTAAATTTTCCTAACGTAGTTCCTTTCTATAGGTAAGAGCTTTTTTAACTAGAAGGCTATAGAGTGCTAGTTCTTATCTAGAGAGAGTTAGAAGAAAAAACCTACTACTCTCTAGATAGAGGTATTAGTTTTTAGCTTAGATAGAAGCGTGTAGTTATAGTGCTATAGAACTAGCAAAGTTGTAAACCTATTGTATAGCTAGCGCTTTGCCTTTTGTACTACGTTAGGCTAGTTAAAAGGACTAGACTTCTTTTCTTAAACTAATTCCTTTAGAAGATTAGTAATAGAGTAAACAATAATAGAGAAACCTTATATAAAGCGTTAATAGAAGTTTACAAAGCCTAAGAAGACTTAAACATTCTTAAAGAATATTAGTGTAGGCTAATTAATAACTGCGTAAACCTGTTCTAGATCTATTATAATACTATTAAAGCGTACAATAAACCCTAGAAACTTAACTTAGTTAGTAGTAAAGGTATACTTCTTTAAGTTAACAAAAAGACTATATTCTCTTAGCTTAGTAAGTACTTTTCTTACCTGTTTCTAATAGTCCTCTTTCTTTTAAGAAAAGATTAAAATATTATTAAGATAGATAACGCAAAAGATATCTAAATACAAGGCTAAAGCTCTGTTAATATACCTCTAAGATATAGTAGGCGCGTTAGTTAGCCTAAAAGGCATAACTATATGTTTAAAGTATCTGTATTGTGTATAAAACGCTATCTTCTACTTATTACCTTAATAGATTCTAATCTAGTAATACGCGTTCTTAAGATTAAGCTTAGTAAACTTTACTAATCTACAGAGCTAATTAAAAGTCTTTCTAATTAAGAGTAAGGCTAATCTATTCTTTTTAGTAACTTAGTTAAGGCCTTAATAGTCTACGTAAACGCGTAATATCTTATCTTTTTTAGAAACAAATAGGATAGGTAATTCTGCAGGTCTTATACTTTCTTAGATCTAGCCTAGGCTTTGCGCTGTTACTAAGTAGTTGCGCAGTATACTTAGCTTCTTTAGTAAGAGGTTATAAAGCAGCCTATATAGAACTGTAGCTTCTTTTTCTAGCTTAATAGCGTAGTTACCTCTATAGTACTATAGCAGCGCGTTAGCAGCGTTACTATTTGTAATGTCTTTAAGGTTCTTAAGCTTAATAGGCTATATATAGGCTGCCTACTAGAACTACATAAACGCTTAGCTTGTTATAGAAAGACTTTACAAAGGTTTTAGCATCTTTAACTCTTATTATATTAGTGTTAAGCTTATAGCGCTACTACTTTAACTTATAGTTAATAATAACGCGCCTTTCTTTTAGGCTTAGTAACTCTAAAATAACAGATTAAGCTGTATTAGTAATGCTGTATAGAATAGTAGTAAAAGACTTAGTAATGCTCTAGTTGTTCTTTATTATTAGATAGGCCTAATAAGCGTAAAAGCTAGGTATAGTGCTTAAGTTAGGTAGGTAGATAGTTAGCAGCGCTACGCTGTTAATCTAAGAAAGGTTCTTAAGTAAGGCAACTTTCTTATTAATTATACTAAGTTCTACACTATAGTTAATTAGTATTTGTATAAGCTGCGCAGCGCTATTATTACGCAGCGTTCTAAGTACTTTAATACAATTCTTCTGTTGTAATAGAAATTAGGCTGTTTAGAGAGAAAGTTCTTTTAGGCCTTCTTGTTTTTTATTTATATTAAGTTTAAACTAGTAACAGAAGAGAAGCTATTAAGCCTTAATCTATACATTCTAGCCTAATAGCCTATTTTACTATAATAGTAGTAGGTATTAGTTAGCTTTAGGCTTAGGTTTGTAGTGCTAGTAACATAACGTTATAGAGCTGTTGCGTTAGGTTTAGACTACCTTTTAATACTGTAGAGTAACTTAAAGCTCTTTATTTACTAGGTTCTTAATCGAATTAAGTATAAAGAATATTATATTGCGCTACGCTAGCGTTCTACTATTATCCTTCTACTCTCTTTGTATCTATATTTGTTAGAATATAGTTTATAGGTACTAAAGAGTAAAGGTAATCTTTTAGTCTTTAAGCTAAAAGGCTAAGAAGTCTAATCAAAAGGTAATAGATAGCTAGGCCTTAATGTTCTAATACTTTCTAATTTCCTTACTTTTAAAGATAGAGATTTTCTTAATCTTTAGGCTGCGCTCTAGTAGTACTAATAGATTAAGTTAGAGGCGTTGCGCTAGTAGAGACGTGTTGCGTCTAGCTAGAGAGGTTAGTAGATTTGTTTTATTAGAAGCGCCTAAAGGCTATTTAAGAGTTTAGAAAAGCTATTTATCTACTAGTAGTTACTTCTATTAGCGTACTTCTTCTTTTAGGCTCTAGATCTAGGCTTACTTCTTAAGCTCTTAGCCCTAGCGCTTTAGCTGCGCTAAGCGTTTACCTAGACTATATATTAATTCTTTATTAGAAGTGTTTTCTCTTAATAAGTTAGCTAATAGGCTTAGAAGCAGATCTTAATCTATTATTATTAGGTAACTAGGCTGCTATTCTTTTGCAAGGTAGAGGATTTAAAACTATAAGAAGTTTGTATAGTAGTAAAGTTACAAGATAATAATAGTAGTGCAGATAGAAGTAAGTCAATTTCTATTCTATAGCTTTAGTATAGAACTACTCTTTTGTAGATATAACTAGACGCGTGTTTCTTTAACTAGAATATACTAAGTCTACGCTAGTATAGCGCTATTAAGACGCTAGGGCAGCTATACGCGTTTTACGCGTATAGAAGCTAGAGTAGCGTTATAGTAGTGCAGGCATATTACTGCGCGGCTAATAGCTCTACGCTGTAGTATTCTTACAATATTAAATAGAAATAGCTATAATACTAATAGTCTTAATATTATCTAGTAATTTAAATATAACTTTATACTACTATAAAGGTAAATAAGCCTAGAAGAATAGCTAAACTAATTTATAGAAGTAAGTTATAGAGTAGTTTATTAGTATTAATATAGTATTAAGCTATAGGTTGTGTAAATAAGTACCTAGATTCTTATTTAAATTTTATAGTATTTATATAGTATTACTTATATTTAATCTAGCTTGAGTACTATAAAAACGCCTTTCTAGATAAGCTATCTTATTTGAGAGAAACCACTAATTTTCTAGTATAGAAGTTATAAAGCAGAAGAAGCTATTAAGAAAGCGCTATTAGAAGTATATGTATGTTGGTCGCACTAGTGACTACACTAATATCAAGTAATGCCGTGTTCTAACGTTAAGTATGTACAGCTGAAGTCATGTCGCAGTAAAGAAGAAATGACCGAAACTCCAGGTCGCCCGTCTGCGACCAAGGAGAGTGCTTACGTCAGAATGACTTCCAAAAGGGTATAATTGTGCACAATGAACGCCGTAATCAATTCATGTCTAGGACCCGCTAGTTCGCCGCGCGCTGAACAATGCCCGCCGTCTACAAACACCTTATGCTCCCTCGTTTATCACATCCTCGGTGACGGTCTGCTTGGGAATGTCGACGAACATGGCCGTACCAGTACCCTTGGCGGATAAGAAATTCTTGGAGCTCGTCTCCTTAAAGAGAGTGTGCGGCTTTGACCTGTTTTGTCCTTAGCAGTACACGAGACCTGGCGGATGGCGCATTCTTACTTCTTCATAGCGTGCTTGGTCTTGAAAGCCTGCAGCTTCTGGGTGGCCGGTGACATGATCTCGTCCGAGGGAGAGACATATTGCTGGGGCCTGTCGCGGGTTAGTCTTTTGCAGAGGTACCAACTTGACGGCAATCATTTACTGCTCATTGTCCATGCGCGACTGCAGAACTTGACGATGGTACTCCATGCTTTTGGGTTTGTCCTTCTTTGGGCATGGTGTTGGCTTGAGCTGCACGTTGTTGTCGCGAACGCCGAGCACGTTGGAAGACATTGTGGTATGTTTGCTTGTGTGGGCCATGTAGCCAGAGTTGGAAGTTGGGAATACGGGCGATCAAATGTGTTTGGTAGCGATTTGCAGGAAATCCTGTTGTCTTGAAAGCTGTGTGGATAGGCAGTTGCACCGGTCGAGGTGCTTGAGACTGTAAAGCAGATGGTGTTGTGGTTGCGTAGGCAACCGAGAATGCGCTTTGCGTTTTCGTTGCTGCCCCTCCTTAATATGCTAAGATAACAACAACGCGCCTGCTTTTCTCTCTACTAGCTTTTGAAGCTTTTGCTAGACCTGTTTAATAGCCTATTTTAGAGTAGTATCTACTAATAGTATAAGTAGAGTAAAGCTTAGCAATTATAAGCTAAGTGCGCTAAGTAAGCTATATACACTAATTTTATAATATTTAATATTATAGCTTTATAATTCTACTATAGTTCTAGAATACTATCTTATAAAATAGAGTAAGATTATTTAAGGTTATTAGTCTTATCTAAATATTTTAGAATCTAACTTAAATCTATCTAATTAAGAATTATCTACTTAATAATAGCCTATATCTAACTCTTATATAGTAGCTTTATATAACCTATAATTTTTATTAAGTAACTATCTTTACTAGAACTATAGTTCTATCTTCTTTTTAAGCTCTAAAATATTATATATTACCTAATTATTATAGGCTAGTAGATATATATCTAAATAGGTATAGGTATAGATAGATTAATAGCTTACGTTATATTAGAGTTATAAATAGCTTACGTAATATTAAAGTTATTATAACTCTTATATAATATAATAGAATACACTTAGTTAGTATTATAATATAACCTAGAAACTACCTAACTTAGACTAGTAATATTAAACTTATAATAACTTTTAGAACAGATTTATATAGAAACCTATTTAGTAACCTATTATTATAGTTATAAATAGGTAGAGGTTAAGTAGAGTTAGAGTATCTTTATATAAGACTTTAACTCTACTCTACTCTTTACCTAATTTATTTAGGCTAAAGTAGATAAGAGTAAGAGTTAAGGTTAATTAAAAGTAAGTTAGAATTAGAGTCTAACGTAATAGAAGTACTTTAAAAAAAATTAGTATTTATTTAAGTAACTATAGGTTTTTAATATAGTTTTAAATAGGCTAAACCTACTTTTACTTCTACCTAAGGTCTATATAACTCTACTTCTACCTCTAGCTACTACTAGTATAAATTTAACTAGTATAACTCTAATCTATACTTTACTTATAATTAATCTAATCTTAACCTAAATAGTACTTAAAGAGATATACTACCTACCTATTTAATAGCGTACCTATTATTAGGTACTGAAAGATAGGTGTATTAATAACTTTCGAAATAATTGTCTAAATTAGGTAATTTTTTAATTATTTTATAGCTCTTAGTTAGCGCCTTCTAATTGTCTAGAAATAACCTAATTTAGCTTAGTATTTGCTAAGATACGACTTAAAGACGATTAAAGACTCTTTAACTATTTTTCTTAATAATAATTAAGCTTTACTTTACTAAATAGAAGTATCTAGTAGCTCTTAAAATTATAATATATTTTATTATTATCTTAGACCTAACTATTACTTTAAAACCTAGTTTAGATTAGTTTTATAAATATATAGGTAATAAGCCTAGTTTAGGTATTCTAGATACTACTACTATAGAAATAATATAATCTATTATTCTTATAGCCTTTAACTTAATTATACTATACTATATTAGTATACTATACCTATTCTTCCTAATGTAATATTATATTTGTTAGTAATACTTATTATATAAAGATTAATACTAAGGCTAACTATGTAACTACGTTACGTAACTAGCTAATCTATATAGAAAACTATCTAAACTTCTCTAAACTAGAATAGTAGATAGAATATAAATTTATTAAATACCTATATACTTTCTTTTTACATAATTAAAATAGAATCTAACTACCTATTATATTATATAATAGATATTTAATTTCATTTAATTCTTTTGTTTTTATACAGAAATAGAGAGTAATACTTAGAAATAAAGCTTTATAATTAGAATAGTATTTAGTTAAATAATTTGCTTACAAAGTAAATTTTTTATACGTATAATTTTTATTATTATCTAAAATCAATATCTATTCTATTTATATATTATAAACTACTATACTATTATAGTATTAATATATAAGCTACTCTAGACTACAATTATTAATAATAAATTTTAAATAACTAAGAAATAGTTTATTTAAAACTATATAGTAGAGTAAAAAATACTTTTGTAACAACGCAGGTAGGTATAGCTATTGGGATTAAATTAGATACGTATTAGAGGCATATAGGAGTGCGTGTTGTATTAAAGATTCTAGATTAGCTATACACCTATAGGTCTTGTACAGAAGAACAAGAGAAACTTGTCCTCTATCTATACTATAGGCTTATATTTATAGTAGGCGTAGCAGCTAAGTTAGAGCGTTGTTAGAGCGCTTTTAGTTCTAATCTGCTAGCTTTCTACATAATCTGTTACTAAGCCTTTATAAGGTATTAGATGTAACATGTGTTTACATATGCTTGTTACATTACTCCCCTTCTTAAAATTAATAGTCTCTATTAATTAGGTCTGTATTAGTGTTGTTTTAGATACCTCTTTAAATTGTTATAAACTCTTATTTACCTTAAGTTCCTTTTAAGATAACATAATGTAGCTGTTTGTTGTTGTTTTGATTAGCGCGCTAGCGCGTTTAACGTTTCTAACTTTACCTTAAGCTTTTTAAGCATATATATAAGGCTAGCCTTCTAGTATACTGCTTTTCTACACTCTTCTTCTTACGTTTGTATACCTAAAGCTATCTAAGCCTTGTCCTTTCTTAATTACTAGCTAACTGTATAGTAGATACATACAATGCCTTTTCCTGTCTTTCTTAAAGCTTATCTCTTAGCTTATTAGGTTGTTTGCCTATAGGCTGCAAGAGCTTTTACTTACAGCTATTTTGATATTAAGTTTAAATTCTATTTAGACGTGTCTAAGAAGTGTGCTTATTGCACACTCTTAAATAAGAAGTGTTACCTAGTTCTCTTATATGCAGGCTAGAAGTATAATAGCCTCTCTAAGGCTCTTAACTGCAGGTTTACTGCCTTAGGTAGAGACAAGTCTAATAAGGTAGTGTTAAAGTAGAAGGCTGCTGTTAAGAAGGTAGCGTTTTAGTTAGCTGCTATTATGCAAGTAAGCACTGCACAAGTAGCTAATATAAACAACGCTAACTTGTTAGTTAGCGCTTATTACTAGAAGAAGAAGCTATCTAGAGAGGTTAGAGTAATAGCTAAGGAGGTTAGGTTGCTTAGGAGGAGCACAGCTAGGTTAACTAGTGTAGTCGCTTAGCTAGTAGATGTTATAATAGTATTAAGGGCCAATTAGTTAGTAGAGTAAAAGAAGGCGCAAAAGGCAGCACAAGAGGCTAGTACTTGTAGTAAGCAGGGCTAGAACAGAAGACAACTAGGTAGTGCGTTAGTGTCTGCACCTAGAGATTTAGACAATTAAGAACGTCCTACTAGTAGCAACAACAGTCTGCTGTTAGATCTAATAGAAGAGTAAGACTCTTATTATTAATAGCTGTTACCTACTAGTATAGTAGTTGCAATATTAAGTTCTATTTCTCTAACATAATTGTTTTGCAATGCTGTAAAATCTTTAACTTCTTTTTTTTATACTATAATCTACTTAGCTAACGCTTGTAAAGGTCCTAGCTATTTTAGATAGCGTTTATAAAACGCTTATAATATATATAGAGTACCTATAAAGTTAAAGGCATTGTACTAGGTAAAGTTAGGATTATAGCCTACCTATTTTACATAATACTTTAGGATAGAGCAGTATAGCTTGCTAGCTAGGATCTCTTTAACTTCTTATTCTTTAACGCCTTAAATTAGGATACTAGATAGGTTTAGGCTTAGCTAACTAGGCAGGAGATTATTAGAGTCCTTGCAGAGGACGTCTAGAGTAAACACGTTATAGATCTTAGAATCTTTAGGTAGCTTTAGTTAAAATAAATAGCTAACTTGTTCTAAAACTTTAAAAGAGCTTTCTTACAATTTAGCAAGTTTGCAACTTAGGCAGGTAACAGATAAGTTTTAGGTTAAGAGGTAAATCTTGTTACCTACTACCTAATTAACAGGTTAATAATATTTATTTACCTTAGCAGCTATCTGTTGCTGCGCCTTTTCTATATTGTCTTTAGCTGTGCGCTAGGCTGTATGCATGCAAGTAGCTAAGCTTAAGGCATCCTTAACATTTATATCTTTGTGTTTTAAAGGAGATAGTGCTTAATCCTAGCTCTATTGTAGTTTAGATCTAAACAGGAGCTAGTACAGCGCTATACTAATTGCGGAGTGCAGCAGCGTAGCTTAGGCTTAATTAATTATTAGCAAGAGGTTACTCTAGTTGTTCTAGTAACAGAATATAAAAGGCCTTAATTGTTAATTAATATACTTGTTTATAATCTTAGTTTGTCTATTAGTTTATTTATAGTAGGCTGTAAAAAGCTTAAGTTGCACGCCTAGAATCTTGCAGAACTTAGACTAGAATTAAGACATAAACTAGGGTCTGCAGTTAGACACTATACTTTTAGGCGTGTAGCCAAATTGGTATACCTATTAGATAAACAAGTAAGCTATTTCTCAAGCGTTAATTATTTTGTAGTAAGAAATAGAAACAGCTTGCTTAGATAGGTAATTAATAACAACTATAATTTAATTATAGCTATAACAATCTGTTAGGAATGTCTTAAAATCTATACATAAATACTATATAGGCCTATTAGAAATTAGTAATAAATAGAGGAAACCTTAGGATTAGAGCTGTTTTAGATAGAATCTTTAACAGGTAACGCAGTTTTATACATAGCGTTTGCATGTAGCCTCTATGCCTTTCTAGTAGTATTGCTAAGCTAAGAGCTAATACGTCTTTATAGCGCTTAAGTAGGCAGTAGATACCTAATTGTAAGCCTCTCTAATTAGTTAAGTGCACAAGAAGGAATTTCTAGGTACATAAAGGCGTAAGTAATAAAGTAGTAGTCTTTCTTAGACACAATACAGCTGTAGTAGCTTAAGACGCTCTTTCTTAAAGAAGTAGCAATTCTCTGCTAGTAGAGCTTTAATTAGTTCTAACAAGTTAAGATTTAAGAGGGCACTAATAGATTAGACTAAAATAGCTAAAACATTAACCTCTAGCTAGTTACAGACGTAGTTCTAAGCTAGTTTAGAGTTAACTAGAGGGTTTAGGCGTTTAGGTCCTAGAAGTACACAGGATCTGTTATCTTATTAGGCAGCCTTAACTTTGCTAACGTCTTGTTCCCTTTAGCTTAGAATATTAGCTTGCTTGTTAAGCTTGCTAGGCGTGTACTTAATGTAAAAATTAAAAGAGGTAATAATCTCTGCCTATCGTGCTTAACGTGCATTAAGAACCTTAGTAGTTATAAAGTATTCTAAGAAGTAGTAATCTAAATACACCTAGATTTAACTCTATATAGAGGTAAGTTTAGCTCTCTACTTCTTAAACGCTTTTAGGATAGCAAAAAGTTCTTTGTTATATATTTCCTAATTAAGCTTAGCCCTAGATAGAGCGTAACTATAGAAGGCTATAGGATACTACTTATTATTAGGGTGTTTCTAAGAGAGTACTCCTGCTATTACTCTATCTAACGTGTTAGTTTCTAACTTTATGTTATACTTAAGATAGAAATAAGATAGCGTAGGAATAGCTAGGAGTAAGGCTTTAATTTAACTAAAAGCCTATTAGCAGTCTATAGTCTATTCAAACAGTATAGAGGGACTTTAAAGCTTTATAATTAGTTTAGCTACACAAGAGAAATCTTTAATAAATTGTTAATAGAAACTAGCAAAACTAAGAAATAACTTAACGCTAGTAACTGTAGTAGGTTTAGCCTAGTTTTAGAGTACTTCTACCTTATTAGAGTTAACTTTAGTGCCCTAGTTTGTTAAAACGTAACCTAGATACTTTATACAGGTTATATAAAATTTACTCTTCTAAATGTCTACTTAAAGTCCTGCAGTACGTAGGCGCTCTAGAACCTTTTAGACGTGTTCCTAATGTAAGTTTATATCCTTAGAGTAGATTAGAATATTATTAAGATACGCAATGCAGAAATTGTTAAAATAATTAATTAGTATATTGTTTATATAGCGTTAATATGTAGCTAGCCTATTGCATAAGCTAAAAGAAAGAACCTTACACTTGTATATACTATAACAGGTCTAAAAGGTAGTATACTCTTTAGAGTTAAGATCTATACAAATTTTGTTAAAGGCAGCCTAGATGTTAAACTTAGTAAAGATCTTAGCTTTAGAGGGGCGTAATAGCAGCTTATTAATGCAAGGGATTAGATAAACGTTCTTACGCGTAAGAGCGTTAATCTTCTAGTAGTCTACACAGATGTGTATATCTCTATTTAGTTTGCGTACACAGAGAATAGGTAAAGTAAGAGAACTTTAGCTAGCCTTAATAAAACCCTTCTAAAAGTATTCTTAGACGTAGGCCTTAGTAGCTTTAAGCTCCTCCTGATTTTGCTTGTATAGGAGACTAAACGCATTTAGTAATAGTTCTTTAAGGATAATCTTATAATTATACAGATAGTAAAGAGGTAATTAATTAGCTGCTAACTTGCTAAATATATTCTAATACTAGAAGTAACAGGCAGGTAATCTTTTATCTAATTGGCTTTAATTGTCTGCGTTGTTCTTAGAGGCAAGGATCCTATTAATCTTATAGAGGCTTGTTGTAAAGAACTTGTTCTAGGGCTTTTTCATAATAAAGTAAAATATATTGGCGGAAATAAGAGCTATACAGGTGCTTAGAAGGGGTTTAGACTCTAAGCGGTTTTGCTTAGTTAGGGTATAAGGAATCTCTAAGAATTTTTGGGCTAATAGAAGCTTTAAGCATCCCTTAATACAATAAATAGAAGAAGAGGAACAGTAAGGACTGTTTTAGATACAATAGTTTTCTTTTTTCTATAGAGCGTTGCGTTGTTGCACATTAAGATAGACAGTAGCTAGCACTATAGCTTAATGTAGAACAGTAGAAATAGAGGGTAAAGGATTGTAAGAACAGGAGTACTTAGATAGCTAAATAAACTGTAACCTATCTGTGTCTAATTAAATCTTAAATTGTCTTAACAATTAGAGGCTAAGTATACAATCCTAAGACCTAAGATTAAGAATAAGAAATAAACAGTTTAAAATCTTTTAGCTATTAATATTTAAGTGTAGTTAAATATATTAAGTAACTGCAGAAGTAATCTAATCCTTAAAGCTACGCACCTAAACTTAGAAGGGGAGCTTTTAGATAAGTTAATGTAAAGCTTTAGAAACAAATGAAACAATTTGTAAATTTAAAAATAGAAAACCTTAAGTACTAGTGTTAACAAGAGTATTAAGGCGTAAACTAATACCTTAGTTATAGAGAAGTGTAGGTATAAAGAAATAGAAACTGCAAAACAAATAAGAAAGGTTAAGGTAAGATAGATTGTAATAGCTTAGGCCTAGAGAGAAGTGTCTTCTTAAGCGCTTCTGTTTCTTGTACAATACACCTCTTAGTTAGGTTGCTCTTAAGCATCTTTAAACTTATCTACTTTTACAGCTTTAATCTAACGCACACAAAGCTTTGTGCAGTTACTAGAGTAGTGTTCTAGCTTACTACAATTGTAACAACTACTAAGAGTATTCTGTTATTCTAGCTTAAAGGTCTTTGTAGGAAGACACACTGTTGTAGATTAATAGGCTAGCGCAGAATTTGTTAAAGCGCTAGTAGTAGTAGTCTAATTTAGCTTCAAATTCTGTTATAGGGCTAACTTAATTAGCAACTTAGTAGCAGCTAGTATTATACTTAGTGTAGAGTTGTTCTTCTGCTTTATATTATATGCAGTAAGGTGTTCTACTATCTAATTAAATAAGTTCTTCTATTAGTGCCTAAATCCTAGGTTAAGGGCTTGCAACTCTAGCGTAATCTTAGTCTATAAGTAGTAAAACTACTCTAAAGGTAGTACTTGTCTCTTAACTGCAGAACTTAGAAACCTAGCTTTAAACAAGGGGAACGTTTTCTCTTTTATTATCTGCAATTAATTAAACGCTGCACAGCTTTTAGCTACCTTGTTGCTTGTAATAAAGTAGGACTTAAGTAGCTTAATTATTTGCTTAGCGTTCTAGAATTGCTCTTAATTAGTATCTAATAAATATTGTAGCTTAAGATAGCTCTTAGCTAGTCCTATAGTGTAGCCCTATACTAAGGCTATGCGTTGTCTTTTAGTCTAATAGTAATCTAAGTTAATTTTAAGTTAATCCTAGATAGAGGCCTGCTATTAGTAGAAGGTAGAATCTTTTCTATTACTAAGATTATCTATATTAGGCGTTTTCTTAGATTATTAAAGTTAGCAAGAGCTTTTATAGTAATATAAGTACTTAGATGTAGAGCTGTTAGATAAACAGCAGGGTACAGAATTGTTCTAGAGTAATTTGGTAGTAGGTAGAGGCTTGTCTAGTTTTACTAACAGAGTTAGTCCTTTCTTAAAGGAATTGATTTCTGCTAACACTTGTTTTAAATCTTATTGTAATTAATTAACCTCTATTTGTGCAGGGGTTAGATTTAGTACAGCTCTAGGCTAAGGAGGTCTGTCTCTAGATTTCTTAGTGTCTGTCTTTTTTGCTTTAGCACTCTGTTGCTAGGTTGTAATAGTTAATACAGAGTTGTCTTAGAAGAAGGCTCTTAGAGTTAGTTCTTTAGGAGGAGTTATTAGCGTTGCCTCTAATACTCCTAGGTTATTAATAGTCTCTAAGTTTCTATTGTAGCGCCAAACGCAACTTTTCTAAAGTAATCCTAACTGTTGTGTTAATAGGAAGATCTAAACCTAAAGGCCTTAGCTGTTAGGAAATCTAAGAGATCTTAACTGTGTTTAATAGATTTAAGGTTGCAAACAGATCTAATTTAGATAGGGTTCTAGACGTTTTAACGCGATCTTTTCAAAAGTAAATTGCAATATTATTTGAATGCTATTACTAGCAGGACAAAGTTTCTCTTGTAATGTAACAACGCAGGTAGGTACAGCTATTAGGATTAAATTAGATACGTATTAGAGGCATATAGGAGTGCGTATTGTATCAAAGATTCTAGATTAGCTATACACCTATAGGTCTTGTACAAAAGGACAAGAGAAACTTGTCCTCTATCTATGCTATAGGCTTATATTTATAGTAGGCGTAGCAGCTGAGTTAGAGCGTTATTAGAGCGCTTTTGGTCCTAATCTGCTAGCTCTCTACATAATCTGTTACTAAGCCTTTATAAGGTATTAGATGTAACATGTGTTTGCATGTGCTTGTTACAACTTTAATATATAATAATACTACTATAGTTCTACTTATATATCTAATTACTCTTTAATTACTCTATATAAGAAGTCTCTAGTTTATAAGTCTATAATCTAATTTCTTTATAAATAAAATAAGTAATCTAATCTTTATACTTACTTTAATCTTAATTCTTAGTCTTACTTAGCTTCTATAGTTTTAGAGTATTTCTTAACCATACTTACCTATTTCCAGAGTTTTTTATTTATTCTAGATACCCAACTTATTTTATTTAAGCTAAGTAATTCTATAGATTAGAATTATTATAAGTAAAATAATTAAATTACTTATTTTTCTCTATATAAAGATAGATTAGAAAAACCTTACTAAACTAAGATCTAGCCTTCTTAAATAGGCTTGTTATAAATAGGCTCTTGTTTTCTTAGTAATACACTTAGGTATTACGTGTAAAAATTCTATAATCTACTTATTTATATACGCTATTATATAGTCTCTAGATTATTAGTTTACTATATCTGTATAGTAGAGTAAAAGTAGTATTATAGGTAAATAGTAAGGCTACTTTATGTTATAAGTATTATATTACTCTTCTTGTTAGCTTTAATATATAGTAATTAGTATCTAAATGTCTAGTTATTTACTATATATATATAACTTAACCTAATCATAGTATAATATATTTAAAGTTATTACCTTTATTATAATAACTAGTTCTTATAAAACGTTTATATAAGTAGGTAAATCTATAAGATAGGTATAAATAGATAGTTAGTATAGGTTTTTTTATTACTTAAGCTTTAATTTAAGGTATTTACTAGTACATAGTCTATTAGCTAGCTAAGTAGGTAGCTATTTACGTATATTATTATAGAGTAAGATTATATAACTAAGTAAGAAAGTAAGTAGTTAAGTGTTACAAACCTCTAACAGGAAACACAAGACGTTATAAATAAATAAGAGAACAGGTTGCAACACTTAGACCTAGTAGAGAGACATAGCATGCTAAGTATGTTACGCAACCTTCTTATTAGTCTTATTTAGTCTTACTATTTCTTACAACAAGAAACTGTAAGAATCTGTAATAATAATTAAGAATAATAAGAACTGTAAGAAAGACTAAGTATATAAGAACTATAATAAACCCTTATATATTATTGTGTTTAACTTATGTTACAGACGCTTTAGTTAGTAACTAGCTATTTAACTATTGTTACTCTTTTTAGAAAGCTTTAACCTTTACTGTCTTAGTAACAATACTCTTTGTATCTAAAGCAACTCTACACTTATCTGCAAAAACTAACCTTAGCTATACTCTTAGTCTATACTAGTATTCTTATTGTTTGCTACTAGACTAACAGTCTTAATATTAAGCTTATTACTTAGTAGAAGGCTTACTTAGGTATAAGAAGTTAGTCTACTTCTATATTCTTATACTCTAGAGTATTAAGTTATCTATACTTCACCTATTAGAAAAGCTACCTATCTTTTAATTTTCTTTTTTATATACCAAATTAATCTTTATTCTATTAGAGTAAGTTTTCTACTCTTAATCTATTTTGTTAGCAACCTAGGTAGCTATCTAAGAAAAATCTTATTATTATAATTAATAAGAGAGTATATATATATACCTATAAGAAGAATTCTACTACTACTATTACTACTATTAAGAGTAAGAATAATTAAGTCCTAGCTAATAATCTGAATATACTATACTAATTCTAGTATAAGACTAAGTAGTAAGATCTTTTACTTAAGAATATAGCTATCTCTAGTAAAGAAACTATTAAGGTTAAGAAGAAAGAGTTTTACTCCAAGTCCTACTAGTATTAAACTATCTAATTTACTAACAAGTAGAGTAATAGCTATAACTATAGTAGAGCTAAAATAATAATAAGTAAGTGTTATATAGCTTACCTAAACTATTATTAATAAGTATATAGAGTCTATATCTCAAAGACTTTTAGGTTATACTAATAGAAATAGGTAAATAACTAAGAAGTAAAGAAAAACTACTTTCTTTAGCTTTATATAACCTTTTACTACTAATAAGTTACTATACATAGTTTAATTCTTTAGCCTTTGTTTATTATTAAAAGCGTTATAGTTACTCTTTATAATATACTTTTAGTAGTGTCAGGCAACGCCAAGCCTTTTGGTGTGCGGAGATTTTTTGTACCCACGGACCAAAGAAGGTGGTGGACCGTGGCACGGAGGTCCGCAAAGCTTGGCAAAAATAGTTCGTCGAACTTGGTTGTACCCGGCCACCCGGCTTGAGCTGCAAACTCACCATACCCGAGCACGATGGCACCTACCCTCGGGAAAAGAAAACGCGTCAGTCGCACAGAGCTCGAACAGCCTTCGCGGTCTTCATCGCCGTGCTCTAACACTGGAGAACCCAAAGGAGCGGACCTTCAGGCTATATTTCGGCGCGCCTTCGAAGCCAAATTCAAGCCATTAGATGTGGAGCGCAGAAATCCGAAGATCGAGGAACCCAAATTGCTTGATGAAGGCGAAGAGGAAGAGGAAGATACAGATTGGGCGGGCATCAGCGACGAAGAAAACGAGGTTGAAGTCATCGAATTCCAAGATCCACGCCTCGAGGACGATGACACCGCGAAAGCCGAGATGAAAGCATTCATGTCCTCTAAGCCTCCGACATCTATATCCGCGCCTACCAAGTCACTCACAGTCAAGAAGCGATCCAACGATGCTGAGCTCGCCGAAACAACCAACCTCAAAAACGATCTCGCCCTCCAGAAGTTACTCCGCGAGTCGCACTTCCTCTCCGCTTCCGCCTCCTCATCCGGCACATCCACGCCCACACTAAGCGCTACCGGCATGTCGCGGCACAAATCCACCGACCTACATTTGCAGTCCTTGGGCGCGAAAGGCTCAGTCTTCGCGCAGAAGAAGATGCCCATGGCTCAGCGCAAGCATATGACACAAAAGGCGCGATTGGATGATGAGAAGCGCCGTACTCAAGCTAAGGAGGCTGGCATCATTCTTGAAAGACCTACAATGGGCAAGCCAGCAGCAAAGAGAGACGAGCACAGGAAGAGAGATCAGACCGTGGGATTGCCCACCGTCGGCAAATTCAGGGGCGGAACGCTTAACCTGAGCAAGAAGGACGTCCGGAGTATCACCGGTGGTGGAGGCAGCGGGGCTAAAGGCAAGGGAAAGAGCACAAAGCCCAGGCGATAAGCTACGAGCATAGAGAGGTCTCTCCACTGGCGCCCACCATTTTGCAATGGGTCACACGGGAGTTTGAACGCTTGGTTGTTCACAGTCATCTAGAGCAGCTCCACTTTGTCTCCGAATTATTAATGTTTCTCTACCAGCAAACCCTCTGGATTTAATGATCGGACATAGTGCCTCCACAGGAATTGCCTGATACGGTACACCAACTTCGTTCACGTAAAATGTTGCGCAGATTGCATCAGACTCAACGGCCTGGAAGATTCCTACCAATCGACTGCAAGAACTTTGTTATCTTGGGATTGCTATTCCGTTTTCTTGACCTTTCTCGCGAGCTGACATGCATGGGGCTCGAACGCATTAGGTTCAAGACGCGCCACTTCAAGCTCACACATCTTCATGGACCCAACTAATCTTCTGCAAACCTCATGTCCAAGACTTTGCTCGTAGCTATCCTCGCCACCTGTAGCTTTATCAGTGTTGAAGCTAGACAGACTCGCGAATATCGATTAGCCTCATCCAGACTCCGCAACAAACAACCATGAATCAAATATTTGTTTGTTTGTTTGATTTGTAATTAATTAAACAAACAAATACAGATAGCTGATTTTACTAAACAAACAAATATAGTAATCCTAATATTTACTAAATATTTGCTAAATATTTAGTTGTTTTAATATATAGCTAGTTTTGGGCTAAGTTTTAGTATTGTAATTGCGTTAATTTTAGTGTTTTAAAGTTCTATATAACTAGCCATCTACACTTACCCTTAATAACGCTAGCTCTCTTATCTATAGACGCTAATACCTCTATTAATAGATAAGTAAAGTATTGTAACACCTACTACTATGTCTCTATAAGTAGTAAGAAAGCGTATACGCGCGTTAAATATATCTATAACTTTCTTAAAGTAATTAAGAATAAAGTAACTTTACTACTACTTCTAATACTATTCTAAGTATAGAAGAGGTAGTTACTTAAGTTACAGTCTTAAGAATTACTATCTACGCCTACTAAGGGCAGCTACACTAGTACTGCCTCTATAGTAGTAACTAAGACCTTTAAGAATAGCTATATTAATAATAGAGGTAATAACTTTAATAGGCACAATTAGAATTAGCTTAGAGGTTATATATTAAGCTATTAAAGTAGCTCTAGCACCTATAAAGTTAGATATATACGTATTACGGCGGTAAATAGGTAGGGGTTAGGTTAGGGTAGAGTACCTTTACGTAAGACCCTATACTTAACCTAACCCCTACCTATTTAATTAACGCTAAAAGTAGGTAGAGGTTAAGTTAGAGGTAATTAATTGCAGGTTAAGGTTAGGTTGCATAAGTTTTGCGCAATTAAATAAAATTTAAAGTATATAACTACTAATTTTATAAGATTAGGTTTCTAAAAATATGCTAAATTTTACAGAGGCAAAACTATGCTAGGGATATTAAAAATAGTACAGTAATTACAAATTTTTATTACAATAAAGAGGGAATTAGGTCTTTATTTTTAATATACATAAAAGTAAAGGATTCTAGATCTTTTACGCAAATACTTAATAAGAGCTAAACTTCTAATAGTACTTAAGTGCAAGTCTAACATCCTTTGCCTATATAGTAACTCTTTTTGCGTAGATTGCATTTATATTTGTATCTATATTTAGTTAGAATTTTGTTAAAAAAATAGGGTTAGAAAATAAACCCTTAAAAAAACCAACTATATAGGCCTTAGCAGCCTCTTAAGCTGCTCTAACAGCTAATTTTTAGAAGCAAAGACTACTACTAGTGCTTTAGACGTATTCTTAAGCTATTTTACGCAAAAGTTACTAAAAGAGCAGCTTGCAGATAAGAAGCTTAGTAGACCTCTAGTATTAGTAGATCTTTCTAAGCAACATAGCTTTGCGCAGTAAGTAAATAAGCGTAATAAAGAATTGTAATAACCTACTACCTAGCTTAAGGTGTCTTTTTTTTTAGGAGCTGCTTTTTAAGTTTTTGCAGCTAGGCTTTTCCTAGCAGATTTCCTAGCAGCCTTGCTAGCTAAGTCTTTAGTAACTATAGTGCCTCTAGTAACAGCGTCCTTAACTTTAGATTTGCGTTTTTATAGAGCTATAGTTATAGTGTTGCAGAGTTGTAGATTTAATATTATAATAATTTAGGTTGTTTTAGTGCTTAGTAAATAAGCAGTAAGTAGGCTTAGCGTAGGAAATTAGGTCTTAGCGTAAAATTCCTGCAGGAGCTAATTTAAAACTGCTAGCGCTACTAGAAGACTAGAACGTAATAAAAAACTATATTAACTTATAGGCCTACCTAGAATTGCGCTAGCTTTTGTTCTAGCTATATATTAAAATTAAAGAGTAGATTTCTATAGACTTGTTAGTTGTTTATATAAAATAGGCTAAAAGGCAGTAAGCGTAGGCAGTAGGCAGAAAGCACGCTAGTAGCCTGCTTGCGCACAGACTAACTTACTGCGTTATTAGTTATAGGCTGCTAAAATAAAACACTAAAGCTACACGCCTGTAATAGCAACACGCTTTATTATATTACTTTATTACACTTAGCGCTATAGAATCTGTTAAGTCTAAGAAAATTAAGGTTGTTAACAAGCCTAAGGGCTTTCTGCTGCCTATTCCTGTTAGAGTTCTGCTAAATTTTAAGGAAGAGGAGTAGGCTTAGCTTACAATAGTAACATTCTTAGAACTTTACTATAAATTATACTTATTTGTCTAGGGTTTTGCTTCTAGGGACAATAAGATTAGCTATATCCTAGACTCTTATAGTAGTAATACGCTAAAGTAAGGCTAACTAATAAATTTTAAAGTTAACTCTAGTAGGTAGCTTAGCAGCAGCGCTATGCAATCTAGGGAGCTAGCTGCTATTGCAAAGGCTAAGTCCTTAGACTAATTAGCTAAATACTAGCTTAAGAAGAAGGTTAAGAGAGGCAATAGGTACAAGGCGTTGTCTCTAAGGCAATAAGCTAAGAAACTTAAATATAAGCTTAAGGCCTAGGCAGCAAAGCGTTTTGATAGCAAGCAATCTAGTAAGTTATTACACCTTTTTATTATGTTATTTTTACTAACATGCAAAGCTAAGTAGTTAACAGCCTCTATTGCTTAAGTTAATTAAAAATAAGAAGCTATCTAAATTAAAATTAATATGCGCGCCTATAACATTGTTATAAAGGAGTCCTCTGCAGCAACTTTAGACTTAAAGCAAAAAAAATTGTTAGCTTAAGCTTATACTCGCGTTTATAGGCCTAGTAGGGCTGTAGAGAAGATACTCTAAAGGGAGTATACTTGTAGGCTACACCTCTTTAAAAGGAATAGCTTTAAGACACTACAGGCTAAGGCTAAATAGCTTAAATTTTGCAATAAGCTAACGCCTAACAAGTTAGCTCTAGTAACTAATTAGAATTAGCAGTAAGTTTATTACGTTATTTTATTACGTACTTATTCTAACTAGTCTGCTAGAAGGCGTAAGCTAACACCCCCCCCTATGTTTAATTAGCCTCTAGAGCTTTATAGTAATATGCTATACGTTAAGAGACGCAATAAGACTAAATGTAAGGAAGAGGTTAAAGATTCTAGTAAAGAGCTAGAGGCATACTACAAGACGTTGCCTAATAAATATAAAGATAAGAAGAATAAGAATTAGAGCAATAGCACCTAGGAGGGGTTCTTTAATAGTACTTGAGAGGGCTGTTTAGACGCTAAGTAACATGTATAATTAAATCTGCTGTATATTATTGCCTAATATAGTTAAGACCTAAAAATTTTGCTACTACTATAAAACCTAATTTCTTAATTTCTAAAACTTTGGCCCTACTATCTGCTCCCTAACTAGAGGAATAATGCCTCTAGTATAACGCCTACTTCTCTTACTTAAAGTAACGCTAAACTGTAGTTTTGCTATTCTATTATTGCTGCAATTACTACTATCTTTTTATAAGATATTGCTACTTTGTTATTACACTTTTTTATTACACACATAGACCTAAGCAACTCTCCTTTACTTTTAGACAACCTATACTCTAATTTGCCTAAAATACTCTACAAATTTATACTTAACGCCTCTTAAATCCTTAAGTCTAGAATTAAGAGAATAGTTACTGTCTTTAAGTAGCTAATTTAAGACAATACTACTGTATGTGCTGCATAGGATGCCTAGTAGCAGAACACGTTATAGGCCTAAGACTCTAATAATTCTAATTCTTAATAGAGTAGAGCTAAACGTTCTGCTATTATATAGACTTAATTTAGAAAAGAAGCCTATATTAAAAGTAGCAAACTATATATATATTGCCTAAACTGTAGGCACATACTTTAACACCTAACTAACAAGTATATAGAGACAAAACACCTTAGTAACTACCTTTAGTCTAATAGTTATAGAGAGGTTATAGAATCTATCTATACAAGGCAGCTACTCTTATTTATTACACTATTACGTCTATAACCCCTGCGACTATTTACTACCTAGCAATTTAAACTAGAAATTGTACAGGTACTTCTTAATAAGAACTAGTCTTTTTGAACATTAGAGCGACTCTTATTTTGCTGCTTTGTAGAGTTTCTCTAGCCTAGCACTACTATACCTAGCTGATACAAGTTTACTCTTATGCTCTAGGAACAATATAAGTAGGTAACTAAAAACCTCTTTTCTAATCTTAGCAAGTTAACAAAAATCTTAATTGCCTTTAACGCCTGGTCTACTACTAACTACCTAAGCTTTTTGGCTATTAAAGCCTATTATATTAACACTAGTTAGCAGATAAGAGAGGTTCTATTAGATTTTGTGCCCTTGCGTAGGCAGCACACTAGAGTTTTTATAGCATCTAATCTTATGCAGGTACTTAAAAACATAAAAACATTAAAACAATTACTAGCAGTTACCTGCAACAACGCTTTAAACAACAGTACTCTTAGCAGAAGCCTAGAAAGCAATCTTGCTAATAAGAGGGTTTCTTAGAACGCAAAGGAAAACACTATACTATACCTTGCCTATATTATTAACCTAGTAGTGCAGAATATAATAGCCTACTTAAGGCTAACAGCCTTGCCTAAGATTAAAGGGGCTTAGCAGCTGCAACGCTATTACGTTTACTAGATTAATAATAGCATATTAGTGCCTAACTTCTTATAAAAGGTATGTTACACTCTTTATTACAATTCTTTATTACGCACTAAGCTCTTCTAGATCTAGGCAATTTGTATTGCTATTAATTTGTCCTTCTAACGTTTTAAACAATTTCTAAAGGTACAATCTAATGTACTGCTAAAAAATTAACTCTATGTAATTTAAGATGTTAAGACTAGGTAGAATTTAACCTATAATATGTGCGAGCGCGCCTGCTCCCTAGCTACTTATATTAACAAGTAGCTAGAGCAAGAGATTACACTTAATTAGGCCTTATAAGGTAGCAGTAGTAATTTACAGAACAACAACACAGTTACAGACTTTAAGAACCTTAAAAGGCTTTGGCTAGCACCTACTAAGTAGTTATACCTTAGGGTAATAACACGCATGCTAGCAAACTTTAAAACAGCTACTAATAGAATTAGTAAAAGTAACACACTTTAGGCTCTGTATATCTAGTTAATGTATAATAGACTTTTTAACTTTTTAGATTAGATAACAACTAAGCTATCTAACAAGAAGGATAAGACTAGCTATTATAAGGAGTAGCTAGCTGTAGTAAAGGCAGTAGCAGAGAAAGGTAAGAAGAAGTTGTTAAAGTATTATTTACGCACAGATAAGGAACAAGGATATCTTTACAACGTTGCAACTATTCTTAATCTATCTTAGAAGCTTACTATATATAAGGTAGGGACTATGTTTATTACACAGGTTTATTACAGCGCACTGCTAATAAAACCTAGAGTAACATATAGGAACTAGACTTCAAACGTATATACTAGCGTTAGTTCTTAGACTACATTAATTAATACAAAAATAACCTTGTAGTAATAAATAGAGACTACACTCTAGTTTGTCCTTTGCAACTACAGCGTCTACCTAAACACTAGTAGTTTAGGAGGCTTCTTTCCTAAACAACACAGTCTAGTAGGTTAAGCGCTAATCTTTCTTATAAAACTAACGCAAGTATTAGACTACTCTGTGCAGAAGCTCTCTGCTACCTTAGCACTCCTCTAACTAGTAAAGAAGATAAAGAGGAGTTATTAAATATACTTGTCTAGTAGCAGGCTAATGCAGACACGTACCTACGCCTAGCCTAGGTAGCTAAAGACGTACTAGCTGTATAGCTTGTAGAAGTTAGGGTTAAGCGCTTATTTAATACTGCAAGAGACGTCCTAGGAGATTAACAGCACAGGCTTAGAGCAGAAACAATCTAAAAGATTATAGTTGTAAAACATGCAATTACTAAAGAGGACGCATAACTAAACTATTCTATACTACAATTACTAACTGCAGGATCCTAACACAGCGCTAAGAGTGTCTAGAATCTACTTAAGCTTCTAGGTCCTATTAATTTTGCTAGTCTAACTAGCTCTAGAATCTAACGTTTTAAGGATTAAACAAGTAATAAGGAGCAGGAGAGTAATAGAGAAAATAACATTAGGGAATCTGCAACGCCTTTGTATAGTGCACTACTCTAGACTCTTTAGTATAAGCAGCGCCTACAGAGGAAGAGATTAAGGCCTTCTTGTTTCTTAGACTAGTAAGTGTAATAAAAAAATGTAATAAACAGTAGCTCTTAACTATCTGAAACAACCTAGGTAAAAAACAGTAATAAACATCTATAATAAGCAGGTTATAAAGCTAATTAAACAGCTGCAAGATTAGACTATTCCTACAATAACCTTATTTTAGGATATACGCTAAAATAAACTTATTTTGTTTACCCTACTTTACTCCTAAGTAACATACTTGTTACAGGCGTTAGATTAGAGGCGCTGCACAAGTATAACCCTATAGCAGGTACCTAACTAAACTAACAACCTAACCTTAACACTCTAAGCTGTATACTCTAACCTAAACTCTACACTAGCTCCTGCGTAACTTAAACCCTACCCTACTCCCCTTGTGCTTAACTCTAACCTAACCCCTACCTATAAGTAGGTACCCTAAACCTAATTACTAGCGTATTACGTATAGATACTATATTATATATATAGACTTACCTATACACCTATTTTAGGTATATAAATACTATTATATATATAAGGTACTACCTATTATTATTAACTATTTAAAAGCTATATTCTCTACTACTACCTATCTTACCTAACCTATAAAGAGCTATAACCTTAACTATATAAGCTTAATAACTATACTAAAATACCTAGGTAGGTAGCTATTACTTTATAAAGTAATTACAAGTAGCTTTAAGGTATTATAAGCTATAGCTAACGTAATAGGCAACTTTAAGACCTAACGCTTCTACTACACGTTAGTATTATAGCTACGTAATAATAACTTACCTATAGAGGTTATTACTTAGGCTTTAACTTATAAGCTTTTCTATATAGTAAGTAAAGAGACAGAAGGCGTATTATAGTAATTCTTACGCAGTATTACTATATACGTAATGCAACTATTCTATACTATATACCTATAGGTTATCTATACCTTATCTAGCGCTACTAGTAAGATATATATAAGCTTTAATAGCTAGATAACAAAGAGTAGAATATAAGGTTTCTTTAGAATTATTACTTACTTTACTACAGCGTTAGGTATAATTTAAGACTTACCTATTACTCTACTATAACTTAATAGACACTATATTTATAGTAGTAGCTTATAAGTTTAGTAACTTTAACCTAACTTATTAACGCTTTTACTATAGCTCTTATTATAGAAGCTAAGTAATACTATAGATTAAATTGTTGTAAGTAAAAAGATCCTATTACCTATTCTATGCTATGTAAAGATAGACTAGATTAAATACACTAAGCTAAGAGACAGCTTAATTAGTTAGTCTAATTTTAAAAGTATCTTTACTTCTTTAGTAATATACTTAGGTATTATACGTAACAATTCTGTAATCTGCTAATTTACATACTCTGTTACATACCCTCTAGATTTAGTAAACTTATTAGCTTACCTAATCTGTTTTGTAGAGCAGAAGTAGTAATTAAGGTAAATAGTAATACTGCTTTATACTGCAAGCGTTGCGTTACTTAATTTATTAGCTTAAACATAAGTTATTAGCGCATAAACTCCTAATTATTTACTATATATATAATTAAGTTTAATATTAGTGTTATTTGCTTACAATTATAACCTACGTTATGTTAACTAGGCCTTGTGTAGAGGTTTTATAAGCAGGTAGTCTTATATTATAAGAGCAAACAGACTATTAGTGTAGGTTTACCTATAGGCTAAGCTTTAATTTAGAGTATTTGCTATTACATAGCCTGTTAGCTAAGTAAGAGGCAGTCTATTTATGTGTATTGTTATAGAGTAAGATTGCTTAACTAGGTAAAAAAGTAGTAGGTAAGCTTGTTGCCTAGCAGTTGCGTTACTTAGGTATAAGAAGTCTGCCTACTTTTATATTCTTACACTTTAGAGTATTAATTAACTTATTAATTAACTTATTAACTAGCTACCTATTTATTTATTCTTCTTATTATCTACTTTATTAACTACTTACTTAATCTCTTCTATTATAGTAAGTTTTCTCTGCTCTTAATCTAGTCTATTACTAACTTAGGCAGCTGCCTAAGAAGAATCTTACTATTATAGTTAATAAGATAGCCTACGCGCGCGCCTATAAGAAGAACGCTGCTACTACTACTACGCCTACTATTAAGAGTAAGGCTAATAATCTAAATCTACTGCGCTAATTCTAGCGTAAGACTAAGTAGTGTAATCCCTTACCTAAGAGTAAGGCAGTCTTTAGCAAAGAGACTATTAGAGTTAAGAAAAAGGAGCTTTGCTCTAGATTATGCTTACGCTACGCCTCTTAGTTTACTAACAAGTAAAGTAATAGCTACTGCTATAGTAAGGCTAGACTAATAATAAGTAAGTATTATATAACTTACCTAAACCATTCTTGCGTTAAGATATATGTTATTCTAGTTACTATTAATAATGTACTTGCTAATATAAGTAGTTTAAGCAATCTATATAAGTAGGCTATGCAAATTATTATTAGCGTGTTTAAAAAAACTAGTATAGTAAGCTTTAAAGATTCTTTAATCTTAGAAATAGCTAATTTATTTATAGAAGCTAGAGAAGGCTTACGCGTAGCTTAACTAGCAGCTTAAGGCTGCAAAGGCCTTACAGCAGGCTTAAAGCGTTTTAGCTTCTACTAGTTTTAGAGTAAGCTTAAGCTATATTAATCTAACTTTTAGCTTACTAGGTACTATAAGCCTGCGCATCCTGCTTAGGGCTTTAGAAGATATAAGTTTAGTAGAGCGTTAAGCAGGTTTGTAGCTTAGGCTCTATTTACGCTAAGTAAGTAGTAGCTATTGTTTAGTTACTAGCGCTGCAGCTCTTTCCTGCCTAACGCTCTATTACTTAAGGAGCAGCTCTAGGCTACTTAGACTCTAATACTTAAGCGTTAAGAGCTAGCGTAAAATTAGCTATTGTCTTCTTTGCCTAAGGCTATAGAAACAGTTAGAGATTTACTAACTCTAAGCTATAGATTAAAAGCTTTAGGTCTTTTAATTGCTAAGCGTTATACTTAGGCTTATAAGATAATTAATAAGGTGTTTAACTTTATAGAAGCAAGTTTCTAAATAGTTTTACTTATAATTAAGCGTTAGTAGTCTTAGTTTTTGCATATTTACTCTGCTTAGATTCTATAGTAATCTTAAGCTTTAAGAGCAAGTAAATTAATTAGTAGATAGAAGAGTTAAGTTAATCTTTGTGTTTTTTAATTATTAATTTACAAGTAACTTACTTATATCCTTAAGGTTACAAAGCTGCTTAAACTTAAGAAATTGTTAATAGGTAAGTTTCTTAGTAAGACTATTAGCTAGCATTAATCTAGATTCTAGATAAGATACTTAGAATAATTCTTTTAAGTGCTCTTACCTAAGCTACATGTTCTAAATGTTAATATGCTTAAGCTTTGTAGATATCTGCTTATTTTTCTCTATAACTAGCTAGATAGTCTGCTAATTATTACACTAGATATTCTATAGATCTTCTAGATTAAGCGTAAGCTTTCTAAAGAACTAGTTAAGCGCTATAGATTCTTTTGCAGCGTATTCTAGAGTAAGCAGCTTAGCTTCTATTATTAACGTAGTAACTAATCCTTGCCTTATAGCTTTCTAAGAAATTACTACTCTAAATAGGATAGCTATATAACTATGTAAGAAACGCCTAGTTACTTTATTGTTAGCAAAGAAGGCGTCTCTGCAAATAGTTAGTTCTAGACTATTAAAATCCTTATATTTAATTAATTCAAACCTTGTTTAATACAGGTACATAATTACTTGTTCTACAGCTTTAATATACTTGTTAAAAGGATTAGTTAAGAAATAAGAAAGCTTTAAGACTGCGTAGGTAATATCTAGGCAGATTTTAATTGCAGTGTAGAGAACTAATCTAACTCTTTCTTAATAGGCCTTAATTTCTTACTTACTAGCTTCTCTAGTGTTCTTGTAGAGCTTCTTAGATAGCAGTAGTGTTAGAAGGAACAATCTATTGTGTAGACTAAATTTCTTAGTAATCTTATTAATATAGGCGTTGTAGACTAGAGTAATTAATCTGTCTAATCTGTTTTAGATAACTCTAATCCTAAGGAACTATTTATCTAGTCCTTAATCCTAGATTTTGTATTTATTAATAATTTTAGCCTTTAGATCCTTAGCTTTAAGCTTATAATCTTTGTAGTAAATAAGTAGGATATTATTAACGTAGAATAGAACAAAGATTGTTTAATCCTAAGTAAAGAACAGGTAGGATTCTTCTTTAGATGTAAGTAGTCCTATCTTGCAAAGTAATCTTAAGAATTTCTTATACTAAAGCAATAGAAATTCTCTAAGCCTATAGAGCGCTTAGTTAAGCTTTACACATAGCCTAGCTTTCTTAAATCTATCTAGTAGTTTACAGATTACTAGATTGTTAGCTGTAATGAAGGTGTAAAGGAACGCTCTAACTACGTTGTATTGTATAATTTCTAGATTAAAATAGGCTGCAATAGCTATAGTAATTCTAAAAGACTTGGCTGCGAGAGTAGTAGCGTACGTAGTAAGTAGAAAGTTCTTCTCCTAAAAATCTTCTCTTACTACAAGCCTAGCCTTACACTTTAGAAAGTAACTATCTTAATTAAACTTGTATACCTAGACCTATTTTAATAAGATTAGTTAATGCTTAGACTTGTGCTTTAGAATTTCTTTCTAGGTACTTTTCTTATGTAGCTAATTAATTTCTTTAAGAGAGGTATCTAATAATAGGATTTTTATTAGATATTAAAGCATCTACTTCTATGTATTAGGTAGCTTAGGTATGTTATCTCTATAAGCACGCTTCTTAACTGTTTAGTAATTCTAATTACTTAGCATTACTATTATAATTATAGCGTTTAGTATTTTGTAACTAGAGCGCTTAGTCTAGGCTTCTATAAGGCCTAGAAGGAAAGTGTTCTTAAAATTGTGTTTCTAGTAATCTATAAATAGATCTGTAATTAATATATTAACACTCTTACCCTCTAATTAATTATTATAATCTTTCTTGTAGCAAAGTAGCATATATTAACTTAGTAGTTTGTTAATTTTAGAAGCTGCTTCTTGTAGTTAACAACTTAATTTTATAAAAGAATTTACTAATTCTGCTTTGTCTAGGGCTCTAGAGTTACTGCTCTTAGGTTAAGTAGCAGAGGAGGAAAAGGATAACTGCCTATCCTGTTAGGAACCTATCTAATCCCTAGATACTAACAGGCCAGCTCTTTTAGAACCTAGCAATAGTCTTTAGCTATTAGATCCTACGCGCTTAATAAGCTTAATACTAAATACCTAGTCTAGTTCTAGAGTTACCTCTAGTATAACAAGCCTAGTATATTTACTTTAGTCTAAAAGGATTTCTAAATGCTTACTAGCCTTGCTAGCACTCCTCTTAGCTTCTGCTTCTTTTCCTTTGTAATTATAAGATTAGCTAGTTTCTATAATTCTTAGGATTAGATACTTACCCCTAAGCTGTTACTTAGTAATCTTAGTAATTTCCTAGCTTAGTTAATCCTATAGGATAAGCAGGTTAATATCCTGCTCAGAATTATTAAGTTTACTAACGTGTAGAATATCTACAATCTTAAGTGCCTGCTTTTTAAGCACCTTATCTTCTTAGTTACTATAGTAGAATATAGATTTATTAAAGGTAACGTCTCTTAATGCAATTATTTAATTAATTAATAGAACCTATATGTAATAGATATTAGAGGCTTAATAGCCTACTAGATATCTAATATAGCTGCAAGAGTTAACTTTAAACTCTTGCTTATTCTTGCCTGCTGCTTGGTCGCGATTAAGAGGATAAGCTCTGCAGCTATAGGCATAAATATTACTCTAATTTAGGCGTAAGTTAGCAGTCCTGTGCCTAGTAATTACTAGTTTATACTATTGAAAATATTGCCTAAACTAGGCGTGCAGGACCTTATTTAGGGATTAAAAACTATAGATTTTTAACAGGCTTATACTGTGTAAGTAGGAAGCTGCATCTATAATATATAGCTAGAGCTTAGTTAGAAGATTTATACCTATGCGCATTTTAATTAATTTTGTAATTAGCTCCTAGCCTACCTGCTTAGCTAATCTATTTAGCTAATGCGTGTATAGTAGTAGGCGTAGTATTATAATTCTCTCTTAATCTGCCTACTTCTTATACTGCAAACGCCCTCTCTAAGGCAGAGTTACAGTGTTATTATCTTAATAGATTTCTACAATTTTTAGATTAAATTTGTTTCTAACCTAGGCTGTAAATTGTTTAATTACTCTTATAATCTTAATTAATGTTTTGTTGTAAAGGTTGTAGTTAAAAAGCTTACCTAAGTAGTCTTTCTTAATAATTAAAGACTATTCTTTATAAAGCCTTCTAGTTAGCATGTTAAATAGATTCTAAGAGACTTAATAAAATAGTTGTAGTAATCTTTTTCTTAGCTGTTGTAAGACTACTTAAGCTATATAAGTAACTAAGCAGTCCTAACAATTAATTCTTTTAGTTCTATTTATCTTAACGTTTTAGGCTAACTAGGCAAGAGCCTAGAGTACTTACTAGCCTAGGTAGCCTAATCTTTTGTGCTATAGATCTTTGTCATTATCTCTTAAGTAATTAATGTTAGATTAATATAACGTGTGTAGAATTAGTAGTTATAGAACATAGTGTGCAACCTAGTTGTATTTAATAAACAAGAGGTTATTAGCCTTATAAAGCTTATGTATAATAACGTTTTACTTATATAATCTAAACCTAAGAGTGCTGTCTAATCTACTATACTATATACCTACCTACTTAAGTAGTGCTGCAGATATAATATTTATATAAAAGCTATTGTAGTAAAGTAACATAGGAAGTAAGTCTAAAGAACACTTAGGGCACAGCTAAGAGCATAGACAAGATACAATACCTAAAGGGCTATTAGAGGACAAGAACCTATACAACACACACCTAATAATAATATATTTAATTCTACATCAAATCTAATAGGCTCTAGAGGTAAATAACACTCTACTATATATAGCAACTAATTACAACTCTAAATTCCTATTAGCCTAGGCCTTAGAAGGCTTTGCACCTACGTATACACCTACGCTCCTTTGTAGTCCTTGTAACCTAGAAATTGCAGAAACTTAACAGTCTAACAAGTGTTTGGTAAGCTGCTACAGTTCTCTCTAGAATATAATTAGTATTTATTCTAAGGACATAGAGTTAGTACTCTAAGATTAGAAGAACAGAAAGTAGGATCTAAAGCAACGCCTAGCTAGAGGGTCTAGAGCAACGCCTATCTAAAGTACCTAGATTAGCTACTACTAGAACTAAGTTAGAAGAGGGATTAAGCAGACTCTAAAAAGCAGAGCAATAGCTAAAGGAGCAAGGCGCAAGCTGTAGCTAAAGCTATATTAGGCTAAGCAAAAGTGTAAAGTTATTGCGCCCTACTAAGCATATCGTATACTAAAGAAGTTCTAGAGCATAGATAGTAAAAACAGCTAAGAGCAGACCAAGAAAGATATTAAAACAGGTAGTTAGAAGGAAGAGAAAACTAATAATCGCGTAGATAGCAGGTATAAAGAAATTAAAAAGAAATTAGTAGACTTTACAACAGAAGCGTTATTAGACATTAGAAAAGCTTAAGCCTTTAGCTTTTTAGCAACCTTACACAAAGTAGTAACCTTAATTCTAGTCTTCTAGGCTATTACTCTTCTTTAGTTTATTTAAATAAGCTTTAACTACTGTTTAGGCAGCCTACAAAAGTAACGCAGAAACAACATAAAACTGCTTAATAGCACATTAAGTTGTTAACGCCTTAAATACCCTAACAGACAAAAAGCCCTACTACTAACGCCTATAGAGTTAATAAGAGAAACTAGCGCAAATATAAGTAGTGCGCTAGAGAAGTAGGCTAAACAGCTATTAGAAGAGTACTCTAGGCGCAGAAGCACAGGCTAAGATAACTTAATATTAAGGGCCCTTTAGATGCTAGTAGAGTTTCTTAACTAAGTACAGCTTCTATTGTACACAACGCAGTTACTGTCCTACTTAGCAGAGAATATACTATTGTTTAATAGAACTAACGTTACAGACTTTCTAGAGCGTTTTAAGGACTTCTTAAAGTACTATAGCTTTACAGACTAGATAATAATTAACAGACTAGTTGCCTACTGTAAACTAAGACAAAGGACTATTATACAGGCGTCTAAAGAGTATACAAAAGCCTAGGATAACTACTCTTAGAGAGAGCTCTGCAATAGCCTTTAACAACACTTTAGAAATAATAATAAAGGTTAACAGGAAGAGCGTATAGAGTACTTTAAACACTAGCTAGGTTAGTACTAAGTAAGATTGGACCTAAAGATTAGAGACTACTTGCAAGACTTTTAAATCTACAGAAAAAGGTATATTAAAGCAGGCACTATTAATAAGAACTATTACAGCAACTACCTTGTTAAGAGACTACTGCTTTAATACGTAATAAAGATTCTAAAGAGATTTAGCCTAAAAACAGACACTCTAAAGGACTTTAAGTACAAAAAGATCTAAGACTATCTAGCAAAGGGCCTAGAAGTAGAGGAAGAAGCGCGCATGTTAAATCTAGCAAAAGCTATAAGAGCCTTTAAACTAGAGGTAGAGTTTAAAGTAAAACTAGTAGCTAAACAACTATTAGCTCTACTATAACAAAATAACTTTAAACTTAGAATTAAGCTAAGAACAAACTTCTAACCTACAACTCTTTAGTTTCTTACAAAGAGTACTTTATCTAAAAACTAGCGTAAGTAAGCTCCTTCTAGTACAGCGCCTACAAAGAACAAAGTAGATAACCTTATAGATAAAATGCTACAGCTTAGGCTTAACTAAATAACTATTAAGCAGCAGCTATAAAGAATGTAATAGACTCCTTGCAAAGCAGAGCTTATAAATAATCTAGTTATTTATACCTTAGTTTGCAAGCAAACTAAAGAGCAATTAGGAGCCCTGCAACTATACATACCTTAGCTAGCTCTACAGAACTAGAGCTATTAGAACTACAGGTAATAGTAGTAAGCATAGAGAAATAACAACTATTAGTGCAATAGCTAGAACTATAGCTACTTAAACAACAATTAGAGTTACTAGCAAGGATGTCCTAGTAGAAGACTACTAAGTAGCTTTAAGATAAACTGTTAGGTTTGTAATAAGACTAGGCATTTAAAGCAGAACTGCTTAACACTAAAAGGCTTTATTACTAACAGCTAGTGCTTCCTTAACAAACGCAACATGCTCTAATAAGAGACGCTTAATAATCTATAAGGCAGAGTTACTAGCTTTAGCAACATATAATAGGCTAAGACTATTTTAGCTAAGATTAAGAGGCGCTTTCTAAAACGTAACGTTTACCTTCTTAAGGTTAAATCTAAATTTATAGGCAAACCTAGTCCTTCTATTCCTATTAAGAACAACGCAGTCTCTATACAGCTAGTGCCTAACTCCTTAGAAGCGCTGTTAAAAGCAAACTGTAATAAGTATTAGATCATGTTAGACTACCTTATAACTAAATCTAAAGAACTCCTTGCTAATAGCAGCTTAGTATTAGCTGTAGTTATTAGCTAAAACTAAGTAAAACGTAGTAACAGTTAACCTGTATACAGTTAGGTTTAGGTTCAGAAGCTACCTTAGAAGCTAGTTAATAGGATCCTGCACTTAAAAGGCTATAGAGATAGAGATAACAGCTACTTTATAAGCAAAAAGTTAGGGTAAGACTACTTAGTTTAATTTGCAAGTAATAAGAAATTAGGAGATATAGAAATAGAAAAGGTTACCTAACTAACTAAAGGGCTGTTAAAGCCTACCTATGCAGTAGAGTAAAAGAAAAAGAACCTAAAGAAGTAGTAGCTAGTCTAGAAGTTTAAAGCTAACGCCTAATTAGTTATCTAGCGTATTTTTAACACTCTAGTTCTATTACTGCTTAAGACTGTTATTAGTAATATGCTAGAGGTTAAGAAGAAGCTATTCTAAGTAAGCTATACACTAGCTAAGTTTAAAGACCTTTTAGTTGCCTTAATACGCTATACAATAGTTAAAAGCGCTAACAAAAACTTAGATAGAGACTAACCTACTATAAGAGCTAGTGTTATCTTACTAACTTAGGGCTTACTTCTAGACTACGTGCTAGTTAAGGCAGTAAACAGAAAAGTAAGTAAGTGCTTTAGTATTAATACTAAACACTAGTTAGACTTAGAGATTAGCTAGATTAAAAGGTATATCTAACGCAATAAAGAACTAGGCCTTAAGCTTGCTACTAACAAGGACTTCTACAAGCCTACTTACTGTTAGAAGAAGTATAATTAAGCTTTAGGCGTAAAGCACCTTAGAAGAGAGTACTTAAAAGTACTTATTAACATTAAAAGGACCTAGTTTCTTAGCCTTATTAACTCTAGTGCAGAGCTTAACACTATAAAAAGAAAAACAGTAAAATAAGCTATGCTTCTAATTACGTCTCTGCTAAAGAGTATAAGAACTGCAAAAATAGTAGCAGTAAACAGTTTAACTAAAGAGTTCTTAGGTATTGTATAGAGAGTACTTATTACTATTAAGAGGATTAAAATTTGTACCAGTTTCTTTATCCTTAAGGATTGCACAAACCTAATTATTCTAGGCAATCTCTTTCTAATAGACGCTTAAGCCAGAATTAAGTACGCTACTAATAGGCTAACCTACTGCTAAATCTTTAGCAAGAATAGCAAATATAGTACAAGATTTGTATACACAAAAGGTAATTAGATTAACGCGCTACAACTCTACTCTAGGCCTCTTATAGGAAACATTAGAGGAGTGTAATTGCTAGCGTTTTACTTCTATCTAAATCTGTTGTACAGCTAGACTAGAACTATTAAATAAACTTAACACAGCTTTAAATAGACCCTAATACTCTAAGCAAGGATTAGCTAGCAATAAAGTTAGTAATAGAGTAGCTCTAACAAAAATCTTTATTACTAATTATTCTCTTAGAAACACAGTTCTTTTAGTAGCTAGGTGTAGGCACTATAGCTGCAGGGCCTAATAGATCTATTATTATTAGTAACAGCAATAGAATGTACATGCTTGTTAGTAACAGTATAGGCTACTACTCTTAAAATATTATAGCAAGTGTTATAAGGCAGCTTTCTTAGAGTCTTAGGATTAATATTAGTGCTAAGAGCTTCTAGGAGCAAGAGCTTAGTAAAACAACTAGTAAATAGAAGTTACTTATTAAAGTAATAACAATTGAACTAAAGCGTATAACTAATCTACAATTAAATAACATTTTCTTTAATATTAGTACTTTGCACAAGTAAAAAGCTTAAAAGGTCTAGCTAGTAGATAACTTAGAACAGGCTCTAAGAAATATTAGTAGGTATAAAAATTAGAAAGAGCGTACGCGCATTTAACAAATACTAAATAAAAAAAACACTTTATTCTTAAGCTACTTTAAGCTATAATACGCAAAGTTCCCTACAGGCACAAGGCTTACGCCTAAACGTCTGTTACAGATAAAGATCTCTCTAGACTTGCTCCTATAAGAACAAGCTATGCTAGAGGAGCTACTATACTAACAAGAAGCTGCCCTAGCCTAGGACTTTAGTAAATTAAGATAAGTTAGCTATAAGGTAGTACCTTTAATTAAAATTAACACTGTTCTTTATAAGGCGTAGCAAGCTAATTAGCTCCTTATCCCTTAAAAACTTAGAGAAGTAGTAGTTAAAATAGTACAGGAACGTATTAACTAAGAGGCTCTTAAACTATACAGAAGCTAGTACTAAAACCTATAGTTTCTAGTAGCCAAAAAAGAAAAAGGGTATTAACTTATTAACAACGCATAAAAGATTAACAAAGTTACAATTTGCAACGCAAACCTACTACTTAATCTAGATAAATTTATAGAAGATTTTACTAGTTGCGTAATTATAAGCTTACTTAACTTCTTTTTAGAATACAACTAAGTAGAGCTGCACAAGAACTCTTAAGACGTAATAGTATTCTATACACCTATTAGACTAGTACGCTAGTGTACGCTACCTATAGGTATAATAAATTTAGTTACTAAATTTATACGCGTTATAACTAAGATATGCTAAAATTACATTCTAGAACACTGCAGGCCTTACCTAGATAACGTTTGCATTAAGAGACTAAAGTCCTACTATAACAGAACAGAGATTAAACTAAGTATTAGAAAATATATTACAGAACACCTCTATAATATAGATACTGTATTAGCAGACATTAAGCGTGCAAGAGGTACAATATTAGGCTATAAGTTAGACTTCTGTTACGCGTCTATAGTTGTAGTAGGTTATTATGTTAACGCTACCAGCTGCTATTCTAACTATAAGAAAATTAACAAAATACTCTTCTAGCTACCTTGCAGAGACTAGAAGAACGTCTAAATGTTTATTAGTATATGCGTATATTACAGAGTACAGATTAAGTATTTTGCTATTATTTTAGAGCTGCTATTCTGCCTACTACGCAAGAACAGGCTCTTTAAGTAGTCTTTAGAATAATAGAGCGCAATAGACAAATTGAAACACGCGCTATACTCTACGCTAGCACTTATCTTTATCTCTTATAATAAGCTATTACTTCTAATTGTTGTTTCTGTTAATAGTAGTAAAAAGGGTTAAGGCGCAGTTTTTATACAGCTAGATCTAAAGGGTTGTTAGCACTTTATCTAGTACAAAAGTAGAGTTTAGTCTAAATCTAAACAAAATTAGAACTTAGGAAAATATAAATGCAAAGTCCTGCTTCTAGCGCTAAAGAAGTTTTAGACTTACTTATACAAAGTAGAGTTTATTGTAAAAACAGACGCAAAGACGCTAGTTATATAGCTTTAGTAAAGTGCAACTAACTTACCAAAAGCTCTTATTACGCAGTAGCTAGCACTTCTTAATATATAGGAATTTAATATAGTCTATATTAAAGGCAAGAAAAACGTAGTAGCTAACGCTCTTTTAAGAAGACCTAAGGAGCTAGGATAGAAGCTACCTAATAAGCTAGAGGAGGACATTAAGGATTTTATTAATACTTATTTAAATTTAGTATAGCTTACTATTGCTCTACAGCTGCGCGTATGCGACCTACGTTATAGAGTATGTAAGGCTAACGTTAGTTTTAAGAAAAACCTGCTAGATAAAGCCTATAGCAAAGAGTCTTAGGCTTAGGCTTGTTAGATTCTATTCTACTGTTAGCCTAATAGTCTTTTAAGAGCTAAAATAAAAAAGTTTACAAGAAGAGCACTTAAATTAATAGTAAGAGAGAGGCACCTGTTCTTAATACTAACTAGAGGGCGCCTACTATAGTAAATTGTAGATAAACCTAACAAATGTTTAGCTATTATTAAAGCTATGCATAATAAATTAGGCTACTAGAGGAAGGAAGGCACATAGCGTAAGGTGTAGGTGCGTTATTATTAGAAAGGATAATATAAAGATGTTAAGTCCTACGTTAAGTTATGCCTAGAGTGTTAAGTACACGCCTTAGCAATAGTTTAAGAAAAACTCTAGCTAACAACTTCTCTAACAATGCTATTTAGCTAGATATCTATAGACGTAGTCTATATACCCTCTGCTAGAGGCAAGAAGTTTCTTGTAGTAGCCTAATACACTATAACGCAGTAGGCTAAAGCTAAAGCCCTATTAAACGCAGACTTAGCATCTATTATTAAGTTTCTAGAACAAAATGTCTTCTGCTAATAGAGCCTACTACTTAAAATTTTAGTTTATAGAGGCTCTAAAAACAAGCATCTACTAATTAACCTGCAACATCAATTTAGAATCTATAGAGTAGTAGCTAGTGCCTATTATCTATAAGGTTAAGGCTTAATTAAATAAGGACTTGCAATAATAGTAGATGCCTTAAAGAAGCTTAGTAGAATATAAGTTAACTACTTAGACTGCGTTCTATAGGCTAATTAGACTAGTGTTAAGCGTGCAACTAGAAAGACCCTAGCGTTTCTTATATATAGTTGCAAGCACGTACTGCCTATTAAATTGTGTATACTAACCTAGCAGATCCTGCCTTAGAAAGAAGTAACTAATATAGCTTTGCTTTTAGCTATAAGAGCTTATTAATTTAACAAGAGAGATATTAGGTTGCAAGAGTCTATTGCTAGAATAGTTTAACTAAGAAATAATAACAAGAACTACTTTAATAAGAATAGAGTTACTAGAGCAGATAAACTAAAGGTTAGCGACTTAGTTTTACTTAAGGATTTCTACTACAACAACAACTAATTAGTGCTTAGCAAGTTCTTTCTAAAATAGCAGAAGCTATTTAGAATATATAAAGTTAGAGAGAAAGAGTAGTATAACCTTAAGAAGCTTAATAGAGCACTATTTTAAAGCTACACGCTAGGCAATAGGTTAAAGAAGTTCTATTAGTGCACTAAAGTAGACCTAAAGCTTATTAACTAGAGCCTATCTACTAACAAGACTAAAGACTAGGCGCTTTCTAGCTATAGGCAGAATATCCTACAACTAGTAGGAGAATTAGTAGCGCGCTAGTGTTCTAAGAGGCTTAAGAACGCTACTAATGTAGATAAGGATAAGAATTTAGATTTAGAATAATTAGCAGAGACGCGCTAAAGAGCTGTTAGAGTGTATATTATTAAAAACCTAAACTTTAACAGATCTAAATATAAAGTTGTTAGAATAGCTTTAAAGCATCTACAAGAACAAAAATAGATCGCAAAGAAAAGTATATAATAGACGCAGTTTACAATAATTCTACTAGCTATTAGAAGTAATACTATTAAAACTAGCCTATATATTTGCTATTTAAAAGCTATATTAGCGCGACGCTATAAGGTATGTAAGCCTAAACTTCTAAATATACTAAAGCTTTAGAAGAAGTAGTAGCATTATTACTAGTATTAACAGGTACATTAACGTTAACCTCTATCTTATTTCTATTATTAAGATTATTCTTAGCAACAGTATCTATAGACTTGCTAGCCTTATCTTTAGACCTAGATTCAGAATCTAGTTTAACAGCTTAACTAGGATTAAAATTAGAGTTACTATTATTAGAAAGCTCTAGCAGCTCTTTAGTTACGTAAGACACTCTACTATAATAGCTCTTGTTATTAGCTATATTGCACAGCAGCCTACTCTAAACAAACAAACTCTAATTAAACCTTACAGTAGCCTAGCAGGTTAAAACAAAAAACTAAGAGCAAGATATATATTCCTTAACACTCTATATAGTAGGAATAGGCAGCGTTAGTAAGATGTTGTAAGCGTCTAGGCTATTTTAATTAACAAATTGCTTTAAATTACCTAAGTTACTACAATGTTAGTATAATTCTAAATAAAGTTCTAAGGAAAAGAGTTTCTAAACAAGACTTAGCAACTTACCTATATAAGAATAAGCCTAAAAGCTTATATTATAGAAGCAGTTAGTATAAGTACTATAGAGCAGCTGCTTACTATTATAGACAACACTATAACACTTGCTAAAAGCATATTTACAATTACTCTTTGCGTAGCAGCTACAAGGCTAAACGTTATGCTAGCTTAGGTCTAGATATATGTAGACAGACTAACTGTAATATAGAATAAGTATAGCTAGATTGTTCTTAAGAAAGTTGCAGCCTATACCTAAGTAAAAGTAATTCTTAACTAAGATTCTATTAGTCTTTATATTAAAGAAGTTAAACTAGATAGCTAGTATATATCTACTCTCTTCTATAAGCTTAGAAGACAGGGCGCAGTTAACAAGCAGCAAGAAAAGGCTTTCTTTGTTAGTTTTAACCTTAAAAAGCATGTGCTAGAGCTAAGTAATAACCTTAATAGTTATTTAGCTAGATAATATTGCTATAACTATAAATAAATTAGCCTAAAACAGCTAACAAGTTATTTAAATACTACTTACGCTAGTTATAGATAGTATTATAAGAGAAAGTAACCTTCTTATAGATATATAGCTTAGAAGTCTTATTACTATAATAACTAGGAAAGATTAGCTTTGCAAAAGATGTCTAAGCAACAGACTAAGAAGTAGGTAGAAAGGCTATTAGAGTTAGCGTGCAATACTAAGCAATTTAAGCTTAAAGCTTGCTATTACTTATACTCTAAGTTTTAGCTAGCTTACTGCAAGCCTAAGGAGTTGTTAGAACTTTAATAGATAACTTAGGAAAGCCTAAGTTGTTGTTAGAGAAGCCTAAGTTGCTGTTAAGAAAGCCTAGGGTATTATTAGAGAAACTAGGCAAATCTCTAAAGATTAACTATACTGCATTGTAGAACTTATTACTAGACTCTAAAGCAATAGTAATAGGTAAGTATAATAGACGCAGAATAAAACTACGTAGGCAAGAATTTTAGAGCAACGCGTGTTTAAGCTACTAAAGAAGCTTATTAATTGTAGCTAGAGCAGCAGTGTTAGGCAGGGGCAGTAGAGAAGTTATTAGGAGAGTTTAAAGAGCTAGCAAAATTCTTTTAGTAACCTTAGGCTTAGTAGATAGCTTTCTAAATAGCAGCAGCTCTAGCAATAGCCTATACACTGCAGCTAAAGCCTTAGCAGCCTTACTAGACAGAGAGAAAGTAAAAGAGTGCTATAGGCTGCTCTTAGAACTAGGCTATTACCTATAAGGAGATTAAAGAGCAGGCAGAGGCAGCGTTAGGCGCAGCAGAAAGCAAATAAGCAGGCAATGTTAAGCAGCAGCGTAGAAATCTATGCTAAGTAAGGTAATTAATAGGCTTAGAAAAAGAGTATAAGAGTATAAGAGTAAAGGTAAAGTAGAGGATTTAATAAAAGCCTAAGTAACGCGCAGTTAAAACAACGCACCTAATAACGCGCTAGTTAAGTAAGAGAAAAATAATAAATAGAAGTAACAGAGCGTTAGTTAATTAGAAAATTAGAAAAGAAAAGAAGCTTCTTTTTATAGGAGAGGAAGAAAGTAGTGCCTTCTAGCACAGCTATAAACTCTAAAAATGCGTTAAAAGAGAAGAGTTAATTTTACAGCAAACTACTACAAAAACAAGATCTATAATAGAAAACTCTAATTATTAGAGAAGTTGTTTAGACTACTTAAGCTATTACTTAAAGCATCTATATTAATATCTCTAACTAATAGATTGCTATTACTAGCTTCTAGGCTAGTGTTATTAACGCTACGCTTTGCACTAGCTAAAGGCCTACTAATATTAAGCTAAGCTAAAGCCTTATTAGTAACAGCATTATTAGCATCTTTCTTAACATTCTTATTAACTATAACTAACTTAGGATCTAACTAAGCCTTCTTGTAAGGCAACTTCTTAACTTTATAACTCTTTATAGATAGACTAGAAATGCAACGCTTACTAGCAGATAGACTGCCTAAAAGCTCTTTAGAGTTGTAGCTAGCTTTAGAAGAGTTTTTAGAGACTTTGCTAGCATTAAAGTCTAGGCTTTAACAAGCTTTCCTAGCTAATAACTTTGCAAAATCTAGTAGACTAGACTTACTTAGAGCTCTAAAGCTACTAAGCTTCTTTGCTAGAGTTAGTAAACTGCAATTACACAAATTCTTTAAAGGCAAGTTGTTAAGAATAAGAAGGCTAGAAGTAATATAGAAGGGCTTAACAGCTCTAGTGCCCTTAACGCTACGCAGAATAACTAGAGCGCCTATAAATAATTAGCAAATAACTCTAGAAAAACAACAAAAAAGAATAACTAAAAAGGCGTTAGCTACTTAGAATTTATTAAACACTACTCTTTAGCAAAAGAGAACAAGCAGTTACTACAAGTACTATTATTTAGTAGCTTACCCTAGAACCTAAATTGTATACACAAGCTAGTAGACTTAAACGTCTAACTAGCTCTTGCGCAGTAACTACACAAGTGCTTAGACTTACCTTTAATAAAAGCTATGTTAATAGTGCAGTTAGTATAGCTTAAGATTAAGCTCTTAATGCAAGCGTTATAGATCTTATACTTCTTAGCTCTAGAGTTATCCTTAAGGCTAAAGTAATCGCCTAGAGTAGAAAGTAACTTATTAATATGCAGAGGCCTATTAGTCTTAATAACTAAGCTTACCTACTTAGCTTCTAAATAAGGGCTAATAGCAAGTAGTAATAAATAAGGCCCAAATGTTTTTCCTGCAGACTTAAAAGCAACAAAGACTAACTAGAGCTTAGCAATAAAAGAGCAGCTTAGCTTTCTATTCTTATTTAATTTAACTAGAGCAAATGTTAGCACGCATTTAGCTTAACTTATTAATAAACTAGCACTTACTTTAGTTAATTATATTACTATAGCTAGAACAGTTAACTAGGTACCTGTAAACTAGAAAGCAAGTATCTCTATTAGGCCTAGAAATAAGCTTATTCTTTATTATAGCTTAAAGATAAAGGTAAGGTGCAACTAAGAGGCTAAGAAAGTGTTAGGCACGTATATTAGGAAAATTCTAATTAACTAAAGGCAAAGCGTTAACTAAGCAACTATTAGCAACAGCTAAGCTTAAAACTTAGAAGCCTAAAGTAAGAATGCGCTAAATTATAAAAAGAAGTAGCTAAGTAGGTAAGAAAGTAAAGTGTACGCTAGAGCAAAGTATTATAGCTGCGTATAGATAAGTTACTTTAAAAGCAAATAGAAGTAGTAAAGTAAAAGAGTAATAAGCAGATAATACAAACTAAGCTAGAACTAGTTAGAACGCCTATTAACAAGGTAGGGAAGTTAAGTAGCTAATTACAGTACAGCAGCAGTAAAGTTGCGCGTTAAGTAAGTTAAGAGAGAGAGAGGCGTAAAGCAAGTAGCTAGCAATAAGAGTAATAGGAGACTAAATAACAAAGCAAGTAGCTAAAAGAAAGTAGAGCTAAAAGGTAAGGTAAAGTTAGCTAACACAAGACTTGTTATAATAGAAGTAGTCTAAAGCGTTTGTAGTTGCAACGCAAGTCTGCCTAAGTAATACCTCTATAACACTAGGTAAAGTTAGAATAACGTAGGCTAATAGCGCTTTAGCGTTTAGGTAAGAGAGTTAGATAGTAACGTAAGAAGATAGAAAACAATTGTAAATAGGCACTACTCTTTTACTAAAGGCCTATTAGTTACTACTTTAACATTACAAAAAGTTTAGAGTTGTTTTTTCTTAGAAGTTAGTTCTTTTGTTTAAGCATTTTAGTTTTGCGTTTAGTATAAAAGAAAAGAGGCCTCTTTCTATAGATTAGAGGAGAGATGTAGTAAAGTAATATAGAAAGTAAGTCTAAAGAACGCTTGGGGTACAGCTAAGGGCATAGATAAGATATAATAGCTAAAGGGCTATTAGAGAACAAGAACCTACATAACACACACCTAATAATAATATATTTAATTCTACATTAAATCTAATAGGCCCTAGAGGTAAATAACGCTCTACTACACTATCTACAACTTTAACCTTCTTAAGCTTTAGGTCTCTAGTGTAAGGACTATCTAGACTGTACAGAACGTTCTTAATTACTTAATTACTATACCTAGTTACAGAAAGTAACTGTGTTCTAGCCTTAACTCTTTCTTTAGAGTAGGTAGAACTAAACGTTTCTAGAATAAAGAGTAACTAATTATTAACTAGGTGTACTACACCTACTCTGTTGTAAACAGTGCTTCTTAAAAGTAGATAGGTTATAAACGTAGTAGTGTACACTTTAAAGTCTAGATTAGTAACATTAGGTTCCTAATTAAAAGTAGTTAGGTTAATTAGTGCTGCTATAACATCTTCTAGGTATATTACTATCTTAGTCTTAGAACTTAAGTAGTTAGCTGCAATAGGTAGCGTCTAACTAGCTTTCTTAATCTTATTATTAAGTGCAGCCTACTTAGCAGTGTTAAGCTACTTAAGGACCTTCTTTTAGTTAAAATTAGAGATCTTAATTAGTACTTTTTTTAGTAGAGCTAATCTACTAATTGTAGTCTTTAGTTAAAGACAATCTATTAGGTCCTATTTATGCTTTTTATTATTCTTGCAAAGGTAAGGTTTTAGCTTTAAATTGCCTTTGCCTTTGTTCTTTAGATTAAAGTCCTTGTTTTCTAAGTTCTTAATGTTTCTAAGGGTTGCAAAGGCTAAATAGGACTTTCCTTTGTTAGGAAAAATTAAGATTTGTCTAGTTAGCCTAGTTGCAGCGACCTGCAGCTGCCTAACAGCAATACTATCTACTAGACAATTTGCTAAAGTTGCCCTACTTACTTCTAGTTGCTAGTAACCTAATAGTAACCTAATAGTAAGTTGCCTATATTGCCTATATTGCCTATGTTGCTAGTATTACTAGTGTTACTAGTGTTACTAGTGTTACTAGATTTAACAGTTAAGAACTATTAAGTACTACAGCACTAGCAGAACTATATACTGCAGCTAGCTGCCTATATCTTTATACTCTTATAGCGTAAGCTAACTAAGCTAGTTCTTCTTATCTAGTTATATAGGCTTTTTAATTAAATATAGCATAGTTAAATTATAGTCCTTTAAAAGAAGGCTAGCCTAGACATAGCTACTAGGCTTAATATTCTTTAGGGCATGCGTTAGTAAGTACATAACGCGCTCTATATATAGATAGCTATAACTACTACTACTACTACTTGCAAAGTAGTAACTATCTTACTAGTTAGTTATATTAGAATTATATGCTGTGTCTGCTAGTGCTGTACTATCTACTATAGTAGTCTATACTATTGCGTTATATTAAGGCTAACCTAACAGTATCTACGCGTTATACTAGCAAAAGTATATTAAGTTATTATAACATTTGCTACGCCTGCTATTTATAACTACTTAATAATACCTTATTTCTTCTTTGTACTATTGTACTAACCTATTGCACTTGTCTAGCTCTAGTTACTATTTCTCTTTAGTTAAGGTAATTACGTTAAGTATATTACTTTTAATTGCAATATTATAGGCCTACGTTAAAAATTCTTTCTATGCGTCTTCTGCTATAATACTCTAGCTACCTCTATAGTTCTTAAACTATAGCTATTTATCTGCCTTATAAAGGTATTCTAGTGCAAGTTTATCTATATGTCTATACTCTTCTAGCAAAACATCTTTTACTTTACCTAATACTTTACATACACGTATATAGATAGTACTCTATATAAGTTATTTATATTATATTATGTTTAGACCTACTTATATTATTAGTGTCTCTGTGTAGAACTTTCTCTCCCTTTCTAACGTCCTTCTTCTTATCCTTTTCTATTAAGTAGTTTACCTTCTTCTTCTCTTTGTTATTATAGTTGTTTATAAGTGTATTATAGCAATCTTACTTCTCTTCTATACAGTTAGCTAGGATATTATCTACGTTATTGTTATAGGTATTCTTTAGCACTAAAACATTAGCTCTGTTATTCTCTTGTTAGTTTATATGTATAGTAATATCCTGTTGTATATTATTCTATATAAGAATCTGTTAAATGCCTTCTAAGTTCTTCTATTTTTTTTAAATAGCATTAAAGTAGTTTGCTTTCTATTAGCTAATGCTATGTATAGAACTTGTAATATACTTGCTATAGTGTGTCTATAGAAGAGTATAGTTTTCCTAGTGCTATTGTTATTAAATTTTCTCATTACGTTAAATATAACTAAGCCTGTTAGTGCTACTATATTTGCACTTAGTTTATTAAACTTCTCTTAATTTCTAGTTATTGCAGCAATACTCTATTTCCTGTTATTATAGAATAACTATACTATTACTACTAGAAGACTAGGGTTTAGAAATCTAGTAGATTTAGGCTGTCTTTAGTTAGCTAGTATAGCCGTTTTAAAGGTGTACTTGCGTTCTTTAGGTCTTGTAGTAAGTATATAAATTCTTTAAGCAGTTTACTAGGCTTAAGATCCTATCTATCTAAGTAGTTTAATATGTAGGCACTAGTAATTTCTAGTTATCTTTACCTTATTACGTAGGTCTATAAGTTACTACATATGTCTAGTATCTAGGCGCCTACTGTTAGCTACTATCTTTAGCAGACTGCAATAGTACTTATATAGCAAGTAGCTTCTTTATACAGTGTTAAGCTAATATATAATTAAACTAATAACAGCAGAGTATTCTATACTTCTATCTAAGTATCTAGTAGTATTTAGGCGTATATATACCTACGTATATTAAGCTATAGTATTATTACTATACTATATAGTATCTTTCTGTTATTAGTAAGTAGTTGCGTTACTAGAATAACTCTTGCCTTCTCTAGTGTAGTCTTGTTTTCTAGTAATATACTTTTCTTTACCTAATATTTTTCTTTCTCTTATAGTAGTAACCTAAATAGGTCTGCACTAGATAAGAAGAGTTGCAACTCTATAATAGTTAGAACTACTTATTTATATATAGCAAGGCATCTTTCTATAATATAACAGCCTTAAGTCTAATAGCAGTTTATTTTTAACTACTAATATTTTCTATATATTAGTCTTATAGGTTTTTAGTTTGTGTTAGCTTGTTATACTTATACTACTACTACGTCTAGATTTCTCTTGTTAATAAGCAAGTAAGGCTATAGATCTAAAAGTGTACAGTATTTAATCTCTAAGCTATCTTATTAGGTAACTTTTTAGTTAGGCTAGTGTAGTAGTTAGTTGTACATCTGTTTTAACACTAGAGTTAAGGCTTAAAAATAGTAGCGTTAGAGTCTAGATAGTTTTTAGTATCTGCAGCGTCTTAGTTTTTAGTATATTAGTTCTAAGGTTACATTCTCTAAAAGCCTAACCTTTGCACTATTATCTGTAAGCGCTTATTTTAGCGCTTGTTTAGATAGAGACATAGTGTACTACTAATATTACTTAAATTTACTACTTAGTATAGAGTATATAGAGTAAGCGCTTACACTTTAAATATTAAAGAACTATTAGTAAGAGTAGCAGAAGTAAGCAATATGTGTAGCGTAACAGAGTTTTTACTTTACAAGTATAAGTAGAGTTTTTATAACATATATAGTCTAATATTACCTTAAATTCTACTAGAGCGTAGTAGTTAGGCTATTTAATTAGATAGCCTCTTGTTCTTAACTGCGTGCTAGCGTATATAACAGTTGTCTACTATTAGTATAAATAGTTATACGCGTGATACAGGTAATTAGGTACTTTTCTATTCTTAACTAATTGTTAGCGTATATAATAGTTGTTTACTATTAGCACAAATAGTAGTACGCGTAATATAAGTAATTAGGTACCTTTCTATTTTTAACTTATTGTTAGTATATATAATAGTTGTCTACTATTAGTATAAATAGTAGTGCGCGCAATATAAGTAATTAGGTACCTTTCTATTCTTAACTAATTATTAGTGTATATAATAGTTATCTACTGTTAGCATAAATAGTAGTGCGTATAATACAGGCAATTAGATACCTTTTTATTCTTCTATTCTTAACTAAATATTAGCGTATATAATAGTTATCTACTATTAGTATAAATAGTTATGCGCGCAATATAGGCAATTCTGTAGCTCTGCACGTAAAAAACTATTTACCTAGTAAGTTGTTGTTACAGATCTAGTATACTACTATACTAGTTATATTTGTAGTTTAATTATAAATAACGCCTAGTATATCTTTAATATAACTGTCTCTTATAATACGCTGTACTAGCGTGCCTTTATAGATATCTATATTTGCGCCTACCTATTTCTCTTCTTTATATAGTAGTATATACTATTATATTTACTTTTAAAGCCTAATTTGTGCTCTAATATCTTTACAAACAAATTATAATTAAGGTTATTAATATACTTATCTATTGCTAGTAGGTTATAGTATGTATATAATAGCTAGTTTATCTTAATAAAAGTGTACTTGTTTCTAGTTGCGTTTAATACTAATATAGTTGTTATGTTAAGAGTAATTTGTGTTATACTTAACTCTTTATTAACTATTTCTATTATCTTTCTACGCAGGTTTCTATCTTATAAAGCTTACTTCTAATTGTTATTTAGTTTAGTTTTATTCTGTTGCAAGCGCATCTGTTAGGCTGCGTTATAGTTACATTAGATAGCAAAGTGTATAATTGTCTAGATAAGGCAACTATTAGCTGCGTTCTATAGTAGTCTGTTCTGTTATAATACAATTACTCTTGTAATTTACTATAGCTATTCTTTTACTATAGTTGTCTGTAAGAAACAACCTAGCATCTTCTGCCTTCTTAACTCTTATTTTATATTAGAGTATATTAAGTTGTATTCCTCTACTGTTAGTTGTATTATATTGCATATACTGTCTTTTAACAATTATGTCTAGTGTTGCTATAGTAGTACTATTCTCTTGTCTGCACTAACTAGTAATTCTAGGTAACTATTATAATATCTCTGTAATACCTGCGTACGTAGATAAAAGTTACTAGTATTACGCGTTTGTAGTAGTATATAGTATATAGTAAAGAGATTGCGTTAGCAGCCTTACGCTATAGTCTTGTGTTATAGTGCCTGTTATATTAGTAGGTTTGTATTCTATTAGGTATATTAAAGTAATAGTAAGGCTATTATTAGATATATAATTCTATTTACTATGTCTAACACTATATACTAGCTATCTTACTACATTTACTTCTATTTATAATTCTGCACTATATATATCTAGTCTTAATTAAATGTAAAAGAATACAGTCTATTATATTTGTCCTAATTAATATAATTGTTTACATAGTATAAAATAGAGACCTTATTATTAAGTATAGGTAGATCCTTTAGTACTAGGTGCATAGAGTAAATAATAGTTGTTATGTTATATACCTTAAATACTTATAGTGTATGTTACTTAGTCTTTATACTATATATATAGTAGCGTACACTTAGCATTCCTATTATATAATTAATTTAACTATTATTATTAAATACTATACCCTTATAAAAGGCACCTATATACTTATATTTCTTTCTGTTCTTGTCTTAGTATTTGTTATTAATAAATATAAGTATTAGGTACACCTAAGCTATAGCTCTACTATTTGCAATAGTCTAAGATAGTTGCGTATAGTTTTTATATTTAAACTCTTGCACCTATACGTAATCTTTGCGCTATTTTTTAGTCCTATACTAGTTAGGCGCGTATTACACTATGTCTTCTTTGCAATATTTAGGGTTATTATAGCGTTTACTTAATAGCCTTAAGTATTTTATAGAAGAGTGTATTTTTACATTTATCTTATTTACCTAGTAAGAGTTAAAGTCTTATCTATCTTTATTATATAAAGTAATAAGGCAGCTAGTTACTTTCTAATAGTAGTGTTAGACAAATACTACAGTAGCATATATAAAGTCTAGCAACGTAATATATATAGTAACCTTACTAAGAAGTAGTATAATAGAATTTAGTAATATACCTAGTATAGACTATCTAAGTTATCTAAATAGTATTGCTGTTAACACGCTTGTAGTAAAGGTATACTTACGCTAGTTAGCAGTAGTATACTATTAACTTTAGTCTATAACTGTCTTATGTTTAAATACTATAAGCGTAAGCTATCTAAAGTTATAAAGGTAGATTTGCGCAAGAAAATCTCTCTTATTTGTTATTAGGTAAAATTGTTTTACTATTATAATATAGTAGGCCTTACTATTTATTCTAGTATATATACTATTAAGAGCCTTATATATATAGATGTTGTTAGTAATATAGGTTAGCGCGTGCTATTTAAAGTAGTTTAAATCCTTTTCTTTTTCTTATGTTTGTCTAAAAGGTTAAAGCTCTTCTTTTAGAACATCTATTTGTTTAATAGCTAACAACATATACCCTAACGTGTTTTTGTTATAACTTTTTTATTATAATAGTACTAGCAGATTGTACGCAGCCTAGATAAAATGCAACACGTATAGTGCCTTAGTTGCTAGTAGAAGAGATACTACTACTACAAATTAGTAAATTCCTACTTTTTATTCTGCGCTAGTCTACTATAACACTTTTGTAAAAGCCCTCTTATTATTAAACTGTTTTAGTCTAGTGTTATACTTAACCTAGCAGAACCTTTTATTTAACTAGGCATAGCTATTATCTTCTACTACTAGAACTGCAGCACTATTCTAGCCTTTCTTTTATTTAGAGTATATATCTATTAGTATGTCTTCTGCAAACTCTAATATCTTTATAACTAACCTCTTAAGCAGTAGATATAATATATCTATAGCTAACAACTTATATATATTAAAGTTGTAGTAGTTCTAGCCAAAGCACTTTACTAGATAAATATAATTCTTTTGTTCTTTATTAAGATAACAACTCTATTATAAGCGTATATACTCTTTTGTTTACTATAGATATTTATTATATAAGTTCTCTTATTAATCTAGTAGTACTGTATATTAAGTATAGTGTCTGTTTTTCTTTATACCTATTAGTAGCACTTACTCTTTATAGTTAGCTAGAATTACATAAATAGTAAGGTAACACTATTACGTCTGTTAGTTAGTACACTCTAGTTATATACTGTATTTAGCAGCCTTTTTAAGTGCTGCAGTTACTAGTTAGCTTTTGTTCTCTATAGTAACTTTCTGTTATTAACGCTGTAGTTAGTACTTACGCAATAATAGTTTACTTATATAGTAATAATATACTTTACTCTTTAGAATAGAGTCTAGAAGCTTAGCAGTTAGGATAAATCTAGCTAGTAGTGTTCTAGGTGTTGTTCTGCGTTATTATGCCTTAGAGTTAAAATTCCTAATAGTAATATATATTAGCTATGCTGCTATATTACTAGTTATTATAGATAACTATATTTTGTCTACTGCTAGTATAACTGGCATAAGAGTTGTACTATCTAGCAAGCGCTGTTGTATTAACTACTCTTAATTTCTTAAGTGTAGTTTATAATACACTCTTATAGGATTATTAGGTATGCCTGTAAATAAACAGCTAGGTGCGTAAACTATCTTGTAAGTAAATAGGTAATTACTAAGTATAAAGGTAATCTGTAACATAATATCCTAGTATATAAATATACATTAGTTAGGTTAGAAGTTTAATAACCTAGATGTAATTACTACGTCCTCTTATATCTATACGTTATCTTATAGCCTAGATTAAATATTTAACATAGGCTGTTGCTATTAGTGCTCTAATTAGAACTATAGCTATAAATATAGCTTGTGTAGCTGTGTATTAGTAAAGAAGCTGTTAATATTACCTAATGTGCATTTTATTCTTTATAGCTACAATACAAACGCTAGTGCAAAAAGAAAACTAAAGGGCCCTACTATGTTATTCCTATTAGTATTAGTACGCGTGCGCTATTTAGCTGCGTATAGCCTACTACTTTGCGTCTACTATTTCTAAACTAAAGGGTTTACTAGCGTGCTGTCTACTTACTGTCTTAAACAGTTTGTTCTATCCTTATATAGACGCTAATATTAGGCCTATCTACTCTCTTACCTTATATTTAGCTAGAGTATAGTCGCGTTTATATAAGGTGTTGCTATATAAAGTAGGTACTGCGTTACCTATAGTAGTATCTATTACGTTAGAGCTATTAGAGTTATACTATTATATTATAGTGTTAGGAGTTATAACTAGCGTATTATTAGGTAGTAGGTAGCAACGCCTCTAGTATTAAGTACTATGTTTAACAAGTTCTATATACGTTTTGGTATAAAAGCTATATAGTATATATATATAATCTATTACTAATTTACTTATATATAACTCTGTAGTTTAAATATAAAAAGACTAAGTGTATAAAAACAGTAATAATATTAGTTATATAGTGTTAGAGTAGTTACTAGCAGTATTTATCCTGTGCTGCATAGTCTGTTATCTACTATAGTCTACTAAAGTCTACTATAGCTAACAGTTACTTAACCTGTATATAGAACTATACTAACAGTTATAGGCGCAATAACTAATATTTTTCTTTTCTTTAATATTTCTTATTACTCTAACAACTGTTACGTTATTACACTAGAGCTTACTTATTAACAACTAGGTTAGTTAGGCTAGCTAATACAGCTTAATAGAGATTAATATTAATAATAATCCTTATGCTAGAAAATATTATTACTCTAGAATAAGTAAGTTACTATATATTTAGAATATATATAGTAGAACTCAAACGCATAAAAAGGTAAGTATACCTACAACGTTAGGAAAATTTAAGATTAATCTAATTAGCCTAATTGTTGCGACTTGCGGCAGCCTAACAGTAATACTGTCTACTAGACAATTTGCCAAAGTTGCTCTACTTACTTCTAGTCGCTAGTAACCTAACAGCAACCTAACAGCAAGTTAGCTGTGTTGCTTGTGTCGCTAGTGTTGCTAGTGTTGCTAATGTTGCCAATTTTACTTACGTTACTGTATTACTGTATATTTCAGATTACGTAATTGTTTAAAAAACTTAAAATATAGAGCGGAATCTCCTATTTAAAATGCACTATTTCAAATTTTGATAGCTAGTCTAGTTATTGGGATATAGCGCGTTAAAGTTATAAACTTTTTTAAAAAATCTTTAAAGTACGTTTAAGACAATAGATCTACGCGCCCACATATACAACATAATAATAAAATTGTTCTAGAGTAAAATCTGCAATTTAGTTACTATTTCTTTAATAAAAAATATAATATATTATCTAGTTAAAGTGCTAGAGCTTTAGCGAAAACAAGCCTTAGCTAAGAACTTTAAAACTCTACAAACTTTACTGCCTTGCATCTTAACAACAAGAGCAGCTATAAGAAATCTGAAAAGTACGTTTTAAAGATAAAATCAAGCTCTATATTTTTGTTTTTTAGGATAATAACGTAATAGCGCGGGTGGGGCAGGTGGGTCTAGTAGATCAGACAGATTAATTTGAGCGTTTTAGTCTAATTAGGCAGCTAGAACAAATAGGGGACCCTAGGGACAGTTGAGTACAGTCGAGAACTGTCTGGTTAACTATTCTAACAGTGTCGCCAATGTTGCAGAAGTTACTAACGTTGTATTTTCCTAACAAAGTAGACACGTACAAGGTTTAAAAGTATAAAAAAAATAGACTAGTAGCTCTAGTAGCCTAGTATACAACCTGTACTAAGGTAGCTAGCCTTAGTATAGATAGAAGCAGGTAGAATAGTGTACTATATATACTATAGGTAAGACTAGTAACAGGCGTAGACAATTACTTAATAGTAGGAAATAATAAGTATAATTAACATACAGTGTTAACTAATATTCTAAGCAGCTAGTATATTTAATCTTATCTAGTTTTAAAATACTTATAGGTCTAATTTCTATTCTTTCTCTAGTATAGTATAAGACAGTTATCTACTAGAAACTACTATTCTAACTTACTATAATGTGCAAATACAACAAGAGCTAAATAGTAACAAATACTATTAATAAACTACTATATATTAAATGTATCTATATGCTGCTTACTCTTAAACTATTAGCGCTAATAGAGTATATAATAGCCTTACTAGCTAGCTACTCTCTACCTTTTACTATATATACGTTTTCCTAATATTAAAACTAGAGATAAATTTACTTATATGTCTCTAGTCTTAGAGTTAAGGTAATAGTCTTTTGTTAAAATATATACAGAACCTTATATTATTTTTATCTATTATACACTTACGCCTTCTTATATTTTTCTAACCTTAAAACTAGAGATAAATCTACTTATATGTCTCTAGTCTTAGAGTTAAGGTAATAGTCTTTTATTAAAATATATATAGAATATTATGTTATTTTTATCTATTATAAGACTAAGAGCTATATTTGTAATATATAAAACAAACTATGTATAGGTTATATATATAGCTACTTCTTAACACGTAACTTATACTTCTAATTTAATATTACTATCTTTGTATATATATTTCTTTTAAGTCTAAGAAACTTAATTCTTTATTATATTTTTATTCTTACAAAACTAAAACTATATCTATTGCGTCTATATGTTTGTATAGTTTAAAAATCTAGAACTAAGCTTTACTATATTGTTAGCACTATACCTATACTACTTCTTAGCCTACTAGTATAAAAGTAAATTTATGTTCTAAATAGACTCTTTGGCAGCTGTTTAGATATTATAGCTTAACTAAGATACCTTATAACATGTTTAACAACAAAGATCTCTACAACAATAGCTATAGTAGCATTCTAGTGCGTATATTAACAACTTAGCCTAATATAAGAGCACTATTATTGCAATAACTTTGTTATATTCTGCAATACTATTACTTAACTAAGATACCTTATAACGTGTTGAATAACAAGAATCTCTATAATAACAGCTATAATAGCATTCTAGTGCGCACATTAATAACTTAGCCTAACTTAAGAACGCAATTCTTATACTATTAGGTAACTAGAAGATATTAGAGATATAGCTACAATTTACATGCTTTTGTCTTTATATTGTTACAAGTAAAAATTAAGAATAATATTAAGTTGCAGTTACTTGTTAGGACTTCTCTATCCCAGCACTCTTATTAAGCTATTTTATAGTAAAGCCTACTTAAGTATCTATAACCTTTCTTATACTATATATAATACATTTCTGTTAGACTCTACAAGTAGTAATCTAACGTCTAGATATTAAGATATTCTAACTATAACTTACACAACATTAAGTCTTCTATTATTACTAAGCTTTATTATAGCTTTAAGAACTTCTACTAACATAAAGAAGTTACGCGCATTAAACTTATCTATACTAAGATGCTACTAGCTATTAATAAAAAGAATACCTACTACGCTAGTAGGCATAGCTAAGACCTTAAAGAACACCTATATAAATTAAAACAATAGGCCTGTATTTGTTTGTCTTAGAGACGCTTACTAGAGAAGAATATATATAAGAAGTAACGCGTAATACTTTACAAATCTTATATATAGTATATAAGGCAGTAAACACCTTAGATATATTAATCTCTATAATTAGGCTCTTCTAATAACTAGCAGCTATAGTTATGTTACACTATTAGCAACTGTTATTTACTAGAGAATACTACTAGTACTATACGCAACCTACTACTATAGTAGGCTCTTTTAATAACTAGTAGCTACAGTTGCGTTGCACTATTAGTAACTATTATCTACTAGAGAATACTGCTAGTGCTGCACGTAACCTACTACTATAGTAGGCTTCTTAAATAGCTAGAAGCTATAGTTACGTTGCACTGTTTATAACTGTTATTTACTAGAAGGTACTATTAGCTTTAATTGCGAGCTATCTATTGCAATAGGCACCTAGAGTAACTAATTGGTACTATAATTATACTAGTATAGGTTTAAGGCTAAGCTTAGATTTTGTTTTATATTAAATGCTATAAGTAGCTACTAGAGTATTAGTATGCGTAAGTGTATTATCTTTACTATATTAGATAGTAGAACGCTCCTTGTAAATGTATCTAGTTTCTACTATTATTCTACTACTATAACTTTAAGCCTATATTATCTAGTTTATAGATAGCTTAAGGTCTAATGCCTAACTAGTAATATAATTGTGCCTGGATTATTACAGAACGTGTTAAGGTTTGCAAATATAAGGTATTGTTTCTATATTTAATACTATAATAACTTACTATATAGGCTACTAGAGCCTTTTGCTGCAAGGTATAACTAAATAATATAACTAATATTCTTCTAATAACGCAAGAACACCTAGACAGTAATAAAACTAAATATACTAGCTAAAATTACGCGCACAATAGGCGTTTGTGATAGAAAACTCTTAAGGCAGCTTTAAATAACTAGTATATAGAGTTGCAAGTAGCTTGCGTTAATGTTACTAATAATATAATTTACAAAACTATACGTTAACTTTAGTAATAGCTACCTGAAAATAATAGCTGCAAAATACTAGAGTTTAATAACAGATAGCTTACTATATATAAACAACAATACAGCGTAAAGTTATATAAATAGTTTGCAAAAATAGTAGGTAACTACAGTAGTATAATAGTTAAGAACACTAAGCTTATAATAGAAGAGATTCGCAACATAGTAAGTAGATACGCGCCTAAGAATTTATACAACATAGACAAGGCTAGTATATACTAGAAATACTTGCCCTAATACACGTTAGCAGATAATTTAGAAGCTAGACTTAGACTAGATAAAGAGTATATAACTAGTATACTATATATAAACGTAGATAGCTTAGACTAAGTACTTCTATAGTTTATAGAATTCTTAAACTATATAACTTGTATAGATAGTAAGAAGAACCTAAATATCTATAGTCTTAGTTATGTCTATTAGAATAATAATTCTACCTAGATAGATACTAATATTATGCTAGAATAGCTAAAGTAGTTTAATAACTATATAAACAGACAAGTATTATTACTAATTAATAGGTTCCTACCTTATAAACACGCAGTAGTAGAGCTTTAGATAAGCTACTAATTACTGCAGAACGTTTAGTATATATAGTATTAATATACTGCAGGCTTATTATAGCAATAGAGGTTATAATACTTACTAATATAATAGAGTTATATTTTTGCCTGCAGGTAGCACAACACTATACTAACTAATAGACTAAGGCATTACCTGCGTATAGAAGGCTAAAGTCTACGCCTATTTTCTATACTTTATAATAGAGAAAAGTATAATAAGTAATATCTTACTAAGACAATAGATATTATTTACGCTATTTGCTAGAGATATTACGCGTAGTATAACAAGATAAGAGCTAAGACTATACGTAGTAGCTAGTAGATCTTAACATATCTAAACATGTACTACAGCCTATAGCTATATATAGATAACTTCTAAAAGACCTACTATAAGCTTAACAATTTAGTTAACTAGCTTAAAGATATACGCATTATTAATAGTATAGACATTAAGAGCTTTATTAAGTTACCTAAAGAGCGCAATCCTAACTATAAAGATCTAGCCTACCTCTTAGACTATATTATTATAATATACAGCCTAAATAAGATAGAGAAGAACTATAAGGTACTGTTACTCTCTAGACTATTACACTACAAAGCAATAGACATAATAGATTAATTATAGGTATACGTAGGTTAGTAAGAGTTTACTACAAATAATAGGCAATATATTAATAAGCTAGAAGTACTGCAACAGATAACTATAAAATAGATAGCTATAGAGCTGTAAGACAGACGCCAAAAAGATATACGCAACTAGGTAGTAAGACTACGCTAATACAAATATAAGAATACTATATACCTAAAATAAGATAACACTAGGCTGTATATAAGTATAAAAACTATAAGTAATATTATAGTATAGTTATAGTTAGAAAAGTGTAATAATACTATACTTAACTAGAACAAGAATAGCTTTTACACAAATTATCTTATAGGGCCTATAATCTCTAGTATTTTAGCTAGCGCATTAACTAAAATAACTAGATAATATTAGCCTAGCAAACACTAAAATTAAAGAATAATTACTTAGCACTAACTATGTTAAGCTAAAGACTAGATTAATAATCTAAAGCAGTAGTAGACAATCTATGCAACTAAAAGAGCAGAGTTGTTAAAAAATTATATATACATAGTAATATCTAGGCAGAATAGTAGCGTAGAAAGTTAAGCACTCTAGTATACTAGCACTAAGTAGAAATACTACACTATAAGATATGTTAATAAGAGACAAGGCTATTATACAAGAACATAAGATAACAAATTATAATAGTATTCTTTATAAAATACTACGTACTGCACACTTTGTAATATTAGTTGCTAATACTAAGAAAGAATACCTAAACAAGAGAATACTACTATACTAACAGCAAACTTAGCGTTAAAAAGAAGAAACTAATCTCCTTATAAACAAATCTATAGAACGTAGAGCAGAATTATTTAGTTAAAAATACAAATATCTTAAACTAATATTAAAATATATAATAGAAGCAGGCTACTATACACTTCTTTGCTAGCTGCAAGCTACGTACACTATAGAGATCTGTTAACTACTATCTACGCTAATAGTACACAGTCTAAAGTATTAGATGCACTAACAGATAATATAGAATTATAATAGAACAACATAATACAAAAAAAAAGAAGGTAATAGACAGTTTCTCTTGCTAACAAAACTATAGACGTATAAAAAACTTCTCTATAATTCTATATAAACTGCTAGACGCTAGCATACAACTTAAACCTTCTAATATAGCCTTATTATGTGTTTTTACTAAGGCTAGAGTCCTACAGTTATACCTACTACACTAAAGAAATAGATATAAACTATTAAACGTAATACTATAAACCTAAAATTATAAGAGGTATATATATATTACTAGCTACTTAGAATAAACTAATAACTATTTAACAAATATTATTACACTATATAGAGCTATAGATATTAGAATAAGGTAGTGCACTAGACAGTAGAGTATAGTGCTACTGTAAGAGAACTAAGGTTTTAGTATAACTTATTTACTATAATAGCACTAGTAGGTTTAGCTAAGTTTGCTTACTAGACTAAAGAGAGTGCTACTACTATAATATATAAGAGGTAAGTTGCTTATACTATAATATAAAAACCTAAAAAGTAAGAATTTTACTTAGTGCTATATAGTCCTATATAGTACTGTATAGTGCTATACTAAGAATAACACATAGTAAGAGGTACTCTTCTAGAATATACTTTTATTTACTTTAAAGATATAATATAATATATTAGCGCTAGGTAAGAGGCTATATAATACTAGGACAAAACTCTACTTACTTTTACTTGCACCTATAATTTAACTTACTACTATAACTATATAATGCTACGTTACTATAACAAACGCACTATAACTATATAATAATAATAATAGTACTACAACGCAAATACATATAATTTTCTACATTATATTTACTATACTATACTGTATATTATAACACTATTACAAGTAAGTATATAACACAAGCACACCTATAAACGCTAACTAAGCTATAGCTATTCTACTATCCTTATACCTACCTATACTATTCTTAACTATTACGCGTAACATATTGTATAATACGCGCGTTATAGGAACGCAATAGTAAGAATAAGTAGCAGCTACTTTAATTAAATAAATAGTATATAAGTAATGCGAAGATAATAACTACTAATAATAAATAACAGGTAATTATAAGAATAGGCTATAATATTAACGTAGCAGAGTAGCGCATATAGGTTAAAGAGATAATAGATTTTATCTGATAAGAGAATATATATAACAAGATTAAATAGGCATACTTATAGGCTAACTACCTAAAGATAATATATAGCCTAACACTAGATAAATAGCTTAAGTATACTATATGCTCTAGACTAACTTATAGTAGTATACTAAAGAAATTCTATAAGACAACAGCTAGCGCTGTATAGAAGAAGATAATCTTAGAAATTTAAGACTATAGTAACAAAGTTAAAGCTAAATACACAGAAAGATTACTAACGCCTGCTAACTTAGAACTAGAACGTACGCAATTAGTATTAGTAGTCTTAATCTCTTCTACTACTTTATTAACCTAGCTAATAGGCCTTACCATAATAATAACTAAACTGTTACTTAACAACGTTAATATCTATATTATAGACAGCGTACATTATTAAACTGCCTAGACCTTTCTACTTTTAAGGCTAATAACAGCTATACGTTAACAGCAGCTTAAAGACAGTAACTTTAAGATAAAGCTATAATATCCTAAATATAGTGCACTTATTAAACACCTATTTTAACTAGAATTTATAGACTAGTATATAGTTAGAACTTTAAAGATATTTAACGCGTTAGCGCTGCGCCTAATTACTAATAATAATAATCTTACTATAACTATTAACTTATATATTAAGATAAGAAGCCTTAAGAGCGTTATAATTAAATGCTAGACTTTAGTACAAGATAAAGTTAAGCCTAGTAGTAATACAACCTAGAATAGTATATAAATAACAATAGCTAACTACATAATATAGTGCACTTTACTTTAGGTAGTAATAGTAACATTATAAACTTAGTAAGTACTACTAGAGACAAGAGGTAAATGCACCTTTACTTAGAGCTTAATAATAACACTAAAGACAATAACTATAAATAACAAAAGATAACAAGAGCGCTAGTAGACCTAGCCTACAAATTATTAACAAAACCTAAAGTAAATAGTAGCAAACGCTTTAATAGATAGAGTAGAGGTAAGAAGAAGAAGGATAACAGCCTAGACATATGCATTAAGACTCTAACTACTGAAATTAAGCGCCTAAAAAGACAGAATAATAGCACTATAAAGAAAGTAAAGAGAAGTAGAGATAAAGATACTACGTAAACATAAAACAACGCAATATCTACGCTAATTACTACACTTAGTTAGAAACGTAAAGGTAATATAGACAAATAATAGAAGTTACTAGAGAAAGATACTTACTCTAGTAGTAAAGAAGAATAAGAACTATATAGTAAAGGTAACAAGAATAAGAATAAAGAGCTCTAGTTAGCAAAACAACTTACGTTAGAAGAAAGGCTATAGCTCTAAGCTCTACTAAACGCAAGGTAAGTATACTATAGAAAGCTTATAACTATAATTTACGCAACTAATACGTAAGATAGAACAGCAGATAAACTGCAAGCTTAAATTAGAGTAGTAATAAAACACTACTAAGAGAACAAATAGTAGAAAGTAGCTAACTTCTTTAGATTTCTACTAAAAGACTTTAAGAATAACGCGCTTATAATACTACATTTATTATAGAAACTAATAGTTCTATTTACAGTATACTAACTAACAGAGGCCTATATACTTTATAAAAAAGAGCTATCTTTAGATAATAGTAGTATATTTAGAAATATAATAGGTATAAAAAAAATAAGATTAGCTATACTTATAATAATAATAGGGCATGCGTACTTTAAGAACTAGACTAAAGTATAAGAGAACTAATTAAAGAATAAAACTAGTTAATATAGAGCTAAAGACAACAGTTAAGAATAGTGCTCTATAACTAACTAATAGATATTTCTATATATATACATAGAAAACCCTTTAATACTAGAAGAGCTATAGTTAATAGTATCTATAGTAAGCAGATAGAGCTACGCACTAGCTGTATAGAAGGCTAAAATTATTACTATAGGCCTCTGCAAATCTAAATAGTACAACCTAAAAGACTCTCTTGCGCTCTATATCTACTTTATAGACAATACCTCCCTATAGAGTATAGGCGCACTAACAGCAGATAAAGAAATAGAAATAAAGATTAATCTGTAAGTTAAACAGCACCTTATAGCGTTTAACTAAAACGTTCTACTATATAAATTTATAAAGGACAGTAAGAAGTATATAGAGACAGTTCTATAGTATATCTAAGAACGCTATATGCTAAAAGTCTACTCAAATGCAACTACGCACTATCTAGTACTATCTACTAGCTAATTTATAATTGTATACAGCTACACAACATTAGTAAAACCTGTACTTAATAAATACTAAACTATAAGACTTATAACTATACACAAAATATTATTAAGAGGTAGTAAAGTAAGCGCAAAAGATACCTTTAATATTTCTAGCTACGTAGTAATACAAAGACGTATTATCTTTAATAAGTTTTATAACTATAAATCTAAGAATACTATTATAGGTAACTTATACAAGACTATTTAAATTAAGAACTATAATTATTAGTAGAAGGCCTAGGCCCTCTTAAGTATACTAATAGAGAAGAGTTTCTATAAAATACTTATTTTTATCTTCCTAGCGCTTAGCAGACTATAAGATAATAAGAACTTCTTAAACTAACACTATCTTACAGGCAAGAAGAATAACATAGATAGTTCTAAACTATTTACTACTACTAACCTTGTGTACGCAAGCATTAAGAAAGTTATAGATATAAAAGAGATAAGAAAAATAGTAAGCCTAGTTATAGTAAAGGGCTAGGACACCTACTTATGTAAAGTATAAGAAGAAGTTAAAAACGTGCTTAATTCTCTAGAGTACATAGCGCTTATAGCGTTAGAAAAGAAGATTATAGCAAGGTTTATACTGCGTTAAACTCTAGTTACGCAAGACCTATAGAGCTAGAAGATTTTAGGCATTAAAGGCAACTTCTTAACATTCTACTAGCTATGCTAAATAAATAACTTCTAATTAACTTTAGCTAACACAATAATAAGATGCAAGAGAGTTCTACTATAAAAAGAGCTAAGTAGCGTAGAAGCTAAAAGTATATGTATATTTAACTGCGCTAAGTTACAAAGTATTGCAATATTTCTAATACTAGCCTAGCTTAAGGCTGCGCTGTTTAAAAGTAAAAAAAGTAAGAAAACTAAGTAGTTTATATTAACGCATATCTAACAGCACTTCTAGCAGCTAGATAAAGAAATATTTACTAATAACCTTAACTTACTACTTATGTATAGTGCAAAGTACAAGGTAATTAAGCTAGAGGTCAAGAAGACCTATATTAAAACTAGACCTAATTCTAATTAGAAGAGCCTAGTAGGTAACTAAACAGTACTACGTAACGTTTAGGCTAAAATTCTTATTAGCTTATACAAACTATATGTGCAACTAGTACTCTAGATAGAGCTTTAAAAAAAAATTAGCAAAGATATAGTTCTTCTACTAAAAGAAAGAATACTAAAGTCTAAAATAGACGCTGTGTTAGCAAAATAAAAGGACTTAGACTTAACATTTATTTTAGTAGCGTTAATAGCGTTTACAAAAGCTATTACGCTAATTAAGGTAAATAAAGTTATAATTACAAAGCCTTAAGACAAATAGAGCACTTAAGATTAATTTATGTTTAGAGTATGTTAACTAGGCTAGCTAGCAGACATATATAAGGGTATTATTTTGTATAACTTAAAAAGTAATCTAAAAACAAAATTTCTAAAGAAGCAAAACGTAAAGATATTATTACGCAGTAGTCTATAAAGTATAACAACAGAAGAAGAAGAGATTAAGTAGGATTGTAATAAAGAAATCTCTATAAAGCTTAAGAGGCTAGTATAAATTAGGTAAATTAAGTAATAGAACTGCAGAGTATAGTACACTACTATGCAAAGCTATAGAATAAAAAACGCTTAAGTAGATATGTAGCCTAGTTCTAAAAGTATAAGAATATAAAAAGTATTATAAAAGAAGTATATATATAGACGTAACGCAAAATTAATTTAAAGTGCAAAGGTAGTATAGATTGGTAGTAAAACCTAAACTTAGTAATAGCGCTATTAAAGAAATTACCTTAGACTTAAACTATAGTTAGGTATAGTAAAAGACAGGCTACTAACTAGCAATATAGCTGTGCAGATAGTGCAAAGCTATATTAAATACAAGAACTATAAACTATTTTATAAAAGAGTTCTATAAACTAGGCTGCTAATAATAGTATACTAGGTATTACTATTATTACTTAGTACAGTAAAGCATAGTTAAAAACTATCTAGTAGCTATTAGTACAGTTGTGTTAACAGTGTCGCTAATATTGCAGATATTACTAACGTTATGTTTTCCTAACGTTTGGTAGTAAAAACTACTTGTTTCTAAAGTATAAGAGAAAAGATCTTAGCTAGATTATACATAGTTATAGCTGGTTAACTAAGAGCTGCATCTTTAATAATATTCTAACGTATTAATTAAGCCTAGTTAGAAGCAATCCTAGTAGATAGAGTGTCTAGAAAATTAGTAAGAGTAAGTTATTCTTCTATTTCTGTAACTTAGAACGCTTAAGCCTTTCTACAGATTACTTACTATTTGTTAAACTATTTTTCTAAAGTAATCCTGCTATACCTAGTCTTTTCTAGATAAGCTTAATATTGCTACCTAACTAGGTGTATAGTATTATTATCTGTTAGAGCAAAAGTGTGCTTAAGAATTCTAATTAGGGCTTAGAGCGTTATTTATAAAGAGTTAAGCATTTTAATTAAAGCTAGTGCTATTAGATTCTTGGCTACTGTTTAACTAATCTATTCCTAGACGTTGCTAAGCTTAGCTACTTGCCTAGTCTATTTTAACGTATTAACTTTATATTAGCAAACGTTTTCTTTGTAACTGCTAGAGGCAAGTTTGTAGGTAACTAGCTTTAGATTATATTAATTAGAAGCTTTATTGCAGATTTAAGTTTCTAGATTAGTAGCTCTAGGTAGTAGAGCAGAGACTAGTTATCTTAAAGCAGCTAGAAGCTCTAGATATTTAGGTTCCTAATTGTTAATTAGGAGCACTGTGTTGCTGTCTAGGTTAATCTAATCCTAGACTCCTTTGTTGCAAGTATAAAGCTAGAGCTATATAAACTAGTATAGCTAGTCTAACTAACTATTTAAAAGAACGTCTAGGCTAATCTTGTTGTTAGAATAGAAGTCTATAATTATTAGCTAGTTAGTTTAAGAAGAGTATTTAAAGAGAGTTTTAAAGAGTTTTAGAGTAATTGTTAATCTAGGTAGTACCTTAGCAATATAAGGTGCGCAAGAGGAATTAACACTATAGTCTTATAACGCTAGGGCTTATAACTATAAGAGCTAAGCAATACTATAGATTAAATTGTTATAAGTAAAAAGATTCTATTACTTATCCTATACTATGTAAAGATAGATTAGATTAAATACACTAAGCTAAGAGACAGCTTAATTAGTTAGTCTAATCCTAAAAGTGTTCTTACTTCCTTAGTAACATACTTAGGTATTATACGTAACAATCCTGTAATCTGCTAATTTATATACTCTGTTACACTTATACTATTAATCTTATTAAATAGGCGCTACTCTTTAGTAAGAATAAGAACGCGTATAATAATACTATTAAGTACGCTAACAACAAAGAGGCATTTATAGTAGTATAGTATAAGAATAGTACTTTTGGTACGCTTCTTTCTATAATTATATATATTAAAACACTATAGTAGTATACCTTATTTACTAAGAGCGTAAAGTTCTCTAATAATAACTTCTCTACTACTATATGCGTTAAGATACGTTAGGAAAATTTAAGATTAATCTGGCCAGCCTGATTGCTGCAACCCGCGGCGGCCCAACAGCAATACTGTCTACTAGACAATTTGCCAAAGTCGCCTCACTTACTTCTAGTCGCTAGCGACCTAACAGTAACCTAACAGCGACTTAACAGAGTCGCTAGAGTCGCTAGATCCAACAGAGTCGCTAATGTCGCCAATTTTACATATAGCTGTATTTTTATGATTACGTAAGTAACCTAAAAATACAAAATATAGAGCGGAATTCTCTCTTTAAAATGCACTATTCAGAATTTTTGTAGCTGCTCCGTTTATTGAGATATAGCGCGTTGAAGTTATAAACTTTTTTAAAAAAACTTTAAAGTACGTTTAACACAACAGATCTACGCACCTGCTATATAATATAATATAATAAAATGTTCTAGAGTAAAATCTGCACTTTAGTCACTATTTCTTTTATAAAAAATGAAATATATTATCTAGTTAAAGTGCTAGAGCTTTAGCGAAAACAGGCCTTGGCAAAGAATATTAAAAAGTTACAAACTTTACTGCTGTGCATCTTAGCAACTAGAGCAGCTATAAAAATTCTAAATAGTGCGTTTTAAAGAGGGAATTAAGCTCTATATTTTAGGTTTTTAGAATAATTACGTAATTGCGCGGGTAGGGCAGGTTAGTCTAGTAGATCAGGTGGATCAATTTGGGCGTTTTTGTCTAATTAGGCAGCTAGAACAAATAGGGGTAGCTAGGCACTGTAGACTACGGTTGAAAACTGTCTGGTCAACTGTTCTAACAATGTCGCTAATGTTGCAGATGTCGCTAACGTTGTGTTTTCCTAACGTAGGTAGCTACACACTATAAACATTAGATTCTAAGAGTTATAGTAGTTATATAAGAAGGCGCTACTAACTTTTCTACTATAACTATCTTGTATAGGTACACTATACGTTAGATAATATAATTAAAGCTCTTACTGCGCGCTGTAATTATATAGTACGTAATAGTAGTAATAAGTATAATTACTAGCGTAAAGATAAGCTAAGCTAGAGTATAGTAACGTGTTATAATAATAGTAATACTATCTGATATTAGATCTTTATAGCTTTAAAATACCTTTAATTAAGCAGTTTTATAATAGATATACTAATAATTCTAGTATCTAGTTGTAATTATAAGCAGCTCTTTAGTAAGCTTAGTAATCTACTTAAGCTAAAATAATAAGCTATTAGTAGTAAGTAACTTACTGCCTTCTAGCTTATATACTTATAGACCTAAGCTAGTTATATATACAAGCGCTTTAGTAACAATAGTAGTAATAGTGTAATTATTAACAATAACCTTATACGTAAGTATAGTATATAAAACTAGGTAGAGAGTAATTAGAGTAATACTTATAGTGTCTAGTAGCTGCTAGCTAATTAAAACACTAAAAATAGAGCGCTAATACTTGTATATACAAACGCTAAGACTTTTACTTAATATTTGTTAATTAAACAAATATATAAGCTCCAAAACACTAAATAAATAAACAAATATAAGCTGGGTGCCAAGCTTTACTGAACAAACAAATATGGGTGGCCATATTTGTTTGATTTGTTTGTTGCGGAGTCTGGCCTCATCGCGGGATCATGGTCACTTCAATCTTATTGTACTTGTCCAAAGGCTAAAAAGAATTTGTCGAAACCCGGGAGAATAAGTGTGGTCTCCTATCTCAAACATCGTGCAAGGCTGGGTTAAAAGGAACCAGAGACGGAAGCCAGACAAGAATGCGACCAGGGCAGTCATAAAGACCTCAAGAATTTGTCGGTCACGTGGGGCAGGTTCAAGTTCAAGATCACGACAATTGTTCTCGGGTGTGACAAGTATTTGGACCCAGATTCGTACTTGTACCAGCGGCATCAGATACTCGATGAAGCGCTCGATGATGACCGCCTACTTACATCGATACCGGACGCTATACATGTTTTCAATTCGCAAATTTGGGTTGCTGAACGCGCTGAATATTTGCCGCCCATGATGCAATGGGGAGGCGCGAAGGCGAAGAACATCGCAAGGATAGACAATGCCGCCTGCCAAGAAACAAATATCTTCAGAGACGTTATGATGGACATATCTCTGTTTTTATCGATCTCGAGTGTCGAACGCAGCTTCTTGAAATTTGGTCAGTTGTCGAACAGAAAGTATGCATCTTGGCGTCATGTAGCTTCCTCGCCTGCTCATACTCGGGCCCAACGGTTTCTTCGTAAAATCCTAAAGGATTGCCCTTCGCACGGGCTTGTTGCTTGCAATAACGACGGAGTCGCCGTTGGGCCCGAGTACGGATATTGCTACCGGCAGCGTTCATCCCTGATACTTTTCATTGTGAAACTTTTGAGAAGTCATGTTGCAGAAGCTGATGGAGTTCAGGAAGAAGCCTGATATCTCCTGACGGTGGTAACTAGCCTCCATGATGGCCGAAAAAGTGCGAGCACGATGTCCATATGGGATCTGGACGAGCATGGCACAATTACACGACCAACCCCAGGGAAAGCAGAGTGCAATCTGAGTACTGGAGGCGCATGATCAAGGCATCAACAGTTTGGCTACCAAACACAACACACGCGCAAAGAGATGGAAAGCTGGGTCGGTTGAGAGCATGGACGCCCCTGCTCTCCACGACACCACAAGGTCTTCACGTCTTCGTTCTGCAAAGGTGACCAACTCCGGCGAAAAGTCTTTAGCGATCCAACCTTGATACGTCCCTTGTACATGCTATTGCTCTGTTCCAGATTGCGCACTGCCTGCAAGCCATCATCTCATATACTAAGCTCAATTCTTCCTAACCCTCCATTCACGCCTGCATCATACCGACTCCCAAGAGGCAAAATATTGGACATCTTCTAACCCCTAGCGCACATTAATCTTTCCAAATATATGGACGGAACTTACCAGAGCATAAGGAAGGTTTCAGCATCCAAACCACCTGACCAACCCCAACGCCATTGCATAAAGACCAGAGAAGCGGCAAAGAAAATTTTTCCATCATACATCAGGAAGAGCAGCAGAATGCTGCGGCAGGAGGGGAGTATACAAAGTGCCGCATACTCCACAGGAGCCTAGGAGTTCTAAATCACGGTCAAGCTCCAACGAGATATCCGATTACACGAGAACATATAACACCATATTGGCAAATACGAGGAGAGGTGTTAGGATTCTTTAATCAATAAAAGGCGGTAAAATAGCCTTCGTAATGATCGAAAACGCGCGACTACGATGCTCCGAGGGAACTGGGATCTTCATGGACGACATGATCCGGCTCGTGCGCAGCCTCGAAACTAAGGAGTATTTTGGTATGGTTAGCCTCTTTATAATTAAGAGATTACAGCAGCCTAGATCGACGACGACACTTATAAAGAAAGGCGCTGCAAAAATGCATAGTTGCACACAACTGCAGCAATTGAAGCTTTAGCCAACGCAGGCCTACTAAGCCTAACTCTATTGCTTATACAACTAGTAGGATACGCAAAGACTATAAATACTTCTACTAAAATCTTCTGTTATAAAAAGACTCTATAATAAACAAATGACTTAAATATTAATAGCTATTTTACTAAACAAATTAGATATAGAAGTTATAATATTTATAAGTATTTACTATAAGAGGGCTAACTCTTAGAGTAGTTACCAAAATATAAAGATTATAAATTTGATACCTATAGCTAATACTAGGTCCTAGGGACTTTATAGTAGCTATCTAGACCCTAAAGGTTCTAGTCTAGAGTAGTATTTAGGTTCTAGGCTCTAGACCTTCTATAGTGCTCTAGTACAAAAGATACTAGAGTCTTTTATTCTAGGGCCTAAGGTTTTTACATAACTAAGAGATTTTCTAGGTAGTAGCCTATTATAATATTTCTCTACTCTAGCGCTAATATAAACAGACTACCTATTATACTAAAACAAAAACAACTTTACTTAAAATAATAGTTCTATATTCTTAACTTTCTTTTTAGAAAGTACTATATACTACTTTAAGCTTTGTATTCTATATAGTAATCTATACCTTACCTCTTCTAGTGTATTAGTATATTTTCTACTTTACCTTATTATTCTTAGTAATACTAGCCTTTTTATACCTCTTTTCTAGAAAGCGCGCTTATAGTAAGAGTTCTACTATAATAAGTCTAACCTATTCTGTTATATCTAGCCTTATTACTTATAGTAATAGAAGCTACCTAATATTATTATTAAGAGCGCACTTAACCTACTATACTATCTAGCCTATATAATTCTTTAGCTTAAGAGTAAAGATTAAAAGTATAAGATTACTCTTATAGAGTTAACTTACTCTAGCTATAAGGTTAAGTATATTACCTATAGGCCTATAAGTTATTCTAGTCTTCTTATCTTACTTATTCTTATTCTTATTTTTTCTTAGGTACTAGACGTTCTTAAGATTGCAATTATCTTGCTTTAAGACGCGCTAGCTATTAACCTTAAGCTTAAGAAGCTATTAACTAGGTATTCTATAGCTAGTCTTTACTCTAGTTTTATTAAGAAGTTATAGGCTACCTAGGCAAAGTTATAGAGTAGTAATAAGTCTAGCTACTAGAGCTTTACGCGTAAAGTTCTAGAACTTAATACTCTAGTAGATATCTATAGCCTTCTCTAGTAGGTTATTACTAAGTAGAATTATCCTAAGAAGCGTATTATAGCTCTTATAGATACTATTTTCTAAGTTAAGAAGTATGTAAGTTTCTACTCTTCTTACGCTTTATATAATATTCTAGTAATATTTTTCTTTAGACTTATAAGGCTATATACTAGATTGCTAACTTAGGCTACTAGCTTAGCTAAGTTAATATTCTTTTCTAAAATAGTAATATAGTTATTTACTATCTTAACGTAATTAGCTTCTAAATTTATAGTATCTAGCTCTACTCTTGTAAGAATACTAACGTTACCTTTAGTAATATACTTACACTTAAGTATAAAGCTATTATTTAAGTTAATATTAATTATAAAAATAGCTACTCTAGTTTGTAGTATCTTCTAGCGTAGTATATTTTATATTATAGTAGCTAGCTTCTATAGTAATAGAATATATTACTATAGTAACTATCTTCTATAGTAATAGAATATATTACTATAGTAACTATCTTCTATTTCTTTATTATAACTAACCTCTTCTTATATACTACTATATTCTAACTAGTTACTAGAATACCTAGGTCTATTCCTAGGATTCTTCTTAGAGTTTTTAGGTATTATACTTTTCTTTCTATCTTATTCTACTAGTTCTTTTCTATCTAGCTTAGTCTAGCTCTTAGATTTTAGCTTTCTTTAGCTAGGTACCTATCCTGCGCTATATCTAAGCTTAAGTTATACTCTAGCTTCTAGTAATATTATTAGAGTAGTAGCTAACCTATTTCTTTTCTTTAGGTTATCTATTTTATAATAGATTGCCTTTCTATAAACTACGAGTTTATATAGGCGCTTAGTTCTATTCTTTTTTAAATTAAGCCTAAGATATAGTATTAATAGTTATTTTTCTAGTTTTCTAGTTTCTCTTTACTTAAACTCTCTTCTAAGAATATTCTAATAGTAGGTTTCTTATTCTAGTCTAAACTTAGCTCTTAGTGTCTTAGTATAAGTTTATTTAAAGAAGTTATATTAGTACTCTAAGTCTTCTTATATCTAAGGCCTAGGCTTAAGCTAGAATTATAACAGATATAAGATATCTTTCTAATCTCTTCTATAGCCTACACTTAACTCTTCTCTCTTCTACCTTTTTTCTATCTACTTCTATAAGTAGTTTAGGATATCTATTAAAGCCTTTTTCTTAGAGGCTTTCTAAGTATACTACTATTATCCTAGTTTTTAGCTTATTTTCTATATAGCTATTACTATAAGGCTATAGTGTCTTTATATTTTCTCTAGGTTTCTATATAGGTTCTATATAAACTACCTATTTAACTAAGTACTAAATTTATAATTCTTAACCTTATTTCTTTTATTAGTCTACTATAATCTCTTTAACCTAGTATTTCTTACTTTTAGCGTTACTATAGTTAACTATAGTATCTAGCTACTAGTTATTAGACTTTTAATATAGAAGTAGCGTTAGGAAAATACAACGTTAGCAATATCTATAACATTAGCAACACTGTTAATATAACTATACTACTAGCTACTAGATAGTTCTTAACTATGCTCTGCTGTGCTAAGTAATAACAGTAATACCTAGTATACTATTATTAGTAGCCTAGTTTATAGAACTCTTTTACAAAATAGTTTATAGTTCTTGCGTTTAATATAGCTTTGCACTGTCTGCACAACTGTGTTACTAGTTAGCAGCCTATTCTTAACTGTGCCTAACTATAGTTTAAGTCTAAAGCAATTTCTTTAATAGCGCTATTACTTAGTTTAAGTTTTGCTGCAAATCTACACTATCTTTGCACTTTAAATTAATTTTGCGTTACGTCTTTATATATACTTCTTTTACAATACGTTTTATATTCTTATACTTCTAGAACTAGGCTACGTATCTATTTAAGCGTTTTTTATTCTATAGCTTTATATAGTAGTGTACTATACTCTGTAGTTCTACTGCTTAATTTACCTAATTTACACTAGTCCTTTAAGCTTTATAGAAATTTCTTTATTACAATTCTACTTAATCTCTTCTTCTTCTATTATTACACCTTATAGACTACTACGTAACAATATCTTTATGTTCTACTTCTTTAGAACTTTTGTTTCTAGATTACGTTCTAGGTTGTACAGAATAATACTCTTGTATACGTCTGCTAGCTAGCCTAGTTAATATACTCTAAACATAAATTAGTCCTAAGTACTCTATTTGTCTTAAGGCTCTGCAATTATAACTTTATGTGCCTTAATTAGCGTAATAGCTTTTGCAAACGCTATTAACGCTACTAAAATAAATGTTAAGTCTAAGTCTTTCTATTTTGCTAATATAGTGTCTATTTTAGACTTTAGCATTTCTTTTCTTAGTAGAAGAACTGTATCTTTGCCAAATCTTTTTAAAGCTCTATCTAGAGTACTAGTTGCACACATAGTTTGTATAAGCTAATAAGAATTTTAGCCTAAATGTTATGTAGTACTATTTAATTATCTACTAGGCCTTTCTAATTAGAATTAGGTCTAGTTTTAATATAGGTCCTTTTAGCTTCTAGCTTAATTGCCTTATACTTTGCACTATATATAAGTAGTAAGTTAAGGTTATTAGCAAATATTTCTTTATCTAGCTGCTAGAAGTGCTGTTAGATATGCGTTAATATAAACTACTTAGTTTTCTTACTTTCTTTGCTTTTAAATAGCGCAGCCTTAAGCTAGGCTAGTATTAGAAATATTATAATACTCTGTATCTTAGCGCAGTTAAATATGTATACACTCTTAGCTTCTACACTGTTTAGCTCTTCTTATAGTAGTACTATCTTATATCTTGTTATTGCGTTAGCTATAAGCAATTAGAAGTTATCTATTTAGCATAGCTAGTAGAATATTAAGAAGTTGCCCTTAATACCTAAAATCTTCTAGCCTTATAAGTCTTGCGTAACTAGAGTTTAACGTAGCATAAACCTTACTGCAATCTTTTTTCCTAACGCTATAAGCGCTATATACTTAGAAGAATTAAGTATATTTTTAACTTCTTCTTATGCCTTAGATAAGCAGGTGTCCTAGCTCTTTGCTATAGCTAGGCCTAATATCTTTCTTGTCTCTCTTGTATCTATAATTTTCTTAATACTTACGTATATAAGGTTAGTAGCAGTAAACAGTTTAGAACTATCTATATTATTTTTCTTACTTGTAAAACAGTACTAGTTTAAGAAGTTCTTATTATCTTGTAGTCTGCTAAGCGCTAGAGAGATAAAAATAAGTATCTTATAGAAACTCTTCTCTGTTAGTGTACCTAAGAGAGCCTAGGCCTTCTACTAATAACTATAGTTCTTACTTTAAATAGTTTTGTATAAGTTGCCTATAATAGTGTTCTTAGATTTATAGTTATAGAACTTGTTAAAGATAATACGTCTCTATATTACTACGTAGCTAGGAATATTAAGAGTATCTTTTGCACTTACTTTACTACCTCTTAATAATATGTTGCGTATAGTTGTAAGTCTTATAGTTTAGTATTTATTAAGTACGCGTTTTACTAGTGTTGTGTAGCTATATACAATTATAAATTAGCTAGCAGATAGTACTAGATAGTGCGTAGTTATATTTGAGTAGACTTTTAGTATATAGCGTTCTTAAATATACTATAGAACTATCTCTATATACTTCTTACTATTCTTTGTAAATTTACGTAGTTAAATGTTTTAGTTAAACGCTATAAAGTGCTGTTTAACTTATAGATTAATTCTTATCTTTATTTCTTTATCTGCTATTAGTGCGCCTATACTCTATAAGAGAGTATTATCTATAAAGTAGATATAGAGTATAAGAAAGTCTTTTAGGTTGCACTATTTAGATTTGCAGAGGCCTATAGTAATAATTTTAGCCTTCTATGCAGCTAGTGTACAGCTCTATCTACTTACTATAGATACTGCTAACTATAGCTCTTCTAGCATTAAAGGGTTTTTTTTGTATATATATAGAAATGTCTATTAGTCTATTATAGAGCACTGTTCTTAACTATTATCTTTAGCTCTATATTAACTAGTTCTATTCTTTAATTAGTTTTCTTACACTTTAGTCTAGTTCTTAAAGTGTATATGCTCTATAATTATTATAAGTACAGCTAATCTTATTTTTCCTATACCTATTATATTCTTAAATATACTGCTATTATCTAAAGATAGCTCTTTTTTGTAAAGTATATAGGCTTCTGTTAGTTAGTATACTAAAAATAGAACTGTTAGTTCTTATAATAAATATAGTATTATAGGCGCGTTATTCTTAAAGTCTTTTAGAAGAGATCTAAAGAAGTTAGCTGCTATTTACTATTTGTCCTCTTAGTAGTGTTCTATTACTACTCTAATTTAAGCTTATAGTTTATCTACTATTCTGTCTTATATATTAGTTGCGTAGATTATAGTTATAGGCTTTCTATAGTGCACTTACCTTGCGTTTAGTAGAGCTTAGAGCTGTAGCCTTTCTTCTAACGTAAGTTGTTTTGCTAACTAGAGCTTTTTATTCTTATCTCTGTTACCTTTATTATACTCTTCTTATTCTTCTTTACTACTAGAGTAAGTATCTTCTTCTAGTAACCTTTATTATTTTTCTATAGCACTCTTATATTTTTGTCTAAGTGTAGTAATTAGCGTAGATGTTACATTGTTTTATGTTTACACAGTATCTTTATCTCTACTTCTCTTTACTTTCTTTATAGTGCTATTATTCTACTTTTCTAGGCACTTAATTTTAGTAGTTAGAGTCTTAATACGTATGTCTAGGCTGTTATCTTTCTTCTTCTTACTTCTACTCTATCTGTTAAAGTGTTTGCTACTATTTGCTTTAGGTTCTGTTAATAGTTTATAGGCTAGGTCTACTAGCGCTCTTATTATCTTTTGTTATTTATAGTTGTTATCTTTAGTGTTATTATTAAGCTCTAAGCAGAGGCGCCTTTGCCTTTTGTCTCTAGTAGCACCTACTAGGTTTATAATATTGCTGTTGCTACCTAAAACAAAGTATACTATATTATATAGTTAGCTATTATTATTTATATACTATTCTAGGTTGTATTACTACTAGGCTTAACTTTATCTTGTACTAGAGTTTAGTATTTAATTGTAACGCTCTTAAGGCTTCTTATCTTAACATATAAGTTAATAGTTACAGCTAGATTATTATTGTTAGTAATTAAGCGTAGCGCTAACGCATTAAATATCTTTAAAGTTCTAACTATATACTAGTCTATAAATTTTAGTTATAATAGGTGTTTAACAAGTGCACTGTATTTAAGATGTTATAGCTTTATCTTAAAGTTACTATCTTTAAGCTGCTATTAACGTACAGCTATTATTAGCCTTAAAAGTAGAAAGGTCTAGGCAGTTTAATAATGTACGCTATCTATAATATAGATATTAACATTATTAAGTAACAGTTTAGTTGTTATTACAGTAAGGCCTATTAGGTAGGTTACTAAAGCAGTAGAAGAACTTAAGACTACTAATACTAACTACGTGCGTTCTAGTTCTAAGTTTACAGGTGTTAGCTATCTTTCTTTATATTTAGCTTTAACTTTGTTACTATAGTCTTAAATTTCTAAGATTATCTTCTTCTATATAGCGCTAGCTATTACCTTATAGAATTCTCTTAGTATACTACTATTAGTTAGTCTAAGATATATAGTATACTTAAGCTATTTATCTATTATTAGGCTGCGCATTATCTTTAGGTAGTTAGCCTATAGGTATACCTATTTAATCTTGTTATATGTGTTCTTGTGTTAGATAAAATCTGTTATCTCTTTAACTTATATGCGCTAGTCTACTATATTAATATTATAGCCTATTCTTATAATTACCTATAATATATTATTAGTAGTTATTATCTTTGTATTACTTATATACTATTTATTTAAATAAGGTAGCTACTACTTATACTTATTATTGCGTTCTTATAACGCGCGCATTATATAATATGTTATATATAATAGTTAAGAATAGTGTAGGTAAGTATAAGAATAGTAGAATAGCTATAGCTTAGTTAGCGTATATAGGTGTACTTATGTTATATACTTACTTGTAATAGTATTATAATATATAGCGTAGTGTAGTAAATATAATATAGAAAATTACGTATATTTATATTATAGTACTATTGTTATTAGTATATAGTTATAGTGCGTTTATTATAGTAACGCAGTATTATATAGTTATAGAGGTAGGTTAAATTATAGGTGCAAGTAAAAGTAAGTAGAGTTTTATCCTAGTATTATATAGCCTCTTACCTAGCGCTAACGCGTTATATTATATCTTTAAGGTAAGTAAAGGTATATTCTAGGAGAGCGCCTCTTACTATATATTATTCTTAGTGTAGCACTATACAGTACTATATAGTACTGTATAGCACTAAGTAAAATTCTTACTTTCTAAGTTTTTGTATTATAGTGTAGGCAACTTACCTCTTGTATATTATAGTAGTAGCACTCTTTTTAGTCTAGTAAGCAAACTTAGCTAAACCTACTAGTGCTATTATAGTAGACAGGTTATACTAAAACCTTAGTTCTCTTACAGTAGCACTATACTCTACTATCTATAGCTCTATATAGTATAATAATGTTTGTTAAACAGTTATTACCTTATTCTAAGTAGCTAGTAATATATATATACCTTCTATAGTTGTAGGTTTATAGTATTACGTTTAATAGTTTATATCTATTTCTTTAGTGTAGTAGGTATAACTACAGGACTCTAGCCTTAGTAAAAACACATAATAAGGCTATATTAGAAGGTTTAAGTTGTATGCTAGCGTCTAGCAGTTTATATAGAATTATAGAGAAGTTTTTAATACATCTATAGTTCTGTTAGCAAGAGAAACTATCTATTGCCTTCTATTTTTTTGTATTATGTTATTCTATTATAATTCTATATTATCTGTTAGTGCATCTAATGCCCTAGACTGTGTGCTATTAGCGTAGATAGTAGTTAACAAATCTCTATAGTGTACGTAGCTTGCAGCTAGCAAAGAAGTGTATAGTAGCCTGCTTTTATTATATATTTTAATGTTAGTTTAAGATATTTATGTTTTTAACTAAATAATTCTGCTTTACGTTCTATAGATTTGTTTATAAGGAGATTAGGTTCTTCTTTTTAACACTAAGTTTGCTATTAGTATAGTAGTATTCTCTTGTTTAGGTATTCTTTCTTAGTATTAGTAACTAATATTACAAAGTGTGCAGTACGTAGTATCTTATAAAGAATACTATTATTATTTGTTATCTTGTGTTCTTGTATAATAGCCTATCTCTTATTAACATATCTTGTAGTGTAGTATTTCTACTTAGTGCTAGTATACTAGAGTGCTTAACTTTCTACGCTACTATTCTGCCTAGATATTACTATGTATATATAATTTCTTAACAACTCTACTCTTTTAGTTGCATAGATTATATACTACTGCTTTAGATTATTAATCTAGTCTTTAGCTTAACATAGTTAGTGCTAAGTAATTATTCTTTAATTTTAGTATATACTAGGCTAATATTATCTAGTTATTTTGGTTAATGCGCTAGCTTAAATACTAGAGATTATTAGCCCTGTAAGATAATTTATGTAATAGCTATTCTTATTTTAGTTAAGTATAGTATTGTTACGCTTTTTTAACTCTAACTATACTATAACATTACTTATAGTTTTTATACTTATATATAGCCTAGTGTTATCTTATTTTAGGTATATAGTATTCTTGTATTTACATTAGCGTAGTCTTACTACCTAGTTATGTATACCTTTTTAGCGTCTGTCTTACAGCTCTATAGCTACGTTAGGAAAATTTAAGATTAATCTGATCAGCCTAATCGCCGCGACCCGCAGCAGCCTAACAGCGATACTGTCTACTAGACAATTTGCCAAAGTTGCCCCACTTACTTCTGGTCGCTAGCAAGTCGCTGGCGAGTTGCTAGCAACCTGACAGTGTCGCTAGTGTCGCTAGTGTCGCTAGTGTCGCTAATGTTGCTAATTTTACTCACGTGACTGTATTGCTGTATTTTTATGATTACGTAAGTAACCTAAAAATACAAAATATAGAGCGGAATTCCCTCTTTAAAATGCACTATTCAGATTTTTTTTAGCTACTCTAGTTATTAAGATATAGCGCGTTGAAGTTATAAACTTTTTTAAAAAAACTTTAAAGTACGTTTAACACAGTAGATCTTAACGCCCACACTATAATATATTACATTAAAATAGTTCTGAAGTAAAATCTACACTTTAGTTACTATTTCTTTAAAAAAAAATATAATATATTATCTAGTTAAAGTGCTAGAGCTTTAGCGAAAACAAGCCTTGGCAAAGAACATTAAAAAGTTACAAACTTCACTGCCGTGCATCTCAGCAACTAGAGCAGCTATAAAAATTCTGAATAGTGCGTTTTAAAGAGGGAATTAAGCTCTATATTTTAGGTTTTTAGAATAATTACGTAATCGCGCGGGTGGGGCAGGTGGGTCCAGTAGATCAGGTGGATTAATTTGGGCGTTTTTGTCTAATTAGGCGGCCAGAACAAATAGGGGTAGCTAGGCACTGTAGACTACGGTCGAAAACTGTCTGGTCGACTGTTCTAACAATGTCGCCAATGTCGCGGATGTCGCTAACGTTGTGTTTTCCTAACGTATCTATTTTATAGTTACCTATTATAGTACTTTTAGCTTGTTAATATATTACCTATTATTTGTAGTAAACTCTTACTAACCTACGTACGCCTGCAATTAATCTATTATATCTGTTACTTTGTAGTATAATAGTCTAGAAAGTAATAGTACTTTATAGTTCTTCTTTATCTTATTTAGGCTATATATTGCAATAATATAGTCTAAGAAGTAGGCTAGATCTTTGTAGTTAGGATTGCGCTCTTTAGGTAACTTAATAAAGCTCTTAATATCTATACTATTAATAACGCGCATATCTTTAAGCTAGTTAACTAAATTATTAAGCTTAAAGTAGATCTTTTAGAAGTTATCTATATATAGCTGTAGGCTGTAGTATATGTTTAGATATGTTAAGATCTACTAGCTACTGCGTATAGTCTTAGCTCTTATCTTATTATACTACGCGTAATATCTTTAGTAAATAGCGTAGATAATATCTATTATCTTAGTAAAATATTTACTTATTATACTTTTCTTTACTACAAAGTGTAGGAAATAGGCGCAGACTTTAGCCTTCTATGCGCAAGTAATACCTTAGTCTATTAGCTAGTATAGTGTTGTACTACTTACAGGCAAAAATATAACTCTGTTATATTAGTAAGTATTATAACTTCTATTACTATAATAAGCCTATAGTATATTAACACTATATATACTAAACGTTCTGCAGCAATTAGCAGCTTATCTAAAGCTCTGCTACTGCGTGTTTATAAGGTAGGAACCTGTTAATTAGTAATAATACTTGTCTGTTTATGCAGTTATCAAACTACTTTAGCTATTCTAGTATAATATTAGTGTCTATCTAGGTAGAATTATTGTCCTAATAGATATAACTAAGACTATAGATATTTAGGTTCTTCTTACTATCTATATAAGTTGTGTAGTTTAAGAATTCTATAAACTATAGAAGTACTTAGTCTAAGCTATCTATATTTATACACAGTACACTAGTTATATACTCTCTATCTAGTCTAAGTCTAGCTTCTAGATTATTTGCTAACATATATTAAGGCAAGTGTTTCTAGTATATGCTAGCCTTGTCTATGTTATATAAATTCTTAGGCGCGTATCTACTTACTACGTTGCAAATCTCTTCTATTATAAGCTTATTATCTTTAATTATTATACTGCTATAGTTACCTACTATTTTTACAAACTGTTTCTATAACTACACGCTATATTATTATTTATATATAGTAAGCTATCTGTTATTAAACTCTAGTATTTTACATCTATTGTATTTAGGTAGCTGTTACTAAAGTTAATATATAGTTTTGCAAATTATGTTGTTAGTAATATTAACGTAGGCTGCCTGCAACTCTATATACTAGTTATTTAGAGCTGCCTTAAGAGTTTTCTATTACAAACGCCTATTATGCGCGTAATTATAGCTAGTGTATTTAGTTTTATTACTATCTAGGTATTCTTGCGTTATTAGAAGAATATTAATTATATTATTTAGTTGCATATTGTAGTAAAAGGCTCTAGTAGCCTATATAGTAAGTTATTATAGTGTTAAATATAGAAATAATACCTTATGTTTGCAAACCTTAACATATTCTGTAACAGTCTAAGCATAACTATATTACTAGTTAAGTATTAGACCTTAACCTATCTATAAACCAGATAATATAGGCTTAAAGTTGTAGTAGTAGAATAATAGAAGAAACTAAATATATTTATAAAAAGTAATCTACTATCTAATATAGTAAAGATAATACACTTGCGTATACTAATACTCTAGTAGCTACTTATAGCATTTAATATAAAACAAAATCTAAGTTTAGCCTTAAACTTATACTAGTATAATTGTAGCACCAATTAGTTACTCTAAGTGCCTATTGCAATAAATAGCTTACAATTAACGCTAATAGTACTCTTTAGTAGATAATAGTTATAGATAGTGCAACGCAACTATAGCTGCTAGCTATTTAAGAAGCCTACTATAGTAGTAGGTTACGTGCAGCACTAGTAGTATTTTCTAGTATACAATAGTTACTAATAGTGTAGCGTAACTATAGCTACTAGCTATTTAAGAGGTCTGCTATAGTAGTAGGTTGCGTACAGCACTAGTAGTATTTTCTAGTAGATAATAGTTACTAATAGTGCAACATAACTATAGCTACTAGTTATTAGAAGAGCCTACTATAGTAGTAGGTTGCGTGCAGCACTAGTAGTATTTTCTAGTAAATAATAGTTACTAACAGTACAACGCAACTATAGCTACTAGTTATTAGAAGAGCCTAATTGTAGATATTAATACGTTTAAGGTGTTTACTACCTTATGTACTATATATAAGATTTATAAAGTATTACGTATTACTTCTTATATATATTCTTTTCTACTAAGCGCCTCTAAGACAAATAAAGGCAGGCCTATTGTTTTAATTTATATAGGTGTTCTTTAAGGTCTTAGCTATGCCTACTAGTATAGTAGGTATCCTTTTTGTTAATAGCTAGCAGTATCTAAGTATAGATAAGTTTAATACGCGTAACTTCTTTGCGTTAGTAGAAGTTCTTAAAGCTGTAATAAAGCTTAGTAATAATAGAAGACTTAATATTATGTAAGTTATAGTTAGAATATCTTAATATCTAGATATTAGATTACTACTTATAGAGTCTAATAGAAATACATTATATATAGTATAAGAGAAGTTATAGATACTTAGGTAGGCTTTACTGTTAAAGAGCTTAATAAGAGTGCTAGGATAGAGAAGTTCTAATAAAGAACTGCAACTTAAAGTTATCCTTAATTTTTGCCTATAACAATATATAGACAAAAGCATGTAAATTGCAGTTATATCTCTAATATCTTCTAGTTACCTAATAGTATAAGAATTACGTTCTTAAGTTAGGCTAAGTTGTTAATGTGCGCACTAGAATACTATTATAGCTATTGTTATAGAAATCCTTGTTGTTAAATATATTATAAGGTATCTTAGTTAAGTAATAGTATTACAGGATATAACAAAGTTATTGCAATAATAGCGCTCTTATATTAGGCTAAGTTGTTAATATACGCACTAGGATGCTATTATAGCTATTATTATAGAGATCCTTGTTATTAAACACGTTATAAGGTATCTTAGTTAAGTAATAGTATTATAGAATGTAACAAAGTTATTGCAATAATAGTACTCTTATATTAGGCTAAGGTATTAATGTATATACTGGGATACTATTATAGCTATTGTTGTAGAGATCTTTGTTATTAAATACGTTATAAGGTATCTTAGTTAAGCTACAACATCTAAATAGCTACTAAAGAGTCTATTTAGAACATAAATTTACTTCTATGCTAGTAGGCTAAGAAGTAGCGCAGGTGTAGTGCTAAGAACATAGTAAAGCTTAGTTCTAAATTTTTAAACTACATAAACATATAGACATAATAGGTATAGTTTTAGTTTTATAAGAATAAAAATATAATAAAGAATTAAGTCTTTTAGACTTAAAAGGAATATATTAACAAAGATAGTAATATTAAATTAAAAGTATAAGTTACGTGTTAAGAAGTAGCTGCATATATAACCTACACGTAGTTTATTTTATATATTATAGACGCAGCTCTTAGTCTTATAATAGATAAAAATAATATAATATTCTGTATATGTTTTAACAAAAGACTATTACCTTAACCCTAAGACTAGAGACATATAGGTAAATTTATCTCTAGTTTTAAGGTTAGAAAAATATAAGGAGGCGCAAGTGTATAATAGATAAAAATAATATAAAGTTTTATATATTTTTTAACAAAAGACTATTACTTTAACTCTAAGACTAGAGATATATAGGTTAATTTATCTCTATTTTTAAGATTAGAAAAATATAAGAAGGCGTAAGTATATAATAGATAAAAATAATATAAAGTTCTATATATGTTTTAACAAAAGACTGTTACCTTAACCCTAAGACTAGAGATACATAGGTAAATTTATCTCTAGTTTTAATATTAGGAAAACGTATATATAGTAAGAGGTAGAAGGTAGCTAGCTAGTAAGGCTATTATATGCTCTATTAGCGCTAATAGTTTAAGAGTAAGCAGCACGTAAATACGTTTAATATATAGTAGTTTGTTAATAGTATTTGTTACTATTTAGCTCTTATTATATTTGTATATTATAGTAAGTTAGAATAGTAGTCTCTAGTAGACAACTATTCTATACTATGCTAGAAAAAGAATATAAATTGGATCTGTAGGCATTTTAAAACTAAATAAGATTAAATATACTAGCTGCTTAGAATATTAGTTAACACTGTATATAAATTATACTTATTATTTTCTACTATTAAGTAATTACCTACGCCTGTTACTAGTCTTACCTATAGTATATATAGTATACTATTCTACCTACTTCTATCTATACTAAGCCTAGCTACCTTAGTACAGGTTGTATACTAGGCTGCTAGAGCTACTAGTCTATTTTTTTTATACTTTTAAACCTTATACATATCTACTTGTAGTTATACTTATCTTTTTATACATTTGGGTTCTACTATATATATTCTAAACGCGCAGTAACTTACTTATTCTAGAGTGTTAATATTTTCTAGTACAAGAATTATTATTAATATTAATCTCTATTAAGCTATATTAGCTAGCCTAACTAACCTAGTTGTTAATAAGCAAGCACTAGTGCAATAACGTAATAGTTGTTAGTGTAATAAGAAATATAGAAGAAAAGAAAAATATTAGTTATTATACCTACAACTATTAGCATAGATCTGTATATAAGTTAGGTAACTATTAGCTATAGTAGACTTTAGTAGACTATAGTAGACAATAGACTGTACAGTATAGAATAGATGCTACTAGTAACTACTCTAACACTACGTAACTAATATTAATACTGTTTTTATATACTTAGTCTTCTTATACCTAAACTATAGAGTTATATATAAGTAAATTAGTAATAGATTATATATATATACTATGTAGCTTTTACACTAAGACGTACACAAGACTTGTTAAATATAGTACCTAATGCTAGACGTGTTACTCCCTGCTAATTAATAATATACTAGTTATAACTCCTAATACTACAATATAATAGCACAACTCTAATAGCTATAACGTAATAGATGCTACTATAGACAACGCAGCACCTGTTTTATACAGCAACACCTTATGTAAACGCAACTATACTCTAGCTAAAAATAAAGTAAAGAAGTAGATAGGCCTAATATTAGCGTCTATATAAGGATAGAATAAGCTGTTTAAGACAGTAAGTAGATAGCACGCTAGTAAACTAGTTAGTTTAGAATTAGCAGACGCAAAGCAGTAGGCTACACGCAGCTAAATAGTATATATATACTAACACTAATAAGAATAATATAGTAGAGTCCTTTAGTTTACTTTTTACACTAGCGTTTGCATTGTAGCTGTAAAGGATAAAATGCACATTAGGTAACGTTAATAGCCTCTTTACTAATACACAGCTATATAAGCTATATTTATAGCTATAGTTCTAATTAAGGCTCTAATAGTAATAGGCTATGTTAAACATTTAATCTAGGCTATAAGATAACTTATAGATATATAAGAATGTTGCGATTATATCTAGGTTATTAAACCTCTAACCTAACTAATATATATTTATATACTAAAATATTATATTATAGATTACCTTTATACTTAGTTATTGCCTATTTGCTAACAAGATAGTTTACGCACCTAGCTGTTTATTTACAGGCATACCTAATAATCCTATAAGAGTGTATTATAAACTATACTTAGAAGATTAGTAGTAGTTAATATAACAGCGCTTGCTAGATAGTGTAACTCTTATACTAGTTATACTAGTAGTAGACAAAATATAGTTATCTATAATATCTAGCAACGTAGTAGCATAGCTAATATATGTTACTATTAGAAATCTTAACTATAAGGTATAATAACGCAGAACAACACCTAGAACACTACTAGCTAGATTTATTCTAATAGCTAAGCTTCTAGACTCTATTCTAAAGATTAAAGTATATAATTACTGTATAGGCAAACTGTTGTTGCGTAAGTACTAACTATAGCGTTAATAACAGGAAGTTACTATAAAAGACAAAAGCTAACTAGTAACTGTAGCACTTAAAAGAGCTGCCAAATATAGTATATAACTAGAGTATACTAACTAACAGACGTAATAGTGTTACCTAACTATTTGTATAATTCTAGCTAACTATAAAGAGTAAGTGCTACTAATAGGTGTAAAGAAAAACAGACACTATACTTAATATATAGTACTACTAGACAAACAAGAGAACTTATGCAATAAATATCTATAGCAAACAAAAGAGTATATATGCCTGTAATAAAGTTATTGTCTTAATAAAGAATACAAGAATTACGTTTATCTAGTAAAGTGCTTTGGCTAGAACTACTACAACTTTAATATATATAAGTTGTTAGCTATAGATATATTATATCTACTGCTTAAGAGGTTAGTTATAAAGATATTAGAGTTTACAAAAGATATACTAATAGATATATACTCTAGACAAAAGAAGGGCTAGAATAGTGCTGTAGTTCTAGTAGTAGAAGATAATAGCTGTACCTAGTTAAATAAAAGGTTCTGCTAGGTTAAGTATAACACTAGACTAAAACAGTTTAATAACAAGAGAGCTTTTACAAAAGTATTATAGTAGACTAGCGCAGAACAAACAGTAGTAATTTACTAATTTATAGTAGTAGTGTTTCTTCTACTAGTAACTAAAGTACTATACGCGTTGCATTTTATCTAGGCTACGTGCAATCTACTAGTACTATTATAATACAAAAGTTATAACAAAAACACGTTAGGGTATATGTTATTAGCTATTAAACAAATAGATATTCTAAAAGAAGAGTTTTAACCTTTTAGACAGACGTAAGAAAAAGAAAAAGATTTTAACTACTCTAAATAGCACGCGCTAACCTATATTATTAATAATATCTATATATATAGAGCCCTTAATAGTATATACACTAGAATAAACAGTAAGGCCTACTATATTATAATAGTAAAACGATTCTACCTAATAACAAACAAGAGAGATTTTCTTACGCAGATCTACTTCTACAACTCTAGACAGCTTACGCTTATAGTATTTAAACACAAGATAGTTATAGACTAAAGTTAATAGTATACTACTACTAACTAGTGTAAGTACACTTTTACTATAAGCGTATTAACAGCAATACTATTTAGACAACTTAGATAGTCTATACTAGGTATATTACCAAATTCTATTATACTACTTCTTAGCAAGGTTACTATATATATTAAATTACTAGACTTTATATATACTACTATAGTATTTGTCTAATACTACTATTAGAAGGTAACTAGCTGCCTTATTACTCTATATAACAAAGATAGACAGGACTCTAACTCTTACTAGGTAAATAGAATAAATGTAAAAATACACTTTTTTATAAAATGCTCTAGGCTATTAGGTAAACGCTATAACAACTTTAAATATTATAAAGAAGATATAGTGCAATGCGCGCCTAACTAGTATAAGACTAGAAAATAGCGCAAAGATTACGTGTAGGTGCAAGAGTTTAAATATAAGAACTACACGTAACTGTCTTAAACTGTTATAAATAGTAGAGCTACAGCTTAGGTATATCTAATACTTACATTTATTAACAATAAACACTAAGATAAGAATAGAAAGAAATATAAGTATATAGGTGCCTTCTGTAAGGTTATAGTGTTTAATAATAATAGTTAAATTAATTATATAATAGAAATACTAAGCGTGCGCTACTATATATATAGTACAAAGACTAAGTAACATATACTATAAGTATTTAAGGTATATTATATAACAACTATTGTTTACTCTGTACACTTAGTACTAAAGGATCTACCTACACTTAATAATAAGGACTCTGTTTTATACTATATAAACAATTATATTAATTAGGACAAATATAATAGACTATATTCTTTTACGTTTAATTAAGACTAGATACGTATAGTGCAGAATTATAAACAAAAGTAGATATAGTAAGACAGCTAGTATATAGCATTAGACATAGTAAATAGAATTATATATCTAATAATAGCTCTACTATTCCTTTAATATACCTAATAGAACACAAACCTACTAATATAATAGGCACTATAATATAGGACTATAGCGTAAGACTACTAATATAACCTCTTTACTATACACTATATACTACTATAAACGCGTAATACTAGTAACTCTTATCTATATACGCAGGTATTATAGAGATATTACAATAGTTACCTAGAATTGCTAGTTAGTGCAGACAGAAGGATAGCACTACTATAGTAACACTAGACATAATTGTTTAAAGATAGTATATATAATATAATATAACTAATAGTAAAGAAATATAACTTAATATACTCTAACGTAAAAGAAGAGATAAGAAGGTAAAAGATGCTAGGCTGTTTTCTATAGACAACTATAGTAAAAGAATACTTATAGTAAATTACAAGAGTAATTATATTACAATAGAATAGACTACTATAGAACGCAGCTAATAGTTGCCTTATCTAGATAATTATATACTTTACTGTCTAATGTAACTACAACGCAGCCTAACAGATGCGCTTGTAATAGAACAAAACTAAACTAAATAACAATTAGGAGCAAGCTTTACTAGATAGAAACCTGCGTAGAAAGATAATAGAAATAGTTAATAAAGAGTTAAGTATAATATAAATTACTTCTAACATAACAACTATATTAGTATTAAACGCAACTAGAAATAAGTATACTCTTATTAGGATAAACTAGCTATTGTATGTACACTATAACCTGCTAGTAATAGATAAGTATATTAACAACCTTAATTATAATTTGTTTATATAGATATTAGAGTATAAATTAGGCTTTAAAAGTAAATGCAATAGTATATACTACTATACAAAGAAGAAAGATAGGTAGGCGTAAATATAGATATTTATAAAGGCACGCTAGTACAGTATATTACAAGAGACAGTTATATTAAAGATATACTAGGCGTTATTTGCAATTAAACTACAAATATAACTAGTATAGTAGTATACTAGATCTGTAATAATAACTTACTAGGTAAATAGTTTTTTGCGTATAGGGCTACAGAATTACCTATATTATGCGCATAACTATTTATACTAATAGTAGATAACTATTGTGTACGCTAACATTTAGTTAAGAATAGAAGAATAAGAAGGTACCTAATTGCCTATATTGCGCGCACTACTATTTATGCTAATAGTAGATAACTATTATATACGCTAATAATTAGTTAAGAATAGAAAAGTACCTAATTACCTATATTACGCGCACTACTATTTGTGCTAATAGTAGATAACTGTTATATATACTAACAATTAGTTAAGAATAGAAAGGTACCTAATTACCTATATTGCGCGCACTACTATTTGTGCTAATAGTAGATAACTATTGTATACGCTAACAATTACTTAAGAATAAAAGAGTACCTAATTGCCTGTATTGCGCGCACTACTATTTGTGCTAATAGTAGACAACTATTATATACACTAATAATTAGTTAAGAATAAGAAAGTACCTAATTACCTGTATTGCGCGTATAACTATTTATGCTAACAGTAGACAACTATTATGTACGCTAGCACGTAGTTAAGGATAAGAGGCTTTCTAATTAAATAGCTTAACTACTACACTTTAGTAGAATTTAAGGTAATATTAGACTGTATGTGTTATAAAAACCCTACTTATACCTATAAAGTAAAAACTCTGTTACGCTATATACATTACTTACTTCTACTACTCTTGCTAATAGTTCTTTAATATTTAAAGTGCAAGCGCTTACTCTATATACTTTATACTAAGTAGTAAATTTAAGTAATATTAGTAGTACACTATGTCTCTATCTAAACAAGCGCTAAAATAAGCGCTTACAGATAATAGTGCAAAGGTTAGGCTTTTAGAGAATGTAACCTTAGAACTAATATACTAAAAACTAAGACGCTGCAGATACTAAAAACTATCTAGACTCTAACGCTACTATTTTTAAGCCTTAACTCTAGTGTTAAAACAGATGTACAACTAACTACTACACTAGCCTAACTAAAAAGTTACCTAATAAGATAGCTTAGAGATTAAATACTGTACACTTTTAGATCTATAGCCTTACTTGCTTATTAACAAGAGAAATCTAGACGTAGTAGTAGTATAAGTATAACAAGCTAACACAAACTAAAAACCTATAAGACTAATATATAGAAAATATTAGTAGTTAAAAATAAACTGCTATTAGACTTAAGGCTGTTATATTATAGAAAGATGCCTTGCTATATATAAATAAGTAGTTCTAACTATTATAGAGTTGCAACTCTTCTTATCTAGTGCAGACCTATTTAGGTTACTACTATAAGAGAAAGAAAAATATTAGGTAAAGAAAAGTATATTACTAGAAAACAAGACTACACTAGAGAAGGCAAGAGTTATTCTAGTAACGCAACTACTTACTAATAACAGAAAGATACTATATAGTATAGTAATAATACTATAGCTTAATATACGTAGGTATATATACGCCTAAATACTACTAGATACTTAGATAGAAGTATAGAATACTCTGCTGTTATTAGTTTAATTATATATTAGCTTAACACTGTATAAAGAAGCTACCTACTATATAGGTACTATTACAGCCTGCTAAGAATAGTAGCTAATAGTAGGCGCTTAGATACTAGACATATATAGTAACTTGTAGACCTACGTAATAAGGTAAGAACAAGTAGAAATTACTAGTGCCTATATAATAAACTACCTAGACAAATAGGTTCTTAAGCCTAGTAAACTGCTTAAAGACTTTGTTTACTTACTATAAGACCTAAAGAATATAAGTATACCTCTAAAACAGCTATGCTAGCTAACTAAAGACAGCCTAAATCTACTAGATTTCTAAACTCTAGTCTTATAGTAGTAATAGCATAGTTATTCTATAATAACAGAAAATAGAGTATTACTATAATAACTAGAAATTAAAAGAAGTTTAATAAACTAAGTGCAAATATAGTAGCACTAATAGGCTTAGTTATATTTAATATAATAAGAGAATTTAATAACAACAGTACTAGAAAAACTATACTCTTCTATAGACACACTATAAAAGGTATATTTCAAGTTCTATATATAGCATTAGCTAATAGAAAGTAGACTACTTTAATACTATTTGTAAAAATAGAAGAACCTAGAAGGCATTTAATAGATTCTTATATAAGATAATATATAACAGGATATTACTGTACATACAAACTAACAAGAGAATAATAGAGCTAATATTTTAGTGCTAAAGAATACCTATAATAACAATATAGATAATATCCTAGCTAACTATATAAAAGAAGAGTAAGATTACTATAATGCGCTTATAGATAATTGTAATAATAAAGAGAAGAAGAAGGCAAACTGCTTAATAGAAAAGAATAGAAAGAAGAATGTTAGAAAGAAAAAGAAAGTTCTATACAGAGACACTAATAATATAAGTAGGTCTAAACGTAATATAATATATAATAACTTATATAGAGTACTATCTATATACGTGTGCGTAAAGTATTAGGTAAAGTAAAAGATGTTTTACTAGAAGAGTATAAACATATAGATAAACTTGTACTAGAATACCTTTATAAAGTAGATAAATAGCTATAGTTTAAGAACTATAGAGGTTGCTAGAGCATTGTAGCAGAAGACGTATAGAAAGAATTTTTAACGTAGGCCTATAATATTATAATTAAAGGCAACATACTTAACGTAATTACCTTAACTAAAGAGAAATAGTAACTAAAACTAGACAAGTGTAATAGGTTAGTGTAATAGTATAAAGAAGAAATTAAGTGTTATTAAGTAGTTGTAAATAGCAGGCGTAGTAAATGTTATAATAACTTAATATACTTTTACTAGTATAACGCATAGATACTGTTAGGTTAGCCTTAATATAACGTAATAGTATAGACTACTATAGCAGATAGTGCAGCACTAGCAGATACAGCACATAATTCTAATATAACTAACTAGTAAGATAGTTACTACTCTATAAGTAGTAGTAGTAGTTATAGCTGTCTATATATAGAGCGCGTTGTGTACCTACTAACTTATACTCTATAGAACGTTAAGCCTAGTAGCTGCGTCTAGGCTAGTCTTCTTTTTAAGAAGCGTAATTTAACTATGCTATACTTAATTAAAAAGCCTATATAACTAGATAAGGAGAACTAGCTTAGTTAGCCTACGCTATAAGAGTGTAAAGATATAGGTAGCTAGCTATAGTATATAGTTCTACTAGTGCTATAGTACTTAATAGTCCTTAACTATTAAATCTAGCAATACTAGCAACACTAGCAATACTAGTAATAAAAGTAATACAGGCAATATAAGTAATATAGGTAACTTACTATTAGGTTACTGTTAGGTTGCTAGCAACTAGAAGTAAGTAGGGCAACTTTAGCAAATTGTCTAGTAGACAGTATTGCTGTTAAGCAGCTGCAGGTCGCCGCAACTAGGCTAACTAGACAAATCTTAATTTTTTCTAATAAGGTTTCTGCTATTAGACTTTAGGTAGTTTATATAGAACCTTAGGTATATACTAGTAAATAGGTAGAGAGTATACTCTATTAGGTGCTAGCTAGGTAGAGGTTAAATTAATTATAGGTTAAGTATAGATTAGAGTTATAATAGTTAAATTTGTAACCTAACTTCTACTCTTCTATTTTACGCTAGTAGTAGATAGAGGTAGAAGTAGAGTTGTATAGACTCTAGGTAAAGGTTAGAGTAGGTTTAGCCTATTTAAAACTGTGTTAAAAACCTGTAATAACTTAAATAGATACTAAATTTTCTTTTTAGAGGTACTTCTATCACGTTATACTCTAACTCTAACTTACTATTAACCTTAACGTCTACTCTTACCTACTTTAGCGTAAAAAGATTAGGTAAAGAGTAGAGTAGACTTAGAGTCTTACGTAAAGCTACTCTAACTCTACTTAACTTCTACCTATTTACTACTATACTTAGGTAGACTCTAAGAGAGGTACTTAGTTTTACTATATATAGAGAAATAACTCTTATTATAGTATATTTCCTATTCTTCTAGTCTAGCTTCTTTAAAGGCTACTTATTAGATATAGAAGCTCTGTATTATAAGTAGACCTTATCCTCTACTCTATACTCTAGAAATTTCTATTAATAATAGTTAGCTTACTATTTCTGTTATTCTTATAATTCTACTATTCTTACTTATATATAGCTAATAGTATTCTTAAACGTTTCTACTATAGCTTTTACTATAACTATTTTATTCTTTCTAGCTTCTTATTAATTGTAAAGACTCTAGATATTATATACTTTAATTAGATCTATATTATAACTATGCTATAGAAAGAATAGGCTAACGCTAGTAGAAGCTAAGTTTCTACTTATAGTAGCTATCTAGGCTATAGAGCGTAAAAAGGCCTAGTTAGTCTAGTCCCAGCTTATAAAAGCCTATAGATAAGCTTCTACTATACTATTTATTCTTTCTATAGCCCTATTACTTTGTAGATAGTAGGCAGTAGAGATCTATTTCTAAATCTCTTAGTCTCTATATAACGTTTCCTAGAATTAGCTAGTAAATTATAACTCTTAGTCTAAAACAATAGTATTAGAGAGCTAGTAGTATACTACAACTCTTTTAAGAAACGCTATTACTATAGTCTATACTCTAAGATTAGAGAGTAGTGCTAGGACTAAGTTCTTACTTAGCCTATCTATTATAACTATTAAGTAGCGTATACTATAGCTTAGCAAGAGTCTAATAATAAAGTCTATAAACAATTTCTTTTATATCTAGTATAGAAGTAGAAGTAGTAGTCTAAGTAGTTTCTATTTTAGTTTTCTCTAGAGTTTAGTTTAGCTATAGATTATATAGTTCTATATATTCTATTAGATACTTAATAATATACTAGGCTAATAGTAATCCTAGGTAAGTATAGCGTAGGTATTTTCTATTTCTAGGTGCCTAGTAAGAGGAAAGTTATAGTAGTTACTAATAATCTTAGTCTATAGTACTTTATTATAAGGTACCTATATCTATTCTTAATAGAGTAACTAATTAGAGTTACCTAATAAGTACTCTATAAGTAATACTTTTAGGCTAAGGTAAGAGAGAAATTTCTTCTATTCTAGTTAGATAGCTTCTTATACTTTTGTGTATACTTTATTATTAAGAACAGCTAGGTCTTATACCTATTTTATGTTATTATATTCGGCTAGGTTCTTTTCTAGTAGGCTATAGAGCTACCTTATTTTCTCTAATAATAAGAATAGTCTATCTCTTTATTATCTTTATCTGCAAGTATATTATAGTAGGCTAGGTTCTCTTCTAATAAGTTATAGAGCTACTTTTATCTTTCCTAATTATAAAGATAATCTATCTTCTTTCTAGAAGCGTCTACTCTATTATTATCTTTGTTTATAAGTAAAGTTTAGAGTCTCTTCTTGTACTATTCTTATCTAGAGTACTTATTACCCTGCGCTCTTTATAGGTTTTAGATACTTAGAAATTAGATACTTTTCTTATTAATTCTACTGTTAGTTTTATAGTTAGAGACTAGAAGTTAGAACATTTATAATTATACTTATTTATTAGCTCTACTTTGTAGAAGGTTCTGTTTCTTTCTTAATAAAGTATTAGCCCTACTATTTATATTACTTAGTTAATATTAGAAGCTTATATTAAATAGACTAAGAAACTCTACCTATTATATATATTATTCTATAAACAAATACATTGTTATAAAGTATTCTAAGTTCTTATAGTTAGTAAATATAGTAAAGTGTTCTATACGTTAGAATTCTATTCTCTATTACTTAAGGTACTTTATTACTACTAATAGTTCTTTATTATATATTGTGTAGTTAACTTCTACTATATTATTCTTAAAAGAATAGTAGGCTACTACCTAGAGTAGTCTATCTCTTCTGTACTAGAATAGTACTCTACTAGTTAACTATCCTAAAGCTTTATATTTAACTATAGTCTTAAAGTTTATATTAAAGTTTACTAATAATAGTTTAGTAATAAAAGCCTTTTTAAGCTTCTAGAACGTAAATTACTACTCTATTCTCTATTAAAAGTTTATATTCTTTCTAGTAAGATAAGTAAATAGTAAAGCTAGTTTTAAAAACTTCTTAATAAACTAGTAGTAGAAGTTAGCAAATACAATAAAGCTACGTACTCCTTTTATAGTTTTTAGTAGTTTCTAAGACTTGATAGCCTTAACCTTCTTAGAGTCTATACTTACCTCTTTTTCTACTTTAATAATAAACCTAAGGTATTTTGTTTTCTTTTCTCTAAACTTACTTTTCTCTATATTAAGATATAGTCTTATAGCACTAAGCTTCTATACTACTTTCTTTACTTTCTTTTCTAGTCTAACTTAAAACTACTAGTGTATATAAGTATATTATTAATATATATAGAATAGAAGTTATTAAGGTATTTATAGAAAGTCTAGTTAATATAACGCTAGAATATACTTAAAGTGTTTGCAAGTCTAAAGAGTATTACTAGCTATTTATATAGGCTAAAGCGTATCTAGAAGGCTATCTTCTACTTATTACCTTTTACTATTCTTATTTTATAAAACGCCTAGATAACATTAACCTTTATAAACTACTTAGCTTCTAAGATCTAGGCTAATATTTCCTATATAAGAAGTAAAAGGTACTAGTCTTTCTTAGTTATAGTGTTTAGAGTATAATAGTTTACGTAGAACTAAAAGCCTCTACCTAGTTTCTTTGCAAACAGAATAGGCACTAAAGCGCTAGAATAGCTTATATAGATAAAGTCTCTATTTAAGTATAATATAAGTTTCTTATATAGTACTAAAAGTTTCTCTTAAAATATACTATAGAGTAGTTCTTAGAAGACTTCTACTAGTTTTCTATCTTTCTCTATTAGTTCTATTAAGTAGTTAATAGATAGTTCTGTCTAAGAAAGTAGAAGGTTAGCTTTTATCTATAAGAAGACCTTATATTTATCTCTTAAGTATTCTAGAAGTATAGTAGTAAATAGGTAGAGGTTAGATTAAGGTTAGGTACCTTTACGTAAGACCTAACACCTACCCTAACCTCTACCTAATAACTTTATACTAAAAGTAGGTTAAGGTTAAGTAGAGGTTAATTAAAAGTAAGGTTAGGTTAAGGTCTAACGTAATAGGGGCTAGCTTAGGAGCTAGGTAAAAAAAAATTCTTTTGATCTACTTTAACCTACTTCTTTTGTTAAAACTTAAGTTATTATAGGGTTTTATTACAGAACCTAAATAGGTACCCCTAACCTAACTATAACTAAACCTCTACGCAAATTAAATAGTAACCTAACCTAAACTCTACCTAAACTCTATAGAAACTAAACCTAAATACTACTCTAGCTTCTAAGTAACTTCTACCTTACTCTACCTACCTTATACTTTACTCTAACCTAACCTCTACTTGTAGGCAGGTACTCTAAACCTATTTACTAGCGTATCTAGAAGTACTTTTTAAAAGTCTACTATAACTCTTGTTTTTAGAGCTTTTTAGATATCTACTAGAAATACTATATATACGTAGATAGATTTATTCTTCTATACTCTATTAATCTAGGTAGAGTATACTACTATTATAATATTCTATAGAAAGAAAAGTTTTCTTCTTTTCTAGCTCTCTACCTTTATTTTTATAGAGTAAATATATACTAACTTTTTAGCTAGAGCTATATTAATATTATACTAATCTATATATAAGCAGCCTAATAATAGGTTATACTTATTATCTTTCTCTAATTTATAGGCCTAAATTATTTCTTTATATCTATCTATATTAATTCTTGTTTTAACTACTATACTTATCTAGGTCTAGGCGCCTATAAGACCTAAAATCTTTCCTAGAGTTACTTTTCTACGCTTTAACTTATTCTTATAGATATATTTTACTAAAGTAATAGTATAGATAAGGCAACTTATATTAATTAATATAAATATAATTACTAATTTATTAATAATTCTATGTATAGTAATAGGTTCTCTATCTAGCTATTTCTTTTAAAAATATTAAAATTCTCTTTCTTTCTTTAAAATTAAATTACTGTACTTCTGTCTGCGTCTTAAGGTAGAAGTTACTTATTTTCTAAGCTTATGTCTTTAGAAGTACCCTTTACTTTCTTATCTTTAGTTTTTATAGAGGTAATTTTTACTAGCTTAGAAGGTAGAGATAAGTTATACTTATTAGTATAATATCTAGACTTACTATAGTGTAAGTATAAATTATTCTACCTTCTATAGAATCTTTTCTTTTTTATAGCCTAATTTACTTTTTTCTTATTATAGAGGCTTTTATTAGGCCTTTCTAAGTAACCTCTTATAGGCTTTTATTCTATAGGCTTTCTAGCGTAGCTCTTTCTCTTTAGGTAGTTACTACTAAGTTTAGCCTAAAATAAATTTTCTTTAATAACTACAACTTAGTCTATTAAGTTATAGATAATCTACTCTACCTAGGTATCTATTAAGATTATCTAGTCCTATAGATTCTATTATATAGTACTTAGATACCTTATTTTTAGGTTTACTTTATTATTTTCTTTACCTTAATTATAAGCTAGCCTTATAAACTCTACGTTTAAGTTCTATTAAGAAGTTTTATTTTATTAGATTATTTAGAGCTTTTTCTAAGCTCTTTCTACGTATAGTTTCTCTCTATATTAGTTATTAAGAAACTTCTATAGTTTAGAAGTAGGCTCTAATAGGTTTTGTATTATCTGAAATAAAGCTATATTTATAGCTATTTCTTTAAGGTAGTTAAAAATATACTTTACTTTAGACTCTAAACCTATACTACTATACTCTAGTTTATACTTTATCTAAGTCTAGAATATATAATATTTTCTTAAGTTTTTACAAAGAGCTTCTAGGTCTAGAACCTTATATGTTTTTTAAATAGATAGGTTTTTAGTAAAGGTTCCTAAATAGCTAGAAGCTGTAGAAAAGAACAAATAAGTTATAAGTCTTATAACTTATTCTTATAGCAATCTTATAAGCTCTATTAAGTCTAGCTTAGATTTTACTAGAGCTTTCTCTTTATCTTCTAAGAGTTTAGTAATAGAAAACTTACTAAGCTTTCTCTATACTAGTGCGTTTTTAAGGCTATTAGATAGTAGTTATTTTTTTAGCTACTACTTATCTAGGTTAGAGTAGTTATTAATAATTATCTAGTTAAATTCTAATTTAATTGTAGACCTTAGGACACTTTTACATCCTATTCTAATAGCTTATACTATTATCTCTTAGACTGTTATAGAAATAGTTGTATTTTCTATAGTAGAAGTTTACTAATAGCCTTATAGCCTAGTTAGAGATAATTAAATTTAATTGTAAGAAAGCTAACTCTTAGAGTAGTTACCAAAATATAAAGATTATAAATTTAATACCTATAGCTAATTGTTAAGACTATTAGTCTAGTAGCAAATAATAAGAATACTAGTATAGACTAAGGTATAGCTAAGGTTAGTTTTTGCAGATAGGTGCAGAGTTGCTTTAGATACAAAGAGTATTGTTACTAAGACAGTAAAGGCTATAGCTTTCTAAAAAAAGTAATAATAGTTAAAAAGCTAGTTACTAACTTAAGCGTCTGTAATATAAGTTAAATACAATAATCTATAAGAGTTTATTATTATTTCTATATACTTAGTCTTTCTTATAGTTCTTATTATTCTTAATTATTATTACAGATTCTTATAGTTTCTTGTTGTAAGAAATAGTAAGACTAAATAAGACTAATAAGAAGGTTACGTAACATACTTAGTGTGCTATGTCCCTATACTAGGTCTAAGTCTTGTAACCTATTCTCTTGTTTATTTATAACGTCTTATATTTCCTATTAGAGGTTTATAACACTAATACTAGGTCCTAAAGGTTTTATAGTAGCTACCTAGACTCTAAATATTCTAGTCTAGAGTACTATTTAAGTTCTAGTCTATAGTAGTATTTAGGTTCTAGGCTCTAGACCTTTTATAGTGCTCTAGTATAAAAGATACTAGAGCCTCTTATTCTAGAACCTAAGGTTTTTATATAACTAAGAGATTCTCTAGATAGTAGACTATTGTATTTGCAAAAATTTAGTATTTTAATTAGAGGTAGCGTTTTAGCTAAATTTTAGTATTATAATTATATTAGTTTTGCTATTTAAGATTTCGATTTTATTAGCTATCTAAACTTACCTAAAATAATATTAGTATACTCTATCTATACCTACTAATCTCTAAATCTTAGTAAGACTATTAGTTTAGAGTAAATAATAAGAGTACTAGTATAGAGTAGAGCATAGCTAGATTAGTTATTATAGATAGATAAGAGTAACTTTAGATATAAAAGGTATTATAACCCTAAAGAATATAACTGCTACTTAGCTAAGAGATTAATTAATTTATTCTTAATTAATAGTTATATCTTAACCTAAGTAATTAGTACTTACTTATAGGACTTTTGGTTTACTTAATTAAATCTTTAATTATAGTTTAAAGTATTTATAAGCTAACTAGAGTTCTAGAACAATACTAGCTAATTAGACTAGTAAGGCTAAGTATTAGTATATTATTTTTTTTAAAGCTAGATACTAGCTTAGAAAGTTTAATAAAGCTAAATACTAGTTTATTAAATTTAAGAAAGATAAATACTAGAATATTAATTTAAATCAAGCTTAATATTTAGTTGATTAGTTTTAATAGAGCTAGAAACTAGCCTATAAATTTAAATTAAGTTAAAGTATTAGGTTTATAACTTAAAATAAGGTTAAAATATTAAGTTTTTTAATTTTGATAAATCTAAATACTAGTTTCAAAATTTAAGAAAAGCTAAAAAATTTAGTTTATTAGTTTAAATAAACTACTAGCTTCAGCTAATATAGTTAGGCTTAGTTATAGCTAAGATTCGTATAAGTAGAAGTTAAACCTCTTACCTTTTTATAGTACCTCTAAATTAAATACTCTACTATCTATCTATTATTAATTAATACCTATAATATTTCTTTTATTATATTCTATAACATATTTATTCATAATTAATCTATATCTTCTATTATGTTTTATAACGTTTTTCTTATTAAATTAAGGAATATTATATTTTTACTAATTAAGTAAGTTAACATTAAGTTAAAAACTTAACAAAACAAGAAATAATTTCTAGAAACTATACTAGGTGTAATAAAGTATAATAATGTAATCTAAAACTATTAAATAGGTTTTTTCTAAGTCTAGAGATAGAACTAGATATACGCTAGTACTAATCTAGTAATAATAAATAAACTAACTACGTAATTTAAGGAAAGTCTTATAAAAACTTAGCTTATTTTTAGAAGTATATAATAAGTTTAAGCGCTAGACTATTATACTTAGTTAAATCTAAAAATAGATATTTAAGACTCTAAACTCTAATCCTAATATCCTAAATAGGTGTAGTAATAACTAAGATATAAATTACTTATTAGTAAACAAAAATTAAAAAGCTCTTAATTTACTTTAATAGGTAAAACTAATATAAAACTATTTAAAACATAAAAGCTAGAGTCTAAAACCTAGTAATTAAAGACTAAAACTAGTAAAACTAGTTATTGGTATTAAGCTACTAGTAAAATTAGAAACTAGAATCCGAAATTAGGTAGCTAATACCTAAGATTCTGAAATTAGCTAAGTTAGTAGCTAAAATCTTAAGAGTAGATATCTAGTATCTAAAATCAAGCATAAGTAATCTAATCTCTAAATTTTATATTAAGAAGGTTAATTAGTATAAAATAACATAATAAGTTTTATACTAGTTCTTTAATACCTACTATTCTTTATACACTATTACTAAGAAATTATAGAGATATAATAGCTAGTAAGTATTAAGTAAGCTACTATTATTATTTCTAGAATATAATTAGTATCTATTCTAAGTATATTAAGGTAGTTTTCTAAATAAAAACTTAAGAAAAAGATTAAATATAGTATCTACAAAATCTAGATTAATGCCTATTAAAGAAACTAGATTAATATCTATCGAAAGAATCTAGATTAATACCTATCCGAAGAATCTAGATTAATACCTATCTAGAAAAGCTAAAATAATACTTATTAGATAGAACAAGAAAGTAGAAGAAGAATTAAAAAGTCTTTAAAAAGTAGAATAATAGCTAAAGAAGTAGAATAAAGCCTAAAGCTAAAGCTTTATTTAGCTAAGTAAAAGTCTAAACTTATTATACACTATTAGGTATATATATAGTAGGTTATATACCTAGTAGAGTATAATACCTTTAGAGTATACTAAGAAAGATATAAATATAAGTAGTTAGAAAAAAAAGTTACTTATAATTACTTAGGTTATAAGTATAAAAAATTAAGAAAAGCTTAGTAGACTTTTTAACAGAAGCTTTATTAGGTATTTAGCTTAGTAAAAGTTAAGTTTCTAACTTTCTAGTAACTTTATATAAAGTAGTATTCTTAGTTCTAGTCTTCTATAAGAGGTTTATTTATTAATAAAGTTATAAGGCTATAATAGTAGTATAGATAAAAGTAAGTTAATTTCTATTCTACTTCTTTAGGTAGAACTATTCTTTTTATAGATATATATAGATATATATTCTCTTTTAGAATATACTAGAGTAGCGCTACTATAGTACTATTAAGGTACTAGAGTAGCTTAATATACCTTATATATTTTAGAGCTAAGGTAATACTATAAGTGTATACGTATATTTTATAGCTTCTTATTATAATATTCTTAGAATTATCTTTTTATCTCTAGAATTACTATACTAGTAATTTATATAAGGTTAGGTATTACTAGTATATATCTAAAGTTTTTATTTTATAAGAGCTATTATTATACTAAGATTAAAACTCTAGGTAAATCTAAGAGGTAGCTTGTAGCTATAGTAATAGTAGTAATATAGTAGAACTAATATACTAACCTTTTACTTTTTTTCTATAATACCTATTATTATAAATATTTCTATATAATTACTAAGCTTTATACTATTATAACTTTATTACCTTTATATTACCTACTATTAATACTATTTTTATTCTACTTACTACTGCTACTATATTTAGAAGTAGTATAATACTAGTATTATAATATTACTAACCTAGCGCTTAGACTATACCTATTACCTACTGTAGTAGCGTCTCTTATATAAAGTAACTAAAGTTAGTTTACCTATAATATACTAAAGATGTAAAGATTAATAGTATATTATATAACTATATTTCTAGTAGCCTATAGTATAATAGGTACGCTAAGAAAAAGAAGTTCTATACTCTACTACTACTTAGTTTTATTAAGAGCTAGAATACTTTATACTAGTAGTAGTAGCGCCTAAGTAGTAATATAGGTAAAGGTAATCTAGATATTAATGCGTAGAAAATAGTATTACGCTAGTAGGTTACCTTAGTAGAGCTTTTTCTCTATAAAAAGGTTAAGTTTAGAGGTTACTATTAGCCTAAGAGTAATAAGATCTAGATTCTATAGGTTAAGGTAACTAAATATTTTTCTTCTATAGTAGAAAGTATTTCTAGTCTCTTATAGGCTAAAGTAAGTTATTTTTCTTATTATCTATAGTTACTACACTAGTATTTTAATATTATCTAGGCTAACCTTTTACTACTTAGTAAGGCTAATATATAGTTTAATTCTAACCTTAATTTAAAGGTACCTACTTCTAACTAAGGCTCTACTTCTAAGGAGTATAGAAAGTAGAAGAAGAATAGAAATAAAACTCCTTCTCTACTAAGCTTTTTTCTCTAGCTTGTTTTTCTAAGAGTATAAAAAAGAATAAGGCTAAGACTAAGCCTAAAGCTTTTAGAAAGCGCCTAGCTAAAGCTAAACCTACTAAAAGTAAGCTAAAGTATCTTAAGTATATTACTATAGTGCTAGTAATCTATAAGCTACTAGGTAAGCTAGGTAAAGTTACTATAAAAGAGTAGAAGAATAGAAAAGAAAGTAAAGAGAGTAGTACTAATAAATTCTTCTTTTCTAAGAATAAGAATAATAAGAACTTCTAAAAGTAAGCTAGTGTTTATCTCTAATTACGCTACTTAGTTACTAGTATTTTGTTATTAAAACGCCTTGTATTTTTCTTTCTTTTTTTTTCTTTTTGTTTTTTTCTCTTTTTAACTATATTAATTTAAAATAATAATCGATTTCTTCTTTAGTTATACTTTTCTAAAAGTAATCTATCTATATATTTTTTATTAATATATTTATTATCTGCTTATTGCTAGCCTTTTTACTACACTAGGTAATTTACTAAACGTCTATTATACCTTTTTATAAGAATATCTTTAACCTTATAGTATTATTCTAGCTTCTTACTATTATCTAAGTTAATAGGCTAAAGTAAAGTTAACTCTTCTCTTTCTCTAGTAATATATAGCTAGAGTAAGAAGATATAGAATATAGAGTAGGTTTTAATATTTAATAGAAGTAGGATTTTTAAAGCTTATAAGCTAATTTACTTATTTACTTATTAAGTAGAAAGAAACCTATCTAGTATAGTAATACCTTTCTACTAGCGCTATATAAAGGTATATACTTTATTAATTAGAAGACTTTATCTTCTAATTTATATTCTTAGAGCCTATGTATATTTCTTATTATAATACTACTTCTAATATAATACAGCTTTCTTCTATTAGTTTACTAAGGTAGCTTAGGTTTATATAAGGTCTTATAATTTCTTTTTAATACTAGAAACCTTAGTAGATACTATTAGCTTATAGGTAAGGTATAGATAGAACCTATAGTAGGTAAAAAAAAGTCTTTTTTTAATATAGCTTATTAAGTATTTTTATATATAAATTCTACTCGTACTAAGAGGTATATATTATCTTTAGAATATATACTTATAAAACCTCCTAAGTATTACTCTAGGATTTAATTTTACTATTCTGTTAAACTATCTATTTATAGATAGAAGGTAGTACTAAGCTAGCGTTTTACCTTTACTATAAAGTAGAAGTCTACTTAAAATTATAATATAAACATACTTTCTTAATCTAATATAATATCTTAAGGTAATCTAAAGGATTTGGTAATATGTTCTAAGAATAGATCTACTAGTTATAAATTAGTAATTGTTTTTCTATAGAAAAATACTTAGCTATTTTAGTATATCTATTAACTATAATAAGTATTATATTATATATAACGCTATAGCGCTTAGTAAGTAGTAGGTTTATAATAAAGTCTTATAAAAACTAAGAGAGCTTAGAAGAAACTATTCTGATTATTATCTATATAAAGCCTAAATAGTAAGCTGTTTAAATATATAGAAAATTATCCTGGCTAAGGAATTAGGCTAGAATCTTCTAAACTAAGAGTATGTTACTCTACATTATCCTATATTAGTCTAAAGTAGAAAACTATAATTAGATTAAGAAAACTTCTTAGAAAAAAAATCTTAATTAAGTAGATTAAGATATTTAGAATAATTAGATAAAACTAATTAAAGTAATTGTTAGATATATACTTACTATATTGTTAAAGTATATATACTAATTATAGTTAACGTTATATTAGTTAGTTAGGTTTCTAATTAGAGTCTATAATAGCGCTGTGCCAAGCTTTTCCAATTATAATAATAATAATCTTTACTTATATTAAGTTTACACTACCTTATACGATAATTAAGCTAATAATAAACTTTAATCTAATTAACGTAATAGTAGGCTCTTCTAGTAGCTCTAAGAATATAATAAGTTAGATATTCTAGTCTATAAGACTACGTAATATAAAGAAAACCTATAATTAGTTATACTAGAATAGTCTTAATATAATACTATAGAGTAGAATTAATTCTACTTATATTATTTAAAAGGCAAAGACTGCTAAGAATAATCTAGATTTCTATAAGATCTTAAAGCCTACTTTATTATAATTAAAAGAAGCTAGAAATAGAACTCTTACTTCTAATCTATCTATAAGTATACCTGCTATAAGTATAGCTTTAGCTTCGAATTTATTACTATCTTTAACTACTCTAGCTAATTATTTAGATAAGAGAAAACGTTCTATATTACTAATTACACAGATTTTAAGAAAACTAAAGAGTATTAAGAACACTTATAGTAGTTAAGCTAAGAGTCCTATTCTAGTAGATAAATTAATTAGTTATAGTCTTTTACTATACGAGTAGCTAAGATATATTAGATTAATAAAGCTTTTACTTACTATTAATTAAGTCTACTACTATAAAGTTAGCGTAATATAAAGTAATAAAAAAAATAAACTTTAATCTTAAGAAGGTTAGACGTAAGGTAAATATAATTAGTTTCTCTTCTATTAAGCTAGTTACTACTTGTTCTATTACAAGGCTATTATTACTATCTAAGAATCTAGTTAATTAGTTAGGTAGAGCTTCTATAGCTTAAGCTAATAAAACTATAGTTTTATTGTTTACACTTATTAATCTACTTACTAAAGTATTATATCTAATACTTCTAATTAGACTATTTATAAAAGTACTTAAAGAAATAATATTTTAGAAGACGTAAGCCTAGACGTTTAGATACTAAAGAAGATAAAGTAATTAACTATAACGCCTTATGTAATAAAGCCTAGTATAAAAGAAATAGTAAAGAAGAATAAGTAATCTAATACTTACTTCTTATATAATAAGAAGTTTTGTACTCTTATAGATAAGAACGCGTTTTCTAGAAAGTACTTCTATATCTATAATTTGTATAGTAATTACTACTTTAATTATAATATTTTTATATACCTACTAGTAAATAGAATAATCTAAATAGTTTTTTATATATTATTCTAACTTAGAGTATAGTCTAGTAGTAATCTTAAATAAGGTATAAATACTAATTAATATATTCTATATAGAGTTGCTTTAGCTTATTATCTAAGTATAACTTATTCTTTTAGTTAATTTTTATTTCTTATATATATAGTATAACAAGTAGGTTAATTACTATAAGATATTTCTTAAGATTATTAATAGTGTTTTATATAAGATTAATAGTTAAGATAAGTATATAGCTTTTAAAAAGAAAAGTAAAGTAAATAAGTATTAGCTAAATTCTAGTAATTAAGATAGTTAGTAACTTATATAGAAAGAGTGTTATTATTCTAGATAATATAACTTCTTACACTACTACTCTAGATTAGAAATTACCTAATTAGCCTAAGCTTAAGCTCTAGCTCTTTCTACTTTAATTACGCCTTTAGCTACAGTTACGCCTCTAGCTCTAATTGCGCCTCTAGCTCTAACTATACCTTTAGCTTCTTATTAATTAAGTTCTACTATACTGCGTACTTAGTTAGTAATATTAACTAAGTTTTATAAAGTTAATTAAGAAGAGGTATACAAGCTATTCTATATAACACTTTATATAAGAAAATATCTTATAATTATATATAGAGCTTAAAAATATAGAGTAATCTATCTTCTTAGTACTAGGTATTTATTTAAGGTATTCTTACCTAAGAGTAAGTTTTACCTTAGGCTTTACATCTTAAATTAATTTAGTAATTCTAAATCTTTTTCTTAAGATTATAAGGCACTTCTATAGAGGAGATTTAATAATATTACTAGTTTAAGTAGTAATCTATCTACTTCCTCTAAGTTATAGATAGGTACTTTTATTACTAATAGCAAATAGTAGACTAATCTAATTAGTAAGTCTAGTAGAGTAATTACTTTAGTTTCTTTAGTTAAGTTCTCTACTTATATATCTTCTATAGTTTCTTTAATTACTATAGAAGTAACTATACTAGTTATTCTAGATAAAAAAAGGCTTAAGAAGTTACTCTAAAAACGCTAGTAAAATATAATTATAAATTAAGTTAATACTGCTCTAATTTCTTAATTAGCTAATTTCAAGTTATTATTAGTTTTAAAGTAAGAGTTTAGTAGTAATATAATTAGTAATAACCTTTCTATAACTACTACTACTATTTATAAAAGAAGTAGTTTTTAGGTATTCTATGCTACTACTTCTTTGTTAATAGTAAGTAGCCTATAGCTATTTAAAGATATTTCTGCAGTACCTTTTCTTAAAAAGCGTAAGTAGCTTTTATTTTAGTCTAATTCTAAGGTTATACTTAAAAGTAGAGTTATTTATTATTTTTTAGAAATTACCTTTCTATTACTTAAGCTATTAGTTAATTATTTAATTAATAGTAAACAAAAACTAAATTTTACTTAACCTAGGTTATATATTTCTAAATTACTAAGTTATAGTAGGTTTCTAATTGCGCTAATTCTGGAATCTAATAGTAACTACCTTTAAAGCTATAGTATTTATTACTTTATACCTTAGATTATAATTTCTAGTTCTTAGTTTAATCTATTAGCTATTAACAAAGACTTAGCTAATAAACGTTAAGAGCTTTATAAAGTAATAAACTCTACTTATTCTATAAATTATACTACTAATACTTGTTTTATATTCTATAATATATCTGTTTCTAATTAGGTAAAGTAATTTAAAATGCTTATAGAGAGTAGGTAGTAGCTTATTTCTATCTTAAGTAACATTTAAAAGAAGTTACTTAATCTTTAGAATAGTATTTGTTATAGTATAATAGTAATTAAGGCTAAGCCTAATTATATCTATAAGGTTCTTTAAGACTAGTCTAATTTCTAAAGTTAATTAGGAGAGAAGTAAATTATTAAGATATTAGATAAGAATTTTCTTTTTATATAGTAAAGTTCTTTACTCTATTAGAGTAGGCTATAGGTTTTATTAATCTAATAACTTTTAATTAGTATCTTCTTCTATCTTAATTAATCTATGTAAGTTTTTAAGGTAAAGTTTATTCTTAAAGTAAAGAAATTAGTAATAGGTAAGGTTTTTTATTAACCTATGTATAGGTATCTTATTTATTTTAAGATACTTTACTAAGAATAATTCTTTTAATACTCTTACCTAAGCTATATGTTTTTAATATCTATATACCTAAGCTAAGTAGTAGTTAACTTATCTTTTCTTACTATAATTTAGATTGTTTACTTATTAGTATACTAGATTATCTATAGATTACCTAGATTAAAGCGTAGCTTTTTAAAATCTTTTTAGAGCTATAACTTCTTTAGATATTTATTCTAGAGCTAGAAGTTCTATATCTATTGTTAAGGTAGTAATTATATTTTACCTAGCTACCTTCTATAGTATTACTCTACTAAAAAGTATTATAATATATCTATAGAAAGATCTTTAGGTTTCTAGATTATCTATAAATAAAGCGTCTTAACCTATTATAAAATTAACTCTATTATATTAACTATACTACATTAATTTTAAGCGTTTTTAGTAGACGTAAGATATAACCTAATTAACTACTTATATATATTACTTACTTAGATTTATAAGAAAATAGAAGAGTTTAGATACTATAAAGTCTACGTTTAGCCTTTACATAATTGTAGTATATTTATATTTCTACAGAATAAGGAAGTTTACATTAAGTTAAAAACTTAACAAAATAAGAAGTAATTTCTAGTAACTATACTAGCTATAAAAAAGTATAGCAATATAATATAAAACTATAAACAAAGTTTATATTCCTCTAGAAATAGGACTAGATATACGCTAGGACTAATACAATAATTATAAATAAACTAAACAAGCGTTTTTAAAGAAAAGCTTATAGAAACCTAGCTTATATGTAAAATAACGTAATTAATTTAGGCGCTAGACTACTATACTTAGTTAAATCTAAAGAGAAGATATTATAGGCTCTTATTTCTTATCCTAACATTCTAAATAGGCCTAGTAATAGTTAAGATATAAGTTACTTCTTATAAGAGGAGTAGAATTATAAAACTCTAAATTGGCTGGTAAAGGCAAGACTAATATAAAACTAGCTAAAATATAAAAGCTAGAATCTAAAACCTATTAAGAAAGAACTAAAACTAGTAAAACTAGTTAATAGTATTAAGTTACTAGTAAAACTAGAATCTAGGATATAAAACTAGATAGTTAATAACTTTCAAAAATAATAGGTAATTGTAGAAAAAGTGTAAACTGTTATTTCTTTAGTGCTAGGTAAACTTCTTAATATATACTTTAAGTATTAGATCTAAATTACTAATTCTAGACTTCTTTACAATTCTAGTTACTTAGTGTCTAGTTTCTAATTTCTAGAAACTAGCTATCTAGTTTCTAGAAACTAGTATTCTAGTTTTAGCTTCTAGCTATCTAGCTTAAGAGTCTAGCTTCTAGTTTTACTAGTAACTTGTAACTAATATCTACTTTTACTACTATTTTTAGATAGTTACTAGGTTTTAGACACTAGCGTTAAGTTTTAGCTAATTTTAGATAGTTTTATATTGGTTTAGCTTGTACCAGCTAATAAAGAGCTTTGTAATTTTAGTCCTATTATAAGTAATTTAGATCTTAGGTGTTACTAGGCCTATTTAGGATGTTAGGATTAGAATTAAGAGCCTTTTACATTTTTTTTCAGAAATAACTAAGCAGGCTAGTCTAGCGCCTATATTAATTACGTAATTTCCAAAATAAGCTAGGTTTCTATTAGCTTTTCTCGAAAATTATACGTTTAGTAAATTTAAAATTCCTAGATTAGTGCTAGCGTATATATAGTCTTATTTCGAGACTAATATAAACTTTGTTTATAGTTTTACATTATATTATTAGGCTTTGTTATAACTAGTATAGTAATCAGGAATTTGTTATAATTTTGTTTAATTTTAAACTTAACGTTAACTTACTTATTCTGTAAACATATTTAATTACTTAATGTTAACAGATCTTAGCTATATTCTTCCTAAAGAACAGTTCCTAGATTTTCTAACTAAGCCTCTTAATAACTCTAGCTTTGATATAACATTTAATAACCTTAAAAAAAACTTAAAATAACTCTAATAAAAACGTTAGGTTAAGAGGCTATTGTAGATTAAGTAATCTTACATTTTTTTAGAATAAGGAAGTTAATGTTACGTTAAAAACTTAACGAAATCAGAAATAATTTCTTGTAACTATGCTAGCTATAATAAGGTATAATAATGTCATGTAAAACTATATAATAGGTTTATATCAGTCTAGAAATAGGACTAGATATACGCTAGGACTAAACTACAATTATAAATAAACTAAACACGTAATTTTTAAGAAATCTTATAGAAACTTAGCTTATTCTTAGAACTACGTAATTAGTATAGGCGCTAGATAACTATACTTGCTAAAATCTAATAAAAGATAAAATAGCTCTTAAGTCTTATCCTAATATCTTAAATAGGCCTAGTAACAGCTAATATATAAATTACTTATAAGAAGACTAAAATTAGAAAGCTCTGAATTATCTAGTACAGGCAAAACTAATAAAAAGTAGCTTAAATATAAAAGCTAGAATCTAAAACCTAGTAATTAAAGACTAAAACTAGTAAACTCCTTAGAAGTATTAAGATACTAGTAAAACTAGAATTTAGGATCTAAAATCAGGTAGCTAATACTAAGATTCTCAAACAAGCTAAGTTAGTAGCTAAGATCTTAAAACTAGATATCTAGTATCTAAAATTTTAGGCAACTAGTTTCTTAAATCAAGAATAAGTAATCTAGATCTAGTTTCTAATATAGCTCTTAAGAAGGTTAGTTAGTATAAAATAAATTAATAAATTTTATACTAAATCTTATACATGTTTTGTTTTTTATAAAGAGAGTAATTATATTATACATAAGAGAAGCAACACTTATTTAGATAACTGTAGAAATATTTACAAAGCTCTAAATATAAAATTATCTTAGCCTATACTTCTATACCTAGTATATTCGTCTAAAAGGTATCTAGTATACTTTTCTAGTATACTACTTATTTTAGCGCTAGGGTTTCTTACTAACTTTCTAGGTATTAATAGTAGTTAATATTTCTACTTATTAAGATAATTAAGGTGTTACTTACTAAATCTACTATTAAGTAGGTTTATATTATCTAAACGGTACTTTTTTAAGCTATTAACTTACCTATAATACGCGCGCGCTCTTATAGTATTACTCTAGCTTCTATATATATAAGACGTGTTAAGCTACTCTAGTATATTCTAGAAGAGAATATATATCTATATTTATCTATAAAAAGAGTAGTTTTACCTAAAGTAGTAGAAAAGGAATTAACTTACTTCTATCTATACTGCTATTATAGCCTTATAGCTTTATTACTATACAAACCTCTAATAGTTTTAATTTCTCTACCTTCTATAAGAATAGCAGCCTAGTTACTTAGCTATAATAAATTAGAAGTAATTATAAAACGTATCTACTAGCCTATATAGAAAAAATACTTCTAGTAAGAAAATAATACATAGTCTAGGCAAATATAAAGCGTAGCTAAAGTAGTAGCGCTAAGCGCTTTAGAAGTAAGCCTAGATCTAGAACCTAGAGAAAGAAGTATATTAACAAGATTAGCTAGTAGTAAGTAAGCACTTCTTCTAGACGCTAGAGTAGCTTTCTAGTACTTCTAACAAAGCTAATCTACTAACTCTCTTAGTAGAATATAACTTATTTCTACTAGTATAATACCTGTAGCTTAACTTAGTAATACTATCTAGGTAAGGTCTAAAGATTAAGAAAATCTTTATTTTAAAGATAAGAGAAATAGAGAATATTAGAACTTTAAGGCTAGGCTATCTATTACCTTTTAATTAGATCTCTTAGCCTTTTATCTTAAAGACTAGAAGATTACCTATACTTTCTAGTACTTGTAATCTACGTTTTAATAGATAAAGATATAAAGAAAGTAAGAAGATAATAGTATAACACTAGTATAGCGTAATATAATAACCTTCTTACTTAATTAGATTAAGAGCCTAGTAAATAAAAGCTGTAAGTTACTATATAGTATTAAAAGGTAGTCTTAAAGAATAGCTAAATATTAAATAGATTTGCAGCCTATCTATCTACTTTAGAAAACTAGGTTAACCTCTCTTATAATTAAAATACCTAGTAATATACTTGTATAGTAGGCTTTGCCTAGAAATAAAAGTAGCTTTCTCTAACTATATAGAGTTTTCTACTACCTATTAGAAACTAATTAAACGTACTATAATACTAGAGAATAACTTACGCTATAGTACTAGTATACTATTACTATACTATAATATATATAGAACGCCTAGTATAGGTAAAATATTAAAATCTAGACCTAATGTAATAGCTCTATAATATTATACTACTAGTACTATAATCTTAAGCCTAGTGCTAACTAATACCTACTACTATTATAGTAAGATAGGCTATTAGCCTAGAGAATATAGATTAAGGCTTAATAGCTTCTTTTCTATTACTAGTTTAAATGTAATATACGTTAAAAACTAAAAGGCCTTAGAGTAAACTTTTTTTTAAAGAGTAAAGTTTAAGTATAGTAGAAGAATTAAATTAGAGTACTTAGAATACTATATAATAAAAGTCCTACGCAGCCTATATAAATAAAAAGTAACTAAAGAGTAGAACTAAGTATAATTAATAAAAAGGTTACCTTATTTAAGAGCCTTTCTTAGATTAATACTATAGTGCTACTAACTATAGATATAGCTAAGTATAGTATAGTACCTAGCCTTTTTACCTATTAAGCCTATCTAACTATAGAGAATAACTAGAGTATAACTAAGTTCTTTTCTAATAGCCTATATAGAATTACTAATACTACTTAACCTATTCTTTAAGAGTTACTAAGCCTAAAAGAAGAACGCGTTATTATTAATTATAAGTTAAAGTAGTAGTTCTATAAGCTTAGTACTAATATAATAAGAGTTAAAAGTTCCTAAACAATTATAAAAAAATTCTATAATAAGCTAAGCGTATATATAGTTCTAGTAGGTAGGCTATAATCTTCCTCTACTATATACCTATCTTAACCTACTAAGCTTAGAAACTTTAAAAATGTTTCTAATAGTACTTCTGCTATTCTACTACTATAGCACTAAAGAAGTAACTATACTATTAAACTTGTTAAAAATTAGTAATTTTACATTTTTATAGAATAAGTAAGTTAATATTAAGTAAAAAACTTAATAAAATAAGAAATAATTTCTAGTAACTATACTAGTTACAATAAAGTATAAAAATATAATATAAAACTATAAACAAAGTTAATATTAGTCTTGAAATAGGACTATATATACGCTAGCACTAATCTAATAATTATAAAGAAACTAAACAAACGATTTTTAAGAAAAGCTTACAAAAACTTAGCTTATTTTAAAAATTACGTAATAAATATAGGCGCAAGACTAGCCTGCTTACTTATTACCTTAGCTATAGAAAATATCTATATATAGTAGATATTTGTTAACTAGTATTCTATTAGGTAACTAATCTATAACTTAGAATTAAGCCTCTATAGTCTTAACTCTACTTAGTAGAAACTATCTATTATTACAAAAGCTTTATTTCTCTACACTTTGTAATAAGATTAGTTAAGTTTTTAGAGTCTAGTAAGTATAATATTTATAGTAGTAATATATTTAAAGAATACTTTTTGTAGTATCTTCTAATTTTTTAGGTAATTTAGGGTTTAATTAGAAAGGTATACTACTACCTTAATAACTTTTAGCTTAAGTTTCTATACAAGATCTATATCTAGCTAAAATTACGCGTTTCTTTTCTTTTATCATACTTTTTAAGCGCTCTACCTCTTTATTTAAGGCTAAAGTATCTAGAGTAAAAAGCTTTTGTCTAATTAATAGAAACGTGCACTTTTTCTTACCTTTTTATTAAATAGTAGCAATCCTTTAATTTCTCTTAGTAACCTTAATTTTAATATTAAATTATCCCTTTGTAAACTAGATAAAAAGGCCTAAAAGTTATATAATTAAGTAGGCTAGTCTATTATTCTTAAAGTAGAAGTTCTATATAAGTTAGGAACGTCTATTAGTAACTAATATCTTACACTTCTTCTTTATAAAACTACTATTCTTATACTTATAGAAGTTAATAGTAATTTATTTACTAGGCTCTTTGTTTTTATTCTTAGAGTTCTGTATATTTTAAATTTAATTTTTATTAAATATAGGCGTTATAGTCTATAGTAATAATACCTTTGATTTTTACCTCTTAAGATTACTATACAAGGTACTTAATTATAGATAAACTAGAATACTTAAGTTATTTATACTATAAGATAATAGGTCTCTTTTATAATATTTATTTAGCTTAATTTATATATATTTATATATAGAAGGCTATCGTTAGTATAGTAATTATTTAATAATTTATTACCTATAGTACTCTAATAGAATAGTAATAATTAGGCTATTTCTTTATAATAGGCTAATTTAATCTTCTTAGTTATGCTACTATATACCTTATTATTATAGTAGCTAAAATAAGACATAACTATAATAGAAATCTAGACACTAAGTAATATTTTTGAGACGCATAATTTATTTACTTTAAGATCTTTCTATTATTACTCTAATAGTTCTATATTCTTCTATATAAATTATTAGATTATTAGCCTTAATATAGTCTTTTATTTCTAGGTTTTATATATCTTAAAGATACAAGTAATTGTTCTATATATATTATTAATAACCTAGAGTCTAAAGTAAAGTAATTTCTTAGCAGATATTCTTACTAGCTTTTAATACGAACTACTTTTTAAACAGTTTTATCTAGTCTTTAGATATGATACCTATCTAGTTACCTAAATAACTCTAGTATATATAATATCTTAATATAAGATATAATTTATTAGAAGACTATTAAGATAAGGTATAGTTATTTAAATTCTAGCGTATTTGTTTTACTAATCTCTATTAGCTTAGATTTTATTTTAATCTTACTATGCTAGTTTAATAATACTCTAGTTAGATATAAATTATTCTAGTTATTTACTTTTTATAGTAGAAGTTAGCTATACTATATAACTATTTATAAGTAGAATATATATACTAACTTAACGCTTTACCTTTTTCTAAGAATTACCTATATCTTTACTTATTAATTAGCTTTAAATTTCTTTTACCTTAGTTTATAAATAGTACTCTTATCTTAATACTAGAGGTATTTCTCTATATAGGTAAGTTAGATCTACTACCTACTATATATAAGGCTTTTACTTCTTAAAAGATATTTTTTAGCTTTCTTAATATACTATTAAGGCTTAAATAAATATAGAAGAGTCTTATTATTGTTTTCTATAAATAGAACCTTATTATATTAAAACCTATAGAACACTTTAGTTGAGGTTAATACTACTCTTAATATAGAGCCTAGAAAATTATCTATTATAGCTTGTATTTATATTACCTTAGCTACCTTAAGAGTTTTAGCTTAAGTTATAGCCTTATTATATTTACTTAGCTACGCTTTCTAGTTAGTAGGTAAATACATTAGCTTAAGCATAGTAAGTATAGTATCTTTTCTATACTTATACTCTTTATTTATCTATATTACTTCTAATAGTATCTTAGAAAGTAGTTATCTAGTCTTATAGTATTTGATTTTCTAACTAATAGCTTAGTTTTAAGTATAGGATTATTGTTATAAGAATGTATTAAAATATCTTAGAAATCTTTATTCTTTTCTTTTTATAGTTTCTTTTACTTAGCTTATACAATATAAGGCAAAGTTTATAATCTTTCTACTCTTTTTTATAAGCTTTTAAGCTTGTTTTAAAAAGGTCTAATTATTATAGTAGTATTGTCTAGGTATGTAAGAAAGAAAACAAAACTACAATTTAATTTAGTCTAAGGCTATTACGTAAGTACTATCTAAATTAGTCTAGATAGTATATAATTATACTATTAATATATTATTAACACTTATTATAGGTTTAAATTAGAAGACGTCTAGAAGTACTAGAAGAGTTAGTCTAATTAGAGAATACTAGAGTTTTTCTAAGTTAACTAGAGACTAAATACTTTATAACTAATATTTTATATTAAATTAACAGTACTATAAAGTTAAGCTTTTTATATTAGAGAGAATACCTATAATATCCTATAAGTTTTAGTCTAATAATATAGTTAATAGCTCTATAAAGAAAGTAAAACTTATAGTAATTAGATAAAATAGGTTCTGTTAATAAGTATAATAGTTAGTATATTAACTTTATTATTTATTCTATCTAAGGTATATATAGCGTTTTATTTATAAGTATAAGAGCTTCTATATCTTTCTTAACAGGTTAATAACCTTACTTGTCTATATAATACCTTCTATCTAAGAATTAAATTTTTTTTAATAGAATAATATTATATCTATATAGTTTAGTTTTTTATAGAACTCTAGACCTTTTACTAATACTATAGCTAGCAAGCTATTACTAAACAGATACTATCTTCTAGTTTCTTCTTTTTTTAAAAAAAGTTTATCTATATTTAGTTTTCTACATATTTCTACTAAATAGAGTTATTCTTTTATAGCTTCTTTTAGAGCTAAAGATTCTACTTTGCAGCTAGTTAAAGTAGTAGTCTTTTGTAATTTACTTAACTAGCTAATAAGTATATTATTTAAAGTAAATATATAACTAGGTATATATTTTATTATTATAAGGTTACGCTTCTAATCTATATCTATTTATTCTAGTAATATAGGCTTAAATTAATAAGGTTTAAAGTAAAGATCTTTAGATCTATTATTTTTATCGTTTAGATATTTAAAAATTCTACTTATAATTATTAAGTGCTGTCTATTAGTATATAATAGAAATTAAACGTATATATATACTATATAACCTAGATTAGGTTTAGTATATGTAGCCTAATGTATTAAGCTTTCTATAAATTATTAAAATAGCCTGATTTTACTACAACCTACTTATTCTAAGTTTTTATCTAGTTTGATACTAAGATTAGCTAGTATATTAATAGAGTTTAGATTTTTTTTATAATACTTGAAAAGTAGATTACTAGTATATTTAGCTTGTTTTCACTAGAAAGCTTAAGCTTATTTACCCCTTACAATCTCTATTTCTAGAAAGTAGCTAGCTTCTTTTAGGTTACTTACTTCTAGTTTAAGCACTAAAATATTATTGGGATAGACTAGAAGTTTTATTTTTTTAAATACTTTATATTTCTTAAGATATAGGACTTAATTTTAAGTCTTTTAGTATTTCTTTAGAATAATTATACTTAGCTCTTAGAGCTTCTTTTAGCCCCTAGAGTAATTTTAGAAACTTGTAAACTTTTGTTTTATTTGTATCTAAACCTATAGGTTATTATATATAAATTTGTTCTTAAATAGATATATATAAAAGAGCGTTTTTTTTATCTACTTAGATTTTTTCTAGATCTAAAAATACTAACAGATTAAGTAGAAATCTAATAATTCTTATTTAGCTTTAGCATTTTGTAGTCTATCTTACTTTGTATTTTATTATTTTATAATTTTTATCTATATTAATATTAAAGATTTAGCATTTTTTAAGTACTATTCTATTTTAAGGTAATTCTATAAGACTCTAAGTACTTCTATCTTCTAGTTACTTTTTTTATACTTCTATAGCTCTTCGCTAGTATTTAATATCTTTTGTTATTATAGCTTCTTAATAAATATTACACTTATTATTTTCTATTATATAGATATTAAATACTTCTTTTTCTTTAGATAAACTCTTATCTAGAGTTCTTTCTCTAGTATTAAAATCTTTCTTAAATTAAGTTATTATTCTCTTATTTATATTTATATCTTAAGATAATTCATCTAGATTATATTTTCTAATAGACCTATATCTTTTCTCTTTTATACTATATTATTTTCTTCTAGTTAATTATTTAGAGTACTTTAAGTAACATAAGTAACTAGTAATTCTACTATAATTATAGTATTATTATTTATCTTCTTTTCTAGATTAGAGTAAAATTCTTCCTCTAGTATTCTATAATCTCTTGTTTATATTACTCTTCTTATTTTAAGATTAAATATTTAGTAACTATACTAGTTATAACTAACTAGTACACCTTCTTTGGCTTAAGATTCTAGTTTATTAAAGTTACTTCTTTACCTTTATAGAAAGCTCTAGACTCTTTAAATTTTAGATTATTTACATTAAGTTTTTTATTATTTATTTTTCAAAAAAGTGGTTTTCTAAATAAGAGTATAGAATTATATTATATATATATTTACTATAGCTTATATTACGTCTTACTAGAGTATTAGAAGTAAATTAAAGATAAATAATAGTACTCTTATAGTTTCTATTACGCTAGTAAATAAGTAGAAAGTACTCTTCTTTAAATAGAAAGTAAGTAGAAGTTAATAGTATAGGAGGTAGAGTAAAAGTTAGGTTAGAGTAGAGCTAGAGTATAGGTTAGATTAAGGTTACATAGGTACTAGGTATAGGTTAGGTTAGTAGTTAGGTTAAGCGACCTACTATTAGGTTATACTTATATAGTATTTTTTACTATAACTTCTAAATATATAAATTACTTTTGTATATAGTAGAGTAAGAGAAATTAGCTTATTAAAGAAGTTATCTTAAAATTAGAAATATTACTATAGTAATATCTATTTCAATTAAGGTTAAAAAACTCGATTCTAATATAGTAATATAATATTTAAAATTAGTAGTATTTAGTTAGCTAGTAAGCTTTTCTTTATTATAGTTTTTTATTATACTTACTACTTAAGGTAGCGCAAGGGCTTTAATCTCTTTTTCTATAGCTACTACTTAAGTATATTATGCACAGAATTTTCTTAATAGATACTTAAAGAAGATGTTATAAAATCTATTCTTTTAACACTCTTACTCTTATTATTATTATTCTCTTTATTACTTTTTAGATCTGTAAAGCGCCTTTTTCTAGTATTAATAGAGCTAGAATAACAATCTAGTCTCTAAATCTTATATAGGTTCTAAAATATTTTAGTGCTTAGTTAATATATTAGAGTTAGTAATTATATTTTAGGTAGGCTAAATAGGTTATCCTTATACGTAATTACATATTTAACAACTATAATTATCTAAATTGTCTTAACTTGAAGTCTATAACTTTAATTTCTTATAATATCTCTTACTATATAAAATAAGCACTCTACCCTAACTTTTGTAAGCTAAATAGCTAGTACGTCTAACACTACTTAGGCTAGAAGTAGGTATATTTCTGCGTTAGCCTGCTACTATACTAGTAAGTTTACTAGATTCTTTTTATTATCTTTAGTTATTAGAAGAGTACTTAGATAGTAGAGGGCTTCTATACAGACTGGCCGAATACTTAGGTTTAGTTCTTTATACAACTTAGAACTTATTTACTTAACTTTACTATAAGTTTAAGTAGCCTTCTAAACTACTAATTTTTAAAGAATTACTTAGGTCGCGTAAGGCAAATAGAAGTATAGTTTGTATATAGTTAGATAGGTTAGTTGTGTTAAAATTAAGTAATCTTACATTTTTACAGAATAAGTAAGTTAACGTTATATTTAAAACTTAACAAAATAAGAAATTATTTCTAGTAACTTTACTAGTTATAATAAAGCATAACAATATTATATAAAACTATAAACAAAGTTTATAGAAGTCTATAAATAGAACTATATATACGCTAGCACTAATCTAGCAATTATAAATAAACTAAACATACAATTTTTAAGAAAAGCTTACAAAATATTAGCTTATTCTTGAAATTACGTAATCAATGTAGGCGCTAGACTAGCCTACTTGGTAATTTCTGAAAAAAGATGTTAAAGGCTCTTGATTCTGATCCTAACATCCTAAATAGGCCTAGTAACGGCTAAGATCTAAATTACTTATAAGAGGACTAAAATTATGTAGCTCTCAATTAGGCGGTACAGGCAAAACCAACCTAAAATTATCTAAACCTAGCTGAAACTTAACGCTAGGGTTGAAAACCTAGTAACTATCTAATAAAACTAGTAGAACTAGATATTAGTTACAAGTTACTAGTAAAACCAGAAGCTAGACTCTTAAACTAGGTAGCTAGAAGCTAAAACTAGAATACTAGTTTCTGGAAACTAGATAGCTAGTTTCTGGAAATTAGAAACTAGATAACAAGTAACTAGAATTGCGAAGGAGTCTAGAATTAGTAATCTAGATCTAATACTTAGAGTATATATTAAGAAGCTTTGTTAGCACTAAAGAAATAACAATTTACACTATTTCTACTATTACCTATAATCTTTAACAGGTTATAAGCCTAGTGCTCTAACTCTAATTAATCTTTCTTAATACTTAATTAATCTAAATCTAAACAAAACGAAACAAAACGAAACAAAACAAAACAAAACAAAATAAAACAAAATAAAACAAAACAAAACAAAGTAAAACAAAACAAATTGAAACCAAACAAAAACAACACAAAACGAAACAAAACAACTTAAAACAAAACAACAAATTAATCAAATTAATCAAATTAACAAAATTAATTCAGATTAAATAAATTAATTAAATTAACAAATCTAATCTAAATTAATCTAACTAATCAAATTAGTTAAATTAACAAAATGTCTAGATACAAGTGTTAAATTAAGAAGCTTTCTAGCTAATTAAACTACGAGACTTAGAGTCTTAAAATCTTAGAAGTTTTAACGTAAGATAACTGTTTTAAGGCTATTAGCTACAACAACAATAAGCCAATTATAATAGATGCTTAAGCTAACTTAAAAGCTAAAAGCACTATTATTTTGTTAGTAGATAATAGCCCTTTAACTCAAATTAAAGGCTGTTCTACTACTCGCGAAATTTAGAAAACTATACACAATTTGTATAGTCTATAAGGCTTTTCTGCTAAATTTCTCCTTTTAAAGAAGTTTTTTAATCTAGAACTATTAAGTTTTAACACAATAGAGGAATTCCTTAATTGTATTTTATACCTAACAGATTCGCTTAAAAACAAGGATATTAAGCTACTAAAACAAGTTATTTTAGCTTAGGTACTTAATAACCTAACGCTAAGTTGCAAAGGATTTGTTACTTTTGTAACACAATTATTTTGTACAGACTCTACAAATATTAAATTAGAAACTCTGTTTGCTAATTTAATAGATAAATCTAGGCAACAAGTTAGAAATAGTAACAAGACGTTGCTAACGAAGTCTAACAAAAAGGGGTTTAAAAACCCTAGCAAAATTACAAAGAAATATTGTAATAAATGCAAAACAAATACTTACTTAACAAGTAGTTACTAGTATCTAAATCTAGATAAGAAACTAGATTAGTTTAGAACCAAAAATAATCTAGAAAATTGCAGGAGCTCCCCTAAGCCTCCTAAGTAGATTTTAAGCAGTTAGAAGGATAAGGCTCTCTTAACAGCTATATTAAACCAAGTTAATAATATAGATATTAACAAAAAGGTACTATATAACAATCCTAGCCAATTAAAATTAAAAGCTAATTTTATACTAGATTTGGAAAGTACACCGCATATAATCTGTAATTAAAATCTGTTTCTAGACAATAGTTTAGTATATAGAATTACTAAACTTAGCTAGGGTAATAATTCTGTAATTAATACAATTGGGATTAGAAGCGTTTAGATTCTATATAATAATATAAAATTTATCCTTAATAATTGCTTATTTGTGCCTACTTTTAAAGTAAATCTTATCTTAGTTAGAAAACTAATAGAAAAGAAATTTAAAATTAAGTTTAATAAAGATAAAGCTATAATAACAAAAAATAGTAGTATAAGAATAGAAGCAAACTATACAGAACAAATGTATGTACTAGATCTAAGTAATAAAATAATAACTTAAAATATTAATACAGAAACTATAAAAAATAGCTATATTACCTATAATACAAATTGTAATCTATAGAAAATAAGACTGTTCTATAACAGATTTAGGTATAAGAATCTTAATACAATAGAGCAACTATTAAATATAAAAATCTCTAGTAATTTTAAACTAGACTATATAGCCTGTATTAAAGCAAAGCTTTTAAATAATTAAAGTAGAGATATAACAGAAAAATTAAAAAACTACTTAGATAAAGTAGTAATAGATATCTATAGACCTATTACTTCTTTCTCTAGATATAACTTTAAATATATAACATTCTTTCTAGATTTAGCTACTAGAGAACTAAGCTTTAAACTGTTAAAAAATAAATTAGAAGCTTACTCTGCTTTTAAAGAATATAAAACTAAAGTAGAAAACTAATCTCAAGAAAAAATAAAAACTATAAAACTAGATAACAGAGCTAAATTCCTTAGTAATTAATTTTAAGAGTTAATTGAATAATCTAGTATTATACACTAATTATCTAGTGCTTATACTCTAGAACAAAACGGTCTTATAGAAAGGATTAATAGAACTATAATAGAAACTGCAAGAGCTCTCTTATTTAGCTCTAATATGCCTCTAATATACTAGCAAGAAGTAATATAAGCTGTAGTATATATATATAATATAATCTTGTATTCTTATCTAGAAAAAAGTTTGTTTAAGAAATTATATAATAAAAGACTAAATATAAGTAACCTAAAAATTTAGAAGTCTAGAGCTTTCTATAAAGATAAAAGAGTAATATTAACAGAACTAGAACCTTAAGCTATAGAGGAAATACTAGTAGGCTATAATTAATACAATTATTATATATTAAATCTATAGATAAAAAGAGTTATATAAACAAGAGATTGCAAGATACTAGAAGGAGAATTTTACTCTAATCTAGAAAACAAAGTAAATAATAACAGTACAATTACTATAGAATTACCTACTACGCAAAATTCTTAGAATAATAACTCTAATATAGAAGAAGATAGATCTAGTTCTATTAGACATAATAGTTTAGACAAATTAGCTTAAGAAATAAATACAAATAAAAGAATAATATATTAATCTATAGAGAGTTGCAGTACTAGAGAAAGAACTTTAGATAGTAATCTTTCTAAAGATAAACTAGCGTTTAATATTTATACGATAGAAAATAACAAGCTAAATACGTATTAAGAAGCTAAAATAGCAAAAGATAATAAAGAATAGTTAAAAGCTATAAATATAGAAATTAAACAACTAGAAGATTAAAACACATAGATTCTAGTAGAATTACCTAAAAATAGAGTAGCACTTAAAGAACGCTAGGTCCATAAGGTTAAAATAGATAAAAAAAAAACAATAAAATATAAAGCAAGATAGGTTGCTAAAGGCTATAGCTAAATCTATAGACTAGATTATCTAGATACGTTTGCAAATACAACTAGAATTGAAATTATTAGATTTCTACTCTTTCTAGCAGTATTTCTAGATCTAGAAATAATTTAGCTAGATATTAAAAACGCTTTTCTAGATATACCTATAGAAGAACAAATTTATATGCAACAACCTATAGGTTTTAATATAGATAAAGTAAAAGTTTGCAAACTAATAAAATTACTCTATAGGCTAAAACAGGCACTATAAGCCTAGTATAATTACCTAAAAGAAATACTTGAAAATTTAGACTTTGTTCCTATATTTAACAAACAAGAAGTATTTAAAAATTATAAAAATAAAATGCTTATAGTCTATGTAGACAATATATTAGTACTAGGACTAAACCTAGAAGAAATAAACAAATTGAAACAAAATATCTCTAAAAAACTAGAAGCAAGCAATCTAGGAGACGCTCGCTACTTTCTAGGAATAGAAATAATAAGAGATAGATAAACAAGATTTCTTTAGCTAAAATAAGCTAAATACACAAATAGTCTGCTTACTAAATGTAATAAAAATAATCTAAATCCTGTTTGTACACTAGCTAATCCTAGTGTAAAACTAGATAAAAATATAGAATAGGTAGGTAGTAGCGAAATGAAGCTATTTTAACAATATATAGAAAGCTTAATATACCTAGTAATATATACTAAACCTAATCTATAGCTACTAGAGTCTAACGCGTAAAGTTACTAAGGTTAATATTCTAGTAGATATCTTCTAGCTCTTCTAGCAGCTCCTTATTAAGCAGGACACTATTATTTGTAAGCTTAATAATATTAGCGCTAGCGTGCAGCAGCTCTACACTAATATAAGCTATTTCTAATTTATTTTCTTTCTATTAGAACTTGTTTTTCTGCAGCGTTTCTATATATCTACTAATATTTAATTAGGCTAAAGAGTATAACATGTAGATCTCTAGCGTAAGCTTCTAGGTTTCTTATATTAGCAACGCTTTCTAGACTACTAACAGGCTACTCTATTACTTTAATATAATAGAGTTTAATATATATAAGAAGCCTACGTATAACGCAAAGGTATAGGCTAACACTAACTATTTAGTAATAGTAACTATTGCGCTTTCTAATAGTAGAAAAGTAGGCTCTAGTATATAGTAGTCTTGCTATAGCTTCTATATAGCGCCTATAGGCAATTTCTATAGTAATAGACTTTTTATTATAGTCTCTGTCTTTATTCTATTACTAAGCCTAGACTCTATAAAACTAGTCTTATATTTCTTAATACTACTTATATATTAGAATAGATATTACGCTTTACGTCTTAGGCTTATAAGTTCTTGTAGCTTTACTTCTATTACAGATATTATTATTCTTACTAGTTCTTATAGTCTAGCGCAGTCTAAGTATTAGAATCTTATACTTTCTTCTTAGGTTTTTCTAGGCTCTCTAAAGATTTATGTTACGCTGCGTCTTAACTAACTATTGCCTAGCTTAAGTAGCTAGATCTTTAGAGTTAATCTAGGCTCTTTCTCTTATATTCTTTAGCTACTAATCTATTAACGCTAAGCTTCTAGACTTCTTTCTCTTTGTTTCTAGGTTATTCTAGGTAGCTAGTAGAACTATTACTTTAGTTTTTGTATTTAGCATTTAAGTTCTTTATATCTAGTTTCTAGAGACTGTTAACTACTAGTTATGTTCTAGCTATTAACTAGTTAAGGTAGTTAAGAGCTGGCTTATAGAATAGATATAGGTATCTTCTTTTCTCTCTACTTTCTAAAAGTACTTCTAGTCTTAGGTTTTGTCTATTATATTATCTGTACCTTTCTCTTCTTAGTTACTTCTTAGTATTAGGTATTGTTCCTAACGTAACTAAGTGCGCTACTATGTTATTCTTAATAACTTAGGTTCTACTTATACCTATTCTAGGTTTAGCTCTTTTTCTACTGCCTTCTCTTATATATAGCGCTATTATCTATTCTAATACTTGTTATATGTACCTATAGTTTCTCTTTCTTCTCTTTTTATACTAATATACTTATTTAGTAGTTAAGATAGATAGGCGTTTTACTAACAACCTATCTAAGTTTTATTCTATTCTAGTTTTATCTAGCTACTTAGTAAAAGCTATAGTGTTAGTAATATTTGCTTACAGTTTCTATATTAGTTCTGCGTATTATACCTATTTTACTAGGTACTATAGCTATATACCTTACTCTTTCTTCTTTTATTATTCTGTAAGAATATAGTTAACAAGGTACTTATTATTAGCTTTGTCTTTGTTTTCTATTATTGCTTCTAGTTACTAGTTATTAAAACTCTAGTATAGAAGCAGATTCTCTGCATTAAGCTAGAAGTAGTTAATATAGAATCTTAGGTGTACTCTAAGAGGTACGCTTAGCTCTATAACATATAGTAATATAATCTCTATAACTGTATATTTTCTGTTTTTTTAATCTAACTTCTTTAAAGGTCTGTTATTAGATATAGTGTAGCTGTACTAGAGCTATACTTTATCCTTTACATAGAGTTCTAAGGCTTTCTATCTGTAATAGTTAGCCTAATATTCTTATTTTTGTTATACTTCTGCTATCTTTACTTATATATAGTCTATTATCTCTTTAATCTTAGTTACTATTGCTTTAGTAGTAGCTCTCTTATTAATACTAGACTAATACTAGTTTTCTATAGTCTATTCTAGGTCTAACTAAATAGAGTTTATGTTATACCTATGCTAGAGAAAGAATAGGCTAATGCTTGTAGACGCTGTATTTTGTCTAGCTATAGCAATTTCTGCTAGTAGGCATAGAGTAGCCTAGTTTAACTAGTTCTAGCTTATAAAGGCCCTTAAGTAGGCTTCTACTATACTATTTATTTACTTTCTAGCACTATCTGTCTAAAGGTAGTATACTACTATTAAGACTCTTCTTTATATTCTAAGCTTACTATAGAGTAAAGACTAGAATTTGCTTATAAACTATAATATTCTGTTAGACACTATAGCGTCTAGAAGCTAATAGTACGTAACTACTTATTTAATAAATGCCTTAACTATAGTAAGAACTTCTAGGTCTAAGATAGGTATAAGTACTACGTTTTTACTTAGTTAGTTAGTAACTACTACAAAGTGTAGTATTCTGTAGCTTAGCAGAAGGCTTATAATAAAGTCTACTAACAATTCGTTTTATATTTAGTGTAAGAGCAGAAGTAAGCATAGTAGTTCTTATTTAAGTTTTCTCTATAGTTTTATCCTACTATACACTTTATAGTTTTAGATAAACTACTAGATACTTAAGAATATTTTAGGCTAGAAGTAGTCTTTTACTAATATTATATAAGTGTTTTTTCTACTTAGGTGTCTAGTAATTAGGAAATTATACGCTTTTAAGATAATATAGGTTTATAGGTTTACGCATTCTAGCACTTACTTACGTTTTCTATAGAGTAGGCGTCTTAGGTTATCTAAGGCACATTCTGCTAGAAAAACCTTTAGGCTTAAATAAGAAGAAAATTTCTACTACTCTATTCTAACAGCGTTAACTACTACTTAGTAGGCTTTATCTATATAAACAGCCTGTTTCTATAACTCTTTAATAGTAGGCTCTAATAATCTTTTAGAGCGCTTGTTTATATAAAGACCTTACCTAGGCGTAATTATATATAGTACTATAGTTTCTTTAGTAGAATCTAAAATATCTCTTACTATAGAAAGCTTCTTAATACTTTAGTTGTAGACAACATTTTTCTCTCTTAATATAGCGTCTTTATTTGTAAGCACGTTGCCTATAAGTATATTTTAAAGTGTTTCTTTACTAGCTACAGAGTACTTCTTAGTATTTTAGTTTTAGATAACGTTTCTTTTTCTTAACGTAGCGTCTTTGTCTATAAGTACGTTTTAAAGCTACTTTATTTCTTTCTTTCTTTATTATAGTATATCTTTCTACTAAGCTATAAGAGAAGTAGTTAACGTAGCATCTTTGTTTATAAGCACGTTTTAGAGCTACTCTATTTCTTTTTCTTTCTGTTATAGTATATTCCTCTGCTAAGCTGTAAAGAAAGTAGTAAGTACTAAGTCTTCTTTATCTTTTGTTTCTAAAGTAGAAGTAAATAATTAGAAGGTCTAGAACTATACCTGCACGTCTACTCTTCTTTAGAAAAGATCTTATTCTTTCTTAGAAAGGGTATCTACTCTACTATTAACGTCTCTTAGGCAGTATTAGAATTTAATATTAAATGTACTAAGAAACTCTGCCTAGTAGACGTGTCTTTCTGTTAGTAGTTATATAGTAGCAAAGTATTCTAGGTTCTTATAGTCTATAAGTATAGTAAAATACTTTACTCTCTAAAGTTTAGTTTTCTACTACTCTAAGCACTTAACTATAGCTAACAGCTCTTTATTATAGATAGTGTAGTTAGCTTCTATAGCTATATTCTTTACTAAGTAGTAAGCTATAGCCTAGAGGTATTTGTTTCTGCTATATTAAGATAATACTCTTCTAGTTAACTATTCTAAGGCGTTATATTCTACTACTGTTTCTAGCTTTATATTAAAGTTTGCTAGAGATAGTTCTACTATAAAAGCTTCTTTTAGCTTCTTAAAGGACATCTGTTGTTTAGAACCCTAGTAGAAGACTACGCCTTTTCTAGTAAGCCTAGTTAGTAGAGTAGCTAGTTCTAAGAAGTCTTTTATAAACTATTAGTAGAAGTTAGCAAAGCTAACAAAACTCTAGACTTCTTGAACTATCTTAGAAGGCTTCTAGAAACGTATAGCAGCTACTTTCTTAAGGTCTATACTTATTTCTTTCTTAGCCTTAATAATAAATCTAAGGTATTTAGTCTTCTTTATAGTAAACTTACTTTTCTTTATATTAAGGTGTAATTCTGCTGCACTAAGTCTTAAGATTACTAGCTTTACCTTTTGCTTATAGTCTGCCTTAAACCTACTTGTATATATTAATACGTTATCTATATAGGCTAAATAGAAATTATCTAAGTATTCTCTTAGAGTCTAATTAATATATCTCTAAAACATACTTAGAGTGTTTGTAAGTCTAAAGGAAGTTATAAGCTACTTATAGAAGCTAAAGCGCGTCTAGAAAGCTATCTTCTATTTGTTTTCTTTAGCAATCCTAATCTTATAAAATGCCTAGATAACATCTACTTTAGTAAACTATTTAGCTTTAGTAATCTAGGCTAAGGTCTTCTAGATAAGTAGAAGTAGGTATTAGTCCTTTCTTATAATTACGTTAAGAGCCTAGTAGTCTACACAGAACTAAAGGTCTCTTTCTAGCTTCTTTATAAATAGGACTAGCTTAGAGGCGCTTAACTAGCTTACCTATATAAAGCTATAGTCTAGGTAAGAAGTAAGCTATTTCTAGAGTACAAGAAGTTTTTCTTTTAATATACTATATAGTAGGCTCTATAGCACTTCTATAGTCTTTCTATCTTTTTCTACTAGCTTAATAGAATAATTAATAGTAGGTCTTCTTACTAGAAGAAGTTAGTCTACTTCTTTACGTAGAAAGGTTTTGTATTCTTCTTTTAGGTAATCTAAAAGCACTAACCTAAGGTCTACTTAGAGTTTAGTTTTTAGAGTTTTTTAGATATCTACTATTAACGTAGCGTAAAGGTAGATAGATTTGTCCTTCTAGCCTTGTTGCAGCTAAGCTAAGTACGCAGCTACTATAATATTCTATAGTAAAAGAAGTTTTCTTTTCTTCTAGCTTCTAACTTGCGTCTAAGTAAAGTAGATGTATATTAATTTCTTTGCTAGTGCAATAGTAATATTATGCTAGTTTATCTATAGTTAACCTAGAACTAGGTTGTATTCTTTATCTCTATTTAGTTTATAGGCCTATAGTGTCTCTTTGTGCCTATTAATGTTAATTCTTATCTAAACAGCTGTCTTTATCTAAGACTAGGCTCTAGTAATTCTAATAATTTCTCTTAAGGCTATTAACTTGCGCTCTAACTTATTTTTGTAAATAAACTTAGTTAAAGTTATAGCGTAGGTAAGACACCTAGTGTTAATTATTATAGAAGTAACTATTATTTTATTAATAATAGTATATATAGTAATAGGTTCTCTATTTAGCTATTTTCTCTAGAATTATTAAAATCTCTTATTCTCTTTTAGTGTTGTGTTACTATACTTTTATCTATACCTTTAGACAAGAGTTACTTATTTTCTAAGCTTAGAGTGTTTTCTAACGCGTTTTCTTCTTTCTTACCCTATACTTTAGCTAACGCAGCTTTAGTAAGTTTTAAAGGTAAAGATAATTTGCATCTACTAGCGTAGTGTTTTAACTTGCTATAGTAGAGGCATAAGTTATTTTGTCTCTAGTAGAACTGCTCTTTTGTAGTAGCTTACTTAGCTTTCTTTTTTTTAAAGAATTTTCTCTTAGTCCTCCTAGAATATCCTCTTGTAGGTTTCTAATCTATAAGTTTCTTAACGTTCTATCTTTTAGTGTACTTACTACTAAGTTTTACTTTATATAAGTTTTTCTTAATAACTACTACTCTGTCTATAAGGTTGTAGATTCTCTATTTAGGTTTAGTCTCTACAGAAATTATCTTGTCTTATAGGTCTAGCTAGATAGCGCTTAGGTACCTTGTTTTTAGGTTTACTTTATTATCTTTCTTACCTATATTATAGGCTAGCCTTATAAACTTTGCGTTAAAGCTCTAGAGAAAAGACTTATTCTATTAAATTGTTTAGAGTTTCTTTTGTAATCTTTTGTTATATAGCTTATCTCTAAATTAGCTGTTTAGGAAGTTCTAAAGTTCTTTTGCAAAGCTCTAGAAGTTTTAAGTTACTTAAGATAAGGCTATACTAGCTGCTAACTCTTTAAGGCAGTTAAAGATATAGCTAGCTTAAAAGCCTAGTCTTATACTATTATATTCTAGTTTGTACTTTATTTAGGCCTTAAAGATGTAGTAATCTTTTTAATCTTTTCTATACACTTCTAGGTTAAAAACTTTGTAAGTCTTCTAGAGTAAAAGAAAGCTTTCTAAGAGAGTTTATATAAAGCTAAAGGCTTCTAGAGTTACTTAGGCTGTAAGCCTTATAACTTGTTTCTATAGATTTTTTACTAGTAATACTAAGTCTAGATCTGCACTTATAGAAGACTTTTCTTTCCTATTATTAGAGGGTCTAGCTACTAGAGAGTTACATACTTTCTGCTAGGCAGGCGTTTCTTTAAGGCTGTTTAATAACAATTGTTTCTTAATCTATTATTTCTTTAGGTCTAAGAAGTTATTAATAATTATTTAATTAAACTTGTCCTTAATAACTAACTTAAGGACACTATTACGTCTTATCTAGATAGCTTATACTATTATGTCCTGTACTGTTATAGAGACAGACACTTATTCTATACTAAAGGTTACTAATAGCCCTTTAGCCTAGTTAGGTTTAACAAATTTAATTATAAGAGGTAGACTCTAAGAGTAGTTACTAGGAAATAAAGACGTAAATTTGTAATCTATTCTAATTGCTACCTAGAAGGTTTTTATAGTTTTAAGGCAGTCTAGTCTAAGGGATTTAGGTGCTCTAGTCTAGAACTGTTTTTAGTGTTCTAGCCTAGAGGAATTTTTAGCGTTCTAGTTTAGAACCTTTTTAGTGTTCTAGTTTAGTAAGCTAAGGTTTTTCTATAACTAAGGACTAACTAGGCAGCAGCCTGTTACAGTTACTATTTCTAACTTATTGCCTAGATTTATCTATTAAATTAGCAAACAGAGTTTCTAATTTAATATTTATAGAGTCTGTACAAAATAATTGTGTTACAAAAGTAACAAATCCTTCGTAACTTAGCGTTAGGTTATTAAGTACCTAAGCTAAAATAACTTGTTTTAGTAGCTTAATATCCTTGTTTTTAAGCAAATCTATTAGGTATTTAATATAATTAAGAAATTCCTCTATCGTGTTAAAACTTAATAGTTCTAGATTAAAAAACTCCTTTAAAAGAAGAAATTTAGTAGAAAAGCCTTCAAGACTATACAAACTGTATAGAGTTTTCTACATTTTGCAAGTAGTAGAACAGCCTTTAATTTAAGTTAAAGAGCTATTATCTACTAACAAAATAATAGTGCTTTTAGCTTTTAATTTAGCTTAAGCATCTATTATAATTGGCTTATTGTTATTATAGCTAATAGCCTTAAAACAGTTATCTTAAGTTAAAACTGCTAAGATTTTAAGACTCTAAGTCTTGTAGTTTAATTAGCTAGAAAGCTTCTTAATTTAAAACTTATATCCAGACATTTTGTTAATTTAACTAATTTAATTAGTTAGATTAATTTAGATTAGGTTTATTAATTTAATTAATTTGATTTATCTAGATTAAGTTTGTTACTTTAATTAATTTACTTAATTTGTTATTTTGTTTTAAGTTGTTTGTTTTGTTTTGTTTGTTTTTGTTTTGTTTTGTTTTGTTTTGTTTTGTTTTGTTTTGTTTTGCTTTGTTTTGTTTTTGCTTTGTTTTGTTTTTATTTCGTTTTAATTTGTTTTTGTTTTGTTTTAATTTGTTTTGTTTTATTCTGTTTTGTTTTATTTCGTTTTGTTTCGTTTCGTTTCGTTTCGTTTTGTTTTGTTTGGATTTAGATTAATTAAGTATTAAGAAAGATTAATTAAATTAATTAGATTAATTAGAGTTAGAGCGCTAGGCTTATAACCTGTTAAAAAAAATAGGTAATAGTAGAAATAGTGTAAATTGTTATTTCTTTAGTGCTAACAAAGCTCCTAAATATATACTCTAAGCATTAGATCTAGATTACTAATTCTAGACTCCTTTGCAATTCTAGTCACTTATTATCTAGTTTCTGATTTCTAGAAACTCGCTATCTAGTTTTTAGAAACTAGTATTCTGGTTTTAGCTTCTAGCTATCTAGTTTCAGAGTCTAGCTTCTGGTTTTACTAGTTACTTGTAACTAATATCTAGTTTTACTAGTTTTTTAGATAGTTACTAGGTTTTAGACTCTAGCGTTAAGTTTTAGCTAGTTTTAGATAGTTTTAAGTTGGTTTTGCCTCTACCGCCCAATTAAGAGCTACATTATTTTAGTCCTCTTATAAATAATTTAGATCTTAGCTGTTACTAGGCCTATTTAGGATGTTAGGATTAGAATCAAGAGCCTTTAACATCTTTTTTCAGAAAAAACTAAGTAGGCTAGTCTAGCGCCTATATTGATTACGTAATTTTAAGAATAAGCTAATATTTTGTAAGCTTTTCTTAAAAATTATATATTTAGTTTATTTATAATTGCTAGATTAGTGCTAGCGTATATATAGTTCTATTTATAGACTTATATAAACTTTGTTTATAGTTTTAAATTATATTGTTATACTTTATTGTAACTAGTAAAGTTACTAGAAATAATTTCTTATTTTGTTAAGTTTTAAACATAACGTTAACTTACTTATTCTGTAAAAATGTAAGATTACTTAATTTTAACAGTTAGAGTAGAAAACTACGTATCTTAACATCTTCTACTTAACTAGTCTATTTTAGGTAATTTCTAGATCTATCCGCAGCTCTTATATAAGACTATAAAATAGCTTACTAATTATTTTTCTAGTACTTATATTACTTAAGTAAGTAATAAAAACAGTTCTAAGGTACCTAGCTTTTACTAGTTAATTAAGGATTATAATAAGCCTTTGAAAATTATTATATTTAACTTGATATTTACAATCTTATATAGCTTTCTCTAGTACTAAGAATAATCTAAACTACTTAGTTATATCTCTTACTTAAAATAGGGTTCTTCTTATTAACTTAAGGATTTTTTTTTACTAATTAAATAGTTTACCTCTTAAGAAGCTAAGAAACTTCTTCTATCTATTAACCTTACTTATTCCTAAGAACTAACTATAGAGCCTTAAACACTAGAGATATCTTCTCTACTTTATAAGCCTTAATATTAATAATCTAACTATAGCTCTTTATAACTTAAGCTTTAGGATAATATTTAATAACCTAAAAATAACTTAATTATCTCTGATAAGAATATAAGCTTAAGAGAGTATATAAGAATTAGAAAGAATTAGGTAATCTTATATTTTTACAGAATAAGTGTGTTAAGATTAAGTAAAAAACTTTATAAAATAAGAAAAAATTCTAGTAACTATACTAGTTGTAATAAAGTAGAATTATGTAATATAAAACTATAAACAAAGTTTATATTACTCTAGAAATAGTACTAGATATACGCTTGTACTAATCTAGTAATTATAATTAACTTAATACGCAACTTTTAAGAAAAGCTTATAAAAACTAAGCTTATTTTTAGAATAACGTAATTAGTTTAGACGCTAGACTATTATACTTAGTTATATCTAGAAAGAGATATTAAAGGCTCTTAATTCCAATCCTAACATCCTAAAAAGGCCTAGTAGTAGCTTAGAAATTAATTACTTATAAGGAAACTAAAATTATAAGGCTCTTAATTAGCTACTATAAGTAAAATTAATATAAAACTAGTAAAACTAGTTATTAGTTTTAAGTTAGTAGTAAAACTAGAAACTAGAATCTAAAACTAGGTAGATAATACCTAAGGTTCTAAAATAAGCTAAGTTAGTAACTAAGATCTTGAAATTTACTATCTAGTATAGAAAATTAAAAGTATCTAGTATTTAAAGTTAAGTATAATAAGATCTATATAATCTAAATCTAATCTCTTAAGTTTATCTTAAGAAGGCTAGTTATTATAAAATAAGTTAATTAGTTTTATACTATTTCTTTAATACCTATTATATTTAATATATATAGGATTTTAGTATTAACTAGTAAGACTTTTTCTTACCTAAGTTTAACTACTTTCTATTTTTACTAATCTTTTACCTTTTCTCTTTTTCTTTTAAACCTACTAAACTCTAGATTTTAGCCTATACTATTGTACATAAATTAGTCTCTTAGTATAGATATTATAAAAAGAATGATAATTTTATTAAATAAAGAAGAAATAGATTAAATAGAGTAGAAAAAGACAAAATAGAGAAGAAATAGATAAAACAGAAAAGAAATAGATTGAATAGAAAAGAAATAGATTAAATAGAAGAGAAATAATAAAGTTAAAATAGTAGATAATTAAAATATAAATATACCTAAACTATATATAAATATACCTAGACTATATAAATAACCTAGACTACGTAAATATACCTAGACTATATAAATAAAGATAACCTTATAGTATTTCTAGAGAAAATTTTATAGAGTTTTTTTATATAGTATTATATAGTTCTATATAGAGTATTTAACACTATATATATATATACTATAGTATTCTTACTAGGGTATAAATATAGTATTAAATACCTAGCGTAGTATTAATATTTACTATAGTATTATATAAATTTACTTTTTTATACTATATATAGATAATATTTATATAGCTCTAGTATATGTTATACTACTATAGTGTTTTTTTACCTACTACTTTTATTAGTATAATTATTTTTTAAGTTTTTTTAGGTTTATTAAATTAGTATACAAGCTTTTAGTATTTACTACTAAGACTGTTTTTTTACTTTTTTTTAAACTTCTTCTATTTCTACTAAACTTCTACCTTTTCTTTCTTTCTTTTTTTAAACCTATTAAACCTTAGATTATAACCTACATGTATAGAAATATATATTTCTACATAGGTATGTAATTAAGTTTGTTATTACAAGAGTTGTAGTAATTAAATAGTAAAGAAATAACAAAGTCTTTAGGTCTCTATAGCGTAAAAGCAGAGTATTAAAAATAGTTGATACTTTACCTGCTTAGCCTGTAAATATACCTAGACTGTGTAAATATAGACGACTTTGCGGTGTTTCTAGGGGGAATTCTGCGGGGTTTTTTTAAATGGCTCCAGGCGGGGTATTTAACACCGCATTTGTACCGCAGTGTATACGACGATTTTGGTACCATACTTTGTCTCCGCATAGTTTCGAGAATAGTTTTCCTATTCTCTACGGTCGACCAGAACATTGAGACAAGACCTATTCTACTATTTCCAGAGGTCCCTACAGAGTGACGGTCGCGATGCTTGTGAGTATATCGCATCGCGGATAATAGCAAGTTCCAGCAGAGATTTTGCTACCGCCAAAAAGGCCCCCCCAATATTTTCCTTCACAGCTGCCTTCACTGCTCCTCCTGTGAAAGTCTCCACGACATTTGTCTTTTTTCCTCTCATTAACAGCAGTCGATAGGGCATCAACCAGAACAATACTGTCTCGCCCAGTAGCGATGAGTGCAATTATGCGCCCACTTTCAGATCACCTGAGCCGATATCAAGGCCTTATAGATACCTGGCGGCAGCAAGATCATAATTGGGAAGGGGCTCGCCAGCCTATCTAGATACTTTCAGACTTCAATGTCACGAAACCACCCACGATACGCGGCGTGAAAACTCAAAGGCACCAACCTGGCCCCAAACTCGTCCCAGCACGAGCACACCGGACCCGAAAGTTGTGGTCCCAATCCAGAGTCGACACTTTAGAGTTTCATTGATGCACTTGCTCTTATTAGAGCGCTTTTCAAAAAGCTTCGAAGAAGCCTGGGACCGGCCGATATAATGTCCGCTTCTCCTCTTGATACTCTGGGCGAGATGACGTTCTTCAGCTCGGCGTCCCATATAGGACGCTTTGCCTGCTAAAAAGCTAGTAAGCATGATGAGCACAAATCTTCACTCCTTCCTCCAAAGACATCGTTGAAACGGCATGATGGGCATGACAGGGTCAAGGTTGACAAGAAACTGCACATCAGGTCACACTACGTAAGCGATGCTGCGGACACCGCGACTGCCTCTCAGTGTCTTGTAGTCGGCTACGAAAAATGCATCATGATCTGTAAGGCTGCGGCTCTGACTTATTCCACCACCAATCTCATCCCCACCGATCATTGGCTCTATGCCATGGATGTCCGAATGTACCCTCATCTCAAAGATGTACAGATCAGGCCCGAGTGTAGTGATGTTACCTGCGTCAATTATTATCTACGTCGCAAGAACCGTGATTGCCTCTCTGCTTGGCATTATAAAGAGATGATAAATGGATTGTCTGATTGAATTCCTAGTAGGTGTCCGACGACGAACACGAATGCAACGCTGATGCTTCGATATCTAAGATCAATTCACCATCACGTCAAATACGGAGGATGCCGATCTATGAGTCGTGAACGGAAAAACGCTTGGAATGACGAGACCCTCTCTTATGAGTCTAGCCTTTGACTCAGGAGTTGGAGATGAGGAGGTGGTAGCAACATCACAGTTAGTCGCATCTTTGACTCTTTCATCAGTATCATATCGCCAGATCAGCTAATCTATAAGAAGCACGAGTTTCCCAGTGAAATACTGCACCCGAGTACAATATTTGTAACAGAATATAGCTTAGCCCCTAACAATGGCGCCCCAGCCTAGCAATATCTGGGAAATGTACATGAGCCTCCCCAAAGTGCCACGTCGAAACTTACTTCTCCTTTACATCTGGAAGCTGATTCCTGCAACGACTGATGCCATTCACTCGCCAGACGAAAGCACGAAAGTCTGGCTTTACGAATTCCTCATCGACGAATGCAAGAGTAGTAAGGAGGCTATAAATACAGCTTTGCTCGAGTCCACTTACCAGAGGCATGGATATCCATGGGCACCCGGAAATACTCTTGATAAAGATGGCGGCAAAGATTGGGTCACAGTTCTCGCGCGGACCGCCATTAAGCTTAGAATGAATGTCAAGAACGCGGAAAATAAGTCACTCGATGACATCAAAACAGAAGTTGCCAAAATGGTCGAGAAAAGGGTCCATCCAGAATGGTTGCCTGAGTATGATAGGATATTTGATCTCGCGCTGGACTTCGTAGAAGCCGAGTTGAAAGAGGAGGCACGGGCTGAGTCAAATGCACCAGCCCGGTTCCAATGAGAGTTTTGTATCCGTCTTCCTGACACAATATCGATACCTCGAAAATACAACCCTTGGACATGAATGGGCATTGAGTTTACCTGCTTACTATGTGCATGTATGCTTGTGAAGCACTCCTTAGCAAATTGACGCCGAACTATACAATGAGTTGATAGAACATGTGGCTTCAACCGAGCTATGAGTTGGTACTGGAGTGGCTGTCGTGTCCAATCACCAACCTCCACTCGTTGCCGACGTGGGGAACAAGATCTTCCTGTACAGATCAGTCCGGTGTACAGTAGGTTACAAGAACGAATCAGGTTTCAGCATGTCGGGTTTGTGGCGTTGAAACTGGTTAGAAGTGAGGTCGCTAGGGAAGCGGAGCCTGGAGGAGGAAAAGTAGTATGAACCGCTTTGCTCTGCGGGCGATGATGAACGGGGACGGGACATGCGGATCAGTTGTGACAGACATATGCATCTACGCATTACTTCTTTTGTTCAATATCGCATTTTGCGCGGCAATTATCAATCGATCCCAGGCCACCTAATACAGCACACCCTTCGTACTCCTTATCTCGCCCTCCCATTGCTTGACCACCGTGGTAGCATGCCTAATCGCCACAGCCAGCGCCTTGAACGCACTTTCGGCCCGATGATGGTCATTTTCGCCCCGTATACAGTCCACATGCAGCGTCGTGCCACTCGCCTGTGCGAAGCTCTGCAGGCAATGCGGAATCATTTCGCAGCTCAAGTCCCCAATCTTCTCCCTCTTCAAGCCCAGCTCAATGACACTGTATGGACGGTTTGATAGATCAATAACGGCGCGTGATAGCGCTTCGTCGAGAGGTGCGTATGCGTGGCCGAAGCGCGCAAGACCTGCCGAGCCTTGTAGAGCGTTCTTGAATGCTGTACCGAGCGCGAGGAATGCGTCTTCCGAGGTGTGGTGGTCGTCAATGTGCAGGTCTCCTTTGCATCGTATCCGCAGACTCCAGCCGGCGTGCTTTGCGAGGGCGTGGATCATGTGATCAAGGAAGCCGATGCCTGTGTCGACAGAGATGTCTTGGCTGTTGGACTTTTGCGTGGCGTGGTCTTTGTCGACCTTTTCGCCTTCTCCATTGAGGTTCTTCCTGTCGAGAGCATCCCAAAAGTCGGACTGTTGATAGGCGTCGAGGCCGCCGCCATCGAGGTTGATCGAGACTTGGATCTTGGTCTCGTTAGTGTCGCGGTTGAGGCAGGCGGTGCGCGGCATTGTGACGGTTGAAATGCTCAGTATATCACGTGGTGCTTATAGTACTTTTGGATCAAGGTACGTAGTGGCTCAATGACGGCTTAGTTCCTGCTGCGAGGGTGAAGTGTCGTCGACCTTTGGGGTCGGCCATCATGCACCCCACGCCCCACGTCGCCGGTCTTGGCGTGTAGGGCTGAAAAAATTGCCAACCACTGATTCGCCGAACCAAAGCTTTGAACTAAATTTTTTGACATCGCAAAGGCACGCCGGAAGAGCGCAGGTCAACACAAGAAGTTCAGACAAGAAACAAAATACTTTAGCGCCAGCACCTTTTAAAGACTTGACAAGTGAGATTGAGAGCCAGGAATTCCTTGGTGAAATATGCCAGGCACAACCGAGGAGAAGGCGCCGCCGCTGCCAATCGTTGACCCGACATCTGCAACAGAAGAGGAGATCGATCCATCCGTCGATCGCGACAGGATCCGCGTCGTATGTACAGGAACAGACTCTTCTGCAATTGTCGTTGCTCACATGTTGTAGCTTTCGGGTGCGACAGAAACGGCAGCATCGTTCCAGATCGACGGCGAGGACCACACGCTAGGAAATGCGCTCAGATACATCATCCACAAGAAGTAAGTCAAACTTGCGCAACAGCGCGGCCATGTACAGTTCTACTGTACAGGCGAGTTAACGTGATTTGTAGCCCTGATGTCGAGTTCTGTGGTTACTCGATTCCACATCCATCTGAGGCAAAGACGAACTTGCGCATACAAACATACGGTGGGTCTTCCTCTACCCTCATGCTAGGCATATACACTAATGGAAATAGATGGCGTCAGTGTATACGCGGTGCTTGAGAAGGGCCTTGAAGATTTAATGGCCATGTGTGATGTTGTCGAAGAGAAGTTCGCGGCTTCCAGGGACGATTTTATCAACAAGATGCAAGATTAGCAGCATCGGGCTATGGCACAGAGTAATGCATTGCAATTCAGGCGTTATGGCTAGCATGGACAAGGGCGCATAGGAAGAAAATGGTATCGAAACTGCTATTCACATGCTTCCCTTCTTCCGATCCGCGATATCACCGTAGTGGCTAGCTTAATTGCGACCCTACATCATGTTAGCACGGTTGCTTTGGTCGACAGTCAGGCGGCGCTCACCTCCAAGAAACCGTTAATGAAGTTGTTCGGCAGTCGTGCCTTGGGCTCTTCCTCGGCATGGAAGTACTTTAGCACGTGTGACGTCTGCTTCCAGAAGTTCAGAGTTTCCTATCCGTGTCAGTCCTGGGCAACTCTTCGATGCGACCCGTCTCAGCCAAATGCGCATGCACTCGCAATCAGGAGTCGGCGAGCGTACCTGATACTCTTGGTGACTAGAGAACAGTAACACATCGACTGTCGGCAACTGTTTCACGTATCTGTGCCGCTCGAACTCTTGTCGTATCTTTGTCCGTAGGGTCGAGACGGGCAGGTTGAGCGAGTACATGGTCTGGACCTCGGGAGCCTACATGGAGCATGTTAGCTCTCCGCGTCTTGTCGCAGTCTCCACGACCATTGTTGAGCCTCTTCACTCGCAGGCTCTCGTTGGGTCTCTCCGTAGGCAGGATTGTCGGTGGGGTCCGGTTTGAGCACAACATACCGACCGCAGCCAGTCCCGGTAGCTGTGAATAACCCTCCGTTTCGCATCGTTCCAGTTGACCGCTGGCCGGTGTCAGCGCTTCACTCTCTCCATTTCTCCGAGGGCGGAGCGGACATACACGAGCGCGTGCGCTGAGCGAGATAGGTGGGGTTAATGACCATTCTGGCGGTGTTGGCACGCTCGGGGCTGTCGTCGACCTCGAGCTATGGTGACCATGTGCCAAGCCTGCCGCTACGCCAACTAGCGCATGGTGACGGCAGGCTTCTGCCTTCTGCCTCCGTCAACCTTATTAACCCATTTTCGAAAAGCACAACCACCGTCTACTCCCGATCCCCGCGATCAACTACACACAACCGCGACCATGCCGCCAGTCCGCACCGCGCGCGCTTCGAAAAAGGCCCCACCCGAAGGATTCGAGGACATCGAGGACACGCTGCTAGAGTTCCAGAACAAGATGAAGGACGCCGAGAACGCATCCCACGAGGGCAAGAAGAAGTACGAAATGACATGGCCAATCTTCCAAATCACCCACCAACGGTCGCGATACATCTACGACCTCTACTATGAGAAGGAAGCCATCAGCAAGCCGCTGTACGACCACCTGCTCAAGAACGGCTACGCAGATGCCATGTTGATCGCCAAATGGAAGAAGCAGGGGTACGAAAAGGTACGTCGAGCACTGGCCAATGCCTCCGGTGCAATGCTGATCGAGGCCAGCTTTGTTGCACAAGATGCATCCAGACCAAGGAGACCAACTTCCGATCGACATGTATCTGCCGAGTGCCTCGCGAGCAGCTCAAAGAGAACCAGGACATACAGTGCGTCAACTGTGGGTGCAGAGGATGTGCATCGAGCGACTGAGCAAAAACGCGGATAGCTGGTCAGGACGGCTGGTCATGTTGGAATGGACATGCTTCACCGCGTCCAAGTGCAAGAGAAGAAGGCCTCGAACAATCCTCTTCGGACACGGGGAGCAGTGTTAAAGCAGGAAGACGGGCGAGAATGATACCCAGTCACGGCAGGTTCCGAGTCAGCACAGACATGAGCAAGAAGAACACCACTAAGCAAAGGGTTCGTCGGTCGGACAAAGCGTTGCATTCAGTCGTTAACACATCTACAGAAAAGCTATGAAGATTTAGTTCAAATGCTGATGTCATAAGAAAAGCCTTCCGGGTATGCCTGAACTCCGCCTTACTTCCCTTTACCATCTAACCTGCGCAAAGAAATTTTACATCGTATACTCATCCCATCGTTCATTTCCGTCTGCCGCCAACGGGCCTTATCTCCTGGATTTCTTGAAGTGATTAAAACTGATTCCTAGCTAGTCGCTCCTGATAGACCGGGCTCTCTCTTCTGGATATAGGCCTGGGCAACAGCCCGTCCGTTGGCAAAGATTTGATCCACACTGACGCTGGTGGTGAGGGCCAGAGTCGAGCCAACTCTGATCCCAAGCTGGACCGCTTGACAGTGTCACCGCGCTTTAATCGGAACGGACTACTACCATCGATTGGCGAATCCAAATCCGCGTGGATTAGTCGAGCAGCATTTCTCATCGGTATTGCGGGTGGCTCGACCTGTACGCCCGTCCCTTGTTCACCTCGAACTTCGCGTGGTGCTACGCTCTTGCCTCCGAATCGTGCTTCTCCCTGTCGCATAGCATGTATCGGCGAACTAAAAGCAGCCATTTGGCACACTTTACTGCTCCTTTCCTGACCGTCGATCCAGCGGTTGTACGAATGAAGATCTTTCTCAGATAGAGGTGGCGATATTGACCCTTGTATCGAATCGCGCGCTGCTCGACACTTTCGGTACCAGAAGAGGAAGAGAACATAAAATCCAACCAACACGACGACGACGACGACCGGTATCATGACCAGTCCAACTTTAGTTGTAGTGTTCATTCCATGGTGTGTTGTTGATACAAATGATTCGGCGGCAGCAGGTACTGATGGCACCGGCGAGACGGTGTCTTTCTCGATAAGAATACAGGTTGGTGGTTCCACGTCGGGCTGTGCTTTTGCGTAAGCTGCACGAGCTGTAAAGCGTGCCATGCTCAATTTCGGGCTCGTGATCGATCAACGACTGTAAATGGTTATTCGGAAGGAAGAAGTATAGTCTGCAACTGAGTACTTTATCATCAACAGCTTAGACAATTAAACCAATGTCTCTCGCCTATCTATAAGACCCAAATACATGTGTAAGCTCAGCCCTCAGAACCTGTACCACGATCTACCGTGTCCGGGCGCCCCTTCACGTATCAAGAAACAAAACAAATGTTACAGCGACCAGACAATGAACAAGTTATGCTCACTTGTTCAGTTCTTGACCTTTTACTTTGCTTTGTTTTCACCCACCCGCACCTCAGCATGAGCAAAAATAATCACGGCATGCCACTCGGACTCCGCTTTGGCCCCACGGATGGGCTGCCTACGGATTTAGCCATGAAACATACACGGGAACCCTGAAGTGTGTGGGTGATGAGCTAGGGAAGCTGAGTAGGGATGTCAAGCGCTAGGGTAGAATACATACAATAGCCGCGGAATTTGGATGGGTGTGCTCCTTTTCTTTTCCTTCTACGTCGGGTAAGTAGGCTGGTAAATTATCTAGGTCACGCAGTAGAACATTGAAACTCAACAAAGCTCTACACATACAGTTTCAGCATTGAAATGATGTTATTGCTAGGCCATCCAACTTGCTGCTGTTCCGCACTTCAAGTTCCGACACTTGGTATCCCGAATGTTGGACGCTGGAAGCAGTTTAGTGTACCCGGAGATTAGCGCAATCGCAAAATAAACGGATGGTATTTTTGGTTTTTGTGAGGCTGAGCGTCGGGAAGGGGACGGGGGAAGTGATGTCATTTCGCAAAGGGCTTGTAAGGGATACCAATGAAGCTAAAGTCTTGGAGAAGGTTTCTTTGTGGACTTGTATGGTGAGGCTAAAGTTTAGGGAGGGATAAAGACAGCCTTGTACCGGTAAGGGTTTGGGTCAGAGTGCTGGGCTGTGGTATGGGTTTGGAGCAGTAGGCCTAAGCTGCAGCTCTTAATTGAGAAAAGTATCGCTAAGATTAATCATGCCTATGAAAGTTGGAACAAGTCCACATCTGTAGGAAGCTATGGCTATCTCTAGAGTCACGTAAAGGAAGTTACTCTTTTGTTATGGTCCATCACATGATATCGTTCTTATATAAGTGTGTTGCTGTCCAACTAAGCAGGGATGCCTTAGCGAGAAAGATATCGGCAGCGGTGCGATACCCAACGGCGGGCGGGTCTCGATCCTTCAGCAATATCCCGAAGTCAGATAGTGTCACTCGTAGGGCGCAGGTCGCCAGTTAATTGAGTCAGAGGACTCGGTGTGGTAAACAATCCTCTTAAGTATGCCAGCCACAGTTCGCACCAAGTCACCGGTCACAATATTTGCATTGCAGAAGCTCGAGCAGCTCATAGCTACGACCTTGCACACACAGCTCTGACACTGCTTTTACAGAGCACTTGAGGTTCGAGATCCCCGTAGACATCATGTTCCTCACGCGATCCAATCCGCGATACCTCGCTCGCACAAGCCGTGTCTTATCATCCCAATTGCGATACTACTCCGCGCCCGGCGAAGGCACCATTTCCCCGGCGAAAAAGGCATACGTACCTACCAGCGGTACCTACCCACTCGGCTTCAAAGCTGGCAGCGCGCATGTTGGCGTTAAGGCTTCAAACTCGCGCTTCGACGATCTCGCGCTCATCGCGTCCGACACACCATGCGCCGGTGCTGCGGTCTTCACAACCAACAAGTTCCAAGCGGCGCCTGTAACAGTTAGCAGGGACATGCTGAAGAAAAGGAAAGGAGAGGGTATAAGGGCCGTCATCGTGAATTCGGGTTGCGCCAATGCCGTTACCGGCCGTGGCGGGATCGAGGACGCACTATCCATGGGCGCAGAAGCAGACAAATGCTTCATCTCCGACAACAACGGAGAAGACGATGGCCAAGGAAGCCGCAGTCTTGTCATGAGCACAGGTGTAATCGGTCAACGCCTACCGATACAGAAGATAACCTCCAAGATTCCCACTGCGTACTACAACCTCGGCTCGACACATGATCACTGGCTCTCCACCGCCCGCGCAATCTGCACGACAGACACTTTCCCAAAACTGCTGTCTCGAACATTTACGCTGCCAGGAAGTCAGGAAAAATACCACGTTGCAGGCATGACCAAAGGCGCAGGCATGATCCACCCTAACATGGCCACCCTCCTAGGTATAATCTGTACCGACGCCCCGGTCTCCGCAGGCCCCTTACAATCCGCACTCTCATCCGCAGTCACAAAGTCTTTCAACAGCATCTCCATCGACGGCGACACATCGACCAACGACACCGTTGCTCTACTGGCCAACGGCGCTGCAGGCGGATCATCCATATCCTCTACGTCATCCGAGCAATTTCAAGCGTTCCAGGAGACACTCACAAACTTTGCAATCGATCTAGCAAAACTAGTCGTTCGAGATGGCGAAGGTGCCACCAAATTTGTAACCATTCGCGTCACAGACGCGGAATCGTACAAAGATGCGCACCGCGTAGCATCCACCATTGCCCGCAGTCCACTTGTCAAGACAGCGTTGTACGGCAAAGACGCAAACTGGGGGCGTATACTATGCGCAACGGGGTACGCCGAGTCCGTATCGAGCGTGATCCCCACTGAAACAAGCGTCTCATTTATTCCCAGTGATGGATCCGAGGAGTTGAGGTTGCTCGTCAAGGGAGAGCCAGAGAGCGTTGATGAAGCGCGGGCTAGCAAGATTTTGGAAGCAGAGGATTTGGAAATATTGGTACGACTGAGCGAGGACCGAGGGTGGAAAGAAGAGGCAATGTTTTGGACGTGTGATTTCAGTCACGAATATGTTACTATCAACGGGGACTATAGGACGTGACCTCGACGAACAAAGAGGGAGTATTGCTGTGGACGGGAGCAATTCGAGAAGTAAAGAAGGATCTGAATACATCCTGTGCCCTAAACATGTAATTCTTTGTGGCCACTACATGATGCTTATTGCGTGAATTGACTTACGGTGCTGCCATGCCAACTTCGCTTTAACACTGTGCTCGCAGTGGGAAGCGCTAATGTTTATTCCCATTACCAGCACGGCGCACTCTCAGTGACCTGTTAGTAGCACAGAAGAGCACAGGGAGCAGACGACAATGTATATGTTTGTGTTCGAAGAGGTCGAGTAACATTTGATTCATCGGTAAGCAAAAAAAACCAGACAGCAAGACTATCGACTTTCATGAGCCATGTTCGCGTCGACGCATTCCACATCCATTATCCAGCCATCTGGCAATGGCTCTTTCACTACAGTGGGCGAGTCCAAAACGTATCATTACCACACTCGACAAAAGCAAGACAGAAAAAACAAGCAAGTAGTAGACCTTCAACTCCAGGGACAGTACTCCGTAGTTGACACAATGATAAGCGTCGAATGTGTACGCCCACGTGGCCCCTCCAACGCCCTGCCCAGAATAAGCAAGGTGTATGGGATTAAGACGCTAGTTCGTGAAAGGACCAGCCGTTGCTGTCGTGGGTCTCGTTGATCGTGGTATCGTGAGGTGAGGTGACATATCTCAAAAGAGCATCTAGCAAGTGCGAGGAAGAGGTCTCGAGCAATAGAGTGAAGAAATATGGATGGGTCAAGTAGACCGGGTAAAACAAGGGGTATCGTCAATAGTGTGGGTATCGAAGATCAAAGGTCCAGACGAGAAAGTCCAGAACATAGTGGGAAGAAGCTCAGAGCAACAAAATCTGAGCCTAGAAGCGGGTAGTGGTGCCGCGGGCCAAAGTTGGGCGACCTGTCACTTTCTGTGGCGAGCCATTGGATGCAACAACGGAAGGCCTGGCGCCAATCTTCTCAAAGCCTTGCAAAAGATCGATGCCAGGCTCGGACTCGTCACTGTGCAGCAAATGAAAGATGTCATCATCATCCTGTTGTTGTCGCTGAGTGAAAGGCGCGCTGAAGGACTGAGGGGGCGTGATACTCGAGTGACTGTTCTCCTTGCCAGCGGCAGGGAAAGAGAAATCAACAGGAGGATTCGAGATGGGCATCTTCAAATTGGAGGCCATTAGCGGCGCGAGCGTCTTTACGGGAGACAAGTTGGGCATGTTCAGGGAAGAAGACGACAACTTCAAGTTTGGAGTAGGAGGAGAGCTCATGTTGCCTTTCACGCCAGTGATATCGGCGAGGATGCCAGTGGTGGTGACGGCACGTTCTAGCCTTGGTCGCTTAGCACTTCGCTTGATCGGGCTCTCGTTGTAACCAAAGTCGCCGAAAACGTCAAAGGTGCTATCGAAGCCTTGGCCGACAAGGTTGACGTTCTCCTCGTTGGGAATCGTCACAGCCGGGCTCCAGGTTTTGTTGTCGAGGAACGACGTGTCGACCCACATGGCCAGATTCTTATCTGGGGAACCTCCTACAAGCTCTCGCATCTTGTTACGGTGGTTGCGCAGGTTGGTATTGGGCGAGGCGGAAGCAGGCGGTAAGGCAGGACGCTTGAAGACGACGGCAGGGGTCAGTGGTCCACCAAGCTTAGGGTTCGAGCGGAATGGCGAAGACATCAGTCCAGCACTGGCAGGTTGCTTCATCGAGGGTCGGGTTTTGGTGGGAGAGTCGTAAGATGATCCTCGGATACGGGCAATCTCCTCTTCCGCACGTCCACGCTTGATAGGGCGATCGGGATCTGCTTCAGAGGTGAGGAGTGGTCCAAGCGCGTTGCCCTTTGTTGCAGACGACTCGATGGACGAATAGTAACCACTATCGCCCAGGCCGTTGAACTTGCGCTTGCGTCGTCCACCGGAACGGCTGTTGGTAGGGAAGCGTGGGGCGTGCGGCGGAGTATCGTCTCGGGTGGAACGTGCGCGTGAGACTGGTGGCGGCGGCGACGAGTGGATGTCCGCTGGTGGCGGCGAGGACGGAATTTGACGGGGCGGTGGCATGCTGATGGGATCGTGTCCGTCATGGGCAGCTGGGTCTGAGTTTGGAATGGTCGCATCCGACGATGGCAGCTCTGGCTCTTCAGGGAACTTGCTCGAGTCAAATCCCTTCGTCGAGCTCATGGGCGGGAAGCTGACAGATGCTGCTGGTGCGGTGGAGCGGGGAAAGTCACTGGGATATCCTGACATGAAGCCATCTGGGCCGGTGGACCGGCGGAGTGCCTTGACCTTGTGATACTGCTTCTCAAATCCCTCGTTGATGATCCAGTAATGGCCTTTTCCAGGGTCGTCCTTGGGGCGCTCTTGCTTAGAGAAGGATTTGCTCAGGCTGAGGTTGTGGCGAATGCTATTCTGCCAGCCCGTCTCCTGCGAGTTGCGATAGAATGCGAAAGTGTCTGAGATCCACTTGTAAATTTGGGCAAGGGTCAATCGGCGGCTGGTAGATCGCAGAATGGCCATACCAATGAGCATCGCGTAGCTGTGCGAAGGTTTGTTGCCGTCGTCCTCGACAGCGGGCATCTCGTCGGGCTCAGGAATCGGGCCTTCCACCTCGTCGACCTTGACTTCCTTGGTCGTCTTCAGCCTCTTGCTGCGGTCGCGCAGTGGTGCGGCGTCGGAGAAGGGGCGTTTGAGGCCCTGCTTGATCGGAGGCTCGGCGGCGGACATGGGGAGCTCGGGATAAGAGTACATGTTCTCCTTGTCCGTTTGACCCGGCAAGGTGGTCCAAAACCGCAGGTTGCTCGCCATGTCGTGGGCCTGGTCCTTCTTCATGGGTGCGTCTGTCCACAGGCGCTCCCTTGGGGGTGGGATAGAGATGCCGTTGATGCCCTTTTCGGCGAGGGCCTGGGGCGGGGGCGAGCTTGAAACGCGGCGGGTCTTGCGGGGCGACGGCGCGCCGAGGAGAGACGTGGGAGGAGCGAGGAGCGTATGCGAGTCGTTTGACACGTCGGTGACGGAGGCGTACGAGTCCAGGTGGTGCGGGTCGAAGGTGTGGGCTTGGTGGTGGTCGTGGTGGTCGTGGGGTTGAACGGGATCCTGGAGTATGTGCACGGGGGAGCGTCGACGCGCTGCAGCCATGGCGAGCACAGCCGGCGAGGCTTGCAGTGGCCTTGTATGAACTCGTGCGACGCTATGACGCGTGGAATCGCGTCAAGGCCGGCACAATGGGCGGGCGATGGTCCACGGGCACGGTCGGCAGGTGCGTTGTGGACGGAGATTGCGGTGACCGAGGCCAGAAGAAAGCAAAACGGTCCAAAGCCAACTGTCGACAGGCGTATGCTGTCGTCGAGACTGCGTCGAGAGGACTAGAAGGGAGGCGCGTGTCGGGCGTGGGCTGCCCTGTTACCTGTGCGGACGAGATGAGGCAGCGGAGCAGCTCGCGTGCCGGGCGCTAAGCAGCAGCTGTGACGCAGTGCCAATGGCGAGTCCACGGCGGGCTGATACTACCCGCGATGTTGCGTCAAGCCCAAGAGGGCCGGGCAGGAATGGAAGGATACAAAATGCAGTGGTAGGGACGGCGTACGGGGTAGTCTATTGAGTGTCTGGTGCCAGGTGGATGCGGGTGGGGTGAAGGGCTGCAAAGTTTGGGGGGGGGATTCGGGGGGAAGGTGCGACAGAAGTTGGAATCAGGTTGCAAAACCAAAGACTTGGCAAGGATGCAAGGAAGGCAGTTGCCAGCGGGTGAGTGGAGTGGGCAACGGGGCAGGCGCGACGGGGCAAGGGCAGGCGCGACAGGGCAGACCCCCGTCCGGCACTTGGGCTACCTTGGTCTACCTGCCCATGTTCGCCCCCTCGCCGCGGTTTCGCCTCGGTGACAGGCCGACGACTCGCTGTCGCTGTCTTGCACTACCACGCGCAGCGTGAAACGGGCGGCTTTGCCATGGCGAGCAGCATCTCGATCCGGTGACATGGGCCATGTCTAGAACGGAGCAGATAGCCATCTCCCAATCTCGTGCGTTGACGCTTGACTCTTCTTCCATCGTGCGAGGGAGACCTGTCGCTACCAATTTCTTGGACTTGCCACTGGAATTTACCAGCCACATGTCACGTGTGATGCATCATACCGCTGGTGCGCCGGCGCAGATCATCCCGGATCGTACCGAGTACATAGTCGCACATCTGCCGCAGCCTCAGATCTCAACACAACCTACAACTTAGCGGCATCAGCGCGCGAACTGAACACATGCATGAGTCCACCCGGAACGTCCAGAAGGTAAAGGAGTGACATGGACAACGCTCTACATTACAAACAAGAGCAACTACCGCAAAGAACCCCTCCCTCTCTTCCCTTTTTCAACAGACACAACCCCACTGCCCATTCCCATGCTTCATGTCGCCTTGGATCTTACATGCCAATCTCTGCCCTCTTCTTCATGGGCGCATCACTCAAACTGTTATCCAAAGAAGTATTCACCGGCACAGGCCAGACGCTAAATCGTCCACACGGTCCGTTACTCAATGCCAACGCATACTCGATCGGGAAATCCGTCTGTCCCTGTACGGTCCCAAGGTAAAGACTGCGACTGCCCGAGGGACAGGTATTGCGTGCCGAACTGCTAGTCGACAGGGGCGTGGATGGCCAGGTTCCGGTGGGTGAGAGCGCCGAGGTGGACGTTGAGTTGAGGAGCGGGTAGGACGGATATGTGCTGTTCATCGAGTCCTGGGTAGAATGGAACAAAGGCGTTTGAGAGGAGTTGCCTGGGAGCGTTGGTGCATGGGGAACAGGGGCTTGAGTCAGACGTAGGTGGCATTGAGATTCAGAGGGCGCGTAGATGGATCCTGCGCAAAAGGCCTATCCATGCATGTATTAGCACGCATGTACTCTTCAGAGTGGGAACACGCCAGTGGATAGGACATGAGGACAACTTGCCGTATTCTGACAAGCAATGCAGCAAGTTTGCGCACTTGTTGTGTTCACGATCAATTCATTGGCCACGGGAAATCCTTCTGATGGTCGGTAAATTACACGGTCGAAAATGAGCTGCATGCCGGTGGTGCCCTCAACCGAGCTCACTGCCTCATCTGTTAGCTTACTCTATGGCTAGTGTCCAAGTCGAGACACAAATTACACGTACCAACGTTGTTCTCCTGGCAAGCTGCGTATACCGTCTTCTGCGGCTCCACTGCAGTAAGCGTTGTCGTACTACTCACCGTAACAGTAGTCATGCTCGTCGCCATCTGCGCATCTACATACGTCGTGATAGGGTCGCCTTCTTCGACAGTCGCCATCGTGTTGTTGACCGTGACAGAAACGCGGCAATTTACTTGTTGTGGAAATCGGCGGTATACGTTGGATGTGTGGCCGTTGCGGTCGACGCGCAAGCCGCCAGTATTGTTTGCTGCAGTCTGGCGCTTGAGCAGCCAGAAAGCCTCGTGAGCGTCCCGACCTTCCGTCTCGTAGCGCTTGACGCGAGATAGCCCGCCTGTCGGGCCCGCAGGGGCAAAAGCGAAGAGAGGGAGGAAGCCAGGTGATGTGGGGACTACGGTGGGCGGCGGCGTGGATGTTATCGTGGTTGAGACCGTGATCGTATCTGTGACCACGCCGGTGAGGGTCGATGCAGAGGCAGTAGCCGTCACAGTACTGTGTACCGTGGAGGTGATCCTAATGATGTTGGTCGTAGTGGCGAAGTTGTAGAAAGTGGTCAAAGTAGTGCCAGAAGACAGGGGCTCGTAACCAAAGCTAGTGGTACAGCGTACTGCTGTAGAGGACGTAGTAACATTGTATGCATGCACGGCCGGAATAACGGCGGCTGCCAGTGCAGCAACGATGGTGGGAAGAAGCATCTTGAAGGGTTGGCTCATTCGTGATTAACAGAACGTAGAATTGAAAGTGGATGTGAGAAGCTGGATCATCAAAATACACAGGACGCAATCCACAGTATATATGTACAAGGCTAGGTACAGAGGCGTCAAGGGGGGATCTCCATGGCCGACGACGGTACATCGAGCTGAGCAGAAACCGTTACAATTCAGGACTTACTGGCAGCCACAATGCTCGACTGAAGTGAAGCCAATTGTATGTCCTCATAGCGTTGAAACAGGCCGTGATTAGAGTCGTAGACCGGCGTGCATATGCGCCTCTTACGGTGAAGCTGATGTTTGCCACATTAGCAAAGGCTGTTTGTGTTGTTAGGAGCATCGTGGTGTGACATTGAATCTCGAATCTCATCCGAATGACTCACTTCTCTTCTATTCTGAGCGGGGCGAGCGCAGACATTGACCTTTGCCGCAATGGCGTTTAGGGCGGACAATGTGGTAAAACTACTCATACAAGCCTGGTATTCCTGGAAGAGAAAGAAAAAAGAAAAAGAGTCGAGAACATTCAGGAACGCCATGAAATTGTGACGTAGAGTACTGTTTGAGAATTGGAATCGACATGTAGAGTCTAGACACGGGTATGGCCTTATTCTGTGCTAATTCTCCCTTGCTTGCACTTTCTTGAACAGGCAAGGGTTCTGAGGCGCCCGAAGACCGCAATCTAATCAAGAAACCAGTCTATACGCAGAAAACCGTGAAAAATGAGACAGTGACAGGAATGTCAGAAACGAAGAGTGCTGACACAAAATGTTGCCTGTACATCCTAGCAACCGTTCAAGGAAATCTCATTGTGCAACGCAGCATGTTAAGAGCCGTGCAGTCATTAAGATTCTAATAAGACATCATGCAATATACCAAGCACGATGATGCGCACAAAGATCTCTCTGTGAGGGAACGAGGCCATGGTCTCATTGAGCCGAGCTTCGTGCCACCTAGTGTGTCCTGCGCGACCCAATCCTCAGACCTGGCACACCCTTCAATCCCATCTTGCTGACGGTCGACTTCTCCATCAGAGGTGGTTCTGGGCAGCCCATCGCCCTTGCGTACTCATTTGCTACACGAACCAACTCATTGGTCGACAACTGCAGCTTCTTGAGAAAGGTCTTGTTGTAACCGAGGAACGCTTGGTAGGCCTTTGCTTTCGCTTCGTCCTCAACTTGCGTGAAAGCCCTGTCAACATTGGCTCCATGTTCAGGCAACTTAGCCGTGAAGTCGACCGGGTATGGCTGAATGGGCAATGTCTTGTTGATCTTGGGAAAGAACGATTCCTTGTCGAAGAGTACTAGTACGGCTCGGCCGTCTTTGCCGGCACGTGCTGTACGCCCCACTCGATGGATGTACTGCTCGGTGGAGGAGGGAAGGCCAAGCTGGACCACGAGCCCCACCCCTGGAAAATCCATGCCTCTACCGACCACATCTGATGCGAAGAGAATTCCGCTTGTCGCTTCTTTGAACTGTGTTGTGGTTCGCGTTCGCGTGGGCTGGGACATACGGCTGTGCAGCTCAAACACCCTGAACTGAGGCAAGGCATGTTTGTACAAGTCGTACAGCAAGCCAACACCATTGGCTGTTGTGCCAAACACGATGGTTTTGAAGTCTGTTGGGCTCTGGTTGTACTCTTCTTGAATCAAGGCCGAGAGACCTGCAAACGTCTGCCCGATAGTGGGAACCGAGAACCAGTATTGGGGTACGCGCTCGTGGGTAGGGACGTCGTTCGGGTCAACAGTGGAAAGATGGGTGAAACCTGGGAACAGCACAATCTTTGCGATGTCGAGGACCTCCTTGGGCAGCGTGGCGGAAAAGCACATTCCCTGCCAGCCATCGCTCTTGGGCGGGATGCGCCTGAGGATCTTCTTAACAGCGGGCGCGAACCCGGCATCGAGCATCTGGTCGGCTTCGTCGAGGATAACAGTTTTCAGGTGCGTGAAACGCTCACGGATATGCTCTTCGCCCAGGATATCATCGAGACGGCCGGGCGTTGCGACAAGGATGGTAGGGTTCCCCGTGACGAAAGTCTTTAGGCTCTGGGCGCGAGAGGTGCCTCCGAACGCGGTGTGGCACTCCATCTTGCGCGGCAGACATGCAGTAACGCCGACTGCCTCCTTGGCGATTTGCAAAGCCAGCTCACGCGTAGGGCAGATGACGAGTATCGCGACCTTGCCCTTGGGCGGCATGTTGCCGGCGAGAAGGTTTTGTATCGCGGGCAGCAGGAAGGCAACAGTCTTGCCGGTTCCCGTCTTTGCCTGCACGACGCAGTCAGACGAGAGGGAAGGCAGTTCGGTGAGCACTTTCTGCTGTACGGGGGACATGAACCTGGGATGGTCAGCATCTAGGCTCGGCAGCATCTTGCACACAAATACGCGGCTCTCTTACTCGAAGCCCATCCTATCCAGGCCATCTAGGAGGGACGTGTCCAGCTTGCCGCTCAGCGCAGAGAAGGGCTTCGCCGCGGCATCGCCCGCGGAGGAGCTGTACATTTGCTTGACGTCGACGGTGCCCTCCGCCGCCGGCACCGCGTCCGCAACCCTCGGCCTCTTGGGCTGCTGGGCAACGGCGGGGCGAGGCGTGGTGGGTGTGCCAGGCACGGAACCGCTGGCTGCGCCGTTCGCCCGGTCGCCGTTGGGGCGACGCCACTTGCGCTTGGGTGGAGGCGGCATGGTTGAGGTGGTGAGAATGCTGTAGCGGTGTGTGAGGTTGAGAAGTGAGGCTACGCTGCGCGGGTCAGTACTTGCAAATGGCAGGCGCGACACAAGGCGAGGACGAGCGAGTGAGCGCAGTGAAAGAGAATGTGAAACTAGCTTCATTATCTGCAACACATCGTACATACACTCTACGGAATCATCAACAAGCAATGAAAGAACTGCAGTCGGGAGGATGAAAGAAATGCTGCTGTACCCCTGCACGACGTTAGTGTGGAACTAGTTAGTCCACGGCTCCGGCTCCACCTTCCGCCGACCAGGGCCTGCTGACTCAGCTCGGCTCCCACAGACTCCATTCGCCACCTCCGAAGGATCTTCCAAAGGACGTACTTTTCATTCTAAAAGGAGCTGCTGCTCTACGTGCCGGTCAGGTCTCACAGATAATGGCCTAGGGCTGACTGTGTGATAGAAACTCAATAGTTTTTTCCCTACAAAACCGGTGGGCCCGAGTAGCCTCCGCGTGTTTAGGCGTCGTGAAGTTGCTCTCCACTCCCTAATCAACATTGTTTACCCACGTAATTCAGTTTAATCCTATCCTTTTGCGACACAATGCAAGCTTCGCTCAGCTGCGCATCTGCATACTAGATGCTGGAAGCGTCATAGAAAGATCCATGTCCATTTTTCGATGCTCAAATGTGTTGTTAAAGACGAGGGAGCTCTGCTGTTCGTACTGTTTACCGTTGCTAACCTGTCATTCCTTGCTGCTGCAGGGTTTTTCTGTTTAGCAAGCCCATCTTCATGATGCGTTGTTCCTTCTTAGTAGTGGTTGCGCTGTTTTGGTCGGTGAACGCGGCGACGGTGTCGCGGGACGCAAGATGCGGGCAGGGCTTTGGTACGACATGTTTGAGTAGCAACCATGGATCTTGTTGCTCGCAATATGGATGGTGGTAATTGCCCATTTCACTCTCACAGCATTAACGTGGTGCTAACTTTGAGATGGCAGTGGTTCTGCGAACCTATACTGTGGCGAGGGCTGTCAGCTGTAACGACAGGACTTCATCATCAGTCCGCTCTTCATCGTCCTCCCGTCCTTCGTCGACGATCCGCACTTCCTTGATGATCCGCTCGTCTTCAGCCGTTCGTTCAGTGTCTAGCTCTACTCGTGTACTATCCTCTTCTACTCGCGTGTCATCGACATTCGCTCGGCCCCTGATGCCCTAGCCTTCCGCCTTGCAGACAGTCTCTCGGAATGCGCGCTGTGGTGCTAGTTTTTATGGACAGAACTGCTTAGGGAGCCAATATGGCAACTGCTGCAGCCAGTACAACTACGTGAGTCTCTAACTGCGTAGTCGTTCATCCTCACTAACGAAAAATTTGGATAGTGTGGCAGCTCCTCTGACTATTGCGGCCCGCTATCATGTCAAATGAGGTATTGTCGATGTGACTTTGCTTCCTCATCTGGCCGCTCCAACATGTAGTCTTCCACTGTGATTAGTAGAAGCTCCTTGTCTTTGTCTTCAAGGCGTAGCTCAACTGCGTCGTCTTCGCCCTCTCTGTCGCCTTCACCATCGCCAATTTCCAGCGACTCGATCTCCCTCACCTTCGTCGTCTGAAGTCGTGTCATCATCTAGTTCTTCATCCAGTCCAACGCCTAGTTCCACCCCCGAATCGATGCCGACACCGACATCTACTCCGACACCTACACCAGCAAATGCACAAGGTGTAATCAATCCTAGCTTCGAGGACGGATTCTTACCCTGGGGCTTTCAAGGCTCTGACAACGCCAATGTTGCTTCTAGCGGTGAGCGTGAGGGGGAAGCACATACGGGCAGGAATTGCTACCGCGCTGTTGGTGCCCAAGACTTTTGGTTCTTGGATATAGTGCAAAACGTTGCTGCTGTACCGGGCACAAGTTACCTTGTAGAGGTTTGGGGGAAGATGGCTGCAGGTGTGGCAGGGCAGTGCACCATCGGTATCGCCTACTTCGTCGCGGACTCATTCGACCTGACAACATCTTACACAAAAGGATCGTTCTTGGTTCCAGCAACGGCTGTAACTGTGCAGAGTATTGCCGATTCGCAGGGAGAGTTGTCAGTTGGTATTACCTGTAATGGAGAAGGATCGGAACAGCAAGCTGTTTACGTAGACGATATTACTATTACGGCACAGTAAAGCTCCGCTTAGTGTGTGGGACGGGTAAGTAAAACCCATTCTGTAGATGGAAGTATAGACTACTAGTATATATTTGCTATTAGCCCAGGCTACTAGACTCTCTAATTAATTTGAAAAGTTAGAACTGTCTAGTGCTCTAAACATATAGTCATTAGCATAATGGTAGCACCTTAGTGAGATGATTCAAATCGATTAGCGCATATTGGAGTGGCTTGTAATTACATCTTCTTGACCGCGGCGCGCTTTTTATCGACCCTGAATTTAGTCACACAATTCTTCGCCCCGCATTTACAGATCTTCTTCGTTTGTGGTCCATAGTAGTCCTTCCCATAGTCGACAGTCAACTCCACACCAGCCGGTATAGCTTTCACGGCACGAACAGCCATGATGCGCATGTCTCCAACACGACATGATTTGAAACATGCGTGAGCGTCACATGAGTGATTGATGAAGCGGGTCCAGTTTCCCTTGAGCCTGCCATCGATGATGACAGCGGCATCGGCTGCTAGATCAGCCGCTGAGGAACTTGCCTGATTTTCCGAGTCGGACTGCCAACTGGAGGACGATGATCTACGGGAGGCGAAATCAAAGTCGATGGGTACGTCCATGAGGTAGTCATTGTTGTTGTCGTTCAAGCAATCAGGCATCACCTCGCCGGCGTAATATCCCAATGTGTCTCCCCTCCGAAATGCTTTTTTTGTGTAGACTCCGATGCCGCGACCAGTCGTTTCACGCAATTCGAAGTAATCTTGCCAGCTCGCCATGGTAGCTCTCCAATCCTTGAATGTATGTTGGCAACGCAGTTTCCGACATCTGGCTGCAGAGAAGGCTGTACCGCCGACACAAACATCGCTTTTTGAGACGAGTGCGCGCAGCACGTCACATGCTTTTCGGGGTGGCCACACTACGTCGGACGGCAGGGGCTGTGAAAACTCACGGCATGCGAACTTGGTCGGATCGAGCACGTAGTCGTTGATGCACAGCGGTGTTTCATTCAGATTTTCCGAAGAAGTTGCGAGTCGTCTGACATTGTCAAGAGATGTATACCAAAAGTATTGGTCAGTGTTGTTAGGGCTCTTGGAAGACTTCTCGGTGTTGCGCTTGGAAGATTTGCTCACACCAGATGGCTTGCTAGAAACCTGACGTGCGCGATGCACAGCTTGGGATGAGCCCACGACCATTTTGATGTATGAGGGGGCCACGATCAGAAATGGGATGGTGTCTGTCTGGTGAAAGCTGTGTAGATGCGTTGTGTATAATCAAGAGGACGGAGTGCACGATGAACAGACGCTCCACCTAGAAGTACTGTATGTGTATGAAAGGGCGCAAGCACAATGCATTGTCTGATCGGGCCAATGAAAAAAGTTCAAGTCATGGACAGGAGAACAAAGCACGGTGGAAACATGAATGAAAGCTTTGCAGGGCACAATGTGCTGCATGAGTACCATGTTACAGTTTTGTACAGGGTCGAAATAGTCTAGTCGTTGAGCTTGCCGTAGAATGGCACGCCGATGGCTTGCAGAAGCAAGCGTGCGTCTTTGTTACTGGTCGCATCTGTTTGTATCGTGATGTGACAACCCGGTATCATTTTTGGAGGATATCTAGACACGGTTAGTGGTGAATAGTAGATAGAGAGCGTTGCCATACGCGTCGTAGTTGACTTCAATCTCTGGGAAGAGGGCCAGCTGGTCTGGGGTGAGACCAAAGGTAATGTTGCCGTGGCCGTCACCCGAGGAGCCCGGCACGCCCTTCCATTCCTTGATCCTGGGCAGGACAACATCGACGAGCTTGGCCAAAAAGTCCAGGGCATCGTCGTGGCCGAGGGTTGCGGTGACAGACACATATCTGCCTTCGCGCAAGCCCCAGGCAACGACGTTGTGGCGGGCCTTGTGTGCGACGGCGCGCACGTTGGTGACGGCTTGCAGAATCATGCCGGCGACGTGCAGGTTGGCGCTGTTCTCCTGGGCCTCGGGGACCATGGAGTGGACGACTACTTGGGTGATTCTGGGAATGTTGCGGAAGGTGCGCGGCTGGTTGAGGAGGCGGAGGACCTCGCCCTTGCCGCGGGGCCCTCGCAGCGGGCGGTTCTTGTAGTAGGGCGACTCGCCCGTCCATTGTCGCAGGCGCTGCTCGCGCTTGGGGGCGCGGTGGCCGGGGGGGTAGTGGTGGTAGGTGAGGGCGAGGAGGTCCGGGGCGATGGTGCTCTGGTACGTCTGCTCGAGGCGGGGCAGGCTGAAGGGGCCGGGCTGGAATGCTCGCGAGGCGGCGTCGGAGACGGGCGGCGGCTGGTGGGGATGGAGAGGGCCGCGGTAGTATCTGGGCGAGCGGTACTGGTATCTGCTGGGCGGCAGCTCCTTGTTGCCTCGTCTGCGCAACCTGCTGCGCGCTATGGGGTCGAAGCGCTGCACACTGTCGGCGGCGGGCGGCGGTGCCTGCAGAGACGACGCCGACTCGACCTCTGGGACAGCGTCCGACGAGGCGTGGCGGCGACCCGGCGGGCAGGCGGCGCGTATGGCGGGCCGCGCGCCTCTGCCCAGCGTCGCGGCGGTGCGGGCTGACAGCTCGCGCAGGGCCATAGTGCTGCTGTAGACGGCGGCGTGGGAGAGGGGTCGAGTGGGTTGTGAACCGTGTGGGCGGCCTGGGTGATGCGCTTTTGCATGGCCATGTCTTGGCGGCCTTGGTGGCCTTGGTGCCCTGTTCCATGGCCATGTCTTGGCGGCACTGCCCCCGCCAATCAGCGTCCCCCCTAGCCCGCCCCCACGCCCGCGCCGCCCTCCGGCACCATCACCACCACCACCACCCCACCACCCCGCCACCACCACCACCAGCCCCTCAACGTCACGTGCAAGCTCCCGCGCATGACCCTGTGCCTTCGCGACCACCACGCAGGCCTGCATGGGTGCGCGTCGCTGCCATGAAGAGCTCGGGCGTCTCGCGCTTCCTCAGCCGCCGGGACAGGCACCGCGAGAAACGCTCGTCCGCCTCCGCCTCCAGTACAGTATGCCTTTCTTCTGCATCTTCCCACCAACCGCGACTCGCCCATCAGAGCCACTCGCAGAGCCTCGAAGCCCTGTATCTCAAGCTCCCCTCCGCAGTACGAACTTCGGTCGAGGATCGTCTCTCATTCTTCCAAAGAAACACGCCTAGCCGCGCATCTTTCACGTCTGCTGTCGGCCAATTCTCTCCTCCGTCTCATCTCAACGTCGCTAACCACTTGTCCTGCAGCCGCGCTCGCCGAACCACGTCTCCCCAGATCTCTACACAATCTTCGCCAACGAAGACTCGCCAGCCACAGCAGACAAGGATGTCGAGAAGAAGGTGTGCCGGCCGCCAAAGACGTGTCGCTGGGAGAGATCAGACGTTGACCTTTTATAGGTCAAGATGCTCCTTGCGCGCCTTCAGAGCGCTGGTATAACACGAATGCAAGAGGAGCAGGCGCATTATGCCCTTTCGTGGTGTCCCGACCACCTCGACAAGGCATATGATCTTCTGGTCCTCGCAAACGAGTCTCTGGAGGGCGAATTGAAGGACTACAATCCACAAGTGGTCATGCTCGGCGCCATCAACAGGAACATGGTAACGTGTTATCTGGACGCCCTTCTCTTCGCCATGTTTGCCCGTCTAGACAGCTTCGAGGCCATTCTGTACGACAACTTCGAGGACGAGCCTCGCCGGAAACTTGCTGCAGTCTTGCGACTATGGGTCAACCTCTTGCGCACCGGTCAGCTCATCAGGGTCGAGCTCGTGAGTAGTTCCCACGACGGACCCGTAAGTCAGCTAACATTGCCCCAGACAAAACATCTTCAAGACGCTCTGGCCAAATGTGGGTGGGAAGAGGCGGCTGACGTCTGTCAACAAGACGCGTCCGAGGCGTTCACTTTCATCACGGGTGCTCTCGAGCTGCCTCTGCTCACCCTGAAGATGGACATATACCACACCGGACGCGAAGATAAAGAAGATGACCACAGGTTTGTCAATGAACGCCTTCTTGAAGTCGCGATACCGGAGCACGAAGGAGACCACGTAATAACGCTGGAAGACTGCCTCGAAACATATTTCAATAATCGCATCGAAGTCAAGCGTTATTTGCAACGGCAGAACACCATAGCTTCTAAGAAATCCAAGGATGAATCCTGGATCGACAAAGACCCAGAGAAGACCGAGACTATGCACATCGAGACGATTGAGCTTGTTGGGCCGGAGTCACCAATGGTGGCGACACCAACCACTTTAGAGCCTGCAACACCCTTGACCCCAAATCGACCACAGCTTGATGGTCGCCGACGTGCCGACAGCATATTCAGTCAGCGATTTGCACGGAAAACACAGGACGCATTGGCATTTGACGAGAAGAAGCATCTGCGGGAAATGCTGGACAACAGTTCTGGTGGTCGACCAAGATCAGCCTCTCTCCTTAGAAAGGAAATTCTCATGCCGGCTTGGCAATTCTTCAGTTTGATTCGTAAGACTCTGTCAACCCATACCCGCGCCCACTGCTAACAATGACGTAGCATGGTATACCGATAATGTGCCCAAGAGCGATGCGCAAGTAGCTGCGCACTTCTCTGTCAAGCGTCCTGTACTTGGCATATGCCTTAAGCGATATACAATGCTCCCAAATGGCACGCCGAAGCGTTTAGAGACATTCATTGACATACCCCTGGAGATCGGCCTGCCGCATTTCATATCCGATGAGTGCATGATGGAAGAAGGTCCGCTGTTCGGTAACTTCAAGCTCGTATTGCAATCAGCCGTCTGCCATCGTGGAGTCTCCGTCGACTCGGGACACTACGTCGCTCTCGTCCGGTCCAACGCCCACGAACGACCTGTAACATCGCATTCGGATGAGGAGCAGAATGCTGAAACTTGGTTACGTTTCGACGACCTTTCAAATCCGCGCGTGGTTGAGGTGGACATAAAGAAGGCTTTGCGTGAAGAGTCACCGTACTTGCTTTTCTACCAAGTGCAACCTATTGACGAAGAATTGGCAAGGAGAGGAGATCCTCCAGCATACGACGAGCCGCTGAGTGGCGTGCAATCCATAGACCAATCGAAAGAGACACCGATTTCAACAACCATCGTAGACACAGAGACAGATAGTGGACAGGAGCGGGTTGCACCGCCCAATATACGCACAGAGTCGGTTTACTCGGAGGATACGCCTGGCCGGAACAGCACTTCTAGTAACCGGAGAAGCAGTGTGGCGATTGATGACACCGAAGCAAGTCTTCACAGCGTATCGCGCGGTCACACTCAACCTTCCACGCCTGACGATCAGAAAACTGGTTTTCTGTCTGTCTCTCGGCGCGGCTCGCGAAACTGGATACCTGGTGGGAACAAAAGTCGACCAAGTAGTCCAAGCGGCGAGCATAGACTCTCGTTAACCTTATCAAGACTTACTGGCCGGGGCAGTAAAGACAAGCTCAGCGTCAGCGACAGTGCTTATGTCGATGATCCTGTCATTGTCATGGACCAAGTACAAAGTCTGGAGAAGAATCCGAACGTCTACAGCTTCACTAAAGAGAAGAAGGAAACCGGGCTTTCACGCAGAAAGAGTAAGAAGGACAGAAAGGAAAGGATCAGGAGCAAAAGTCGAGAGCCTAGGGAGAACGCGGACAAGGGCAAGCATAAAGAGAAAAAGCGGCCCGATCGAGAGTGCGCTGTAATGTGAACGAGATCGCACCATGCTTGTGTGTACACAAGTTGTGTATTTTGGTTTTTGTCTTCTAGTTGCTACTGATGACACGATGCAGCATTGTACTTAGCGAGGCGTTCAAGGCGCTATATGCATAACATTGAGTTAAAAACACACATGAAGCCAGGAGGGTCAAGTACACAGCGGAATAGACGAACTTCTCGCGGTGGATCACACGTTTCATTGTGACCAATGCTATTGCCACCATGGCGACTGGACTACGGAGTATGCGCAGTTGAGATGTGGCCAGAGAATAGGTTTCTGGCCCAGTTGGCCTTTTGTGGCCGTGGCCTTCCAGTAGCTCCGCCAAGGCCAATCCCACCACACTTCGCCGGCGGACAAACATTATTCTCTCCCTACCACTCTCACTTTACCCTATCCTTGTCAACTTGTAGTGCAGCTCGTTTCTCAACACCTACACGTCCCGTCAACATCCATCATGGCCATCAACCCGCAGATGTAGGTTTAATGTCCTCTGTTCAAGCCAGTCACTAACAGAATCGCGTAGTTCCAACCTGGTCATCATCTTGTAGCCTGCTACCTCAGTCCAGACAGCCCGTGAAACAGGACACTAATGCGCCGCGTAGGGGGTTTATGCAAATCTCCAAGAAGATCCCATTCGATGACCCGAACGTCCTGAACGCAGTGCGCGCGCTCTACGTCATATCCAACATCATCATCGCCGGCATCTATTTCTACGTCCAGCAACAGATCAACAAGAAGAATGGTGCGTCTCCAAGGTCTTGTGTTTGCTGGCGGCTGCGATTCTGCCGTCGAGGTGGCATGCGGCATGTATGCTGACCAAATTGTCAGACATGACTGTTGTCAAATACGTCGAGCCCGCGCCCATGGGTTCTGGCGAAGAGCCCAAATTCGTCGCGACTACGGTCAAAGCCTACGACCTCCAGAAGCTCCGTGAGCTGTACAAGGCGCAATTGATGGGTGTTGGCATGATGGCTGTTATGCACATCTACTTCAAATACACCAACCCCCTGCTCATCCAGTCCATCATCCCGCTCAAGGGCGCCCTCGAGGGCAATCTTGTCAAGGTTCACCTCTTGGGTCACTCCGCGACTGGCGACCTCCAGCGACCTTGGAAGGCTGCAGGAGGCATGATGGGCGCCATGTCGGGTGGCGAGATCAAGACTGATAAGAAGAGTATTGAGGCTGCTGAGCGCGCCGGTCGTGGCGGTGTCAAGGACGAGTAGAGGCGTGATCTGCTGCCTCCACGGTGTGTGTGAAGGGCGGACAGGCTTCGTTCTCAAGTCGCATGCCGTTTGGCGCAATGTTCATATGTCACCGAGATCTGGCTCGATGGTTGCCGACTACATGACACGAAAAAGCTATAATTGCTCTTTGCGCATATATCAATCTGTTCGTTCTTGCCCTGCATTGTCACAGTGTTTACTGAATTTGGACGCGGATCAGACTGCCTGGTTGTACCGTCTGCTGACGCACAGGAGCGAATATACCGGAAACATAGATTTGTTGGTTTTTGTCCGATGTCAGTTGAGCATCGGTCCGGGACAGGAGGCATCAAAACAAGGTGTGAAGGTCCTCAAATCAGGAAGGACATGCCCGAGACACCGCATAGTCTATGCGCCGTGTAAATACAAAACCAGAGTTCTGCCTTCCTCTAGCTTCCATAGCCCTCTAACTCCAGACGCCTCGCAATGTCCTGTACAGATTTTCCCATGGCCCGCAAAAGGCTACCTTGCTCGGATTACGAAGTCCCAGCCTTCCTCTTCTCAATCTCGTCCTTCAGCTGCAGCAGATCCGACTCTGTGGCCTCAAACTCCAAACCCTGCTTGACCCACTGCTCGGCTTCCTCAAGCCTACTCATCTCAAGCAGACACTTTCCTCGCCTCCACCAGCCCTTTGCGTTGCCCACCTTCTTCATCTCGACGCTCGCTTCGGCATCTACTGCGCCTTCTGCCCAGTGCTGCTGCGCCATGTTTGCTTGCGCGCGATTGCTGAGGAGCCCCGATACTTCCTCGCGGACCAGGCCCGACGGTTCCCACGACGGGCGACCAAGCGCCATTTCAATCGCGAGGCCGTAGAGTTTGACGGCATGGCCGTGGTCGCCCTTGCGGAATGCGGCGTTACCGGACTCGCGCAGTTTTCCGATTTGTGCTGAGCGTCTGGGGTTGACGGGGACAGGAGGTGGAGGTGTGCCGGTCGGGGTTTCGACGTTGAGGAGACTCCTGTGTAGGGCGTTTAGTGCGGCGAGCTCGGTGTTGAGTCCGTTGCTTGCGCTGTGCGTGGCGGATATCTGTTTGGTGGCGGGATCCATCTCCAGTGGGAGGAGTGTGAAGGTGTCTGGTGCCTCCATGGTGGGCGATTGTGTATATGGGCTTCGAGCAGTGCAGTGAGTGTAGCTGTGAGCAAAAGGGTTCGGCGCGTGTTGTAGTAGGTTTGTGCGGTTGCGCAAGGATACTTGATAGTTCAACATGTGGTGTGGACACTTGGAGCACTTCAGGACTGGGACTAGCTGCGGGCTTAGATAATCCTCCGCCGCGGCCACTCCGCTCTGTGAATGCCTTGGCCTTCACGACCAATCCGCGCATGTAGCATGCACACGTGAGAAATGCGTCATCCTTCATCATCTTCAGTCTCAGAATCATTTGACTCCTCCGTTGCCTTCATCACGATCGGTCAGATGATCAGGCTCTGCTCTGTCGTGTTCTATCTAGTCAGACGCGAGCCGATAACGCCCAACAACTCACCCGGTTTCTCCCCACAAACGTTGAAAGAGTTCAGAGCGCGCGTGCAGGAGTATCTTGGCTTTCCTGCCGATGATCGTTGATGCCCAGAGCTCGAATGTAATTGCAAACTGGCACAGCAGATCTACGAAAATGCAGTGCTCAACGAACATGGTGTCGGGAACTCTGAACTCACAAAGACCGCTATTCTCGTCCATGGAGACAACGAACTCGTCGCTACGCCTGTGCAACTGGCCACTTTGAGCGCGGCACAAGAAGTTACCAGACAGTATTTCCAACAGCCAGTGAAAAGTACTCGTCCCCAATTGGAGGTCTCGATTCAGAGACAGGAGGTCCTAATGACAAACGGTATATCAAAATACCTGTGCTGGTCATTTGCTCCACGTCCAGACATACCGCAAGTCGAGGGGCTCTCCACAACAGCGAGACTGACTGCGGACATCGTGACCTTATCGTCGACCTACACAAAATAGAGTACCCAATCGATTTGACACCGCACAATGCCAGCCTCTCCTTAGCAGATACAGGTCCTGAAGATTGTCCCGTCGATGGATTGCTCGATATTCACGTTGTACAGCGATGGATGTACAACTAAGCTGAAGTCTGCCAGGACAACGCTGGCACTTTCAAGACGTGTCAGGCACAAGAGCACTCGGACGGACAATCGAATTGTGATCTCTCGAATTTGCTCTCTACCCTGCGCATAATTGCGCACCTGACTGCAGGAGGGGAGATAGAGGAAGCCCGACAAGATGCATACTACACATAGTGCATTCGCTAACTCGCTTTCCGTCGGCTGTTCGAGCTGCATACTTAATCCTGCGTGGAGAGACGCCTCGAAAGTCTGAGCGGGCTACCCTCGCGCAGTGTCTCTACCAAGTGCTCAAGACGATTGTTCCCTCAGATATCATCCGGTAGGATCCCAAGCGGTATTACGAAGGCACCCGTCTCCTCTTTAGCCTCATCTATGGGAAAGCAAATAACATCAATCTCTCTACAACCAAGATAACCGCCAACTTGCCGTAGGTGAACATGAAGTACACAATCTACGTATTTCAAATGCCATGGAACCTGTGATGTCGAATCGCGTCAAGAGAAACGCGGGTCTACGCGACGTGGGCTTCCATAAAGCTTTTGAACAAGGTGGTCTCTTCACATGGACAAACGACACACCTACTGCGAAGCATACCAGGATGGACTTTACTTGGCACCGCATCACGATTTTATCGGGCAGCACGAAGAAGCAAGTGGTGGGTTTCAAACTCCCCGAGAGCGACGATGTCAAAGACTACCTGGTAGCACACGAATCCTACGGAAATTTCTTGGAGATGGTAGGTTGTGGCAGAGACGTCTTTCGTCGACGAATGAACGCCGAGAAAGTGTTGCGAATCTTGCAGCAATTCGACGATCAGCGCATCCAAGCACATAAAATGAGGCTAGAAGGACTGAGACAACGCACAAGCCATTGCATCTACAAAACACAACCGACTGATCTCGAGCGTGAAGTCAACACGTTGAAAAACAGGCGTCTGCGCTTGTAAAAAAACTGGAACCTCATCTGCGCCTTTTCATCGCTTCGGCCAATGCCAACCGTACAACATCCGATCCGCTGATATAGATAACAGGTGATGCCACTTTCAAAGTCCCTATGATTTCAGACTCTAGAGTATACTCTGGTCCGACCTTTGAGATACCACGCGAGTGTCTGTGTCATATCAGCAGCGAGGTAATAGAACATCCCATAATAACCACAAAAGAATTCACCTATGAGCGCAGGAACGTTAAGCAATAATAAGATCCACACATGCTTAGACCCGCACAGACTCATAGGTCATCAGGTTCTAAACCAACGAGACCTCGCCACTCACCAACCTCGTTCTGGAGAGCCTCAAACCATGTCCGGATATGCAGAACAAAGAAAAGACCTTGACTTTCATCAGGGCCTCCGATATCACATCCTGCCGTAGGAATCTCCCGGGGGTATCAGATCCTGTCAAGGTATTTCTCAAGTCTCCGCTCAATACATAGTCACTTTTGTCAGGGCTCTAAGACTTAGCATTACGTCATACAAAGGGTCGCTGTGCACACTTCGAATTGCAGGCAAAACGCGCCCTTGGCAAGACACGATTTACTCTGCCATCACCACCGATCATCCAATTCTCACCACTCCCATCAAAATCGCCTCCAACCCCGTAGATGAGCCCCGCAATTTCCTGACTAGGCTGTATTGGACCGGTGATAACTACTACACAAGTACGACTCTCGATAAACCGTGGGAACCGCTGTACAATCTCTTCAGTCGCGATGATTGCGTCAGTAGCCTAATTCAAGATGATTGTATCAACAAAGATGGAGACCGCAAAGACGAAGAGGAGTCAGAATACCAAGAATACTCCCGGCTTCAGTCCATGTCCTCTGCGTCTAGTCGAGACGCTCTCTGCTTTTGAAGTTGGTCCTAGGACGATCAGGCCCTTCTACTGCCCAACGCATCCGAGTCTTAACTCGTCTGGATGTCTTGAAACAAATCTTTGATACTCTTATTAACAAAATGTTAGCCTAATACGTTCGGACTCACATAGGTCTGGTAACATTTGGTAGTAAGGCATCTGTGTCACACAGCATCACTGATGCTACGATTCCTATACCCGCCGACATTCTTGAGCGCTAGAATTGTTCCATGAATCCGTAATATTTCCATCACGAAATAGGAGGGATCACGCTTGTTCTGATCTCACGCCTAGGTATTGCACTTGCACATGACCAACTTCAACCATACTCCAAAAGAATACCCAAAAACGAAGCTGCGCATCATCTGCATATTTGGAAGGTTTTGACATCGAATCGAAGCAGAGGGTGCTTGACACTACATTGCGGTTGCAGCCTCAAAGTATTATTCTGGACTCATCCTGCCTTGGCCAGCAGACCAACAACAATCTCAAGACATTAATGTATCTTTATGGGTGGCTACACTTCCGAACCGAAGTCACTTGATATCTTAGGCGTGGACTTCACCAATCGCAAAATGTCGCCAAGCGTCGTGACAAGAGCAATTATTTAATAACAGAGGACGCTGAATGAAATATCGACAAACAACATCTCAATTTTTCAAGGACAAACAAGTTCTGAAAAGTTAATGATATAGGCTTTTGATTCTAGACAGTTCCTTGGCAGATAAAGTATCTCCAAGCGAGTTAGGTCAAACACGCTACATGCACCACATCTACCTCGACCGCAAGACCTGGCGCATGAATGGTGTCGGCGTAGCCAGCAAATCTTCCTCCTCTTCCCCTTCAGTCTGCTGCGGCGGGCTCGGCGTGAATCCACGAATCGCCTTCAGCAAATCCATCTGGTCCTTGCTGAAAACCATGCCGCTCCGACGCCCCGCACCTGACGTAAAACTGGCAACACGTGACATGATATTCGGCGACATGGAAGGTTGAAAAAGCTTTCCCGTTGCGGGGTCTGAGAGCTGCATCAGTGGCGTTGGAGGACTGTCCAGTGCGGCGAAGACATCTTCGTATTTCCAAGATAGTACTTCAGAGCGCTGGCGCCTATGGTTGGAAACGTTGACTTTCTGGTCCAACTCCACAGCAAGCTTTTCTCCTGTGTCGTGAGACAAAGAGCGTGGCCGATTGCTGGCTGTGGGAACTTGAAGATAGTCCCTGGTGTGTTTCTCTTGGGGACTGAAATGCTCATTTCTCGCCGTGGGTGGTGAGATCGATGATAACTGGGTTTGCTGGAGTATGGTAATAGTCTGCGCCAGCTTGGTATTGGATTCTTGTAGCTCATCTATCTCGTGAAGCAGGGAAGCTACTTGGGCGCGCAGATGTTGGTTTTCCGCCATCAGCTGCATTACGTGATAACGTGCTCGCTCAGTGTCGGGGGGTCCCGAGGCATACACGCCTGGTACCTCGGGCGGTGATGATGGCGGTGTCAGGAGGTCAAGAGCAGGAGCATGTGTATGAAAACCATAGCGCCAAAACGGCACACAGCGCTTCTGTTGTACTACCTCAAAGAGGTAGTTTAGCTTGATGCCGTCTGTCACTGCCGCAGGAAGCTGCTCCGATGTAGCAGCTGTGACGAGTGGCGCGCCGGTACGCATATTGGTAATGCGTGGCCGGATCACCAAGTCCAGGTAGTCATGAAGGCGCTTGATAAGAATCGTGTGCCAGCTATCATAAATGGAGCCCTCTGTAGGCTTCAATCGGCTAGCGAGACGAGCGAATTCATGTAGCTTGAACTGTATACTCTCCAAAATTTCGATCTCAGGCTGCTGATTTGCGCTGGCAGTGTGGGTCATTGTAGCAATTTGAGAGAATGCCATAGTATGGGGATCTGCGAAGTGCTTGAGCAATCCGTGTACGGTGCTGCGCTGTAGCTGCATTCGATCACAAACAGAGTCCAGAACAACTAGGTCGAAGCCGTAGCTAGTGTCCATGATCATGGAGGACTCCGAGAGGAATGAACCGATTGCGATCCAACCACGCATATCAACAGTATCGATCTTGCTGAACCAACGCTCAGGAACTTCTGGAAATTCAACAATGTCGTGATAAAGCATCCACACGATGAAGTCTGAAACCTGACATGCGTTGAGCGAGTCAACAAAAGCCTTCGCTAGCTTTGAGATCTGCGGTAGTGATGACTTGGCACGGGGAGAACGGGGTGGAGGTGCCAACATGTCGAACTCGGGACCACGCTTGTGGTGTTTGCTGAACAGACGTCGTAATCCACCGGACGTACGCTTGCGAATTGATTTTGAGGTTGACAATGCTGCGGAGAGTGGCGTTGAAGACCGTGATTCAATCGAAGTAGCTGTGGAAGGGGAACGCGACGGGTTGAATGTGGATATGTTGGATTTTTTGCGCTCGATGGTGAGCTTGTGGGCTTGCAACATGGTGTGCTGCAGATGTTTAGATCTGACATTCCCAAAGTTGAGGTTGTTGCTAGCTGTGGTCGCTGTTGGGTGCAGCGGTAAGAATGCAAGGAGCCTCTTTATTGATTGGAGAACAATTGTTACATTGACAATTTGTCGCTGGTAGGCAAACGCGATAAAACGAGGTTATCCCCGTGCAAGCAATTGTGTGATGTTTACGTCACCATGGTGAATACATGTAGCAACACCATATTCACACGGAAGAACAGGCGCGAGTGAACTGTTATACTTGTCCGTTATGGACTTAGATGGCAGTGACCTATTAGCCTTCGTCATGAGCTAAGTGTTCATCATCGTTGAAGACCTTTGGAAGATACAGTTTTGTGTTCTCATAGACAACGAATGTGACGATCGTGGTTGGGATCACACGTAATGTGTTTGGAATGACTCTGTATCTTCGTTAGCAAATCGTGCTCGGCCGGCGCGGAAAAGAAGTAGGTGTACTTGCCCTTTATAGAACGCCAATAGCCCCTCGTTCTTGTAAGTCTTGCTCAATACGTCACGCAGGCCGTTGTATTGCTGTGCAGCATTATATTGCTGCATGCGTGCCCGTATAGGCTGGTATGGATACGTGATGGCACCGGCCAACAGTTTACTGCCACCACTCATGTAGACATACTCCCAATTACTCAGGCGATCTTGACCGCCCACTTGAGAGCCTCTGCGTTTCTTCATATTCTCGTATATACTGAACTGCACCGCGCCATGCAAAACGCCGAGCGAGGAAGGAACGAAGCCCGCCCATAGGCCTTTGAGGCCGCGTGTCTCATAGACGTGCCGGATACCAAATGACATGGTTTTGTATGCTGAAGGATGGTTTGCACCGCGTTCGAGCATGCGTGTCTTGACTACCCAGATGGGGTTTGTGCAAGCACCAGTGAGGAGACCTAGTGCAAGCACGCTCAGCAATCACTTCTCCATGGCGACATGGTGAATGTACAACACATACCGGCGATGATGCTCGCAGAAAAGAACTCGGCGCTCCCCAAATGCTCGCCCTTCTGCCTCCTGCTTTGAAAGAGCTCTTTCAGATTCCCATAGAAGAGGAAGTAGAGGCCCCATCCCAGACTATTGCCCAGCAGATTAGGCCATAACCCTCTGTAGAGCGCCTTTACACCTCCCTCATCTCGGACGACATTGCGCAAAATCCGGAAAGAGTCCCCAGGCCTTGACCTAGTCTGGGTGTTGAGCTGCAGCCGATTCTTGAGCAGATCAAGCGGATGTGCAGCAAGACAAGAGACGACCCCGGCGCTGAAGCCGGCGACACTTTCTATCACCGAGGCAGACAGTGTGCTCTTGGGAACATTGCGACGTGGCGTTTCTTTGCCGTCCTGTTGTTCTACGGGCGGGAACGCGCGGGGCATTGCGGATCGAGAGGGCCCCTACTCGCGTGCGCATGCTGCAAAATTGGATGCTGTGTCTGAAGACTACCAATCGAGGTGCTTGAAGACGTCTTTACTCGTTATATCATCGCTGCATTGCAGGGAAAACTAGGCGCATGGTGAATTGCGAGATCAAAATCCTCACGTGCAAGGACCTGACACCTAGAGGGGAGCTTGGACGTAAAACCACCGGTACCGGTAACGTTCGGCATGTCCTTTCCGGCTTCGGATGCTGCACGACACCCTCGCCAGCTACGACGTGCCACCAAGACAGGCACAGGCACGTTGTAGCTGATGGAGAGGGTAGAGTTCTCTTTACGTTCAATTCATATTCATACCACCCAACCTCAAAGCTTCAAGTCATGCGCCCGCACCATGACTGTTCTGTTAACAAGATGTCGCTCCGACAAAACTGCACGTATATGTCCAACGATGTTTCGTGACGAGCCACGATTCATTCAAGTCCATGATGCAGCTGGAGTTGAGCTCATATTTCATTGTGCTGAGTACCTTTTCGCCGCCTCATCTCATATACCCGCGCCAAATTTGTCTCCGGAACAACGTGTCGCTGAGTCCTCCATCTTTTCTCCAAATGCAAGCCTGCTGAGACTATCTACAAGCGTACTTCCTTGCTTGATACCGCTCGGTACGCTGCAATAGCTAGGCGGCACATCGAGGCATGGATTTCGCGTGAAGAAGTTTCGTGGTCTGAGGAGCAAGGTCATGGGTTCTGCAGGCATTACCGGAAAGTCTTCCGGCGACGGGAAGTGTGTAATGCCAAAGGTGTGCCATAGAACGACGTCTGTGTTAACCAGATTAGCTGTCGGGTTCGCCTCAATCCATGCCGGTATACCCTGCGAAGGCTCGCCGGAGGTTTGAGGGACGTGACGGCCAGCTGGATGGAGCTGCTCGTCGTCATCTGTGCACTTATCAGTACATGTTATCTCCTAGATGATTTGATTGTCTGCTCACACTTTGTGACGTGGACGGCATGTCTTGCAAACCCTGCCCTCTTCCACACCAACCCGCCCGGCCTGGGGAGCAAATCAGGCACTTCTCTGCTCACCAGTTTATACGAAACGGGCTTCTTGCTGTACGGGTTGATGTTGTTCTCGTTACACATCTCCCAAGTCCGGCTTGTTCCTCCATTGTAGTCTGTAGCCGCTTCTTCAGGAGTGCTTAGCTTGATCTTCTTTGCGTAGAAGGCGTTGCCGTATTTGTTCTCTGCATTGCCCAACTCGCCCTCGCCACGCACTGCATCTACCATGTAGACGGTGTTGTTTGGTCCATCAATGTGAGGGTCGATGCGCATGCAGAAAAGGTGTTGATGGTTGTGCGCGTTCACGCCGGGGTAGACTTCCGTGCCCCAACCGTGGAGATCCTCTCCTGGATTCATTGGGTATGTGTTCAAGATGCCAGTCAGCTTGATCTCGAGTTGGATCGTGCCGTCTAGGTGGAAGATCCAGTAAACGCAGTATTCGTAATTCGCCGCCGTGAAAACGTGCGAGATGATGAGTTTGCGAGCACGAGTCACGGTAACGCTATCGTCGCGGAAATCGGTGTGCTTGAAGAGGATACCGGCATCTTCTTCGTGGATGCAAATCGCATTCTTGATGGTGGTAGCAGCACCGGCTCGATTGACAAATGCTGCGTCCATGTAGTGAACCGCACCTTTACAATCACAGCCTAGACTTAGAGAGTTGGTCATGTAACCGCCACCATATTCACCCAAGTCAAAAGCATGCTTGCGCTGATGCGGATGCTCTGGGTTTCCGTATGGCACAACCATTTCGGCGAGCGACAGCCGCCAGAAGGTGTCACGCTCTGTTCCTTTGTCTTTGTCATTGAAGGTGATGTTGGAGAGGACCACGCCTTCCCGATAGTTGAAGCCGACATGGAACTTCCAGTTAGCCCAACTGATATACCTTCCGTCTATTTTGAACGAAACGCCTTCTGGCTGGGTTATGTTAATAGGCTTCAGATCGTTCCTGAAACCACCTTCTGTCTCGATGGCTGCCGCGTGATAGTTATTTGGTGGTGCTTTATTGAGCGGTCGTCGTACTAGGGGAACATCGATATGGACAACCTCCCGGGTGTCAGAGTTGTATATGGGGCAGAAGTCGAGTGGATAACTGTATTGGCTATCGTCCACATGTGGCCGGTAGTACATCAGGGCTTGCTGTAGGCGAACTTTGTTGCCGAAGCGCTCGTCAAAGCCAATAGTCCATGCTACATGTCCTTAGTGGCGTCCTTCATGTTCCATTGGGTTGCACTCACGATCACAGTAGACTTTGTGCATGTCTTCTGGCGGAATACCAATCATGCCACATTGCTTGATCACGTTTGGATCTTTTCTGAGAATGGACTCGACGATTTGAAGATCTTCCATGGTGATCTGTAGACATCAGCAGAATGCGCAACCTCTCATTAAAACATACAGCATACCAAGGGCTGAACGCCGTCTTTCTGCTCCCAGCTGGTGACTTTGCTAGCCTTTAGATCGACCAAGCTCTCGAACAATTTACTTCCTCTTCCGATGCAGACTACATCTGCAACACGGGTGGGTCGCGGTGTATGTACCGGATCTTTGATCCAACTGAGCATTTCCGCCTTGCGCGGTTCCCACAATGTGACAGCATTGAAGTGAACATCAATGTGCTCCTTCTGTACGAGCGCGACAGCTTGTTCAATTTCCAGCTCGCTCAGAGGGTCAAATGGATGAGGGGGCGCAACTTTCCCCGTTAGATGAGATGATGCTTGCTTCAGCCGATCGAGAGCCATGGCGTCGAGTCGTTCAAATCCAGAACTGTCACGACGAGGAAACGAGCCAACTGCGAGAGCGGCACGATATGGGCCGAATATCGCCTTCGTGATGGGAGTACGCGGTCCAATAGACTGTTGAACGTTGACGCTGTTATCGCTGTAAATGAGGGAAAGCTGCACCCTTTCCGGCTAGTGCTCCCCCATCTCGGTTGCGGGATCTCTGGGCATCAGGCAAATGCACTACATGTTGTTTATCTGCTGTTTGGGAACGCTGAGCCATTTCTGACTCGCATGTTGACCAGTGCGAGCATTGACGCAGCCATGTCATGTCTCGATGTTTACGCCTTGGCCCAAAAGATGGTAATTGTGAGTTACCAAATCTGGGTATTATAAGGAGACCACTTTGATTGAGCCCTAGCCTCAACTTGCCTTTCTATATCTGTCGATGAACATCGATGCTCTGGGACTTGACTCGAGCAATCTTGTCCTAGTCAACGACGTGCGAATGCCGTGCGGGAGGGGTTGCGAATGAACCCAAGCCCAGACCATGGTTTAGACACTTCCAACATGTCCTGCTCACATATTTGTAAAGCGCACACTCGCGTTGATGTTCGTCGAGGTGCTGGTCTGAAGCATACTGGGATGACTGCCCGAAGGTTTGGCAATACTCGGCGTGCCCAACACCATGTTGGAAGGCTGGCTCGGGTTTACAGCGACCAGAATCACGGCACGTGGCACAGGAAGGAACAAACACGTTCCTTGTGTCATTGAATTGGTTATGTTGATGAAGTCAGACTCGATCTCCACACGGCGGTGGTTGTGCTTCAAAGTGCTTGCCTGCTTGCGTCACTAGCGGGCACGGACTCCTTCGTAGCATCGCATGGCAGCCAGCTTCAGCACTGCCGCCACCAGCCATCTGCCCAGTGCCATCCGCCATCCTCGCAGTCTGTCCCGATCGCACACCCTACCCGAAGCTCCCGAGCACTTTCACTGCAGTACATACGATCGAGGCGCCTCATCCCACAACCTGATCCGCCCCCAAGCGCTGCTGAGGCTCAAAGTCGCCCATCATGGTGAAGCCCGTAGTGTCCGCGATGAATGCGTGGTCATGGTATGTAGATTGAAGCTGTTCGCCCAGAGTGCCTATCATCTAATATGTCGATAGCATTGTCATGTCCGTGTTCGCCATAGTCATTCTCTCCGTCATTGGCTCGTTATTCAAGGTGCGCACCTGCTCCGCCGCTGTATTAGAGCACCAACAAGATCGTGCTTGGAAACCCAAGAATACGAGAGTCGCCAGGGATCATCGACTGACATCTCAGCAGGGAGAAAGCAACCTGGTGATGGGCTCAGAGGAGGACCCGAAGGATGGTAGCGCCGTCGCCGGCGCTGTCTTCGGAGCGGTTTTCATCTACATTGTACGACATTCCCGCGACATGCGGCATTCTGATGATTACTAACGCGGCCCCAGGGCTTCTTTGTCTTCTGCGGTTTCCAAGCCTTTCTACACTTCCGCGAGAGCCGCCGCGGCGCGATAAGTCTGTCATGAGCACAATAGCTCGCACAGAGTCGCATTGTATACAACAAGATGTGCGGCGGCAGAGAAAGATGCCTAAGCAATGTCGCGTAAGATCGTATATAGGAGGTGGAAAATGATGGGTGCGAAGGTTGAGAAGACCAGCATTCATAAGAGACCTGAGCATATGACGTTCAGGGGGTGGGCTTGAATACATAACATTTATCGCAATATACGCTGGTCGCATGGACTTGGTGTTGCAAACGATATGGCGAAGTAACATCTACATGGTCACCCCGCTGCCCAGACTTTAACCATCACCACTCCCTCTCCCACAAAGGCTCGAGCGTCTTGCTCATATACGGCCCATCGAGCGAGTACCCAAGCTTACCATAGTAATTCCTCACACCTACACCTGATATGACACTAATTTTACTACTTCCATGTTCCTCCCTCGCAATCCGCTCCGCCTCCTCCATCAGCAATGTTCCAAACCCTTGATGCTGAAACTTCTTTGGATCTCTGGCATGCACCGGCACCGCGGACCCATAAACATGCAGCTCGCGAACCAACGAGCTAGGCTGGCCAGTAAGCTCCGGCCGGAATGTATGCTCTTTCGAGCACTGCCGCAGTCGCAAAAGCGCGATAAGAATATCTTGCTTGGGATCTTCGTAGGCTAGGAACGTCTCCCATCCGCCGTTGGCCGTGTAATCTCTCCTTACGAGCTCCACTTGGTCGGGCCGAATCTTGTGCTTGACTTCGTTGATGCCGACCTCGCGGGTTCGCACGTCACGACATGAAGTTCCAAAGTCTTTCATGCGTGCTAGAGCTAGTTCTCGCAGATTACCGTTTTCGACGCCGGACGTGACGAGTGGCATTGGGATGTCGCGCTGCACGCGATATATGCGTGTCCAAGGCGGTACTAGTGCGAGGATTCGGGCGACGATGTCGATGAGGGCGTTTGGGGTGTAGTTCTTGTAGCGTCCGGTTCGCCATAGTTCGTACAGTCCTGTGCCACGAATCACCAACGTTGGATAGATTTTCAGTCCATCTGTGCGGAAGTCGGGGTTGGAAAAGTACTCGACGAACTGGTCGAGATCGCGCTCCATTCCTACGTTGGGCAAGTCTGGCATCATGTGTGAGACGACCTTGAATCCGGCATCTTTGGAGAGGCAAAAGGTCTTCGCAACGGCAGCGACGGTGTGTCCGCGGTTCGTATCGCGTGCCACGTCTTCGTACAGAGATTGCACTCCGATTTCCAGACGTGTACATCCGTATCGCAACATGGAAGACAGATGCTGGTCCAGGCAGTAGTCTGGTCTCGTCTCGATGGTGATGCCCACGCACTTGATGTTGCTCATCTCACCCGCGGCAACAGCCTCGTCCACGTCCTTGGTCTGGTAGCCCGATAGCGCATTGTGCAGTTGCGAGACGAACTCATCTCGATACGACTCTGGCAGTGACATGAAAGTTCCGCCCATGATGATGTATTCGACTTTGTCAACACTGTGGCCAAGCGATTTGATTTGATCAACTCGCCCGCGAGCTTGTTCATAAGGGTCGTAGCGTGCGCGAATGGCACGCATGGATGTTGGCTCGTATCCTGTGTATGACTGAGTCGAGTACTCAAAGTCCGAGTCGGGACCACCGGGACAGTAAACGCAGATATTGCCGGTGTAGGAGATGTGAGGGCAGCGGTGTGGCTTGCACATGACCGCAACAACTGCGATACCTGACGATGTTCCTGCATTTTTTTTAGTATTCATACATGTGCAATGCTGTGTTACCGCTTTGGGAACATACGGATCGGCTTGGCTATCAACTTGGGCAATATGTACTTCTTGTAGTGCTCCGGGACGGCAGCAATAATGGCAGTAAGTGGTGGCTGACTCTTCAAATAATGCTTCTTTGCTATTTGGCCTCTGAGTTGGTTCAGGTTCAAATCCTTCTTGGCCTTGGAACCATTTGCTTGCGCCTCGTAGTCCTGAATGAGCGCAGAGGCAATGTCGGCGCAGGCCCGCATGTAGCGTTCATTTTCGGGCGGCAACTTCACGTTCTTTGGCAACCTTCTCTTTTGCTGCGTCTCTGTGACTGTAATTGTCGCCATATTAGTGGGACTGGGATAGTTCGTTGCTGGTCTTTGCTCGAAGGCGAACCTTGGTGTGTTCAGTCTCTCATTGTGGAGTCACTAGTGTTCCCCAATGTTGCTAATCTGTAATTGGTCTAGCCTTTTCGCTTCTGCAGAACGCGAGCTCCTTCGCTTTGCCCTGCATGGTATTGATGTTCAGATGTTCCTTGGTGGTTTTGCTAGAAACGATCCTCCAGTCTCCGTCAGGAAGCATGCGACGAGTAATCACGTTGTCGGCCAATGTTGTGTCAATTTGCAAACACGTTGCATCAAACTGGTAGCGCTAGTTATGCAGTGCTGCTAGCTTGTTCAAGTTTCTATATACAGCCGCAACAAGCCCACCTAACCTCAGGTCAGCACGGGGGCGGGTAATATTCATGGGGCAGCTTCAGCTAGATCCGCTGCGAGACCTTCGAGCTCTTCTTGCCTAAAGGGTACCCAGAGCCTCTCGGTGCCCATACCATCTTTGCGGCTCTCAATCATTTGATGGTCATGAAACTCTTTGAGCAGGGTTCGGAAGCTGACCTCACTCGTGCAGACGAACTGCTCTTTCGCCATGTGATACAATACGCGGTACTCCACCCCTAGGGTAGTCTCAGGCGCAGGATTCTTTGGCTGACCGATCTTCTTAGATTTGGTCGAGAGTTGCGGCTCGTCATCATCTTCACCTCCCATCTGGGAGAGAGCTAGCTGCTCTAGAACCAGAATCTGGAAGAGCGACCGCGCATGTTCTGGCAAAGAGCGTAAGACGAAGCCTACACCGTCTCGGCCTCCGACACGTCGACCACTACGTCCAAGCAGCTCATTGACGCTCTCGACCACGTCAATCTCGGAATCGTAAGGAGCAAAGGTGGTGGCATCGTGATAGAGAAATTTGTACTGCGTTTTCAGACCCACATCCCACAGCAAGGAGAAGTTGGGCGTATCGGCAGTGCAGATGAGATTGATGGAGGGATGCGCAGCTAACCGAGCGAGCATCGCAGGAAACGGAGTTTTACGAAGATTGGGTGAATCTATCGAGTTCACGATGAGGGGTACAGGGTGTGGAGGAGGGTTGATTGTCAGGTAGTCGGTAAGGAAGTCGAGCAGCGAGTTTGGCTGATTGGGCATTTTGATGTTCGTTGGTACAACGGTGGATGCGACAGTCGTCAGTACATGCTTGATGGTAATTCCAGCAGCGTAGCCGTTGACCACAGCAATCTTGGGTTTCTTCTTGGTGGCCCTGTATGTCTCCGACTCGGAAAGATGAGCGTAAAGGCGTTGGGTGAATTTCTCCGTGATGATACGTTTGGAGCCATAGCCGTAAAGACAGAGATTGAAGCCTTCCTCCAGCTCAAAGATCCACTGATCGTATGCTCTGCCGTGTAGGTCGAGCAGAAACAGCATTTCCGGCTCATGGCGATCCCGATATGACTGAATCGACTGGAAGTACTCGTCATGATTGAGCAGCGTTTGTGCAGACAGGGTGTGGTTAGACGTCTTTGTGCCACCCGGGCGGTTTTGGTAGAAGTACTCCTCGTGTGGAGGTAGCTCGGTCGTGGGCGGGGGCGAGGGCTCTTTTCGCGGCCGAGCTGGCTTGCCTGAGCCTTTCGGTCGCCCTCTTGCACGTTTCGACGGTGTGTCTGGTGCGGGGGCTTCTTCTTGTGCTGGTTCGACCCCTTGATCGGGCTCTTCTTCTTCCTCTGCGTCCAGAATTTGCTCTGCCAGCTCATCCTCGTCACCCGATGCTTCTCCATCGCTCTCGGCCCCGTTCAGGGTGCGCTCAAGGATGCGTCGGTTGCTCTTCCTGCGAGCACTACGATCCGCATTGCGCACGATGGCAGGCGTGGCGTTGGGTGTTTCGTCTTTGGGCGGTTTGGTAGGCGTCTCGAAGACCAACTTGCGGTTCGACCTTGGGGTAGCTCCATTGAGGCCATCTAGAAGCGAAGGCTTCTTCAGTATCGATCGTGGTGTTCGGTTTCCTGCCAGGTGTTGTGCCTGGCCCCTTCGCGATGGTGTCTGCGCCTCGTAGCGGCTGTGCTCCTCGGCGTCATCGGCGTCGCGTCTGCGCTTGGTGCCGACCATGTCGAGGTGGATGCGGAAAGAGGCGTGACGCGCTCACGCTAATCGTACACAGTAGAGCCTTGAACGCTTAGCTGCCCTTCAGTCTAGCCTATAGCAGCGTTGCCCAGTGCGGGCCGCGGCACGACTTGTCTGACCAGGCTCACGGCAGATGCATGCAGCCAGACACTCACGTGACACTGTCGATGGCTGTTCGCGGGCCGGCTGTAAGCGAGGACGGCTGCCTCTCCCCCTCTCCTCCGTGTAGCCTGGGCTGACCGTTGACTGTGGTGTGCACTGTGAAGGACAGAGGGACGTCATGTCACGCAGCGGCTGAAACATGGCCGAGCGGCGAGAGGGTAACAACTTACAAGGTCGGGCTGGGCGAGGAATGTATGGAGCTGCCTGTGATAGGCTGCATAGCCGCAGTGTACATACCACCCTGCTGGTACGGAGCAGAGCACATGCTTGGGTAGTGGTGGGAGGCCTTTCTTTGATCATCTCACTTGCAATCATGCGCATGCCTGGCCGAGGTGGCCGCTTATTCTTGGTGCGTGAAAGCCCCGCCACCACACGTCGTCCATGCCGGATGCCCTCGCCCTTCCGACTTCCCACTTCCAACTTCTTCGCTGCACCGCACCCGCGCACGCGCTTCCGCCCCCGCCCCAACCACTGCCACTGCCACTGCCACTGCCACCGCCCAACGCACCGTGCCTGTCGTGTCGCGACACAGCTCGCGCAACAACGCCGCGCGGCGCGCAGCGGGGTCTTCCCACACTTCAGCCACGCTTCCCGCTCAGCGCACCCACATGTTAGCATGGAACCTCGCCGGCGGCCTGAATACAACCTGGAAATCTTTGCGGATCTGGCGTGTGTGAAAGACGTCGTCAAGGGTGAGTCAGTGAGCAACTCCCGGCTGTAGCCACCCCCACCACGCGAAATTACGACATGCCACGCAATGCCACTCCCCTCCGTCCGGACCACCCCGTGCACCCATGGCTGACCCTGCTCCAGCAATCCTGCACACCATATTCTTCCACCGCTACTTCACCTCCATCTCCCCTCTTACGCGCGATCTGCTCGACCTGACCCTGCCCGCCATCGACGATGTGGATCTCGAGACGCTCATCGAGCAACGGACCATAGCGCTCGTGCGTGCCATAGACAGTACGCATCAGCAGAGGGGCAGGGGCCAGCTAGTGGTACAGTTTTTTGAGAAGAAGCGAAAGAAGGCTTACTTCTTTGGGCGGGCCGACGAGGATGTGTGTTGGGAACAGTGGACGCTGGACGTCACCCTTGCACAGCCACGAACAGAGACTGGTATGTTGCCAGTTCATGACCATGAGTGGCAAAGCATCCGTTGACCAACAAAACAGACGTCCTGAAAGTGCGCCGTGCCATGACCAAGTCGCTGGAAAAGGCAGCTCACAAAATCATCTCCATTGTCAACCGTGACAAGGACCATATCCCGCCCATCACCACGACAGACGCAAACCCATTCCCTTATCACATCGTCGTCAACCCCAAGTTGGTCGCAGACAACGACTGGCGCCCACGCATCGGCCTTTTTTAGATCAACGTCACATTTACTTGGCGCGGGGTAGACACCACTGTACATACAACCACGCACGAATTGATGACGAAGGGGGAGCTGAACCCCACCTCGGAATAACAGGCTCAGTACCCAAAAGAGACGGAAAAGTAATGGCGTTCATGATAGATGGCCACGATTTGCTGGCCCTTACCCTACCACCGCCCCCTTGTACAGCGCTCGCCATGTCGAGCAAACATCGCACCCGACCGACAACGGTGACGACGATTACGTTGGATCGTGACGCCAGGTTACCGTACATGCGTCTGTCTTTTCTGATTGCAGTTACTACCCAAGATACCCCATTTCCTAATGAAATTCTGTCAAATTCAAGGCTAGTCGGCCAACCTGAAGCGTGATTGGGATTGTTTGCCTTTGCCTTTTCCGTTTCACTCATTACTCGTGATGAATCCGAACGACTACATGTCATTTTGCATACACATTGTGGTTTCTGCACCACTAACTAACTATTCTCTTATCATTCATATAACATGGACAACGGCGCAAGCTTTCAAAGGAAATTTGGACTCCAACGCTACTACAGAGGTTCTCATTTGTTCGCCCGTTCCGCCCATTCGACCCACCGCTTTACCACTTGATCCACCTTCTTCACCCCATCCCTCGATGCCTCTACCTCGAACCACTCTTTGTGAGTCTTCCCACACGCATCACAATTCTTCATTACGCGCTGCTCGCCAAGTTCAAGATGAATCATCCGCTCTACGCGATGCGCATGAGGCACTTTCCGCACGCCTTCCGACAACCGGCGATTCGGATCCGCCGGCCTGGAATGCGGATGAGAATGACGCCGCGACTGCGCGGGCGAGGTCTGTGGCGAGGGTGTAGACGAAGGCGTCAAAGGTACGTATGGGTAGTACCGCACCAGACTGAGGCTGTAGCCGCATTGTCGTGTCCACTCGTTCATGCGTCGATGCACGTTGTTTGCGCGCCCAATCTTGAGGAATATAGTACCTTTGGTAGGCCAGTCTTGGAGTGTAGCTGTATTGGGGCGGGCGTGTGGGCTTTTCTTGACCGAGTATTGCCGCAGTACGTCGGATGTTCGACGGCTTTGGTCGGGCCGCGATGGTGGTGCGAGAAGAGTCGATGCCGCGGACGATGGCCCAGGTCCTGAGGCTTCCGGCGTGAGCCAGAAGATGTAGATGTACCCTTCGTCGTCGTGGGGTGAGAAGGGCTTCGATAGTTCCGCGAGTAACGTCGACGTCAGCTGTGGCGAGAGTCTCTGGGGTATATATCTTAGCAACTGTGCTGTTTCTGAGTCGGCTTGAGTAGTCTTGTTGCGCGGCCTTGCATTCTTCTCTCCAAGCGGTTTCCGTGCAGCTACGCTGACTGTTTGTGTTCCTGGACTTGGTTTCGCAACAACTGCACTAGACCGTCTTGAGTGTTGATTGACTGTAGCTGGAGGCTGAGCAATCTGCTGCATTGATGTCTCTGCCACATATGGGACAGTAACAGGCCCTTCGCTTGTGCGCTTCTTGTGACGAACAACCTCAACATGATCGTCATCTGCAGAGCCACAGCACATGGACACCCAGAAACTAGGCTTCTTCTTCCGAGGACGTAGTTTTGGTGGACATGTTCGACGCTGCTCCGCGGTCATGATATCGCTTGGGATCGACATGAGCGGACCTTCGACATTGTCCCATGTAGAGGGCCTGTTGATTCGGCGTGGGGGTCTGGGCTCTGAAGTACCATTGTATGCTTGCTTACTCTCTCGTCCCTTCCTCCGTGGTCGCGGCTCTTGTGTCGGTTCATCTACCTCAAGGACGCCTAGTCGTTCAACGAGCGTATCAATGCTGTTACGCTCCTTCAATGGGTACAGCTGTGTTGCAGGACCACTCGAGACTTGCGCTGCAAGCAGTTCGGCTTGATCTTTGTGCTGCCAGCAAAAGTACGCGGCGGCCCCGATTTCTTCATCGTCGGAATCGCTTACCACTGACACCACAGCAAGAACGCCGTCGTCCTGTGATGCCTTCGCATCGATAGGACGTCTACAAGGACGCCCTGATTTGGTGATCCCTTTGCATGTAGTTGCTGGGTTTCTTGAATCTGAGCGCGGTATAAGGGCTTCGGGTGTGCGACCAGTGAATGACATGCTTGCTACTATGTTCGACAATTGCGGCAGAAAAATAATGTACTAGTTAGTGATGGCATAAGAGAGAACGAGTCTCAGATGGCGCAGTGAGTGTCAAAACTCCTCTGTATATTCACAGCCTCATATGGCGGTGAAGTGTGTGATGAGCTGCAGTGATTCACAGCACAGCGCAAAGTCTTGCGCAGCTGGCAACCAGCAAAGGCAGAAACCAGAATGCGTGCCGCGTAGAATAAAAATAGACGTGGCGGGCCTGACGCGTGCGATGGATTCGCTTGAATAGTTAGCGCCGATGCTTCCCACGTGATCGTCCGGACCATCTCCGCAACCCCACAACGCCAGGAAGAATTTAGCAAAAATAGAAAATTGCATTGCGAGCCACCACACCACGCACACCACTGCCACCTACAACGGCACATCTCCCAACCACCCCACAGCTGCAAAAACAAGAATGCATCGACCGAGAATCGAACTCGGGGCTAGCCGAAGTTATCAGAAGCTGATGGCAACGGCTAATTTTACCACTAAACCACCGATGCGGGCGTATACCGAGCCGGTTGTTCGATGACGCATCCCGAATTTGTTCTCATTCTATTCATTCATAACATATCACAATGCGCCTTATTACACACGCTCGTTTCATCAAGAATACTTCCCAGTGGAGCATTTCGGAAGCGGGACAATTCAGCCTGCCTATGTGCGTTGGCTGAAGGGCTAGGTCTAATTAGGTGCGACAAGCAGATCTTAGATCTAACATTAGCTAGGTACAAATCTGTTAAACTTAATAGTTGATAGTAATAAACAGTGAAATTAGATGTTGTATAGTATAGAAAAGAGTTGTATACTTTTTCTGTTACTTTTACTCGCGACTATCTTTACTCTACAGGCACTACCTAGGCTTAGCTAGATTTTTCTAGGTATATATAAGAGGCAGCCCCTAAGAGTAAGTACTACTACTAGAAAAGAGAGTTGTAAATTTAATAGCCTATCTAGAATTTATGAGGAAAGTCTTTTATAGCTAGCTAGAAATCCTTTACTAGGTCTAGCCCTAGAACATATAGAGGTTCTAGTTCTAGAGCCTTGTACCATATTTGATTTGATTTGTTTGTTGCGGGCTCTGCAACCCCCACGGAAACTTTTACGAGATTCGAAAGACCACCGTCAACGAATCACCCGGCATCGACGCCAATCCAATCGATCATCGCGTCTTCAAGATTATCAACCCCTCCGAGAAGAACCCTCACAACGGCAATCCTATCGGTTACAAATTTGCACCACTGCCAACGCAAAAGATGCTCGCCGCGCCAGGAACTCTCCAAGCCCAACGGGCCTTATTCACCAATCATCATGTATGGGTGACCAAGTATCAAGATGATGAATTGTATGCAGCAGGAAGATTCACGCTTCAAAGTCAGTTGGAGCAAGGTGGTGTACATGACATGGCTGCGCGAAAGGACAATGTAGAAGACGAGGACCTAGTGTTATGGAATGTGTTCGGCTTAACGCACAACCCGCGGGTTGAGGATTGGCCGGTCATGCCGGTGGAGATCTATCAGGTTCACTTCAGGCCGAGTGATTTCTTCGAGAGAAATCCGGCAATCGATTTTCCGAGCACGAAGAATCAGGCCAGCGTTTTGGTGCAGGAAGACTGTTGCTCTGAGAAGCTTTAGGCGAGCCAACGGTAGTTATTTTAATGCAAGAAAAGGTTCACGGACCGTGGACGGTTTGGTCTTACGAGAATGGAAAGTCCATGTCACGTGAACTTGACAGCCAGCTACGTACTTCTCTTTACTTTTCGATGTCGTTCGGTTCACTTTGGCGTCTTTGAAGAGCTGATTACTCGTTTTGAGCCGGAATGTAAGGATTAGCCTCTCCCGCGGCACGTGCAGCATGACCCTTGGTCATGTCGAGCTTCCTCGCTTCGTCATCCACAATCCGAGGAAGCAGATCGAAAAGCTTCGTCTGCGAAGGCTTCCAGCCAAATAGTTTGTTTGCCCTGATCGATTTGCAACGAGAATTGGTACCCCAGAGATAGCTTCCCCATGGCAACAACTTATCCGTCTCATCCTTGTCGAGCCGATCGACGTCAGGAGTGTTGATGAGTTTCTTCTCAAACATTAGCTGCGCAAGTTTTTGACCAACCTCACCCCAAACGAACTCGCCGTTCTCGGTGAAGTAGTAGCCTTTGTCGTTCCAGGTGGCTTTCCCTCCGTCTGCGGATAGAGCGGCAGTGACCAGAGCAAGGAACACATTGCTGAGGTCCTTCACGTGAATTTCGGTCCACTTGTTGACGCCTTCGTTGATTGTAAAACCTTTGTGGCGTTCAAGGGAGGCGCGAGCCATTTCGTAGACCTGAACGCTACGCTGGTTGTCAGGGCCGCGGCCTGGACCGAAAATGCACGGCGGACAGACAATGGCAGTATGAATGGTGCTAGAAACGCTGTTTGCCGCGAGAACGACTTTGTCAACATTCCGATGGAGTGCCGAGTCTGGAATCGACGTTACTTCATTGATTCCATCCCAGTCATCATACACCTTTTCACGCTCGACACCGTAGGTGTCCTGCTCAAAGTCTTCGAAGGACAAGATGCCGGTGCCAGAAGTGTGGATGAAGAAGGTCTGCTTTTGACTCTGAGAAAGACCAGCGACAATAGCTTTGGCTGATTCCAAGTGATCACAATTGGCGCAATGAAGCACAATATCTGCATCAGCAGCTTCTTTGGTGATCAGGTTGCTGCTATCAAGATCGCCATAGACTCTGTAACACACGAATCACGTATTAGTAATTGCAAAATGTTTACAGAGCAAGCCAATACTTACAAACGGACTTTTGTGTACTGAGAAGCAATCTTTGCGCCTTTGTCACTGTTGCGAACAAGGGCGGTGATCTCCAAATCTGGATAAGTGGTTGCAACAGTATACAATGCATCGCCGCCGATCTATCAGGCCAGTGGGTATGAGATCAGCAAACGGCTCACTTCTACTTATACTCCATGCCTGAGCAACTTACGTAGCCCGTTGCGCCTGTACTATGCATCATCAGTTTAGTCCTTCAAAATCTGTACATGCAACATACATGAAGAGTTTTGGCATGTTGATGAAGGGAAAGAACACAAGTGAACGATGATAGATCGATGGGTCGAGAATTGTAAGTAGTTCCGTAGCTCAAGGTAAGATGGGAGTTGCTTGATGAATCTTCACTATCCAGATAAATGTCCACCTTGTAAGCTCAAAGTCAGGCTCCGCTTCCGCTACACGATTGTGTAGTGCCGAGTTTGATAGTTTGATACCTAGGTATGTTCGGGCTGTAGTGCGAAGGATCACGTCAGCTAAGTTGATAACGTGCCGAGACGACTGTTTGTGGAAGATATGAAGCCTGGGTTGCTCGTTTACCGTGAAGGATTGACGCACAGTGGCATACTACTGCTACCTAGGTAGGTGGGTACGTGGCGGGGTAAGTGCACGACGTCATGGTTAGCCAGAGATTTGCACGAAGTGACGTTCACAAACGCCTGCTGTCCTCGAGCCCGCATGTAATAATGCCCGCACAGCCCTGAGCTCTTGCGGCTGTTTGCCGCTACCTCGACGAGCCATGGTTCGATGTACCCGAATTATAATAGATATACTATGAGGCAGCGTGACAGCGTTCCTTCTGACCCTTAAGCGCAGGAGCAGTCGCAAGCCTACAGAAGAATCTGCAGTGTTGTACACAAATCGATCGGATACTTTTCCTTTACCCCGTCGTGTTCTTTCCTCTCGTTGCCTCATCTTCGTTGTCATCAAGTAACATACCTCCGAGATGCCCCTCAAGGACATTACCTGTCAACATGGCAAAGTCAAGGCCAGTGTGACTCAACAACTTCACATAGCACTACAGAAGTGTGTTTAGAGAGGTCATATGTCTTACCTCTGTAACGATGAAAGAAACATTGTGCACCACTTAGCCGCGGACGAAGACCCCCGATGGGGCATGGACACCGTTGATGCATTGCTCGGTGCCAAAGTCGCGACCCATGTGAAAGACGTGAATGAGACGACTCTTTTACATTGGGCAGAAGCGGCTGGCAAATTAGTGTTTTGTGTAAAATTGCTCACTGTACCGAAGGGCCGAAGAGCGAATGCGCAGGCGCCGGACACACGTTTAAAGTAAGACTGGTCTACATCTCGCTGCTGCGAAAGGGTCATGACAAGATTGTGGAATCACTTCGCAAGCATGGAGCGAATGCGGCTGCGCGTGCTGATAGATCCTGGACTCCTCTACACTTCGCTCTCGAGGGTTGATTCAAAAGCAAGGTTGAGAAGCTACTCGCCGCAGGTGCTTCAGTAAATGTTAGACTTGCGAGCGCCATGAGACCTTTACATCGCGAGCGGTACAATTCAAGAACGGAAGACATTGTCGAGCTACTCGCGAACACCTGTACTGTCTCAAGCGAAAACGCATCAGGCGCATGTCATGGCTTTCATACTACCATGACCAACTCTGGCCCGGAATACAGTGAAAACACGGTTTGAAGGGTGCCTATGCACGAATTACTTTACATGAATAGCTGTCTGCCCGAGCGAAGATGCACTCCGAGCATATCCCGGCTCACGTGCGCACTCTCGATACATGAGAGCTCTGAGCCTTACAGTTCAGTTATACCGTCGGTTATCACAGTATTGTCTTCAATCTCATCAGGGATCTGAACCGCGAGGCTAGGCGACGCCTGAGGCTGGAGACCTGTGTTTCTGCTTTCTCCGGCGACATGTGATATTGCTTGGCATGTTTCGCGCTAGCTACTGCGGACCCTTGGATCTTGGTGGCGCAGTCGCGAGGCGGAGCCCCACGATAGCTTCAACATACCCCCGTAGCGCCAGCATGGACCTGCTTCTCTTGGGCAAGCTGAACGGGTGAGCATTCTCTGAGTTTTGCACCGCCAAACTCTGCTGCATCATGGATATTGCAAAGGCCGTCTCCGGCTACATCACCAAAATGGTGTCGGCCGGAGACAGCGCAGCGACAGGCACCACGGCCGCAAAGATGAAGATACTGCTACTCGACAAAGAGACTGTGGGTTTGTCTCCTCCTTCACAGTGATAGCATGCGTATACTGACCGTGTCCAGGTGTCTATAGTATCCACCGCCACCACGCAATCCGCCCTGCTCAACCATGAAGTCTACCTCACCGAGTACGACACCCGTGCCGACTGCATCGCGCACACGTGACTGACACCCTTGCAGCCGGCTGGACAACCAGAAGAGGGAGAAGATGCGCCATCTACGATGCCTCTGCTTCGTACGGCCATCTGCCGACTCCATACAGAACCTGATCGAGGAGTTGCGGGAGCCCAAGTATGGCGAGTACAATATCTGTAAGCATGGCACGAGGATGAGGATCAATTCTGTGTGGACTGACCCGACTTAGACTTCAGCAACATCATCAAGAAGTCGGCGTTGGAGCGACTGGCAGAGGCGGACGATCATGAGGTCGTACGAGCCATCCACGAGTACTTTGCCGACTTTCTTGTAATCAATCCCGATCTCATGTCCCTGAACTTGAGCTTCCCCGACCACAAAATTTGGAGTACTAGCTCAGACTCATGGAATCAAGACGCTTTGCAGAGATCTACCGAGGCTGCCATGGCATTGCTTCTCGCCCTAAAGAAGAAGCCACTGATACGGTACCAGAAGAATAGCCTGTTGGTGAAGAAGTTGGCGACTGAAGTGCGATACCACATGACCCAGGAAGACCAGCTCTTCGACTTCCGGAAAACAGACACACCACCCATCCTCCTGATTGTAGATCGCAGAGATGACCCGGTGACACCATTACTGACGCAGTGGACCTATCAGGCCATGGTCCACGAACTCCTTGGCATCAACAACGGCCGAGTAAATCTACGCGATGTTCCGGAGATACGACCTGAATTGAAGGAAATCGTCCTCTCGCAAGAACAAGACCCATTTTTCAAGAAGAACATGTATCTCAGTTTTGGGGATCTGGGTCAGAACGCAAAAGAGTACGTTGAGCAGTTTGCTTCCAAGCAGCAGGGCTCGCAGAAGCTTGACTCTATCGCCGACATGAAGCGATTCATTGAGGATTTTCCCGAGTTTCGTAAGCTCTCCGGCAACGTAACAAAACACGTCACACTTGTTGGCGAGCTGAGCAGGAGGGTTGGGCAAGAAAGCCTACTCGACATAAGCGAGCTCGAGCAGAGCCTGGCTTGTACAGATAACCACTCAAATGACGTCAAAGTGCTGCAAAAGATCATACAGGATCCCAAGGTCCCTGCGAACAACAAACTACGGCTCGTTGCTATATACGCGTTGAGATACTCCAAGACCTCCTCCAATTCAACAGCCATGTTGCTTGACCTGCTCGCTGTCGCTGGTGGGCTCTCCAGAAATCGCATTAACCTCATCACAAAGCTTCTGACCTATCACGACTCTTTGCAAACCATTACAGCCGTGGGAGGAGTACCTGATCTTTTCCAACCTGGTTCATTCTTTGGAGGTGCGCGCGATCGACTCAAGGGCCTCAAGGGCGTCGAGAATGTGTACACACAGCACTCGCCTCGCTTGGAGGCTACATTGCAAGACCTGATCAAGGGACGTTTGAGCCAACAACTGTATCCTTTCGTAGAAGGAGGCGGATCGACGAAAGACAAACCACAGGACGTGGTTGTGTTTATGGTAGGAGGAGCAACATACGAAGAGGCGAAGATGGTAGCACAAGTAAATGCTAGTTCGCCAGGCATTCGAGTTGTCCTCGGTGGCACCACTGTCCACAATAGCACCTCGTTCCTAGAGGAGATGGAGGACGCAGTGGACTCGTGGCCTGAGCCTCCTCCAACATCAGCTGCTGCTCGCTTAAGGAGAGAGATAGGAAGGTGATGGGGTGTATGTTACTACATAGTCGTCATTCCAGCCACGGCCTGCCGACTTCGACGAATGGCTGTGTCGCCGGGGTAGATGATGCCCGTTTTCGGCATGGCGCAAGGCGTTCGCCGATGTGCGCTATATCCTGTTGCGCCAAATCCGTTGTTGGGTTCTACAACGTTAATTGTGTGAACCACTTTCAATGCGTGCATATCTTCCTTTGCGGAACTATTTGTTAACTGCGCATGGACCAGAACGTGTACCTGCATGATTCTGAGCCACGTCCCTCCGACACGGCTGAGGCTCAGCTGGGTACATCACGTGGTGCCGGATTCCGACGTGCGATGATCACCCACCATCCGCCGAGCTTCAGCCACATCTTTTAACCTCAACAAATGGCGCGAAAATGAGCACCGCGAGACATGCCAGAACAAGGTCAACAAGTCTTGCAGTCTCGAGTGGTTCGCAGACGAAATCCACGGCCCATTAATTCTTGCGTCGAATGTCGCACACGAAAGTCCCGCTGCTCTAAGACGCACCCATGCCAGAATTGCACTGCCTTCGGAAGAGAGTGCATCTTCATCACGGTCCCTGAGAGTGTTGCGCGCAAGAAAGAGAGGGAGCAAAGAGAGCGCGCGACCAGCAAAAGCGGATCCGGCGTGACCATCCCAGACTGGACAAAGAACCTGCCAGATCGCACGCAGAGTTCAACAATTCTAACGGACAAGTATGAGAACTCCAATTCAATCGATACAACCACGCCTGGTACTCCACCACGAGACTATGAATGGGAGGCGTACCAGCAGGATGTCGAAGCCGATGGCGATGCATGGGAAACACTCCCTGCTGAGCCCGAGGAAACGCAGGATGATGTCTACGAAGACGAGAACGACGATGAAGACCAAATTGCAACAGATCTCACAATCAGGATCGGAAGGATGATCATCTGTGAGAACGTCACAGGATTCTTCCGTCCCCAATATGCTGAAGAGGTACTGTCTTGCCCTTGCACACTTGCATTGGTCCCACGCCCAGGGTCAACTTTGCCGATCAAAAGCTGAAACGCTGCGTATAGCTAGGCAAGCTCTTGTCCGAGAGGCCTAGCTCTTCTTCCTCGGTTGCAGGACAGCGCGCTTCGCAGACAAGTGGACTGCTATCAGCAGAACAAATGCCATCGCTAGCGCCCTCGCTGAACCTCTTGTTGGGCGGGTCGCTATCGGTGCATCAACAAAATGATGGAGCGCCACAACTGCCGACCAAGATGGAGGCTGAGGCGCTGTTCCAGAGGTATACGGAAGCTGTCAGCCCGCTTGCGCACGTGTTGCACATTCCTTCGTTCAAGCGACTGTTTGATCGGTTTTGGCTGAACATTGAGATGGGCAATGCGGATCAACATTCTTGCACTGCTTTGATTCTGGCCGTTTGTATGGCAGCCGCTGCGTCGGTTTCGCCATTGCAGGCCAAGTCGCAGTTTGGCATCACCAAAGAGGATTTGTTCTTGAGGCTACAGAGAGCCACTGAGCGAGCACTCCTTCGTGCGAACTGGGCAAAAACGTCGAACATCAGGACTTTGCAAGCACTGACGATCTATCTGGTATGCTGGGGTCTTTTCTCCACGTCTGAATTAAACCGCTGACGGTCATAGATACCCCTTTGTAGAGCTCAAATCTCCCGCGCAACGTCTGTGGTGGTGGGCGCTTTGGTCCGCCTGGCACAATGCATCGGCATACATCGATTAAGTTACAGCTCCGCAAACAGCCTCACACCACTACAGCGCCACGTCCGGTCCCTACTCTGGTATCAAATCTGCTTCCTAGACTTCAAAACAGCCGAAGCACAAGGTCCTCACCCATCGATCCGATCCGACGATTTCGACATCGCGCTCCCTCTCAATGTCGACGACGACGTATTTGAGTTTGGCAGTGCTCAATGGAAGCAGCATCCGTCTTCCACCAACAGCTGGACAGACGTTACTTTATCCCTGATACGCTACGAATGCAATGAAATCCACCGCACCATTTTCCGCGGGCGCATCGAAATGGACCGTAAACAAATCACTCTGCACGACCTGCGCGCACGCGTGGAAGCGCGCAAACGCCAAATCCAAGCAAAATACCTGCAATACCTCGACGCATCGATTCCGATCCAGCGCTACGCAGGCCTCGTTGCCACCCTCCTCATGGCCCGCTGCGACTCAATGCTGCTCTACCGCCACCTCCCGCAAACCTCCCTACAGCCACGCTCCGACTCGGAAAACCGGCTGCGTGACGTCCTCCTGAGCGCGGCGCTGACTACCCTCGAGATCGGTGCTACACTCGACACCTTGCCGTCCCTCGCATCGTGGGCATGGTACAGTACGACATACCAGCAATATCACGCCGTCCTCCTCCTCCTGACCGAACTCTACCGGACCCCCGATCTCGCGCGCAAAGAGCGCATGGCGACCATCATCGACCATATCTTCGGACACTGCTATGGCGTCGGCGTGCGCGAGCGGTGTAGCGATTTACTCTGGACCGTCAAGCACAATCTCGAAGCATTCTACATCATGAAGGGGTTTAATAAGAAACGTATTCCCCAGCAGCATCCGACGTTACAACCACTGCCGTCGTTTTCCTCGGTAACTAGCCCCGTGAGCGTGGGCTTCGGACTGCAGCAGCAGCAGCAGCAGCAACAGCAACAACAACAACCACATCCACAACTCCATGCACAATTACAACGCACGCCCACAGGTTTGGAGAATTTAACTGTCGATTTCGACAGTTTGTTGGGCAGTTTGAATGGCGGCGGGAGTGCGGAAGATCTCGACATTTTTGGCAACATGGCGCAGCACCAGCAGCAGGACGCGAGTGCGATTTTTGTGCCCGTGGATAATGGGCCGCTGGGTGGGACAGACTTTGGTCAGCCGACGACGAGTCCGAATGGGGGATTGCATCAGTGGGTATGTTTTTTTCATGAGACTCCATGTGGATTCGTGGTTGAGATCCTAACTAACGGTCTTGCAGGAGAGTTGGAATTTCCCGACGCAGTCCAATTATGAAAATTAAGTTCACGATTGGTATGGTATCACTTTGGTGGTTGTATATTGCATGTCAGACAAGTGAAATCAGTTTCTTCCTTCACACGCACAACCTCTGTCAGCAATCAATGGCGGACGTCGCTGATTGATGTCAAGGGCAGGTGCATGTGCCATGAAACGCAGAGCAGATTTTCTTGCGACATCTTGTTCGGATCTCCAAATATTTGAATATGAGGTAACTCGCCACAATCAGGCAAAGCCAGTCTTCCCAAACGCCGTGCGCGCATGGTCAAGATTCGTCAATCGTACACCCAAAACGCCAGTTGTGCATAGACTGCCCAGCAGTCACGTCCCGATGACAGAGCTTCTGTGCCTACCAGGTAACGACTCGATTCGACATGGTGTTGCTCCCTACAGCACATTATCAAGTCAGCCAACGAAGCAAAGCAGATAAGAATGTGTAATTAATATCTTGCTACTTCCGAGGCACTCAACGCACTTCGCTTCATCGGCGGTGGAGGTGGCGGGGGCTTCTTAGCCCTGGAAGGCGGAGGCGGCGGAGGTGCCTTCTTTCCGGTGGATCCGACATCAGCCACGCTCCAGCTGGTTGCGCGCGACATGACACTGCTGCTGCCCTGCGAAGATCGGTCGTCTGGACTGGGAGGTGACCTCTCGCGTCTATGACCATTTGTGTGTTCGTAATCGTCTTCGTACTCATCAGCGAAGGCGTTCGCTTGGCGAACAGGCCGCAGACTGCCACGAGCAGATACGACCGAACTATCGGTGGGCACTCGTGTCAGCCGTCGAGCGGGAGAGTCGTCGCGTTGTCCGTTTGTGGTGCCGTCGTATGTGGAGGTGCGGCTGTACGAAGGGCGCAGGGCATAGGCTCCAGACGACGGAGCCTCTGGAGGTGAACGGTTACGGGACGAAAGCTTTGGAATGGTGATGCGCGGGAGGTCGGGCTCGGGCTCTTCTTCGACGGGATTGAAGCGGTCCGCATAGCCGTGGGCAGTGTTGACGGAGCGGGATCGCGCGGGGCGGGCAGCAGTGGCAGTTGATCTGCAAGACGTGTTAGCATGGTTCCGTGTGTTTCGGCTCATGAGATGCCCACCTGACAGGCCATTCGCGCTTGACACTAAGCAGGACCTCGCGGCAGCGGTCGTGGTAGCTCAGCTCGGCGTCGAGAAAGGACGTCAGGTCCTGTACGAGGTCGACCTCGGATTCCTTGATGTCCTGCATCCGTCGGAAGACGTCTTCGCTGGTCTCTTCGTATTTGGCCTTTTGGGCGCGCAATTCCTCCTCCATGCGGAAGTCCTCCTTTTTAGTCTTCTGCATCTTGGCAAGGGAGGTGTCGTAGGCTAGGCGGCGAGTCTCGAGCTTCTTGCGTGCTGCCTGCGGTCCAATTAGCTGCTGAAAACTGGCGGCCATGTCGTGTGCGGTCGATGCGCACCTGGTACTCCTTCATCTGAACGAGCGAGCGCTCCAGCCCCTCGAGCCATGACGTCGTGGCGCTGGCGACGAATGTCTCCTGCACTCGTGCCAGTCGCTCGTTAGCGCGCCCGAGTGCTGCTTGCTGTCAGTACTGTGCTCGGTACTGCACACGTGGTCAATGGCGGGGGATACCAACATGACAGGCAATTGCCGAATTCAGAGTCGGGCTCAAAGTCCTCGCCGTGGGTGACCATGGTGGAGCCCAGATGGCCGCCCGGGAGCTGCTTCTCCTTGTCGTCGCCCTCTGCGCGCTTGGACAGCGATTTGACATAGACGGCCATGGACTTTTGCATTTTGTCCATGCCTGGCGGGGGGTTAGCATTCGTGGATGCCGACACTGCGATGCGAGCCAGGGTGCATACCCTCGTGCCTCAAGTTCATCTCCACCTCGAGGGCCTTGAACTCGTCGGACAGGCCGGTGCGGGCCTCGGCGCCCATCTTCTCGTTGGTCCATTGCTTGAGGCGATCGAGCTTCTTGTTGATGTTCATGGCGGCGGTTGGTGGAGCAGAATGCCACGCCTGGCGGGAAAAGAGAAAGAGAAGGAGAAGGAGAAAAGAAAACGGAGGTGGTGAAGGTGGGGAGTAACGTGATGGCGACAGGCGGATGGGTATATTATCGATGTGGAGAGGGCATGCACGTGCCGGAATGGGGCAGGAGCAGCGGGAGGATCGAGGCCCAGCAGCACGAGCACTTGCGGTTGAGCTAGCAACGAGAGTGACGTGACGGGATGTGCGACTAGGTACTCGGTACGGATAGATACTGAGTCTACTCCGGACTGACTACTGGCGACGAGAAGAGAGAGAGGGAGAGAGAGAGAGGAGAGGAGTCGAAGATGCATGAAGCCACGAATCGCGCCGACTGAAAGCGTTGGGCAGTGCCAATTTTTGTCGATCAACCGTTCTGACACACGACGGCGGCGACACTCGACTTGACTCCCCACTTCTCTGGTATCTTTGGCTCGCTCCGGCATTGCTGCGCGTCGAATGGCACCCTGCTGAGGCCTTTCAGCGTCATCCTATGCATGCTGCCCTCGGATAGGCCCCTGCCGCCGTGCTCCCTGTTTCACGCAGATGCTCCCTTTGACCCAAGGAGTTCATAGTCCAGGGACACTTGTGGCACACCGGCCTGGGGCGCGAGACCAAGCGCGCGCTGGGCCGCTGCTTTGATGTGCACTTTCAAAGTTTCGCCAAGGCCTCCTTCTCCTCGTCTTTCTATTGAGCGCCAAGTCTTTTCTGGTCGACTGCCTCCACGTGACAGAGGAGCCAACAACCCGGCCTCGTGGAGTCGTGGACGCGGTCCCTGTTCACATTCATTGTACATAGAGTCTACCAAGCAAAGCACGCCTATTCCTGACCGCCTTCTCCGCATTCCACGCCACCAGCCTGTTTCATCTTGACCAGCTCCATCCATCATGCCGTTGACCAGCCTGTACCACGAATGCCGCACTCCCTGCTGTTTGCTTCTTACCAGCGCGTGATAGTCTGTCCATGGGCGAGGCTACCCACAAAATCGGTCACAGGTGGTCCAAGTTCGCCTTGCAGTCAGTCCCACGGAAAGCCAAAGGGTGCAAAAGACTTGGATCGCGCAACCATATCAATGTTGGCGCAAGCAAGACTGGAGAAACAAAAGAGACCGGGCGTGCAAGAGAGAGATGTAGGAGCCTTCACACTCTCAACTCGAGAAAATTCCCACAGCCTCCATCTACACACCTCATCATCGGGTGTATGGTCACAATGCAAACTATCTATATGGCCTGGCTGTATGTGGCAGCTGTCGTTGTTTGGACTCGGATACATGGCATCTCTATTACAGATCAGGGATTTCTGAATCTGCTCACGCCCCAGGGCAGCCATGTAGTTCGTCATGCAGTCAGTATAATAGCCCAAAAGAATCAGTCCCTCCATGAACGCAAGATACCCAAGTGATGCTGTTTCGTTTCACACGATTTCTATCTCAGCCAAATGCATCTGCCTTGACCTCGAACTCAATATACGTTCTTTGAGCCACATGGGTCTGAGCAATCAATCGTGGGCTAGCGAATGAGAGATTACCTCATACGTGCTTAGCCGTGTACTTGGTCGTTTCCCGCGGCGCCCACCACATCCTCGACCAACCCGCAACCGCGAACATGGTCGACACCGACTCCTCCCTCTCCTCGCCGCCGTCGACCGACGACGAAATGCCTGTTGATGCCACGTCCGCAAATGGCTCCAAGGCCACGCCACAGAAGAAGAAGCAGGGCAACATCTTGTCATTCTTTAAACAAAAAGACCGCTCTCCCTCGCCGCCGCGCAAGAAACGCGAGCCCTCGCCCGAGCATGTATATGTTCTGGAAGATAATCCAGACATTGCTGTACGTACTAGACGCGTCGGTCGCGTCCCGTCGCGACGTGATGCCCGCATTTACGCGGTCGACCCTTGCGCCCGTCATTTGCTAATATTTTGGGCATGTAGTTCATAGTCATGTTTCGTTCAAGGTTCAGCGATGCCTTTCCCCGTGGCGCGCCGCACGTTGGGCCCCAAGATGTCGAGCTCGGCGTTGCAGAGGGCACACCATCTGCAGACGTGGAAGGCTTGCTCTGCGCACTCCTCGGCCTGGTTCTCAATCGCAAGAAACCTGTGGAGTCAGTACTACTCCAAAAAATCTAGAGCACACCGCCAGACGGGTCGCATAGATGTGGTGGACCCGTGTATAGCAATTGGCTGACGGTTGCGCGCGTACTACAGGAAAGGTCACTATGGCCGCGCCCTCGAAGAAAGCGTCCAAACACAAAAGGCACAGTGGCCACGAGCATGGGGCGGCAGCAATCCTCTAAGTGGCGGTCGTGGTTTCCAGACCATGACACCCCTCGAGCGCGTACGTTGAGAGACTTGAGGCTCTTCTGACCAATGCTGAGCGTATAATAGATTACCCTCCTTCACACTCTATCCCTCTGGTCCCTGAATCAAAATGAGCAAGTCAAAGCCATGATTGCCAATGCCTACAAGTCGCGGACTACCAAGGACAGGCTAGACACCAACATTCCCTTGTCCGTGCAGCCATGGGGCCTCGATGGCGACAAGCGAAGATACTGGCTGGTCGAGGGGCAGAATGACACCCACTTTCGGATCTATCGCGAGACGGACCCACACAAAACCAAGAAGGTGAAGTGGTTCAGTGTTGCTGGTAATATTGAACAGCTGCGCGTCGTCGCAACCAAGCTTGAAGAAGAAGATGGTCGCAAGGAAGCAAAGGCCTTGGGCGAGCGGATGATCCACGCGATCCCGCGCTTCGAGGCCTCGGATGCGGCAAGTTCCTACAACAGCTACTACTAGCCTGTTTGCTAATTCAGATTGCAGAAGAGGAAGCGTCGTGAATACAGACTTCAGCGCAATGCGACTTTCACACGCCCCGACCCTGGCTTCTCACTTTACGAGGGCCGTACCCGCGGCAAGCGCCTCCGATATACGTATTCGGATGAGGAAGACTTCGATTCGGACAATGTCGGTGCTCGCCGCTCGACGCGAACATCAGGCAGGGAGACACCAGCCGTCCCATCTGGTCCTACCGTCACCGCCAGTGGCCGTCATGTGCGTTCCCGCGCTACAGGTCTCTATGGCGAGACATTGCTCAGTGGTCAGGTGTCAGACGGTGCCTCACCAGCGACAGGAGACTACGTGCGCTCTGATCTATCCGCAGAGCCAGAGAAGCCGAATGCGCATGGCCGGTCGACACGTGCCGCCAATCGAGGCAGCGCCAACGGGCGACCCTCTAACCGTAGACTTGACTCAGAGGACGAAGATGCGACGTCCTGGGACGGCGGAGATGAAGACGATGAAGAGCCGGACCCGATGGAGCTTGATGACGACGATGAAAATGAGCAGGGTGAGGACTCATCGGACGCGGAAGAGGAGCCTCAAACACTCATGGTCACTCTACGGTACGGCAAACGCTGTGCGCATCACACCAATGGTCCCACGGCGGACAGCAGTTCTGTCGCAGAGGCGCCGATGGTGGACGGTCTCGACCGTAACGGCACGCGTTTCAACGGCGCATCGCTTGCCATCTCCAGCGGCCCACAGCAGCCAGAGCAGCAGACCTCAGCCACAATGGAACTCCAACCAGCACCACCGACTCAGCGTGTCGCTGTGTTTTCTCGGGGACCCATACAAGGACTTGCTGCGGCCCAAATGGCTAACGGTGTTCCGCTGCCACCTCAACATGTTCTGGTTGCGCCTGCAGTCCAAGCTGTCCAGCTGCCGCAGCCGACACCCGCATCTCCCTGGCAGTAGACTTGCCGTACCACAGGCCGAATACCTCATCCCTTGTAATGTCGTCCGTCGCTAGTGTTGCCTCGGCGTACCAAGTGGTGAGGAAAATGCATAGTTGTTTTTTTGGTCATTGTCACGTGTAGAGTCAAATGGATACCCATTGGCGTTGGGAGCATGGTGCCACAGCACACGGTAGATTTGCATGACTATGGCATATTTACCCCATCAAGAAGCATCGGTGTCTGCAAGCTCGGCCAATAACGCAATGGCGGAAAGTGCGTCGCATGAGCAGCGAGGGTCATGGAGCAGTTGTTTTGATTTGGATTCAAAAGTGGGAGCCTTGTATGATGGTCAAAGTGATTTTTTTTTCAGCAGCATCGTCTCGTGCCATGCGCACTTGCCCGTCTCTTACTCTTACATTCGTTGTACATGTGCGCTACTGAAACGCTGCCGGCGCCAATGCACCAGGCATACCCTTTTGTCCGCTCCACCCCTCGGCACTCGCTCCCCTGAGCGGCCGCGGTCGATTGATTCTACTGTTGTTACTACTACTCGCATCTCCCCGCCACCGCATCCCCATCTCGCTTTCCTCCCTACTACTCTGCGCGCGGCTCACGGCAGGTCTTTTACGCTCTCCCGCACGTATCTCTGCCTCGCGTAACTTTGCGCCCTCGGCTTCCAGAGTATTTGCTGGGGGCGGCAGTTGGGCGCGAAGAAGAGGAGGAGGAGGAGGAGGAGGAGCACGAGGGACAGGGAGGCGGTATGTATGTTCGTCTTCGTCGTCGGGGAGTGTAGCTTCTTCTTCTAGGTGGTCTAACAAGACACGTCCTTTGTCGTTTTCATTCTCCATTTCCCCTTTGTCGGCAGCGACGTCTTCGGTGGCTCCACCCCGCGTGTTGTGTTTGCGCGGCCATAGCGAGGGGAGCACGATTTGTTGGAAGCGCGGCTCCACGGCGCGTTCGTCGAACCAGGCGTGGACGCGGGCTTCGATGAGCTGTGCAATTTTGGGGACGTCTTGGAGGCGGGAGCGCGAGCCGACGAGGGAGCGCACGGAGAGATCGAGGCGGTAGTCGTCGAGGAAGGTGAATGCTAGGGTGGTGGGGCGGTGAGGGGGCAGGCCGGAGGAGGTAGATGGGCGGTCCGAGTCGGAGGCGGAGCTTGTGCGGCGGTGGGCCTGTTTGGAGGTGGTGGGGCTTGGTGCACATGTTGATGGGGGCGAGGACGAGGGTATGAAGGAGAGCGCGAGGGTCCCAGAGAAGCGCACGATGCTGACGGCCAGGGCGACGGGCAGGACGGCGCTCATGGGCTTTGGCCAGTTGAGATTGAGCGTGGTTTCGACGCCGATTGTGATGACGTCGCTGAGGTCTACGTCCATGCGCGCTTGGAGGCGGCCTTCTTCTGGTCCTGTGGTGCCGGGGCCGTAGCAGAAGCCGTCTTCGGCGGGCAGGACGCGACAATTGCTGAAGATGGGGAACTCGTCGCCCAGCGCAATCTCGGAGACTTTGATGGCGCCGATCCAGTCGGGCTTGCTGCCCGCGTTCAGCATGTCCGTCAAGGAGGCGAGAATGGCGTCGTCTTCTCGCGCATCCGCTCGCAGCTGGGCGAGCGTCTGCGCAACGAGCACGTTGAACCAGTCCAGGCTCTCGGGCTGGTGGCCCTTGACATTGTAGTATGTCTTGGCGAGGATGGTGGCAATGCTGGGGCCTCCGCGGCTCTCCGCGCCCTTTCGGATGATGCTCCTCGAGTCTTTGTGGCGCAGCGAGAGCGAGATGGAGTTGGAGCGCGAGCGCAGTTGCTTGATCGACTGCTGGTGGGCGAGGGTTCGCGCGCGCCGCAGCGAGTTGAGGTGCAGAGAGCGGTCGTCGGCCGAGGGCGGCTCGCCAAAGATGAAGAACTTGATGAAGCAGAAGATCAAGATGGCGATGGAGAGCTGGCCGAGGAGGAAGCCCTGGGTGAAGGAGAGCCTGGGGGGGAGGGTTAGCGGGGGGCGGTGCGGGGCGCGCGGGGCGAGCGAGGCCGTACGATGAGCCTTGAGGCGCCGGCACCGGGGAAGGGCTCGCCATGGTGAAGGGCGGTGCACGTGCTATCGGCTGGGCATGGTGGTGTTGTGCCCATGGTCTATGCAGCCCGGTGCCCATGCCTCGCACTGCCGCAGCTAGCTCGCTTCACCACGGGCGAAGCCGAGGACAACGCTATCGATAGGAGCTGTGATGCACTGCGCCTACGCCTACGCCCTCTCGCCCTGCCCAATCGTCCCTTCACTCCAACGTCGCCCTTATGGCCATCTTTACGAACGCCGTGCGCTCCCGGAGGCCTGCCAACGCCGCACGCGTCATCCGCTCCATCAAGAGCAGGTATCGCACGCAGGCTTTCCTGTTCCTGGCCTACCACTTCTTCTTGACCTCCTTCGTGCACCTCGACATCTTCATCGTATTCTTTGTCCTCGTCAGCAACTTCATGAACCGCCAGCAGGCGTTCCCCAGCCAACTGGTTTTGGATGCTCTGCGCATCTTACTGGACGAAACGAGCTTCATCATGCCTTGACTTCCGCACCATGGTACACCTCCGATTGGTCGGCACGTCCCCGCAAGATGCACAGTAGTCCACTGTCGCGCGACCCCGACTCATCTCCATGGACTTCGATACGGCCAGTCAGAGCCTGTCGCCGGGCGCTGCGGCTCGCAATCCGTCCCTGCGACTGCCCGCGACCTGCGTGCCGCCTTCGGAGAACAATCCCCCCAAGCCATCCGTATGGGTTGTATGGACTCCTCGATGCTCTACATGAGCGACAACGGCTGATCGAGTCGCCATAGGTCTTTGGGGCGACTGGCCACATGGGCCGATCTCTTGTTCGTGCGATCCTAGCTCATGGTGACCAATGCTCCGCTGTCGGCTGGACCCAAGAAAACACACCGGAACAGATGCACAAATGGCGGGACAGAAACTGCTTGGGCTTGCTATGCGATGTTCGCGTCCGCGAGACGGTTGACCACGTCATGAAGAGGAGCATCCAACACTGGGGACGGGTCGACGTTATAGCCAACAGCACTGGATACGGTGTCATTGCGGCCTGCGAGGACCAGGACGACTACGACCTGCGGAACCAGTTCAGCACCAATTTCCTAGGCACTCTACACATAATACAGATCTCGCTTCCATACTTCCGTGAACGAAATAACGGCCGCTACCTCATTTTCTCCTCCACTGCTGGCGCGCTGGGAGTACCGGGCTTGGGACCATATTGTGCAACCAAATACGCCGTGGAGGGTTTGATAGAGTCGATGCTCTACGAGATAGACGTCTTCAACATCAAAGCGACTCTCGTCGAACCTGGTCATGTGCGCTTAGACGAGCCGGACGACAACGTTATCCCATCTAGTTATACTTCAGCGCCTGGAACAGGCCCACCAAAGCCTCGAAGATATGGTCACTTCTTTGTGAAGCCAAATCCTAGCGAGCCGTATGCCGGCCTGGCAAGCCCTGCACAACATGCGAGGAGGATGGTCCAGTGGCTCAACGACAGACAGCCGGTCAGCGCAGTCAAGAGCGCAGAGTTGGTGTGGCAGTTGGGACACTGTAGTTTTCCACCCCTCAGGTTGATTCTGGGGAGCTATGCGGTCGAGAGCATCAGAGACAGGATGAAGAGTATTACCGAAGAGGTACGTCTGATCAGCTGACAAGTCAAGGGCCCGCGCTAATCCATGTTAGATCGAAGACTGGAAGCACCTCTCTTTTCCTGTTAGCATGTCCCCTGAAGACGAAGCGAGTAGAGTGGAGAAAGAGGATGATATGGATGAAGGTCACGAGAACGAGTGACGCTTGTCAAGTCAGTGTGTTGGAAGATACAAGACGTGGAGGATCACGCAAATTGAAAGCAGAGCGCTTCTGAACACTTCATCACCACTTTTATCTCGACACTCTGCGTAGCTGCCTATGCTCGTGAAAATGAGCCTCGACCCTAACGTCACCATTCAGCCATGGTGTGTATCTTCCCCACTGACATATCTGCATTGATACCCACGTACAAGTCTACTGAACCATCTGGACACTAAAAGCATCACCGCCAGCGTCCCATCTCACCTCCTACAAAACCCCGCATCACCGCGCCGAGGAAAAAAACAAAAGTTTACACACTCTCGATTCCAAACCCCTTTTTTCCTTGCTCAAAACACACAGAAAGCTAAAGGAAAATGAACGCAGCAGCAGTGTTGCCATGGTTCATCCTCTCCCGCCCTTCGCACCCAGCGCCTCAAAGAGTAGAGTGACGTATCTCAAATACGCCGCCGCATGCGCTGAATCAAGCGGTTCTGCACAGCGGTGGGGGATGCGAGAAGAGGGGGAGGGTTATGAAGCTGATGGGTATGGCTGCGGTTAAGGCGGGTAGTGTTGGTGTTGCGGCGTTATGCGAGTGTAGGCTGTTTTGCGAGGATTATTTGCCAGCGGCGAAGTCGTAGGTTACGCCAGGTGGGATGATCATAGCAAGTTTCGTCGCCATCGCGAGATGCACGTGTGTAGATGTGACTAACCGTGCGCTCCAAACTCGCTCGCTCGCAACGATAACATGGAACGACTTTGCCCACTCCACCACCATGCCCAATCACCATTTCCTTGATTCCCCCCTACCCCTCTCTCTTTCCAGTCCTTTTCCTTGCCTCCCAAAGTCCCTGGCCATCAAATCTCTCTCTCCCCCGACCCCTCCTCCCCCCGCCACCAAACCACCCTCCCCACCCCCTCCCACCCCCCTTCCTTGACCCCACCACCCCCCTTCCTTGACCCCTTCCACCCTCCCCGTCCCTCGCTATCCATCCTAGGACACACCCAATTCAACCTATCCGCCCCAACCCTCCAACCCTCCAACAGCCGCTCTTTGACAGCCATTTTCTCCGCCCACGCCGCGTCAGATTCGTCCGCGCGTTTGAGCAAGACAGGGCGCGTGCGGAGCTGTGTTGGGTCCGAGGGGATGTCGTCTGGGAAGCGGGGGCGGAGGAGAAGGCACGGCGGCGGGGTCTGGGAGTCGTTTGGGGCGTTGCGTATACAGCGTGTGCAAGAGGGTGGGGTGCGGGAGCAAGGGAGTGCGAGGAGGGTGCATTGGATGCAGGAGAGGATGGTGGTGAGACGGGGAAGGGGGGGGTGGTCATGGTCGGAAAGGGAAGCGTTTGTGTTGGGAACAAGGGTGTGCGAATGCAGAGTTTGTGGCGCGAGAGGGTGGATGGGTTTCTCGACAGATGGTTTGTGCGTGTCGTTTTCTTCATCGTCCGCGTTCGTGGTATCGGATCCGTTGTCTGTGAAGCGTGAGCGTCCTCCGGGACATGGACTCGAGTATTCCTTGTCGAAAACACTCGCGCCTGAAAAGCATGTGTCTGTTGGCGAAACTTGGTATTTGTCCAACGTGCCAATGAATTCGCGTGGCGGCGTGACCGGCTCAACTCCCTCTTCCTCTTTCCCGCTCACAATCTGCAACTCCTCCAGCCAACCCGTAATGCGATTGACGTCGCCCTCCTCCTCTTGAACAACCTGCAGCCTCATTTTGACAAAGTAGATGTTGAGCAGCCCATCAAAAAGAGCATACAAGTGCCCAAGCCACAAGGTGGGCGAGATAGGCCAGTGAAAAACCTACGGTGAGCGTGAGTACGCTAGCGCCGTTGGTGAGAGAGACGTTGAGAAAGTCAACGTGACGGGCGAATGCGGGGTCGATGATGTGACGGACGAGACGAGCTCGTTGATGCATGGCGAGGTGGTATGTAGGTGACGCAGGATGGGTGGAAGTGTAGTGTGTCAGAGATTGGTGACACCGATGAACACCACATTAGATACCAGGACGAGGACGGAAGATTGAGTTGTGTACTCGTACTTTCAATTGAACTGACGTCCCCTTCGCTGTCACATGTTCGGGGGCAGTGATCGTACCTTTACCACGAGAGCGCAAAGGTTTCGTACGTTCGCTCGCATGTATCTTGCACTAGCACTGGGAGAAGGTACGGATACTGGCTTGGTATTGATCATCAAGACAGAGATATCCAACCTCAACCTCGGGGAGTTGTCAGACGTACCCGAGGGGTATAGCACCCAAACTGCCTACCAACACTGATCCTATTACAACACGAACCCACCCAGGCCAACATTCTTCCAACTTCTCACAGGATGTGTATCTTCTAATTCCACGCACCACCATAACACTTCTTTGGCCTTTTCGATCTGTCCACTTTCTTCATAAGCCCTGGCCAGCGCATACCAAGCTTCGGAGTAATCCCACCCCGAACCAAGCTTTGTGAGGGTAGAAAGTAAACCAAACGCCCGATCGCGGGCAGCTAGCCGATTGAGGACTGGCGGCGACAATTGATTCTCGACCGACGGCGTATGTGATGCTAAATGCCTGGTCTTCTTGTCCAAAGTATCCGTTTGATCCAAGGGTAGGGAGGGAGAGGTTGTACAAGGCACGAATTCGGCTTGTGAGACCGGCTCTAATGGTATGACTTGGCCGTAGATATCGAGCAGAATATTCGACAGGCCAACGATACCCGCTGGATGATCTGGAAAGTGAAGCAAGGCGCGCTCAAAGTCTGTCCGTGCTTGGTGGTGCCACGTTTGCGCAACGAAAAGTTCTCCACGCTATGACATGTTAGCAGACATAAAGACAGCTAACATGTTCGAGTGCTTACTGCAGTGAAAGCATCAGCCCACAATTCCTCGACACTCTTCCCGCCACCCCAGTCTTTCTCTGATAAAGATTTGGCTGTCGAGGACTCCTGTGACACTTCGATTTCGAGACCCTCGATCAATTTCATAGCCTCGGCAACAGCTTCTCTTGCATCTTGATACATGTGAGCTCGGGAGTATAGGCCTGAGATAAAAAGCCAAACGTCGATGAGCAACGAAACTCGTTGTCGGCGTTCTTGTATCTTGGAGAATCGGGGATCGGCAGGAACGTAGTCTGCGTTTGGAAAAGGAACAGGAAGACGGACGTCTTGCTTGGGCGGCTGGTCGTCGTGATGAGGTGGTACAAAACTGTGATCCATGTTGTGCGGTATGGAACGCAAGGCGGGGTCGCCAGTTTCCGCCGAAGTGCGAGGGTTGCTTGAGCTGGTAGAACGATGGGGTGAATTGGGATTTGCAGTGTTATTATGGGTCTGTGTTCCGTTTGCGGTATTTGCTGGTAATGGAGGTACCTCTGGTGCCTGGGCAGCATCAGATACTGCCCGTCTCCGCAGACTAGCGGAGCTTCGCTTTCGTAGCTTGCTAGGGCTGCGGCCGATGGTGCTATGATTCTCTTCATGCTTGTGGGAGTGGAATAGGTGATGGCGGTGGTGACCATTTCCATGTGTTGTGCCATCCTCTTCAGTGACCTGGATAGCAGGCGCTGCACCAGTCTGAGTCGCAGTGGTGGAGGCTTTCGAGCTGAGAACCGACGAGTTCCTCGCTAATGGCTCTTTCTGCGTGCTCTTGACGGTCCCGCGGCCACGGAATATGCTTCCGCGTTTTGTCCCAGCTGAGCTTTTTGGCGGTGGCATGGTTGAACTCAACACGTCTGCTGCAGGCTTTTGCCGAGACGGGTCACCGTAGAGGCGATGGTACAGGGCGAGCAGTTCATCGCAGCCATCGACTGCAGCGACTGAACCTTCCAAGGTTTCCATCAGGGTCAACTGTGTCATCTTGATCTGAAGTATGCTGCTCTTTTCGAAGCTTTCGAGGCGGTCAACGATGCCGTGATTGGGATCATTGGTTTCAAGGGCCTTGTTTAGGTGCTCGCTGCGGAATGCGTCGTGGTTTTGGGAACCAAAAAGTGTAGCAGGATCGCCAAACTGCTCAAACGCAGCTTCGCAAGCCCTTTCTGCAGCGATGAAGTCTGATCTCGAGGTTAACAGCAGAGCGAGCAAATGCCAAAGGGGTATCAGCTTCCGCTCCCGGCCAAATTCGCTCATGGTTCCGTTGGAGACAACACCATCCGTGGTGATTGTGGCCGACGTTTTCGAAACAGGTGACAGAGCGCGTTTGACTATTTTGATGGCTCCAAGGACGTCTCGCGTCTCAGCAAGTACCAAAGCCAAGGCGTACAGGGCTTCCACATTGTTCACGTGGCCGAGGGTGGGTGAGAGGGCATTCCGGAGATGCTGGACGGCTTTGGCCTGCAACACGGCTCGTTGGTCTACGTCGTAGGTGTATCGAGCCCAGTGCGCTTGGCTGATGCCGATAGCACAGTATGCTGCGGCCAATGCTGCAGGCTCGACCAGGGTATCGGTGGAGGCGACTGAGCCAGCATGGGAAGCTGATCTGATGTGCTGCGACTGCTCGAGCCATCTCTCGATATTGTGGCCGATCTCCAAGGCTTTCTCGGCCTCGTGTCGCGATCCGAAGCGGCACAGGAGCCGGATCGCTTCCGCAGACGTTTGCAGCACGGTGCCATCGCTGTCCATGCCCTCGACGGCTTGGCCCGACTTCTCGACGCGGTCTTTGCCTCGAGTGACAATCTCGACGTATGACTCGTAGGCTTTGAAGGCCAGTTCGAACTCAGCCAGTGATGCGTGCACGATGAAGAGGTTGCGTAGGACTTGGGTCGAGTGGAACGTCTTGGTGGCTGCGCGGTAGAGAATCTGGGGTCATGTTAGTCGGCGTTGCTGGGGGGCCGCGACCGCAGTACGTACGTCGAGGACGGTCCGTGCAGTGCCCTCTTTGCCGCCCTCCCCAAGGTCCGCGTCGCGCCAGGTCGGACCGCACAGCAGGCGCCAGTTGTGCATGACCGAGGCGACCCACGCCTCGACTTCGTGGTTGGTCTCGCTGGCCTTGGGAAACGGCGTCTCGGTGATCAGCAGGGCCTCGTACACCGTCTCGACCCGCTTCAGCTCGGCTCGCTGGCGCAGGCGCAGGCCGGGCGGGGTGTCAAGGGGCGGCTTCTCCGCCGCGTCGGGCTCGTAGGCGAGGTTGTGGCGGAGGATGTGGGACAGCGTGTGGTAGTAGGCTTTCCAGGCCAGGCGGCGCTGGCGGGCTGCACCCGGCGCATCGGAGCGGCCGCTCGGGGCCGAGGCGTGCCAGTGCCGCGCCCAGCAGCGGTGGGTGCGCAGCGCGGCGGTGGAGTCGACGTGGCGGCCGGTGGCGGTGGACTGGTCGGACAGCTGGCTCAGGCGGGCGACGAGCTTCTCGGTCCAGACGGCGGCCTGGGCCGACTCGGCAGCGGCGGCCGGGGACAGCCAGGGCAGGGCGGACGCGTAGGTGGTGAGGGCGGCGGCCATGGCGCCCGTCTGTTCCTGCGCGCGGCCCTTGAGGTAGGCGCCCTTGACGACGCAGACGCGCGACCAGCCGCCCAGCGCCGCGCCGTCGCGCTCGCAGCTGGCCGCGACGGCGCCCAGGTCGTCCGGCAGCCGCGCGACGGCCAGCGCCGGCTCGTCCAGCAGCGAGTGCAGCCAGCCGAGACAGACGCGGGCCTGCAACGCCTCCTGGCTCGGCGCGCCCGCGGCGTCGACGGCCGCCAGGAGGGGCGGGATCCTCTGCGCGAGGCCATGCGCGGCGGGCGCGGCGGGCGCGGCGGCGCTGTAGGCTGCCATCTGCGCCTCGCAGCGCGCCGTGTTGGTGAGGCCTGCGTGCAATAACACATGCGTTAGATGAGAGCGGGCAGCGCGGGCGGCGCGGGCAGGGCACACCTGTGCGGTGCGGCGCATGCTTCTCCACCTTGCGACACAGCTCGGGCACCTCTTCCCAGCGGCCGGCGCAGCGAGCGTCGTCCAGTTGCTGCAGGTAGCGCTGGGCCTTTTCGCCCTCCGCCTCAGGGGCATTCTGTGGTGCTGTCAGCCGCTGCGCGAGCCCCGCGGGCTGTCGACCCCCGTACTCACAACCATGGTGGCGTAGATGATGCTGTCACGATAGGGAGCGCGGCACGACGCCCGAATGCATCTTCAGGGAAGAATACTGCGCACCCGTTGCCACAGACTCAGCCGTGCAAGCAGGGAGTCTGTCACCCAGGACCCGTACGGAGTGCCGACTACCGACTACCGACGGAGATTCTCAGCTAGCGCCGCAACGGCCCGACCTTGCCCCGGCCATGTCAACTTCTTCCCTCACGCCAGCCGCCCCATCGCCAGCATCGAGAGGCTGCAAAGAGACCTCGGCTTCTGCGCCGTCAACAGCGACGCATGGCGCCCCTTGCATCCGAACTCGCCACGCTGCGAGCCCTCACATACCGCATCTCGTCAACACCGACTGCACAGCTTCCTCAACACGTGCCTGCAATAGCCGCGTCTCTCGCCAACTGCAAGGCGCTGCTTTCTGCACCCCAGCCTGCCGCCTCCAAAACCTCGTCCGAGGCGTCCGTAGCAGTCCACAAATACCGCACGCTGCTGTCGACCCTGCTGCAGCATCGGGCCATCCACGGAAGATGGTCAGCCACCGTACTCATCAAAGCTACCGTGGAGCTTGGGGGATGGGAAACGCTCCAAAAGTCCCTGCCTTGGGTGCGTGGGCTCTTGGCCATCTTGACCAAACCCGACCCGCCCTCGTCGAAGAAGCTATGCATCATCACACTCACGCGCATCTTCATCCTGACACGCGAATATCCTACCCTCATCCGCGACATCACCACTCCCTCCCTTCCGCCTTTCATCCAGTCTTGCTTGCACATGGCTCAATCTAGGCCCCCTGCGGCCCTCTTGCAAGTGATTCTAGACGCCTTCAACCAACTGCTACCAAGACACCCTACCGTGTTCAGATCGTATCAGAAGCAACTCCATCCACTCCTGGCGCGCATCCTGGCACCTACGCCTTCCAACACGCTTGAGCAGGAGCAGAGCGCCGGCGCAAAAACGGAGCTTACAGACGCGCTTGTACACGCCGCACAGCAGCTGTATGTGCAAACTTCGAGTTGTGCCCCGAAAGGTGCAGCGAGCGAGGAGTGGGAAAAACACCTCAAAACTGCCATTGGCCAAACACACCGCGTCGCCGACAGAGTCTTCCGAGCCGTCTTCGAAGATTGGAAGCCTTCCTCCCGGGAACCAATCGCCAATGGTCACACCCTAGACGACCAAGTCCAGGACCTTGAATCAAACGACATGGCCCTTCCGCCCTGGTCTGGCTTGTTTGCGGGCGGCGAGCGCCTGACCCAACTCTTACGCCTCCTTCAGCAGTTTCTTGCCAATCCCACAGCACAAACCATCGGCGTCAACATCAGTGCGCTCATGGATCTTATCACGCGGATGCTCTCCATCACCGTTCCTAGCTCCGGAGGCAAAGCTGATCAAAACACCCTCAAGCTCAACAACCAGGTCAGCAAAGAGGAGCGAGAGAACCTGTGGCTAGTACTACCAGCCCTGCATGCCGCGACAATCCAGCTTCTGCTTGTTCTCGCTGAGAGGTCCGTCTCTAGCACTTTACCGCTAGATGCTCTCATCGTCGACCAGATCGTGTGGGTTTTTGCCTCGGAGAAGGAATTTATCCAAGTGCGCACAGCGTGCTACCATGCCACTGCAACACTCTTGAGACGCTCTGGTGTGGCTCTCTCCAAGTCGTCGGTCGACTCGCTTGTTCCTCTCATGCGCGCATGCTGCGACGATCTGCTACCATCCGAGTCGGCTTCTACTTCTGCGAAAGCGATCCCTAGCCAAACCAAGACAAATGGAGTTACATCATCACAGACTACTGCAAACGCTGACACATTTCTCAATCCTACCAAAGGAGCCATTGTCATTCCCTCTGGCTTCGAGGGACTAGAAGAATCTGCATGGATCCTTTTGCCAGCCCTGCTTACCCACATTCGAGCACAGTATCTATCTGACGCTTTACGCAGTCGTCTAGATCGTACGGCCATTCTCACTCAACACAAAGACGCCATGATTGCCAGTGTGCTGAATCCGCCACCCAGCAAGAAGTTTGGCAAACCTGCAGCAAGTATTCTCCCGTTGATGGCCAGATCGTTCCCCGATTCTCCCCATGTAGAAGGCTTGTTACGACCCAGGATGCCGGCCATTCGTTTGGGTAATCAAGAGACCGAAGCGGAGGAGGATGCTGAGGAGGAAGAAAGTGAAGACGCAGAGGACGAAATTGTAGAAGCAGAGGCCGAACAAGAAGATATGGCAACAGATCCTGAGGACGAAAAATTCATGGGCCACGAACTGGATACTATCCTGGAATCGGCAGGGCGAACTGAACCTGCCGTGAAAGACTTTTCCATGCCAGACGCCGCAGAGCCAGAGGCGCCTGCCTCAGCAATAATTGAACAGCCTCCATCTGCTCCAAGAGAGACACGCTCGTCCACCGAATCTGCCAAACGAGCGCAGCTAGAGCTAGCGACATCGTCACCAAGCAAAAGACGCAAGACTGGCGAGGTGAAGGACTTGGTTACGACAACACCGATAGCTTCTACTACGTTAGAGCAGGGCACATTATCCTCCCTCCCTCTGAACACTGTATCGCAAACTTCCAACTTTACAGTGTCCAGCACAGTGTCTGCGGTGCCCGAGTTTCCACAGCCAGGTGAAGTAACAGCGGACGGAGACGACAGTGATGAGGATGACACAGTGTCATTGGTGTTTGGGCAAGATACAGACGATGATTCGCAGTAGACAATATCGGTAGACCGTGTTTGGGTAAATCTCTGCGGTGATCCAAGTGAAAGGAAAGTGTAAGAGCAAACGCGCAAACGCACGGACAAAACGTCACGTCGATTCCAATCATGTCTCTCACTTTTCAAACTATGCTCGCCCTCTACTGCAACCGCGCTGCCAATCGGTAACCCATCTTCACGCTCCCTTCGCACCTGCCCTCTGCCACTCCACACATCAACAACCATGCCACACCCCAAGTCCAAACCAACCGTCACCGTCCTGCCGCGAAGCGCGACTCTCAAACCTGCCTCAGCAAACCACCCAGCACCTGCCACTGCCCCAAACAAACCCTGCTTCGAATGCGGCTGGTACCCACGGGACTCTCACCAGTCCTCCATTATCGTGCGCTCTGTCGAACTTAACTACACCCTGCAAGAAGGTGGACATAAGCCCCTCGTCGGCGTCGAGTATTACCTGCGCATGCTGAGCAAAGAGAAGGCGTATGAGCCTATTTGTACGCATTTTGATGGGTATCGGAAGACTGGGGCGGATTTGGAAGGGAAGGGCGAGGAAGAAGAGGGAGATGGACATGTGCTGAGGAAGCATGAAGAGGATGAGGGTGTAGACTATTCAACTGCGCCGTATCCTGCCGAGACGTACGAGTATCCGGTTTACATGACCTCAACCACGAATCCAGCGCTCTTCCTGGCCATTATTCGCATCGCGCAACACAACCTTCCCACCACCGACTTTCGCGCCGCGATTGTGCATCTGCCGAACCACCCGCTCGACAAGCCGCTTCCACGCCTCGTCACGCGCAAATCACCTAGTTCCTACCCGCGCCAAAAAGGCTCCAACGATACCCTCATGAAGGTTGCGTTTTTGCCGCACTTTTACCAAGATGGCAGACATGCGCTGGGATATTACTTCATTGCACCACCGTTCGGTCACGCGAACGATTACAATCCGCCAGATTACAGGCAGCAGAAGAGATTGTGGATGCAGACGTGTTTGTTCACGCCGTGTACTACGAAAGATCTAGAGGCGTATGGAATGGTGGAGTGGGAGAGACGGAGGGGAGGCAAAGTTTGGGAGAATATTAGGAGCGTAGGGAAGCAGGAGGGGAAGTGGATGAGTAGGAATGTGGTGGAGGAGTGGGAGGAGTGGGATGAGGGGGTGTGCGCGGTGGGAGAGGTGTGGGAGAGACGCATGGGGAGGGGGAAGACTGTTGAGGGGTTGTGAGGGTCAGAGAAGGGAAGAGCATGTTGTGGATGGGTGAGATAATGAAGGAGGGAGGTTGCCAAAGCGTTTGTCTAGCTAGTAGGTTGCGCCTGAAACCACGTGTCTCGTTACCAAACTCACCTTCACCACCTGTCCATCTCCAAATCAAAAAGGGTTCAAGGCCTGCGCCAAGAAAGACTCTTACCACACACAACTTCAACATCTCAACTCAACTTCACAATCTCCAGCTATGAACTGCTGCGCCGCTCCCAACAGGCCCGTTACGCCCGTTTCCACCCGCTCCACCTCGCCTTTACTAGCATGCAGGCTCGTAGTGACAGTCGCGCCACACGGCCTGCAGCCCAAACCAAAAGACGACGCCGCAAAGCCTTTCAGATTCCTCGACTTACCCAAGGAGATCCGACTGATTGTGTATGAACAGCTGACTGTCAAGCACACTGAAACCATCATACCACTCAACAATATCGACAAACTCCACGGTACACTCATCAACCTGACTCTTCCTGGCATCAACATTCTCCAGACTTGCCACTTGGTCCATGTCGAAGCGATGCATATCTTTTCGCCGCCAGTATCGCACATGCTGGCGACGCCGCCGACTTTGATGATTGAGGGCGCCAATTTACTGGGGGTGTGCTACCGAGGAGGACCATACCAGTTCTACCGCACAATCATGCATAGAATTATCCTCGCGGCGTCCGGGGCTTTCAACTTGGCCATGTTCCACCGATATCGAAACGGGTTGGCCAGTGGGAAAGAGATCCGCTACATACTTGGCGCTGGTGCTCGTTTTACCAATGACCAGGTGGACGCGATAGTCACCTTTGTCCTGCGTCTGGATCGGTGTATTGCGCACAGAGTCGCTTTGCAAAACGATGACCCATCCCTCCGAGTCGTCATCCAGAAACCTCCGCAGTTCGATAACCTCGTCGTCACGTACCAGTCTCCTCAACGGGTTTCCATCTTCTTTCGCAAACACATCCTCCGTCGACCGACACCACCACGGCTTTTCCAAGTCGTCGCAACTTTTGGGAGCTTGACGCGCCAGTTCGTATACGTCACGGGCCTTTTGTGCAACACACCCAAGACGCCGCGGGTATCTGTCAGTCTGAATCTGCAAGTCCTGCCCGCGGACGATGGACATGTCGACGAAGCGCAGACGGAGCTTGAATTCAAGTCCAACTTGAGCAGGGGCCGTGCCATGGCACCGAGGCGAGACGGTCAGGTGCTGGTTAGCTATGGCGGCATGTACGTGCCCGAGGTCATGTAACCGATCTGGATGGACTCGGGCCTCCGCAACAACTTGATATCAGACGCTCCGCCATGGCGTGGACCCAAAAAAAAACTTCCTGGGCTGAACATGTCTTCGGAAAGACCGCATGCTATACTAGATGCCTCCTCGTTTCCGACATGGGCGCCGCACATCTAACAACAAAAACCTACCCTGAGCCCGCTTGGCGCGCGTGTACTCTCCAAGACGCCGTCGAAGCTGCATGTCACCTTCCATGCATGTCGTCCCCGATGTACCCCATGCGGTCTTGACCCCGGATTAGGTCATGGTCGACAAGGTTACGACGCAAGATCAAGACCGACGATGATGGACGTCGGACAAGCGAGGGGGGACGCCGGTGCACGCTAGCGCGCAAAAGGAAGGTGCTGGGATCACGTGCGATGATCGCTGGGCGATCATAGGGTAGACGTCTGATTGTACTCTTTCACATGTTTGCACCGCCTCTCCATGTCTGTGTGGTCATTCGCACTTCTGCCGCCCCGCTGATGTGCAGTGCAAAATGAGCCTCATGGTAAGTTGATGGTCATTCGCTCGTCGCCGGTCCGGCCCCGGAACGCTATGGTAGTGCCCGCCCTCACTCCGCGTTCTGGACGTGGGTGTGTAGGAGTATATATCGCGCTGAGAAGCCCCGGGGCGTTGTCAGCATCTGCCACTGCCAGACTCTTCTCGTCTCGTCTCAACCATGATGCTTTTCACGTCGGTCCTTCGCGCCCTTCCAGCTGCACTGCTCCTCGTTGGTGCCCAGGCCTCGCCTGTTGCGCAAGCCGATGGCGAGATACGTTCATCTCCGGTCGATGGCTTTGTAAAGACTCAGACCGACATCTCCATCGCAGGCGTACTTGCCAATACTGGTCCCGATGGGTCTAAAGCTCAAGGTGCTGCAGCGGGCATCGTTGTGGCTAGTCCCTCGCGATCTGATCCGGACTGTGAGTGCATAGACTCGTTGTGCACACACTCCAACTCACGTGACTCAGATTGGTTCACGTGGACTCGCGACGCAGCTCTGACTTACAAGGCGCTCATTGAGCGTTTCATCAACGGCGACAATTCCCTCAGGCAGAAGATCGATGAATATGTCACTGCGCAAGCCTACCTTCAAGGCGTCAGCAACCCATCTGGTGAACCAGACACTGGAGGCCTCGGAGAGCCCAAGTTCAAGGTGGATCGCACTGCTTTCACCGGTTCTTGGGGACGTCCGCAACGCGATGGACCTGCTCTTCGCGCCACGGCCCTGACTATCTACGCCAACTGGCTCGTCGCAAATGGCGGTTCTACTCAAGCCGCCGATACTGTATGGCCTGTGATCGCCAAGGACCTTGCATACACTGTTCGTTACTGGAACCAGACTGGGTTTGATTTGTGGGAGGAGATCAACAGCTCGTCTTTCTTCACTCTCTCGGCGTCTCACCGAGCCCTTGTCGAGGGTGCGGCTCTTGCGACTAAGCTTGGAAAGACTTGCGACGGATGTGCTGCAGCAGCGCCACAAGCGCTTTGCTTCCTGCAGACATTTTGGACCGGCAGCTACATCGATTCAAACATAAATGTCAACGACGGGCGCACTGGCAAAGACATCAACTCCATCATCTCTTCGATTCACACCTTTGATCCTACGGCTAAGTGCACCGACGCTACTTTCCAGCCTTGCTCGTCCCGAGCTCTTGCCAACCACAAGGCTGTGACTGACTCGTTTCGTTCTGTGTATGCTATCAACCGCGCCATCCCTCAGGGCCAGGCCGTTGCTGTTGGGAGATACTCCGAGGATGTTTACTACAACGGCAATCCTTGGTACCTGGCTACCTTGGCCGCAGCAGAGCAGCTTTACTCCGCTGCATACCAGTGGAGCAGGCAAGAGTCAATCACCATCGATGCAGTCTCCTTATCTTTCTTCCAGGACATCCTCCCAAGCGCCGCAGTTGGAACTTACGCAAAGGACTCGGCGACTTACACTTCCATTGTGAATGCTGTCCGTACCTACGCCGATGGCTACATCGCAATCGTCCAGAAGTACACACCATCCAACGGCGGTCTAGCAGAGCAGTTTGACAAGGCTACCGGTACGCCTCTCTCCGCCGTCGATCTGACCTGGTCATACGCTGCTTTCCTCACTGCCGCCGAGCGCCGCGCCGGTGTCGTCACCCCATCTTGGGACGAAGCCGCCAACAACATCCCTCCCCAGACCTGCACTGCAACCCCCGCCTGTGACTCAAAAGTCACATTCAACGTCCGCGCTACCACTAGCGTCGGCCAAGATGTCTTTGTCGTTGGACAACTTACTCAACTTGGTAACTGGAGCCCTGCAAGTGGTCAAGCCTTGAGCGCATCCAAGTACACTAGCAGCGATCCGCTATGGACAGCAGATATTGATCTTCCTGCCGCTACTGTGTTTGAGTACAAGTACATCAAGAAAAATCAGGATGGCACGGTTGTGTGGGAGAGTGACCCGAACCGCAGATTTACCACCACAAGCGGGTGTGGAAGCACGGTGGCGGTGAATGATACTTGGAGATGAATATGAATGTGAGATAATGTCTTAATATAGCGATGCTATTGATCATGATCCATGAGTAGGAATCTACAAAATGCTCAAACTATCTAGCTAACGTTCTAAAACCAGCTTGCTAGTACTTACTCATCCACATCCCAAACCTCCACCGCCTTCAACGCACACTTCTCCACATACCCCTCCCTCTCCTCTGGCTCAAGCCCCCTAAACACTTCATCCCCCACACACCCACACGCCTCCTTCAGCGCATGCGTCAACACATACAAATTCTCCTCCTGGGACAACCTCTCCGTATACTCGACCCACTCCTCATCCGCCAACCTCCCGCCATCCTCACACACCTCATCGCAATACTCCGCCCACGGCATAAACCACATCCCCGCCCCATACCCAAACTGCTCCACCGTAAAGTCAACAACAAACTCCTCCCCGCCCCGCGCCCGCACCAAACACACCGAATGAAACGTCAACCCCGCTTCCTCAAACGCATACCGCACTATATACCTCGGCACAGCACACACAATCATCCACGACACACTTGCTCCCACCCCGTCCAGCACGCGCTGCATGTGCGGCTGCATCGTGTGCACGGATAAATCGCACAGATCGAGTTTGCGGAATGCGGCGTGCAGGGCGCGGGGCGTCGAGGCGGGGAAGGCGGCGGCGCCGCGGGCAAAGGTGAGCGGGGTTGCGTGGAAGGTGTAGATTGGGTAGGGGAGCGGGGAGGTCTTGGCTGGGAGGGTGAGGTCGATGTGTGTGATTAGGGGGTGGCGGAGGGAGGAGAGGATTGTGTTGAAGAGGGTGTTGAAGGGGGTGAGGAGGGATTGGATTTGGTGGAAGGAGGAGGGGGGTGGGTGGGGGGTTATTTGGGGGGCTGGGGGTGGGGGAAGGGTTGGGGAGGTTAGTTCTTGGGTATCTTGAGTTTCGGCTTGTGGTGATGCTTGTGGTGAAGGCACATTGTCGACGGTCGTGGGTATGGTACGCGTAGCCATTTTTCTTTGGAGCTCCAATGCCTGTCTTGAGTATTTTGTCAAACTCCACGGAAGTGTGTACAAGGCAAGTTGCTGTTGAGGTCTTGTAAGCTGTATGGAAAGAGATAGCGCAGAAGGTTTTGTTGCGTAAGAGGGCTTTATGGTCCTACAAGCCTTCGTTGTGAACGTCACTTTGTGAGCAGATGTTGTTATCTGGACAAAACGACAGGATCAAATCTTACCATTGTTCATATTCAACAGTACATTGTTGACGCATAGAGTTGTACAGATTCTGCTAGATCGGAATACGGAGCGTCGAGCTTGGGCGGAGTATTTGGTTAATGGAGACATCGAACAACAGAAAGAAAGAGGGACTCAACATGGAGGGTAAAGATGGGCATTGATGATAGACTCTTTCACTATTGGCAACATTACATTAAACCGGGAATTCGAAGGACACAGTTGACTCCATTAATGCGGTTGCAGACGTCATATCTAGGCCGACCCTATTCATCTGAATGTGTCATGGTCATGGTTCACTCGGCATTATCGACTCCATATTTCCAGCGCTGCAAGATTTGGCGGATGTGAGATCGCACCCACGGAACCTGTCCGTCAGCCGGGACTTCAACGAGTTGTGACCAATCCAGCTCATCATGAACAAGTCGGAAGATCTCTACCATCTGGGCGGCAATCTGGTTCTCTGCCTGGCCTTCCGCGGCCTCCGCTATCTCCTTGATGCTTAGAATGCGATATATTCCGTTCTTGGTACATTCAACAAGGTATTGATACTTATCCATGAACCAATGTGTCTCATCGTATCCGAATTGCTCCACGCTGAAGTCTGCAATGAACTCCTCGCCACTCGCTGTAGTGATGCAAAACACGGAATGAACGGGCGTCTCGAGGTTTCTAACGTCGTAGTGCATCCCGAAAAGGGGCGCTGCGCAAACAAGAAGCCAGTCCGTACGGGCACCGACTGAAAGTAGTGAATCAGAAAGACGAAAAAGAAACGCATTGACAATCATGTCGCACGTGTTCAGTTTGAGAACTGCCGATCGTATCCGAGGAGAAATCTCTGGGGGAAAGGCCTCGATGCCTTTTACTTGCTGTACTTCAAAGCCATCAACGGGATCAGTGAAAATAGTGTAAATAGGCAATCCTGGACACACTGAGTATGAAGAACCTGTAGAGCAGGTGATTCTGCTGATACGTTTGAGCAGCGACTCTTCGAGGGTGACGTTGATTATCTCACGGAAAGGAGCGATCAGCGTCTTGATGCTTTCAAAGCTATTTTCCACATGGTGTTGTGAGGTACCGGCGTCTTCACTCTGGATGTTGGCGACTTCTCCTGTGCAATTGCCCGTCATAATTGAGAACCCAGGTGGGTATGGTAGATATTGACGGGTATAGGTTAGGGGAACAATTTGAGACTCGAAGGGGACGTTGAAGAGGGGACAGAAAACGAACGAGTTTCGACATTGTGAGATTACAGGCGAGCACGCTGTCTCATATGAGAGATCTAATCGATTTTTAGACACAAGTGTGACAATGTAACCAGAGAGCAAAAACAATGAAACAGGTCGATGAGTGCATGTTACGTTCCATGGCGCATTGATGGAATATATGCGGGCAGTCAGCCCCTTGGACCTAAGAATGGAGCGATAATAGAACAGTAACGAAAAGAAAACTGAAATATGGCTGTTCTGATATAGGTTCACTCAACTGCGAAGCAAAGAGATGAAATGCTGAGAGGTGAAGTTTTTGGCAGTTTTTCCGAGAGTGAATGGTCATGCCGATCAAGCACGATAGACATATCTCATTACGCGGTACCAAATACGTGCTCCATCCGGATACCTCGGCTCTTACGCGGCCTCCTAACTTCTGGAACTTCTAGCCTCTACATTGTGGAGGGAAAGGAACAGTCGAGGGCATCGGGAGGGTCAAGCCAAGGGTCTCTTGGCCCGTGCGTTACTAGCGCAGCATCACCTGCCACCTCCGACGGTCCGTCCCATCTCAGCCAAATTACCTACGCGGATGGACCCCATTCACCTCTATCGCTCACGTCGCCAGAGTCTTCGTCTACCTCTCTGTGACCCGTGGAGTTTCTTCGATTGTGCTCTGGAGACGATGCAATGCAGCCGAGAGATTCCTTCATTTGGCGCCAGATGACCCCGCAGCAGCGCGATCCCATCGCGCTCCACTACAACAGCTACACATGCCCCTCGTGCATGGCCAGAATTGCAAATGAAGCACAAGACCCACTCACGATGCATGTTACAATCACGCCACACCTCCCAAGCCCATCACACACAGCCACGCGGCGCAGGACTGGGGCGAGTGCATGGCTGAGTCTGCAGACCGTACGCTTGGCATCCGTCAAACCATCATCAGTGGGCATTGTGTAACTCCGAGCCTACGCTTGCTTCTGAGGGATTTGCCTTTTACGGTCGTGTGTACTGCCACCAAGCCGGAAGTACGGCATCTTCACCAAGGTCGAACCCACATCAACCAGTGGGATCACAGGCGGCTGCGGTCGCTTGCAAGTGCATTGAACGAAGTCGATATGTTGGTGGAGCTGAATAGGAATTGCCGAAGAAACCTGTTGACATTGTTTGCTGATTGAACTAACAACCACTTTCAGCTCTTCGGCCTGCGTCACTAGTATACTGGTCAGTCTAGCATTCTTGCATAAAGGATGCGATCCCCCGCTTGCAGGAGAATTATCTTCATCACATTCGTCATAAATCTTCTATAATTGAAATCACTGCTCCTTGCACACATCTATCCAAAACTTCTTCACTGTCAATATGGGCTTCCACTACTCTGCTGAGGACGTAAGAATTGACGATAATCATATTTTAAGGGCCAGGCTCCAGAGAGCCGACGGCGAGTGGAACGATGCCGAGATTGACCTGAACAACCACATTGGCAACGACAACGGTACTTCTCACGACATCTCTTCGGCTGCAACGACCGTAAGCTAAACACTTGATTTAGGCCAGTTCGTCTGGGATGGTGAGGGCTTCTCTGGCTCCGCTGAAAACGTCTACTTCTCCCTCGAGAGCGATGGCCATGCCGCGGTCCTCCGTGCTACACTCTTCGATGGTGATGGCAATGGCGAGGAGCGCGACCTCAACCTCGGCGAACGCATCGGCAACAACGATGGCGAGTTCTCTTACAGTATGCTGCCTCATAAAAAAAACGAAATACTCGCTGCTAATGTTACCAAGACTAGGGAACCGGATCTGCGAGATTCGTGCGCTGAGGCCTCGAACAAGATGTACTTCTTTTAGCAATCATTCTACTGCAGATATGAGTGCATCAGCGGTCCATTGTGTAACATCGTTCAATCCGAAACCTCCATGTGCTAAGATATTCTCAATTCCTCCGTGTTTCGTCCTTATCTTCCTTCAACATCGTCGGACTTATCCCAAAACCCTTGCGCGCGAAATGGTCCCCATGTTGCATCTTTTCCTCACATGTCAGTAGAAGTTAGCACAAATGTTCGCGTGGAATTTCAGCGGCTACTGCAAACTCGGCATGTGATCTGGCTCGAGAGGTGCGGTTGACCGCGTTGATCTCAAAGCCGTAACTGGCCCACTTGTGCTTGCGTTCAGCCTCAGCCGTCGCTTCAACACGTCTGCATAGCCACCTTACACCGCTGATCCACTGAAGGGTAATTACTTAGTGGACGCAAGTCTGAAGCGCTGGTGGCCCTCCAGCAGCAAACTTTTCGAGGATCATTGTTCACCAGTTGTTATGCGAGCAAACAGTTGAAGCGCACTTGCAGTGCTTTCGTTTGCACGTGTTTATAGTGTCAGCTATTGCGCCAATTATTGAACATCTGATCCTGCGCAATGAGCTCGTATACGCATTCATACAACCAGAATCGTCCTACTTTCGCACATCTCAACTTCGACTTCTAACAGTACCCACTGTAGTCCGAACACCGGCAGTCGAAGGGCCGCATATCTTTTCAATATCATTTCTCAGCCCCGGTATCAGCTGCAGCATCGGTCAGTCTGCAACAGCCAGCCAGCTTTTATCTTACCTGGAATGGAGCTGTCGCATGAAACCCTCAAGGCAAAGCCCCGCCACGTACTGCGGCGTGGTCGGCTTGCAGCAAACCGGCCGATTCCATCTGGACGAAGCTCATTTACAGTCATCGCGAAAGCCCGAAAGGCCACCCACGGCCAAAAAGTAAACCCTATTGCCAAGCGTCGAGGGCGTTCGACAAAATACTTGACCGCAGAGGAGATCAAGGCAAAGTGTCGAAAGATCGACTTGAAGATAGCAGGCCATGCAAAGCAGACGGCGGCTCTGAATGTCAAAAAGCAAGTATTGGGACTTAGGCTTGCGTATATCGAGCGAGAAGAGGCGCAAAAAAAAGCGAGACACAGATGAGGAGTAGGATGGGAGAGAGCAAGGATGATGGGAGGATGTCATGAATGATTTGTGTTGGAGAAGGGGTTTGGGAACTACTTCGTGAATCGTGATATTCACGTCGCCACATACCGACAGCAGTAGTCTACCATGAGGCGGCGTTGTCATCCCGAGATCATCAAGTAGGTGTTCGAGTTTATAGAGTGTATGACTAATGAATTTCTCAACCCTTAAATGCTACCACATACCATTGGTGTTGTCAGTGTTAATCGCTCCATGATCACTGTTGCTCCTGGCAATTGCCTCGCGTCAATCATAGGCTTCCTTGAGAGAAATTGGATTTGAAGATCTGGAGAGGCTTAAGTTTTGATTGGTAGGTGAAGTGTAATTTTGCTGAGGGGTGGCGAACTTGAGCAAACGCCGTTGTTTTGATTACGACACAACGCACACATACTTTGTCAACAACACCGTCTCCCCTAAATTTGCACCCACCGAGTCAATTCACATACGCAGCTCTTTCTACCTGGCTCAATCTCTCACACTCACGAAAATATGTGGGACGCGTCGACAAATCTCCGACACCTTCAGGATGAGCTCGGCGAGGGAGCACACCTGCTCCAGTGTGCACCATACGAAAAGATATCCGTCGAAACGCTACACGAAGATCCGCAAGCAGTATCGTTCAAGATCCATGTAGGCTTCATCAGGACTAAGCGCCTCGATGGAGCTGAAGCAGAGTCGTCCGAAGACACGGAGGCCAAGACGCCAGTGTCGCGAGTCCAGAAATATGAGGTGTGGGCCTACCTCTACCCCGCGAAGATGTCTGGAGCGAGATCCGAGGTTCATTTCCATTCGTTCGATTCCGAGGGTCGATATATCGGCAAAGAGGATGGCGAGAACATCTGCAAGTCCATGTCTGGCTGCGCCGCGGCTTTTAGTCTGCCCGGTAGTAACAAGTGCTCTTTTACCCAGTTGACTGCGTTGGTGAAGTACTACTTCTTGCGCAGCTTGGAAGAGATAACAAGCGAGAATGACGCGGACCTCATGAAGCACGGCATCCAGATCACGAAGTCCTTCAAGGGGGATCTCGTAGCGGTCTGCCGCAAGTTTCGACATGGCCACAGAAGACTGAGCGCAGCAGCACCGAGGGTTGCCGCAGCTGGAGACTCCGATAGTCAATACAGCCCGCTCAGTGAGCTATCTGAGGGAGTCTTCGAGAACGATATGGTCGAGGTACAAAGTCCCCTCACTGTCAAAGGCGAATCGTCACAGCCGACAAACGTACCGGTTCAGGATGGGCGTCACGATGTTAGTACCATACACACCTCTTTGTTAGTACATAGCTAACTTTGGCAGGAGCCGACTGTGGACGAAAAGACGATGGCGGACTTGGTCGAGCTGTGCCGCTCCGAGCAAGCTGCTGAAGATGAGCTCGAGAAGATCAAGCAAGAGATGGAGGTGCTCGAGAAGAAATGCGTTGAGAAGAATGGAGAAAAGGAGGAGTTGAAGAATAGGAAGAGGGCTGCATTTCAGGACATGAGCGCAGAAACCGCGTTCATTCTAGGGCACCGACTGGGCTGTGATAGCGCACAGAAACGCATGAGACAGGACTGATGCACCCTCCTTGAGCCTGCGGAGAGACTTTCGCGCGGTGAAGTTCCGAAGGGGAATTCCAGAAAACGCCTAGTGACGTCTTAATTGATATGTGTACGTCTAGACGAATATTTCGCGTCACGTGCAAGAGTGAATGCCTAAATTGTCAGAAAATCCGTGCCACACAAACGCGTTCCATTTCTTTCTAAAGGTTCTGTTCACCCTGTACCACAAGCTTGTATGAACCCACCTTCTCAACTTCTCAGACAATCACGAACATGGCCATGCCGCAAGCTCAGCACTCGCCACTGCACACGCCAGGCACTGCGGCGGCAAAGGAAAACCGATCATATGCCAATCTGTGTAGGGAGCTTGGCGAGGATGTCCAACTACTGAGGTATCTCCCATTCAAGCGCGCAACCTTTCAACCCCAGTTCGAGCTCCTCGGCGCCGCAAACCATCGCCTGCTCTATGGTGACATGATGGACGAGAAGGATCAGCTCTGGGTATATTTTACACTCGTTCGTGGCGGCCAGAACTACAACAAGGCGACCGGAGGCACCCGAATGATTACATTTCAGACCTTGAAAGGCGCTCAAAACGGAAAGGCGCCGATTCGGCCGCAAGCTTTACGTGACGTGGCTCTTGCTTCCTGGCCCTTCAAGATGGCGCGCGACAGCTTTCAGATCATGGTGAGAGTGACTACCAGCAGGAACAGAACAGGAGCTCACTCACTCAGTCAATCGCGAAATACTTCTTCATCAAGCATGGGGTCGACAAACATTTGCAGATACCCCTCTCGGTCGCCACCTTCAAGGATGACCTCATCCGGGCCTGCATAGACTATAGAGCCGTATTCAAAAAGGCAGAGGCAGCCAAAAGGCCACAGGCTGTGACGACGGCTGGTACATGCGGCAGTGCACCGTCTCGCGAGGCATCAGGCGCGCATACATCGAGACGTCAACCATCTCAGCCGAGTTCGCAGGCTCCCAGCGCAGATGCTTCCGCTAGCAGAGCTCAATCATCATCCCGCTCTTCGCCTTCACCAACCCTCAATCAGCTCAGCCAAATAGCCACTGAACGATTCGACAGCCAGGACCGAGAAGGACTAGTCGAGAAATACATCGAGTTCCAGGCTGAGGAGGAGGAGCTCGATCAGAGAATCGCACAGTCAGAGGAGGAGCGCTCGGATATTGCTGCACAAATGGTGGGTCTGCAGGCGCGCCTTGACGCGACGACCGACGACAAGTCTGCCCTAATGGAAGAGAAAGACAGAATCAAAGCCAAGAAGAGGCTCCTGTCAAGCTCCCTGGGTAATGAAGAACAGCTGGAGTTTTGTTTCGAGGCCGGTAGGAGGATGGGAAGCAAGCGAACAAAGCGCGACTAGGGCCTTGGGGATGTCAGGTAACTTGTGGTCAGGAACAATATTAACATTCGCAAGGTGAGTTATTCAATTGAAAGCTAAGATAAAGTATGTGTATAGAATCCTTGAAAACGCATGAGATGACAAAGGACATCCCCACACCGTCAGTCTGTTGTGAGACGTGAGCTCAGCTGCGTCATACCACGTGACATCGCGCGTTCGCGCGTTCAACATCTTAGCGCGTTCTTACTGCCCAGCGGCGATGCATAGTGATCATGAGGTTTAATGATTATTTTCCAACTTTTATACATTTCAGAATGTAACTTGGTAATCTGCGTTTTTTTAAAGTGACTTGTCAAAATTCGGGTTTTTCTCAAAAGATGACCAGTCAAACTTTACAAATGAAGTCTAAATATATATGCCAGGTGAATACTTGGCTAAATGGATCTACTTGGCGTTACACTCGTCTTACTACATGTACCACTGATTCTACCATCACCTTGCCTTCGAATGCACTAATTTGCCCCCACCTGGCGTCGCACTCACCTCCCGTCCTCAATCATTGTCAGCATGCTGGCTAACGCCTCAAATGCGATCGATCTGCTCCGCATCAGCCTTGGAGACAATGCGGCACTACTCTATCATCTGGACCATGGAGATGCCAAGTTCGAGAGTCACGAGAAGGACTTCCCAAATGTCGTGCGTACAGCAATCCTCTTTGGCAGTGTGAGATGCAATCAGCCGCTTCGCCGAACGCCTTCGGTGTGGATTTACCTATGTCGAAGGACCCTCACACTTTGTTTTCACTCGTACTACCCGGACGGAGAGCCTGGCGACTTTTACCTGCCGGACGATGTGAGTTAGCCTATTCATGCCATGAAGCTGGGCGATACAACATTGCACAATTTCTGATAGAGTTTAGGCCTTCGAAAGCACGATCCCGCATAAGGCGTTTCAGCTAGCTGCCAACCCAATGGAAGTCATAGTGTTGGCGACATACTACTTTATGGTCTTGGGCGACCAAACTATCGAGTACGCTCTCACGATGACAGAAACACAAAAAGACGTTCTTATCTCTATTTGCGAGGATGCCAGAGTGGGGAAACAGATGTCCTCCAGCACTTACAACTTGTCCAAAGTGGTGAAGTTGCGAATACGTGTCCCACCTGAGTTACTTTGCGAAAGCCCGCAGGCTCGACACAGAAGTATGAGACAATTATCGCAGCAGAGTGACAGTAGCATCAGGCAACTTCGCTCTGAGCAAGAAGAGACACCCGACTTTTTTGGGAAGCAGCATGCTATTGTAATTGATGGAGACATGGTACGTGTAATAACGAATGCGGGAAATTTTCTAGTGGCTAATGTAATTCACAGGATCATTCAGGCGCAGAAGCAAGACCACCCGTTGACCGTTATCTTAGTCTGCAGTCCAGCGAGTTGAGGACGCAGTATAAGCTCGAAAACCACGGGCGTAACATAGAGGTCTTACGACAATCTTTGGAGCGAACACAAACGCAAATTGTCCAGGAGATACAAGAGGTAGACCGGCTGCTAGAAAAGCAGATTGCTTGCGGATTGGAAAAGAAGCGACTGTGGGATACGCTGTCCAGCCAAGACACTCAGGAGCTGGAGCAGCGAGAGCCTATGAACAAACGGTATAAGTTTTGAGTGCATGGATGCGCGCAAAGCATCGCATTGAGACAGATCTCTCCCGATAATGTATCAGGAATACCCATGATCAACGTCATGACAAGAATGCCAGAATTACGGCGCAAATTCGAATTACGCAGCTGCAATGCTGTACAGACCGTCTAGTTCGAGGATTAGGCAAGGATTGTCGCAATTCCATGGTCTTGGCGCCTACAAACATGTTGTGCATCGTTGTTTTGATGATTTTCCTAAGTTCGCATTCACCTTGACAACATCGCGTCCGCCTTGTTTTGACCGTGCGTTTGTTACAACACGGCACCCACGCGTTGCGTGCAACTTGATCCGATACACACCATCACTATACTCCACCCGCATCATGACCGATCCGTCGCGAAAGCAATCAAAAGCGGTGCGACTTGTACTACGGTTTGTCGACATTGGCAAGATGTGACGAACAGCGCTGACAACTACCAGGTTGCCCGGAACGTCAAAGCCTACACCTACAAATACACCTCATGTCAATATGGACAGCACTGCACCGCTGATTTCCCAGTCGACGAGTCTGATGACGATACTCGAGATGCTCAAGAAAATACTGGATGAGGATGAACCTCTCAGCGCAAATCTCCCAAACAACCTTGTACATGAGATTGATTTCAAGGACACACCTGCTCAACATGGCTCTCAGAGGATCAGATTTGGAAGAATCGAGAAAACTTCAGGCGCAAATACCGAAATCTACGCATACATGTCCACCTCCAGCCGCCAGAGGGATATTCCTGAGATACACTTCTATAGTCGTCAGCCTTACGGATCGCTGAAGAGATGGCGTTTAGAGGATGTCATTTTGAAAGGCGAACTAGATGCTGAACTTCTTGCAGTTAAAGGCGCTAGCTCCCCGGCTATTTTAGTCTTGCTCCAGGTGACCTTTCTTTGCCTCTCTTAGGTGTACACATCTAACACGTGCTAGTGTCTATTCATCTTCAACGGTATCGCTCTGCCCTTGGAGAGTGCTATTTCGACAAGGTTCATCTTTGATGCTCGGAACATCTGCTATCGGTTCAGAAATCATCGTGAAAAGCAAATGGATGACCACGCACGCCGAAACAAACATGGCAATGATGAACCAATCACCTCACTGGACGGTGCTCCTTCGACCCCAGCACCGCAGTCTGACGAGGGAATCGACGCAGGGAACACAGCAACCATGACTAACTTCCTAGTTGCTACAGTACAGCTGTCTCTCGAACCGACATAGCGGCAGACTAATCATGTTCTAGAGAGCTCCCAAGCGTTCTTATTCCAGCGTGTGCAATCAGTCTTCGATGGTCGACGGCAATTCGACCGGTATGCGCCAGGCCACTTCTTCAGCATCACTGGATCCGCACCACGAGTATGCAAAGTTTACCCGTCTGCATGAGCAAAAGTGCACTTCGAAGACGGAGATCAAAGATGTCGATGGTAAGACTCCCAGTCTTGAACCTGGGTCTACCGTAGCTCTAACCACCTATGCAGATTCCGTCGCTACATTACTCAAAGGACAACATGACCAAGAGACCAAAGCGCTTGAAGCTGCTCAAAAAGCTGAGACACAGCAGGTATTGAAGGCCCTGAAGGAGAAACAAGATGCAGAACTCCAGGCGCAGACCAAGCGGCATGCGTCCGAGGCCGCTATGCAGTGGCAGGAGCCTGCAGAAGGCAACAGTGAATTCTTCGAGAAGCTTAGTGCTCTAAACAAAGACAAGAACGCAAAAGTAGAATATCTGGCGCAGCTCGAGGCCAAAATTGAGCTCCAACGCAAGGTCCTGCAGTCTTTGCCCAACGTGTGGGAGGCGATCGAAGGGGAGATCGAAGGAAACATCAGGAAGCGCATGAGAATTCAAGGCAGCGAAGAAGATGCTGCAAACGGAGAGGAGTAGGAAAGCTGGAGCTGCATGGCGTAGACAAAGCGTCCCGTAGCATTCAGACCATAGCGTTGGCACAGGCTTAGTTGTAGGAGCCGCTTCTGAGGCCAGCACAACGTTAGGAACAGCAGCGACTTAACGGAAGCCGGATCTGATGAAAGATGAGATTGTTGTTTGTTTGTTTTGGTGTGCAGCAAGATCTACCTTCACCTTGACTGTGGGGCAGGAGCAGCCCAACAAAAATTAGCGTGGCGCGTGAACTTCTTGTCAAATGCGCTGCATTTCTCCGCAACGCACCTGACTTACCCAACAACACTCACTTTGCACTTCTCGCAACTGATCTCTTGTCCACACCATTGTCTTGGCCGTTGCGCTTCACTTTTGAGAAACGTGCAGGTTGCCTCATCCAATGTTTGAGGACTGTAAGCCCACATTCTGGAAGTCAGACATGAGGACTCCTCGTCGTGCGCGCTCCATGCCAGTTGAAAAATCGCCCATCGACCATCTCAAGGCGGCGCTAGGTACCAGAAATGCTGCTCTGCTGGACGCTCTACCGCTCGACAAGATTGAATATGTGGAGCATGGAGATCCAAAGTTCCACAATTGCGTCGACCACAGGATACGCCTAGGCACCATCAACCACTCGGACACGCGCTTCTTGCTGTGGGCATACATGGGCAAGGAAGCGCGTAAAGATGGGACGCCTGATATTCACATTTACGCTTTTCATCCCACCAACGGCTCCTCTACTATTCGATCCGCGGATGCAGCTATCGCGAATGGTGAATTGCGCGAGGAGTTTGCGAGAGCGCTGCCAGAAAAAGGCTCCTTTGCTATCATGCTCAAGGTACGTACTCTTCGCACTCCCCATTGATGTACAGTTCGTGCAAGAACGCTCATATAAATCAGGCCTCTTTCATCCTAAAAGGAGCAGCACTGCCGTCTGACGCCACTTTCACGGACAGTTTGCTGAGGAAACTGCGCAGGCTATGCCGGAGATACAAGCAGCAGACCACAAGTCATCTCGATGAGACTTCAAGCAGTGGATGCCAGCCTTCCGAGGCTCATTGTAGCTCTCCTGTTCCACCTATCAACCTCAAGATGTGTATGCGCAAGACGCAGCAGCGTGGAACATCTTGTCAAATGTATGACGCATTGGGCCCTACTTTCCCAGATACTCCAAGTTCCCTGGAGAAGGCGGTTGGCAATGGCGCGTCCCAATTCGGACTGCGCAATACATTTGAAAAGCCAGTCCCCGACGACGATGGTGTTGATTGGGATCATCTCTTGAGTACACCAACTACCAAGCCAAAGACTGGTGGGCCCTGTATGAGCAAGGTACGGTATATTTTACAGATCTCCTGCCTTGCATAGCGTACTGACTCACGCATAGTTATCTGGACGCAAAGCTCTGAACATGAAACACTCCTCTACTTCGGACATCGATACACCAAATTTGTTACAGAATCGATCTCTAGGTTCCTATTTGCCACAGGCAACTCTCGATAGTCCCTTGAGCACACCCGATATCAACTCAACTATGGCGCCACATCAGAGAAGACCGACTCCCACGGCGCCTGCCTCGATGCGCTCTGTTGATGAGTACCTCGCGCTGCAAAACGAAAGTGAAGATCTAAATACAGAGTTGGACACCATTCGAGATGAGATAGAGGCAACCACTAGCAGTTACGTTAAGCGACGATCAGAGATGTGCCACTATATTGACAATGAGCTGCCGCACATACATGGAAAAGCGATGGCTACGGCCATGGCTGAGCTGAAGTCACGCCAGTCTCAAGAAGTCCTGGAGCTCAAAGCGAAGTATGGGGCGCTGAAAAAAGAGCAGAAGCACGAGACCAACGCGTTAAAACAGCGTCAGGAGGAACGTATTGCAAGGAATGCGGCGCTTCGCAGCGAGCTTGCGGAAAGATTCAAAGGAATATCGAAAGCCGACCTGCTGGACAAATTGATTGCAAACAAAAGTGCGAATCAGAAGAGAAAGCGGCGGGATAGCACAGATAGTGTGCAGTAGGGTGTTATGGTTGTACAGACCGACTTTTGGCATTCAGAGGACAGTTTAGCGGTGGTCTTCTCTCACGAGATCTTTTCGGACGCAATTGTGAGCTGGGGAAAAGGAAAGCAGGCATAGGAGACAGTGAATTGGTCTGTCGTCGCCTGGAAGAGCCTGGAAGACCACTGAGCTAGGGTGGCGTAGTTGACGTGATAACCAATGAGCGGAAGTGGCGCATGCTTTTTTCGGAGCTTGACGTCACATAAACACGTGCTCACGTGATGCTACATTCACTTTGCCTGATCACTTGGCTCGTCACGCCTAAAGAATCCTAACAAAATCACACGGGACTGCATGCGCATATCACGAGTGCTGGTGTTGATTGGTAGCACAACAACAATGTGCGGTCGTGTGTAACAATACTTAAGCTACGGTGATCTCTCTCGAACTCTTTTTATCGCGACTTGCCCACGACCTTTTCTCCTCTCACCTCAGCTGGCAAACGATGTCCACTCAACCAATGGTTCCTCCGCCACTGCCGCGCCAACTGGTTCGGTTTCTGAGCAGGCTTGAAGCAAAGCTTACCCAAGCCAATCTTTTACGCGTACTTGAGACTCTCCCCGCAGCCACGACTATCAAATTCTACGAATCCACTCTCCTTGGACACAGTGCCATCAGGGTGTTTGTTGGGTACCGCGACCAAGATGATGGATCTAGGGCCAAGACCTGGGCGTACGTGCTGCTCAATCACAATGTCGCTGAGCCGGCTGTCGTTTTTCGAGACGAAGTATCGCAAGTTGACGATCAGGTCGCGTCGCACCATAGATCTGCTACGTCGCTGCTGCGCAGAGCGGGTGAGCTCCTCCCGCCTTTTCGCTTTCTTCAATTCGAGTCAAACGAAGAGACGCGTCATGTGCGGAATATGATTTGTGCATTGGTGCTATACTATGCTTTGGCCACTGGCATCGCAGATTCAGCGACCAGATGGACCAAATTTGAGATCAGCTTGATCAAAGCGCTTCGGTATATCGAAAACGGTGCCGACTACCAGGATTGGCAGGCCGGGCAACACGATCCGACCAAAATCTCGGCAGCGACATTTCAACGTGTGGACTTGGTTTCAGGCAACGACAGCTTGCCAGATGAAGCTCAGAACGACGTCAGCGCCGCCACAATGAGAGGAGGAGTCGTGCGATCTATCGGCCGCTCGATAGTAGCTACACCCGGGACAGCCTTTGCGAAGCTCAAGGACGCGCTTGGACACCGGGACCACCTTCTCGACGCCATACCATTTACTGCGGTTATGATTGAACGACAGGATGCTTTTCCCGATTACTTCCCATTTCGTCTCCAACTCGGCACATATCGCAACGCCAATGTGTACGTCTATTTGGTACCGGATGTTCGAAGTTACGTGAAGATCCTCGCAGAGCCTGGCGGCGACAATGTAGTACACGAGTGGAGTTTCAACGACCTGAGCGACCCAGAGCTGCATTTGTCTCAGCCATTTGACTTCTTCATGAGCAAACATAGCCAAGATCTAGCTACTCGCGGGTTAAGGGTACGCTACTTCGTCTACTATTATTACATGCTTGCCGAGAATCAAGGACTGATCAACGACCCTGAGCTTCGGATAGCTGCCAGAACTATGCTACCGAAGTTTATTTCTGGGTGCAAAGATCTAAGAGAGGCTGGACACGGAGTGGACAATACTGACAGCGCGGAAGATACAGAAGATGAGGAGCGAGTGACGGAGCAGCTAGAAGCAGTTTCAGGTAACGACGCATGAGTTGGGGCGAGGCGGTGGCACAAGACTGACCCATACGCAGTCCTCAAACAACCTTTAGCTGTCAGAAAGTCGTTAATACTCAAGCTCCGAGTTGACCCCCATGTCCTTGCTATAATGGCAGGACCAGCGTTCCCTTACAAGCACCCCAGGATCCGCACTAGCAATAGTAAACAGGCAATCAATGGTACTAACACAGAGGACATACAGCAAGATGGTCTCGTCTCTGAGGTGGAACATGAAGATGCGCCTACCACGCACGAAGCTGTCGTCGAAAGCGACAGCCTAGCCCAGGCCCCAACCTTGGAAGAAATCACTGCTTCTGTCAGCGAAGAAGATGTTGAGATTCCAGAATTTATCATTGACAGAGCCAACTCGGGAGATAGCGCGCTGGGTCCTTCACGCAAGTCCTCAGCAGCCGGTATACCTGGCTTCGTCACCGCCTCATCTTGGCAAAAGAACTCCAGGATACGAACACAAAGTACTTCACATGTCATAGACGCGGATGCGAATGATGACTCTTATGCACAAGAAAAGAAATCTGCTACGGGTATTCAAATGCCAGAATCGGAGGAAGTGGACGTCGTTGAACAAGAGATAGTTCAGGGAGAAGTCGTCGAGCAGCAGAGCATCGCACGGGATGATATCGAGCAAGAGGTCATCATGTCGGATATTGTAGAACCAGAGATCATTACGCCGCAGGTTTTCAAGCAAGAGGCTGTAGAGCGGGAGTTCAACAGCCAGAAAGATGGCGAACAGGATGTTGTTGAGCAAGAGAGTCGCCAACAGGGCATCGTCGAGCAAGGTGTCCACCAACAGGACTTTTTCAACCAGGCGACTGCTCAGCAAGAAACTGTCGATGAGGAGATCATACAGCAGGAGATCGTCGAGCCGGAGCTGGCAATCCTAAACATCGTCAACAGCCCTGACGTGGAGATGAGTAGAACCGTCTTTGGCGAGGACAAGTCGACCGAGCCCTCTTGGCGGTCATCGAAAACCCCAGTTCATGAGTTAGCCAATAGTGTTGTCGTCAATCTTTCCAGCGACGACGACGACGATATGGACGCAGATACTCCAAAAAGCGAAGTCGAGGGCACACCAGACATTGAGGAGGTACTGCGCCCACACCAACAGATCGGTGGAGATGATGGCCACACGTTGGAAAGGCAAAAGCGCGTGCTAATCAAAAAGCGCAAGTACTTTTACACCAGCAGCGACGACGAGGACGTGATGGTGAAGGAACAGGACGGGCATGCTTGGAAGCGAGCTTCGCTTGGCCGATCACAGGAGCATCCTCTGATTTTGGATTGAAGGAGGATGAGAAAAATTTTCAATGATAGGTTTTCCCGACGCACAGTGCACACATGTACAATGCGTGGCGGGATGGGATATAACGATGTTGAGCGTGGATGTCAGAACTAGTGCAGTGTACGACATTTCTCGACGAAAACTTTGTTCATGGTATCAAGTAGAGTTTGAAGCATTACACACCTACCTGATTGTAGCTCCTAAAAAATGCAAGTAGAGTTGCGCTACGACACTCCAAACCTCACCCAATCGCCCCATGCTTTACACCCGCTCAATGCTATTTTTCGCACTCTTCTCCCGCTCCAGAAACTCATCCTGTTCAACTCTACTCTTCTCCACATCCACAAAGAACCATAACCACGCCGCGCTCGCCAAGCTCAGCGCAAACAAGAAGTAAAACGGACTGCTATTGTTCCCCGTATCATCAATAATCGCACTACTCACCAACGGCCCAATAAACGCACTCGTCTTGCCCACGATACTGAACAAGCTGAAGAACAAGAACTCCTTGCCTCTCGGCGTGACTTCGCTGATCATGGTCTGTGAGTAAGAATACCATGGACACACAAGCAAGCCATAGAAAGCTTGGTACACCCAGACTTCCCAGCGCTCGTGGAAGCCGAACGATTGCGTCCATATGCCGATCATGCCCCAGCCGTCGAGGATGACGATGCAGATTGCTACGACCATGAACATTGTCTTGGTGGACAGGCCGTAGTGCTTTTGGATGCGCCAGAAGGCGCCGATGCCGATTGCTTGAGCTGCGATGCCGACGATGAGGAGGTACGTAAGTTGCAAGCTATTGTATGCTACGATTTCGTTTTGCAGGGTGCCGATGACGGTGACGGTGGTGTTGAGTGAGTCACCGAGGAGGAAGTAGCCGATCAGGTATGCTAGGGATTGGCGGAGCTGCCAGATTTGCGAAATGGCGTAGCCGAGCTGTTTGAGGCCTGCGAGGATAGTGTTGGAGTTGCCAGGATCTTGGCCGGGACGACGCTTTTCGAATATGAACCATGGGATTGCGCAAAGAATCCAGACGCCCGTGGTGAACGCGATGAGCACGGAGAGACCCCAGTTGTTGTTTGCTTCGCTGTCATTGACATGTAAGCCGAACATTATGCCGACGATGACAGCGAGAATGAGAATTTCGAAGATTGATTGTACGTAGAAGGCGATATTGGACAGCTCGTTGCGCTTCATCATGTCGGTGAAGTCGTAATCGGCACCTGTTTCTAGTCAGTCACGTGGTTCATACTCGCAAAGTCCAAAGTGGAACATGGTATGCGTCAAACGGAGTTTACGTCGATCATAAGCTATTAAACGACGTACGGGTGATTCTGCCCTCAGCATATTCCTCAGCCTTGACTCTGAGTTCTTTCGTATTCCGCGCTAGTCCAGGAAATGCAGCGGTCCAGAAAGTGACGGTCGTTTGGTACGCAATCAGGCCGACGATGTACAGGCCGACTCCTACGTGCCATTTTTCTTCGGTATGGACACCGAGCCAGCCAAAGCCGATCCCGAAAGCAATGGCCGAAAGCGCAATCAGAATGTTGGGTCGCCACGAACCAAAATCTGCGAAAGATCCCAAAATCAGGAAGATGACTACTTGGAGTGCAAAGGATATCCCGTTGCTTAATAAGACAATTGAATTGATGGATCGATTTCGTCCTAGAAATCGTAATGTTTCAGAGTCACCAGCAGCTTGATACATTAGGTTCTGGAAAGCTGTGGGCCCGAAGTTGAAGAGCGCTAGTCCGTTGTCGCCTACATAGTATCTGTGGAACATCAGGCAAGGATCTGGGGCTCCTGGAGAATACATACGAGTAGTAAGACCAAATCTCCTTCTTCGTAGTTTCGTATTTCGGATCGAATTGGTCGGGTGCAACAGGGGTGTCCTCGATAGGCACGTTGACAGCGCCCTTGGTTGGGTCCTCAGCTGGCGCGCTGAGCGTTGCGAGGCCGGGCTCATTTGACGCCATGATGATATTTGAAGGCTTAGAAAAGACTCTGAGCAATCGCACCGTCTACAAAGACCTGGGCACTGCTGGCGAAGAGACTTCCTCGTTGCGCGCCGGTGGCCGCTGGACCCCTGCCTACATATTAGAAAACGTCATCACCGGCGATCAGGTGGATAGTCTGACTGGTGTAGAGCATGCATCCGGACGCTACTAGAAGCGTGAAAAGATCAGATCAGTAATAGATGTGGTCCTATCAGATACGAAGGAGCCGTCGCGTGAAGGACTTCGGCCGGTAACTAGGGCTTAGGTGCTGCGAACAAGCTCGCGCCGCTGGGGTCAAGCCTTTGCCACGAGGAGCTGGGTGGTCCGTGCAGGCTGATCCAGATCTTATACGGAGTAGCACCTAAATACATTCCATCTTGTCTATGGCCTCACCATCATCCACATGGCTAGTGAAGACTCTCGAACGCGTTTGGAATCTTACCTCCAATTTTTCACACCTCTGGTGTTCGGCTCAAAGCCACGAGACAACGGTTACCCGTTGTTCTGCCGCAAACGAGGAGCGTGGAGTACTATTCTCTGACATGTGGAACGTATCCCGGGCATGCTTGAATTGATTTGTATCGTCTAAAAACCAAGCCACAAAGCTCAGCACTAGAGATGCGACACTGATTGCACGCCATACATTTCGCTTCGCTATAGAATATGGCCTGTACGCTGTAGCTCAGCGCCGCGGCACACATCAACACATTCTTTCCAATTATAACACGATCACTGCCGGTACCGCAGAAAATTGCATACGAGCCAGTCTTAGAGCGACAACTTGGCCGAGACAAGTCGAACTGATGTCGATAATATCGCATTTTGGGCCCAACCGGTGTCAGTTTGCGAAATCTAGTCGCCCGTATGCGCCAGGCTGTGGTCCAACGAGATGACTAGTCGAAGCTGCGCAGAACAGTTTGCGATTTAAACATATCTATAGCAGAGTTTCGGTAGCCTATCATGTCGAGATAGCCGCCGATGGCAAGCCACTCGCGGCTACCCTTATGCATGTAGGCGAGACCTTCACTTCGGGAGAAAATAAGTGGAAGATCAACGCATGCACTATATGGCACACTATGAAAATTATTATATTGCTTGGCTGAAAACTTGGCATTCAAGCTGTATCATACGAGGCCTTATCGAATGAATTGCGCTGAAGAGGTCGGAAGGGGCTGTCAGGCTAAGGCTTAGGAGTTGTTTAAGTGTATCGACAGGACAGGGCCTCAGGCATTCAACGACTCAAATCCGACACACTTCTTCAGTCTCTTGTCTCCTTCACATACAGAAACTTCTCACAATAGCGAAACGCTTACTCATTCTCCATGTCATGTCTCGACTACAGTCGCTGATATACTCTCAGATCGGTACCATGACACAAGATCTATCGACGAAAACGGCATTCTCTCCACAACTTCCATGTGCTCAGTCCTGTTTCATGTCTGGCCGTAGCTGTCCAGTCGACGTTCTTGGGAGCAACCTGGGCTGCGATGTTGTATAAGGTTGCAGCACACCGTACACGAAACTGGCAGGCCAAAAAAGACTGCTACTGCCGTTCGGAGTTACAACAGCCAGCGCATCAGTGACTCGCGAGTTGGATCCAGTCGTCGTGTTCCGTGGGCGATGCCGCCATCGATGCATATACAGCAGGCTCTATCTGCGCTCAATATTACGAGGGAAAGGGGTACCCATCCGCACCGCTTTCCGCTGCGGTACAAGCTACTTTGACGGCCGCGGATGGATCAGTACACACCTCCACAAGAGTTTTCTATGCTCCAACTGGTAGCTCTACAGGGGCGCCGGGTACATGGTTGGGATCAGGCTCTGGATCTAGTACAACTGCGTCCTCTTCCAAGTCAAACTCACTGTCTTTAACAACAATCATTGGCATCGTGGTCGGGAGGCTTTCCAGTCTTGCGTTTCTAGCTGTCGCCAGAAAAGTTTTTTGACCTTTTGTGGACCTTGTATGAAGCGGAAGCCCGCACCAATTCAACACACACTTCCTCTCAACGACACAAAAGCTCCGATATAACCTACGCATCCTGGTCACAAACTGTACTACCCATCACCACACGTGGACGAAGATCTTAGGCCTGACGACGTCTATTCTGTTGTTGGTGGTTTGGCGCAACCTGCACCTATACTTGTAAGTTGTTTCGGACGGAGGGCCACCACGCAGGTGGTAATATGCTATGCTGAAGAAGGGAAAGGCCTCATGCTGCGATGTGACGAGACAGACACAGAATAGAAATAGCGGCAAGCTGGAATTTGATGAAGTGAGGGCAGCTATGTTATGCTCCGGCGTCACTGTTGAAAAATTGTATGTCTAGTAGTAGGCATCATCCAACTTTTTGCATTGTTATCATTGCATGATAAACGCTTTATTCTTACAATCACCTTCGCCCACATGGCGGACTCAATGCGATCCAAAAACAACTTGACCGTCAAAGAGCATTCTCAGCACTGCTGACAAAACAAAAATCGCGGTACTCCACGGCCCACTTGGTCGCAGCCAAACATGTAACTACTATCCCAACTATTATTGCCATAAATTCTGGTAGAATCTGAAGAGGATGATGTCCTGTATAGCACAGGTCACTGTCTGTTGTCTTTGGATGGTGGCGGTGTCAGCGGTCTGGCTAACCTCTACATACTCCAGAGAACGGTGAAAGAATTGAATTTCAAATGAAAAGCGAAAGGACTGGGCACAAAGAGACCATGCGGTATATTTGACTTGATGGGAGGAACTAGAACCGGAGAATAAGCTAACGAATACAAGGCATCTCAGAAGTGTATGAGCTGGCAGACCACAAACTCATTGCAATAATGCTAAGCCGCTTGCGAATGTCTGTTGAGAAGTGCATCACAGCTTACGTCAAATTGATGAAGCAATTCATTGAAAGAAAGAGAACCGCTCCATCATGAGCGACCTAGGCCCCGTCAAGCCGCGCTTTCCTGTGGGCTTTCCTGCGGACGCACTTTTCGACGCGATTGCGGAAGTCCTCAAAGCTAGCGGGCACTCGGTGGACGAGAAGTTTGAAGAGGTCAAACAGCCTACGTGTAAAGTGTGAGTCAACTAAAGCAGCCCAAGATGAGACGTAGGACTAACCGTGCGAAAGCTTCGTTTGCGCGCGCTTCCAGAAAACGAACGCAACCACAAGTCGTCAAAGCTATGCAACAGCCCGGAGTGACTACAGCCCCAGTATTCTCGAAGCTGCTTTTGCGACGACCGCTGCACCTACGTACTTCTCGGCAGCTGCAATCGAGGTTAGCAACTTTGTTGACGGTGCAATCGGTGCTAACAATCTTGTCTTCCCTGTCGAGGAGGAAGCCGCCGACATATGGAGCGAGTGTACCGGTGACATCAAGCCACTTGTCAAATTCTTTGTGTCGGTTGGCACGGGTCACCCAGGCATCAGAAGTGTTTCGGACAAAGGTCTCAAGCATCTCGTGCAAACTTTACAAAAGAAAACGATGGAAACGGAGGGCACGAATCAACAGTTTGAGGCTAGGTGGAGAGAATACATGATGAGCAGCCGCTGCTTCAGGTTTAACGTTAGCAATGGCTTGGAGGATGTCAAACTAGCAGAGTATGGAGAGCAAGAGTTGATCAGGCAAGCTACCGTGACGTACCTGGAGAAGAGAGAGACCGAACACGAGCGACCCGTCAAATACGTCAAGATGCCAGAAATAGTAACATCTTCTGAATTAGTATGCTATTACCCAAACTCTAGATAGTCTCTTGAACTCAATTGACCTTATCCCAGCCGAACTCATTTCCCTTGGTAATATGAACCTCAAAACCACTTCCTCGCAGTTGACAGACTCCGCAACAAACAAATCAAACAAATATAGCCACCCATATTTGTTTGTTTAGTAAAGCTTAGCACCCAGCCTATATTTGTTTGTTTGTTTAGTGTTTTAGAGCTTGTATATTTGTTTAATTAACAAATATTTAGTAAAAGTCTTAGCGTTTGTATATACAAGTCTTAGCGCTCTATTTTTAGTGTTTTAATTAGCTAGCAGCTGCCAGACGCCTTAAGCGTTGCTCTAATTGTCTTCTACCTAGTTTTGTATGCTATACTTGCGTATAAGGTTGTTGTTAGTAATTACGTTGTTGCTACTGTTGTTACTGTAGCGCTTATGTGTGTAACTAGCTTAGGTCTATAAGCGTATAAGCTAGAGAGCAGTAAGTAACTTACTGCTAATAGCTTATTGTTTTAGCTTAAGTAGATTGCTAAGCTTACTAAAGAGCTGCTTACAATTGCAACTAGATGCTAGGATTATTAGTATATCTATTGCAAAACTGCTTAATTAGAGGTATTTTAAAGCTATTAAGATTTAATATTAGACAGCGTTACTATTGTTGTAATATATTATTATACTCTAGCTTAGCTTATTCTTACGCTAGCAATTATACTTATTACTACTATTGCGTACTGTACAATTACAGCGCGTAGTAAAGGCTTTAATTACGTTGTCTAACGCGCCTGTATAAAGTAGTTGTAGTAGAGGAGTTAGCAGCGCCTTCTTATATAACTACTATAACTCTTAGAATCTAGCGTTTGCAGCGCGCAGCTACCTATCTTTATATTCTTATAAGTTCTTATAGTAGTATTTATAGTATAGGTAGAGGTAAGTAGCAGTGTAGTATATTAGTAAGTTGTTAAGCTAGTAGTAATACTTATTAGCTTTTGCCTAAGCGTTATAGAGATTAATATAGAGATAATTTACGCATATATATTAGCTAATAAACGCGCAAAATAGGCATAATACTTGCCTTTAAGTGCCTTATTATGTGTGTTAAACACAACGTTAGTATATAGCTTAGCTAGCTTTTTAAGCTAATTAAGTAGATACTTAAATATAGGTAGAACTTTATAGATAGCTCTAAAGTTGCTGCTATATTGTTTACTACGTCCTTTTAGGCGTTTTATAGTAGTTTTAAGTAGTTTAAGGCATTATTAATACTTAGTAATAACTGCCTAATCTACTGCCTAAAGCCTACCTAATCTTATCTATACTAGTGCGTTACTTTAAGTGCTACGCTGCTCCTTATAGGCAACGCAGCTTACGTGCTTCTTAATATAAAGATTAAAGCTACTCTTAAGATAGGTTGCCTGCTTAAGAGCGCTATAGTATAAGTTCTAATACATAATAACAGGCTTAATTAGTTAAAGTATCTTAACGCATGCAGCAGTAGAGAGGTTGTTATTAGAGGCCTTTACGCACTTAGTAAATAAGGCGTACTACTGTAGTGTTTTAATGTATATAATTACAAAGAAAAGTGTACTAAAAGCACTATCTTTATACTATGCTACTATAAACGCCTCTTTGTTGTAAGTGTACTTAACAGCGTTATTATACGCATTCTTGTTGTTACTAAAGAGCAGCGCTTGTCTAATAAGATTAATAGTGTAAGAGCTGCAGTAGAAGTATTAGTAAGTTAAGTTAAAGTTACTAAACTTATAAGCTACTACTACAATTGTAGTATTATTATTACTAGCGTTATTAAGTATAAAGTAGCCTAGCGTATGTAACGTAATCCTATACGCCTATAGAGTTATAATAATAGCTGCTGCAATTACCTTACTTATATAGGCACTATTAAGTTGTAGTAGAGTAATAGGTAAGTCCTAGATTGTACTTAACACTATAGTAAAGTAAGTAACAATTCTAAAGAAACCCTGCGTTCTACTCTTTGTTGTCTAGCTATTAAAGCTTATATATATCTTACTAGTAGCGCTAGATAAAGCGTAGATAACCTATAGATATATAGCGTAGAATAGTTGCATTACGTATGTAGCAACACTACGTAAGAATTGCTATAACGCGCCTTTTACCTCTTTACTTACTATACAGAAAAGCTTATAGGTTAAAGCCTAAGTAATAACCTCTATAGGCAAGTTATTATTAAGTAGCTATAATACTAACGCGTAGCAAAAGCGTTAGACGTTAAAGTTGCTTATTGCGTTAGCTACAGCTTGTAACACTTTAAAGCTGCTTGTAATTACTTTACAAAGTAATAGCTACCTACCTAAGCGTTTTAGCGTAGTTATTAGGCTTGTACAGTAAAGGTTATAGCCCTTTATAGGTTAGGCAAAGTAGGTAGTAGCAGAGAACGTAGCTTTTAAATAGTTAATAATAACAGGTAGTACCTTATGTATATAATAGTATTTACACACCTAAAATAGGCGTATAGGTTAGTCTATACGCACAACGCAGTATCTATGCGCATATACCTAACTTTGTAGGCGCTAGAGCTGCTTTAATAGCTTAATATATTAACTTCTAAGCTAATCCTAATTAAGCCTATTAAAGTTATTACCTCTATTATTAATGTAGCTATCCTTAGAGGTCTTAGTTACTGCTACAGAGGCAGTACTAGCGTAGCTGCCCTTAGTAGGCGTAGACAGCAATTCTTAAGGCTGTAACTTAAGCAACTGCCTTTTCTACGCTTAAGATAGTATTAAAAGTAGTAGTAAAGTTGCTAAAATTCTTAATTGCTTTAAGAAGGTTGTAAGAATGTTTAACGCGCGCGTACGCTTTCTTACTACTTATAAGGATATAGTAGTAAGCGTTGCAATACTTTACTTGTCTGTTAATAGAGGCGTTAGCGTCTGTAGATAAGAGGGCTAGCGTTATTAAGAGTAAGTTTAGATAGCTAGTTATGTAGAACTTTAAAATACTAAAATTAACGCAATTACAATGCTAAAACTTAGCCTAAAACTAGCTATATATTAAAACAACTAAATATTTAGCAAATATTTGGCAAATATTAGGATTTTTATATTTGTTTGTTTAGTAAAATTAGCTATCTATATTTGTTTGTTTAATTAATTACAAATTAAACAAACAAACAAATATTTAATTTATGTTTGTTTGTTGCGGAGTATAGCAGTTGAACACTGCGCATCTGCTACGTGCACGTCACTTCTTCTCAAAAGTCCTACACTACCTCAGCAACTCTCCAAGCACATCTCCCAAACAAGTCTCGCGCTTATGTCAAAAGCTCACCGAGATTCTGCTCTTGTTTAGCCAAATGATGCGTCCGCTTGCTAAGCGTAGAGAAGCACGAGATTGGAGAACCTGAGGAGATTCCTGAATCTCAAGATAGATTAGGACGAGGAACAGACGAAGACTTATCTGTGATATTTGGATTAGAATAAGTGTATATGCAAAGACAACTCGGATGTAAGGCTGTGGGACGCTTTTCTAACTCATTCCTTCATTTGTGAAGTCTCAGGTTGTATACTCCAGGCTTCAACGCAAGTCTTTGTCCTCGTCTCACCTCTGCTTGTCCCCCATTTCGTCTGACTTCTACCTCAGTCTCTTCTCTCGGCAGTATGAGAAACCCTGTGGTACTTGTCGGAACCGTAATTTTCATTGAAACGCAATCATTCTCATCTCTCGTATATTCGATCTCAATCAACCCATAAGGGCAGTCCACACTACCGATAACGTGTTTGAACTCTGAGTTTAGCGGCGGCTTCACGGTCCAAGTCCGATAGGCCGCAGTCTCGGGCTTTAAACCTAATACCGCCTCGTAGCACCACTCATAAATCGTGCCTAGCATGTCATGACATTTACTGCGACATGCATCCTGCCAGAACTCGTTGAGTGTAGTTTCGCCGCGGCGTATGAAGCGCATGTATGACGGGTGTTCTTCTTGGCGTGCCATTTCGAGAACGATATCAGGGCGATCAAGATCTGCGAGCGTATTCCAAAGGTATTTTAAACCAATCTCACCAGCTTCAATACGGTTCCTGGACTCTGCACAGCAGTCTAAAAAGGCGCGCTGAACATCAGCAACATGTTCATCAGGGACGAGACCAAACTGGAGAGCGAAAGCTTGTGCTACCATATTCCGATCTTGCTCTCCAAGATTGTCGCGAGATGTGTAGAACGCATATGGATGCATCGACTTGTCCGTAACGAGGAGCTTCTCATTGTACACTCTGCCAATGCGATCAGCCCACTGCCCAAAACGGGTCGCAACTTCAAGTTTATCAAGTTCATTTGCCATTCGCTCGATGTTTCGTAAGCAACGGTAGTAGACGGCCGTCTCGATGTTCGCTTGGTTGTTACCGAACGCAATATCACGGCCCCAGTCGCCAAGACCGTGCTCGATCAGTCCATCGTCGCGTTCTTTCGTCTTTATGTAATTCATGTAGCGTATACAGGGATCAAAGAGCTTTTCGAAAATATGGGTGGAGTCATAGTAAAATCGTAATATCTCCGGGAGTAGTGCGACAGCACCACCCCATGAGATTGTGTCATGTAGGGGACCGCACATGTAACGAACCTTAGGAGCCATAGTCGGACATAATCCATTGGGTTCCTGCGCATCCACAATGTCGTCTAAGATCTTCGAATAAAGCGATTCCATATCTCGGATATACTGGGTTGCAGGCGCAAGTAAATGTGTCACCTCCAACCAGCCAAACTTCTCAATCTGCGGGCAGTCCGTGTGGTAGCTAAACAGGTTACTGGAAAATGACCAGTAGCACATATTTATGAGCGCATTTACATCCTCTTTGTCGGTCTCCAATGACCCAAGTCGTCTAGCAGCTGATGAGACGTGTCTGCTGGCAATCGAGTGCACCACGGGTAATCCCCCACCTGCTTCCAGAGTGACGCCTTCGACTTGAATATATCGAGCACTTGTGAAACAAAAGTCCGGCTCCCAAGTCTCAATTCCAGTCCCAGCTAAGGTGAACTTGCAGAACACGCCAGTCTCGAACTGCTTGAACAGGGGGTCTGGCATCAAAACTCGGCCGCTTTCGTCTACTGTTTCTGAGAAGCGTACAATCACGGTCGAACCTGCAGACCCTGACACCTGGAGCTTGATCATGGTCGTCATATTTTGGCCGAAGTCATAGCTGACAACACCTGGCCCTAGTGTAGTTGTCGACTCGGGCACAAGAGTTTCATGCAGCACGATGGGTGGCTGACTCTGGTACTTCAGCTTTCCTCGTGGGCCAGTTACAGGCTTCGCCTTCACCCACTGATCATCTTCTGAATAGTCTGAAGTGTCCCAGCCTGCGGGATACTTGCGGAAATCCTTCGTCTCCGAGGAGTATATGTTTGCTAACGTGGTTGCGCTCTTACGGACCTTCCAATCTGGTCCAGTGGTGATGGTCTGGCGAGTACCGTCTTCGTAGAACAAGTGTAGTTCCGCAAAGAAACACAGCTCATTGCCATACCTCACGTATGTATTATCCTCGTAGCTTGGCCAAAAAAACCGGTCTTCTCCAGGGTCCCCAGCATAAAACCCGTTGCCCAAATGCGCACCTAGTACGTTCGCGCCTTTCTTCAAGATGTGAGACAAATCATATGCCGTGAATTGCACTGTCCGGTGATAATTTGTCCAGCCTGGATCCAATACATGCCCGTTTGAGGCGGACGCATCGCCGTTGCAGACGAAATTGAAATGACCGAGCCCCGAAGCGAACACGATGGCTCGTGCCGGTGTGCGCTCTAAATCCAGAGTTTTGCGCATGTATATGGGTTTATCGCCATTGTTTCCAATCCAAACCCCTTTCCATCGGTTCGGCTCGTCCTCAAACCACGTGCGGAAGATCAAGCTCGTATGTGGCATGTATGTTTGGTTCATGCTGTATGGCGGCAAAAGCCCACTCGAACGTGGATACGCTGTGAAGAACTCATTGGCAGCACTCTGCGATTCTTCTCCGGTCTGATCCCACACGGTAACCCGCCAGTAGTGGAAGGTTGCCGACAGAAGCCCGCCTCTGGGGGCGCAGATAATGTTACGTTGCTGGATGCCATCAACCTTTCCAGAGTCCCAAATTAATGATTGAAATGAAACTGAGGCTGAAAGCTCGATCCGATATGTGGTCTGTGTGGTATCTTCGTGATCGGAATGCAAGGTCCAATGTAATCGTATCCTGTCCGTGTCGATGCCCAGAACTTCGTGAAATCCATGAATGCCGCAACGAGTGATGGCGAAAGGCATGCTGTTTGTTTTGCCTCTGTTATAAATGAAGGTAATTCAACATAAGACTGATGTCGCATTGTGTAAAACTCTCGAGGCTTTAGATGACTGCATGAGGACCAATATGGGACCAACGATCCAACATCTGATGCGTTCCCATTGGGGCATGTTCGGATACAGCTATAGCGAGACTGCCGCTTGGCATGGCGCTGGCAAACCTATCGGTAGTCGTTCCGTGTATCAGTCGCGGGGTGTGTTCAAGGCAGGATACACCTCAACCCGCCACGCTAAAAACTCGGACTTTGCTCCGTGCCAAGCGTTTTAGCGCTGTTAGCTAGGCGAGCTAAGAATCTACCCCCTGAGCTTTTGTGGTGGTAGGATAAGGTATTATTGCATTCTTACTACAATAGAATTAAGGTTAGTAGGGTTAAGAATGCAACACTTATTATTGTAGTTCTAAAATAAAACATTATTACATTAGTAGCACAATAAGATTGTAATCTGCAAAGTTAAGAATATATTAACAAGTAGTTAGGAAATGTAGAATAAGGTTTTATTACATTATAAGCATAATAGGATTGCAGTGCAACACAGCAAATATATACCTACGTCCTAACACTAAAGAGTAAGATTGTAGGATTAATGCTATAAAAAGGCTATCTCTTAAGGCAAATACTTACTTATTAAATCTCTTAAACTATTAACAATAGCTACAAACTTCTATACATATAGTAGTAAGTAACTTCTGTTACTATTTACTTTGTTATTGTAGTAGAGCATTATTTACCTCTAAGGCCTATTGGATTTAATGTAGATTTAAATATATTATTATTAGGTGTGTGTGTTATAGGTTGTCCTGTTCTCTAATAGCCCTTTAGCTACTATATCTTATCTATGCCCTTAGCTGTGCCCTAAGCGTCCTTTAGACTTACTTCCTATATTACTTTACTATATTCTTCCCCTAATCTATAGAAAAAGGCCTCTTCTCTTTTATACTAAACACAAAACTAAAGTGCTTAAATAAAAGAACTAACTCTTAAGAAAAAACAACTCTAAACTTTTTGTAATGCTAAAGTAGTTACTAACAGGCCTTTAGTAAAGGAGCAGTGCCTATTTACAATCTTTTCCTATCCTTTTACGTTACTATCTAACTCTCTTACCTAAACGCTAAAGCGCTATTAGCCTACGTTATTCTAACTTTACTTAGTGTTGTAGAAGCGTTGCTTAAGTAGACTTGCGTTGCAACTACAAACGCTTTAGACTACTCCTATTATAATAAGTCTTGTGTTAACTAAATTTACCTTGCCTTTTAGCTCTACTCTCTTTTTAGCTACTTTACTCTACGCCTCTCTCTCTCTTAACCTGCCTAACGCATAACCTTACTGCTGCTATACTACAATTAGCTGCTTAACTTCTCTACCTTATTACTAAGCGTTCTAACTAGCTCTAGCTTAGTTTGCATTGTCTGCTTGTTACTCTTCTACCTTACTACCTCTATTTGCTTTTAAAGTAACTCCTTTGCACGTAGCTACACTACTTTACTCTAGTGTACGCTCTACTCCTTTACCTACTTAGTTGCCTCTTTCTGTAATTTAGCGCATTCTTACTTTTAAGTCTCTAAGTTTCTAGCTTAGCTGTTGCTAATAGTTACTTAGTTAACGCCTTGCCTTTAGTTAATTAGAATTTTCCTAATATACGTGCCTAACACTTCCTTAGCCTCTTAGTTGCACGCTGCCTTTATCTTTAAGCTATAATAAAGAATAAGCTTGTTTCTAGGCCTAATAGGGATACTTGCTTTCTAGTTTACAAATACCTAGTTAACTGTTCTAGCTATAGTAATATAATTAACTAGAGTAAGTACTAGTTTATTAATAAGTTAAGCTAAACGTGTGCTAATATTTACGCTAGTCAAATTAAATAAGAATAAGAAGCTAAGCTGCCCTTTTATTACTAAGCTCTAGTTAGTCTTTGTTACCTTTAAGTCTGCAGAGAAAACTTTTAGGCCTTATCTACTACTGCTTGCTATTGGCTCTTATTTAGGAGCTAAGTAGGTAGGCTTAGTTATTAAGACTAATAGGCCTCTGCATATTAACAAGTTACTTTCTACTCTAAGCAATTACTTTAGCTTTAAGGATAACTCTAGAGCTAAGAAGTATAAGATCTACAACGCTTGCATTAAGAGCTTAATCCTAAGCTATACTAACTGCGCTATTAACATAGCTTCTATTAAAAGTAAGTTTAAGCACTTATGTAATTGCTGCGTAAAAGCTAGTTAGACGTTTAAGTCTACTAGCTTGTGTATGCAGTTTAGGTTCTAGAGTAAGCTACTAAACAATAGTACTTGTAGCAACTGCTTATTCTCTTCTGCTAAAAGGCAGTGTTTAATAAATTATAAGTAGCTAACGCCTTTTTAGTTATTCTTTTCTATTGTTTTCTTAGAGTTATTTGCTAATTATTTATAGGCGCTCTAGTTATTCTGCGCAGCGTTAAGGGCACTAGGGCTGTTAAGCTCTTCTATATTACTCCTAGCCCTCTTATTCTTAATAACTTGCCTTCTAAGAACTTGCGTAATTGCAGTTTGCTAACCCTAGCAAAGAAGCTTAGTAGCTTTAGAGCTCTAAGTAAGTCTAGTCTACTAGATTTTGCAAAGTTGTTAGCTAGGAAGGCTTGTTAAAGCCTAGACTTTAATGCTAGCAAGGTCTCTAAAAACTCTTCTAAAGCTAGCTACAACTCTAAAGGGCTCTTAGGCACTCTATCTCCTAGCAAGCGTCGCATTTCTAGTCTATCTATAAAGGGCTGTAAAGTTAAGAAGTTGCCTTACAAGAAGGCTTAGTTAGATCCTAAGTTAGCTGTAGTTAATAAGGATGTTAAGAAGGATGCTAATAATGCTGTTGTTAACAAGGCTTTAGCTTAGCTTAATGTTAGTAGGCCTTTAGCTAGTACAAAGCGTAGCGTTAATAATGCTAGCCTAAAAGCTAGTAATAGTAATCTATTAGTTAGAGATGTTAATATAGATGCCTTAAGTAATAGCTTAGGTAGTCTAAATAACTCCTCTAACAATTAGAGTTCTCTATTATAGATCTTGTTTTTGTAGTAGCTTTTCTGTAAAATTAACTCTTTTCTTTTAACGCATCTTTAGAGTTTATAGCTGTACTAAAGAGCACTGCTTTCTCCCCCTCCTATAAAAAAAGAGGCCCTATCTCTTTTCTAATTTTCTAATTAATTAACGCTCTATTACTGCTGTTTATTGTTCTTCTCTTACCTAACTAGCGCGTTGTTAGGCACGTTGTTTTAACTGCGCGTTACCTAGGCTTTTATTAAAACTCTACCTTACCTTTGCTTCTAGACTCTTACACTATCTTTCTAAGCCTGTTAATTACTTTACTTAGTATAGATTTCTACACTACTACTTAACATTGCCTGCTTATTTATTTCCTGCTGCGCCTAACACTGCCTCTGCCTACTCCTTAATCTCCTTATAGGCAATAGCCTAGTCCTAAGAGCAGCCTGTAGCACTCTCCTACTCTCTTTCTGTCTAGTAAGGCTGCTAAGGCTTTAGCTATAGTATATAGGCTGTTGCCTAAGCTACTGCTGTTTAGAAAGCTGTCTGCTAAGCCTAAGGTTACTAAGAGAATTTTGCCTACTGTCTAAACTTTCCTAACAACTTCTCTACTGCCCCTGCCTAACGCTGCTGCCCTAGCTATAATTAATAAGCTTCTTTAGCAGCTTAAACACGCGTTGCTCTAAAATCCTTGCCTACACAGTTCTGTTCTGCGTCTATTATACTTACCTATTACTGTTACTTTAGAGTCTAGTAATAAGTTCTACAATATAGTATAGTTAATCTCTAGAGATTTGCCTAGTTTCTCTAATAATAGCCTAGGCTTTCTTAACAGCAATCTAGGCTTTTCTAACAACAACTTAGGCTTTCCTAAGTTGTCTATTAAAGTTCTAATAACTCCCTAGGCTTACAGTAAGCTAGCTAAGACTTAGAGTATAGGTAATAGCAAGCTTTAAGCCTAGATTGCGCAGCATTGCACGCTAACTCTAACAGCCTCTCTGCCTGCCCCTTAGTCTGTTGCTTAGACATCTCTTGCAAAGCTAATCTTCTCTAGTTATTATAGTAATAAGACTTCTAAGCTGTACATCTATAAGAAGGTTACTTCCTCTTATAATACTATCTATAACTAGCGTAAGTAGTATTTAAATAACTTGTTAGCTAATTTAGGCTAATTTATTTATAGTTAAGGCAATATTATCTAGCTAAATAACTATTAAGGTTATCGCTTAGCTCCAGCACATGCTTTTTAAGGTTAAAACCAACAGAGAAAGCTTCTCCCTGCTGCTTGTTAACTGCGCCCTGTCTTCTAAGCTTATAGAAGAAGGTAGATGTATACTAGCTATCTAGTTTAACTCCTTTAATATAAAGACTAATAGAATCTTAGTTGAGAATTACTTTTACTTAGGCATAGGCTGCAACTTTCTTAAGGACAATTTAGCTGCACTTATTCTATATTACAGTTAGTCTACTTGTATATACCTAGACTCTAGCTAGTATAATATTTAGCCTTGCAGCTGTTGCGCAAAGAGTAATTGCAAATACGCTTTTAGTAAGTATTACAGTATTATCTATAATAGTAAGCAGCTGCTCTATAGTACTTGCACTAACTGCTTCTATAATATAGGCTTTTAGGCTTGTTCTTACATAGGTAAGTTGCCGCGTTCTGTTTAGAAACTCTTTTCTCTAGAACCTTATTTAGAATTGCGCTAACATTATAGTAACTTAGGTAATTTAAAGCAATCTGTAGATTAAAATAGCCTAGACGCTTGCAACATCCTGCTAACGCTGCCTATTTCTACTATATAGAGTGTTAGAGAATATGTGTCTTACTCTTAGTTTCTTGTTTTAACCTGCTAAGCTACTGTAAGGTTTAATTAGAGTTTGTTTGTTTAGAGTAGGCTACTGCACAATACAGCTAATAACAAGAGCTATTATAGTAGAGGGTCTTGCGTAACTAAAGAGTTACTAAAGCTCTCTAATAATAGCAACTCTAATTTTAATCCTAGTTAGGCTATTAAACTAGATTCTAAATCTAGGTCTAAAGATAAGGCTAGCAAGTCTATAGATACTGTTGCTAAGAATAATGTTAATAATAGGGATAAGATAAAGGTTAACGTTAATGTACCTATTAATACTAGCAATAATGCTACTACTTCTTCTAAAGCTTTAGTATATTTAGAAGTTTAGGCTTACATGCCTTGTAGCGTAGCGCTAATATAGCTTCTAAATAGCAAATGTATAGGCTTATTTTAACAGTGTTACTTTAGATAGCTAGTAGAATTATTGTAAACTGCGTCTGTTATATACCTTTCTTTGCCATCTATTTTTGTTCTTGTAGATACTTTAAAGCTATTCTAACAACTTTGTATTTAGATCTATTAAAGTTTAGGTTTTTAACAATACGCACTCTAACAGCTCTTTAGCGCGTCTCTGCTAATTATTCTAAATCTAAATTTTTATCCTTATCTACCTTAGTAGCGTTCTTAAGCCTCTTAGAACGCTAGTACGCTACTAATTCTCCTACTAGTTGTAGGATGTTCTGCCTATAGCTAGAGAGCGCCTAGTCTTTAGTCTTGTTAGTAGATAGGTTCTTGTTAATAAGCTTTAGTTTTATTTCTATACGCTAATAGAACTTCTTTAACCTGTTGCCTAGCGTGTAGCTTCAAAACAGTGCTCTATTAAGCTCCTTAAGGTTATACTACCCCTTCTTTCTAACTTTATGTATTCTAAATAGCCCCTGCTACTTTAGAAGAAACTTGCTAAGCACTAATCAGTTGTTGTTGTAGTAGAAATCCCTAAGCAGAACTAAGTCGCTAACCTTTAGTTTATCTACTCTAGTAACTCTATTCTTATTAAAGTAGTCCTTGTTGTTGTTTCTTAGTCAGACTATTTTAGTAATAGATTCTTGTAACCTAATATCTCTCTTTTTAAATTAATAAGCTCTTATAGCTAAAAGCAAAGCAGTATCAGTTACTTCTTTCTAGGGTAAGGTCTGCTAGGTTAGTATACACAATTTGATAGGTAGTACGTGCTTATAACTATATATAAGAAACGCTAGGGTCTCTCTAGTTGCACGCTTAACACTAGTCCAATTAGCCTACAGAACGCAGTCTAAGTAGTTAACCTATATTCTGCTAAGCTTCTTTAAGGCATCTACTATTAGCGCGTGTCCTTATTTAATTAAGCCTTAACCTTGTAGATAATAGGCGCTAGCTACTACTCTATAGATTCTAAATTGCTGTTGCAAGTCGATTAGTAGATGCTTATTTTCAGGCCTTCTATTAACTGAAATTTTAAGTAGTAGGCCCTATTAGCAGAAGACTTTTCTTTCTAGAAACTTCACAATAGATACTAAGCCCGCGTTTAATAGGGCTTTAGCTTTAGCCTACTGCGTTGTAGTACATTAGGCTACTACAAGGAACTTCTTACCTCTAGCTAGAAGTATGTAGACTACGTCTATAGATATCTAGCCAAAGGGTATTATTAGAGGAGTTGTTAGCTAGAGTTCCTCTTAAACTGTTGCTAAGGCGTGTACTTAACACTCTAGGTATAACTTAATGTAGGACTTAACATCCTTATATTATCCTTTCTAATAATAACGCGCCTAAACTTTACGCTATATGCCTTCCTTCCTACAGTGTTCTACTTTATTATGCATAGCTTTAATAATAGCTAAACGTTTGTTAGGTTTATCTATAATTTGCTGCAGCAGGCGTCCTCTAGTTAGTATTAAGAACAGATGCCTTTCTCTTACTGTTAATTTAAGTGCTCTCCTTGTAAACTTTTTTATTTTGGCTCTTAAAAGACTATTAGGCTGATAGTAGAATAGAATCTAATAAGCCTAAGCCTAAGATTCTTTGTTATAGGCTTTATTTAATAGTTAGTCTTTAAAGCTAAGATTAGCTTTACAGCTACTATAACATAGGTTAGCTGCGCGCAGGTGTAGAGCAATAGCAAGCTGTACTAAATTCAAATAAGCGTTAATAAAGTCCTTAATGTCTTCCTCTAGCTTATTAGGTAGCTCCTACCCTAGTTCTTTAGGTCTTCTTAAAAGGGCGTTAGCTACTACGTTTCTCTTGCCTTTAATATAGACTATATTAAATTCCTATATATTAAGAAGCGCTAGCTACTACATAATAAGAGCTTCTAGTAAGTTAGTTGCACTTTACTAAAGCTGTGCAACTAGCGTCTTTGCGTCTATTTCTATAACAAACTCTACTCTGTATAGGTAGATCTAAAACTTCTTTAGCGCTAGGAGTAAAGCTTTACATTTGTATTTTTCTAAGTTCTAATTTTGTTTAGACTTAGACTAAACTCTACTTTTGTACTAGATAGGGTGCTAATAACCCTTTAGATCTAGCTGTATAAGAACTGCGCTCTAACCCTTTTAACTACTATTAATAGACATAACAATTAGGAGTAACAGCTTATTATAAGAGATAGAGATAAGCGCTAGCGTAGAATATAGCGCGCGCTTCAATTTATCTATTGCGCTCTACTGTTCTAAGGACTACTTAAAGGGCGCATTTTTGCGTAGCAGGCAGAATAGCAGTTCTAAAATAATACTAAAATGCTTAATCTACACTCTGTAATACACGTATATACTAATAAACATTCAAACGTCTTTTTGGTCTCTGCAGGGCAGCTAGGAGAGTATCTTCTTAATTTTCTTATAGTTAGAATGTTAGCTAGCAGCGTTAACACAATAGCCTACTATAATTATAGACACATAACAGAAGTCTGATTTGTAGCCTAATATTATAGCCCCTGCGCGCTTAATGTCTACTAGAACAGCGTCTATATTGCAGAGATGCTCTGCAATGTACTTTCTAATACTTAGTTTAATCTCTATTCTATTATAGTAGGACTTTAGTCTCTTAATACAAACGTTATCTAGGTAAGGTCTGCAGCGCTCTAGAATGTAATCTTAGCATATTTTAGTTATAACGCGTACAAATTTAGTAATAGAATTTGTTGTACCTATAGGCAGTGTGTACCAGCGTACTAGTCTAATAGGTATATAGAACGCTGTTATGTCTTAAGAGTCCTTATGCAGCTCTACTTAGTTGTATCCTAAGAAGAAATTAAGCAAGCTTATAATTACGCAACTAGCAAAATCTTCTGCAAATTTATCTAGATTAGGCAGTAGGTTTGCGTTGCAAATTGTAACCTTATTAATCCTTTACGCGTTGTTAATAAGCTAATATCCTTTGTCTTTCTTAGCTACTAGAAACCATAGGTTTTAGTATTAACTTCTGTATAGTTTAAGAGCCTCTTAGTTAATCTGCTCCTGTACTATTTCAACTACTACTTCTCTAAGTTTTTAGAGAATAGGGAATTAATTAGCTTGCTACGCCTTATAAGGAACAGTGTCAATTTTGATTAGGAGTACTACCTTATAGCTAACCTGTCCTAATTTACTAAAGTCCTAGGCTAGGGTAGCTTCCTGTTAGTATAGTAGCTTCTCTAGCATAGCTTGTTCTTGTAGGAGCAGATTTAGGGAGATCTTTATTTTTAACAAGCGTTCTAACGTAAGCCTTGTGCCTTTAGGGAACTTTGCGTATTGTAGCTTAAAGTAGCTTAAGAATAGAGTATTCTCTTTATTTAGTACCTGTTAAATGCGCGCACGCTCTTTCCAATCTTTATACCTACTAATATCTCTTAGAGCCTGTCCTAAGTTATCTACTAGCTAGACCTTTTAAGCTTTTTGCTTGTGTAAAGTACTAATGTTAAAGAAGACGTTATTTAATTATAGATTAGTTATACGCTTTAGCTAAATTGTTATTACTTTAATAAGTAACTTCTTCTCGCTAGTTGTTTTACTAAGCTCTTGCTCCTAGAAGCTCTTAGCACTAATATCAATCCTAAGACTCTAAGGGAGCCGCCTTACAACACTTGCTATAATATTTTAAGAGTAGTAGCCTACGCTATTGCTAACAAGTATATACATTCTATTGCTGTTACTAATAATAATAGATCTGTTAGGCCCTGCGCCTATAGTGCCTACACCTAGCTACTAGAAGAACTGTGTTTCTAAGGAAATAATTAGTAATAAAGATTTCTGTTAGAGCTACTCTGTTGCTAACTTTATTACTAGCTAATTATTGCTTAGAGTATTAGAGTCTAGTTAAAGCTGTGTTAAGTTTAATTAATAGTTCTAGTCTAGCTGTGCAACAGGTTTAGATAGGAGTAAAACGCTAGCAATTACACTCCCCTAACGTTTCCTACAAGAGGCCTAGAGTAGAGTCCTAGCGCGTTAATCTAATTGCCCTTTATGTACACAAATCTTGTACTATGTTTACTATCCTTGCTAAAGATTTAGCAGTAGGTTAGCCTATTAGTAGTGTACTCAATTCTAGCTTAAGCGTCTGTTAGAAAGGGATTGCCTAGGATAATTAGGTTTGTGCACTCCTTAAGGATAAAGAAGCTAGTGTAGATTTTGATCCTTCTAATAGTAATAGGTACTTCCTATACAATGCCTAAGAACCCTTTAGTTAAACTGTTTACTACTACTATCTTTACAGTTCTTATACTCTTTAGTAGAGATATAATTAGAAGCATAGCTTGTTCTGCTGTTTCTCTTTTTATAGTGTTAAGCTCTGCGCCAGAGTTAATAAGGCTAAGAAACTAGGTCCTCTTAATGTTAATAGGTACTTTTAGGCACTCCCTCCTAAGGTGCTCTACGCCTAAGGCTTAATTATACTCTCTCTAACAGTAAGTAGGCTTGTAGAAGTCCTTGTTAGCAGTAAGCTTAAGGCCTAGTTCTTTATTGCGTTAGATGTACCTTTTAATCTAGCTAATCTCTAGGTCTAACTAGTGTTTAGTATTAATACTAAAGTACTTACTTACTTTTCTGTTTACTGCCTTAACTAGCACGTAGTCTAGGAGTAAGCTCTAGGTTAGTAAGTTAACACTAGCACTTATAGTAGGTTAGTCTCTATCTAAGTCTTTGTTAGCGCTTTTAACTGTTGTGTAGCGTGTTAGAGCAACTAAAAGGTCCTTAAACTTAGCTAGCGTGTAGCTTGCTTAGAATAGTTTTTTCTTAACCTCTAGTATGTTGCTAATAACAGTCTTAAGTAGTAATAGAACTAGGGTGTTAAGAATGCGTTAGATAACTAATTAGGCGTTAGCCTTAAACTTCTAGACTAGCTGCTACTTCTTTAGGTTCTTTTTCTTTTGCTCTACTGCGTAGGTAGGCTTTAACAGCCCTTTAGTTAGTTAGGTAATATCCTCTATTTCTACATCTCCTAATCTATTACTGCTTGCAAATTAAACTAAGTAGTCTTAGCCTAGCTTCTTAGTTATAAAGTAGCTGTTATTTCTATCTCTATAACCTTTTAAGTGCGGGATCCTATTAACTAGTTTCTAAGGTAGTTTCTGAACCTAAACCTAACTGTATACAGGCTAACTGTTACTACACTTTGCTTAGTTTTAGCTAATAACTACAGCTGATACTAAGCTACTGTTAGTAAGGAGTTCCTTAGATTTAGTTGTAAGGCAGTCTAATATGTCCTAATACTTGTTACAGTTTGCTTCTAATAACGCTCCTAAAGTATTAGGTACTAACTGTATAGAGACTGCGTTGTTCTTAATAGGAATAGAGAGACTAGGTCTGCTTATAAACTTAGATTTAACCTTAAGAGAGTTAACGTTACGTTTTAGGAAGCGCCTCTTAATCTTAGCTAAAATAGTCTTAGCCTATTATACGTTGCTAAGGCTAGTAACTTAGCCTTATAGGTTGTTAGGCGTCTCTTATTAGAGCATGTTGCGTTTGTTAAGGAAGCACTAGCTGTTAGTAATAAAGCCTCTTAGTGTCAAGCAGTTCTGCTTTAAATGCCCTATCTTATTATAAACCTAACAGTTTATCCTAAAGCTGCTTAGTAGTCTTCTGCTAGGACGTCTTTGCTAGTAACTCTAATTGTTATTTAAGTAGCTGTAGTTCTAGCTGTTGCGCTAATAGTTGTTATTTCTCTATACTTACTACTGTTGCCTGTAGTTCTAATAGCTCTAGTTCTGTAAGGCTAGCTAAGGTATGTATAGTTATAGGGCTCTCAATTGCTCTTTAGTTTGCTTGCGAACTAAGGCATAAATAACTAGGTTGTTTATAAGCTCTGCTTCGCGAGAGGTCTATTACATACTCTATAGCTGCTGCTTAATAGTTATTTAGTTAAGCCTAAGCTGTAGTATCTTATCTACAAGGTTATCTACTTTGTTCTTTATAGGCGCTGCACTAGGAGGAGCTTGCTTACGCTAGTTCCTAGATAGAGTGCTCTTTGTTAGCAACTAAAGAGTAGCAGGTTAGAAGTTTGTTCCTAGCTTAATTCTAGGTTTAAAGTTGTTTTGCTGCAGTAGGGCTAATAGTTGTTTAGCTACTAGTTCTACTTTAAACTCTACCTCTAGTTTAAAGGCTCTTATAGCTTCTGCTAGATTTAACATGCGCGCTTCTTCCTCTACTTCTAGGCGCTTTACCAGATAGTCTTAGATCTTTTTATACTTAAAGTCCTTTAGGGTGTCTGTTTTTAGGCTAAACTTCTCTAGGATCTTTGTTACGTGTTGGAGCAGCAGTCTCTTAACAAGGTAGTAGCTGTAACAGTCCTTATTAATAGTGCTTGCTTTAATACATCTTTTACTGCAGATTTAAAAGTCCTGCAGGTAGTCTCTAATCTTTAGGTCTAATCTTATTTAGCACTAACCTAGCTAGTGTTTAAAGTACTCTACACGCTCTTTTTGTTAACCTTTGTTATTATTTCTAAAGTGTTGTTAGAGGCTATTGCAGAGCTCTCTCTATAAGTAGTTATCCTAGGCTTCTACATACTCTTTAGACGCCTGTATAATAGTCCTCTGTCTTAGCTTATAGTAGGCAACTAGTCTGTTAATTATTATCTAGTCTGTAAAGCTATAGTACTTTAAGAAGTCCTTAAAGCGCTCTAAAAAGTCTGTAACGTTAGTCCTATTAAACAATAGCATATTCTCTGCTAGGTAAGACAGTAGCTGCGTTGTGTATAATAGGGGCTGCACTTAGTTAAAAGACTCTGCTAGCATCTAAAGAGCCCTTAACATTAAGTTATCTTAGCTTATACTGTAACAACGCAGGTAGGTACAGCTATCAGGATTAAATTAGATACGTATTAGAGGCATATAGGAGTGCGTGTTGTATCAGAGATTCTAGATTGGCTATACACCTATAGGTCTTGTATAGAAGGACAAAAGAAACTTGTCCTCTATCTATGCTATAGGCTTATATTTATAGTAGGCGTAGCAGCTGAGTTAGAGCGCTATTAGAGCGCTTTTAGTCCTAATCTGCTAGCTCCCTATATAATCTGTTACTAAGCCTTTATAAGGTATTAGATGTAACATGTGTTTGCATGTACTTGTTACATTACCCCTCTTCTTAAAATTAATAGTCTCTATCAATTAAGTCTGTATTAGTGTTATTTTAGATACCTCTCTAAATTATTATAAACTCTTATTTACCTTAAGTTTATTTTAAGATAACGTAATGTAGCTGTTTATTGTTGTTTTAATTAGCGCGCTAGCGCGTTTAACGTTCTTAACTTTACCTTAAGCTTTTTAAGTATATATACAAGGCTAGCCCTCTAGTATACTACTTCTCTACACTCTCTCTCTTACGTTTGTATACCTAAAGCTATCTAAGCCTTGTTCTTTCTTAATTACTAGCTAACTGTATAGTAGATACACACAATGCCTATTCCTGTCTCTTCTAGAGCTTATCCTCTAGCCTATTAGGTTGTTTGCCTGCAGGCTGTAAGGGCTTTTGCCCACAGCTATTTTAATATTAAGTTTAGATTCTATTTAGACGTGTCTAAGAAGTGTGCTTATTACACACTCTTAAATAAGAAGTGTTGCTTAGTTCCTCTATATGCAGGCTAGAAGTATAATAGCCTCTCTAGGGCCTTTAACTGCAGGTTTGCTGCCTTAGGTAGAAACAAGTCTAATAAGGTAGTGTTAGAGTAAAAGGCTGCTGTTAAAGAGGCAGCGTTTTAGTTAGCTACTGTTATGCAAGTAAGCACTGCACAGGTAGCTAACATAAACAACGCTAACTTGTTAGTTAGCGCTTATTACTAAAGGGAGGAGCTAGCTAAGGAAGTTAGGGCAATAGCTAAGGAGGTTAGGTCGCTTAGGAGAAGTACAGCTAGGTTAACTAGTGTAGTTACTTAGCTAGTAGATGTTATAATAGCATTAAGAGCCAATTAGTTAGTAGAGCAGAAAAAGGCGCAGAAGGCAGCGCAAGAGGCTAGTACTCGCAGTAAGTAAGGCTAGAACAGAAGACTACTAGGTAGTGCGTTAGTGTCTGCACCTAGGGATTTAGACAATTAAGAATATCCTACTAGTAGCAACAACAGTCTGCTATTAGATCTAATAGAAGAGTAAGACTCTTATTATTAATAGCTGTTACCTACTAGTGTAGTAGTTGCAATATTAAGTTTAATTTCCCTAACATAATTGTTTTGTAATGCTATAAGATCTTTAACTTCTTTTTCTTATACTGTAATCTACTTAGCTAACGCTTATAGAGGTCCTAGCTGTTTTAGATAGCGTTTATAGAACGCTTGCAACATGTGTAGAGCGCCTATAAAGTTTAAGGCATTATACTAGGTAGAGTTAAGATTATAGCCTACCTATTTTACACAATACTTTAGGATAGAGCAGTATAGCTTGCTAGCTAGGATCTCTTTAACTTCCTATTCTTTAACGCCTTAAATTAGAATGCTAGATAGGTTTAGGCTTAGCTAACTAGGCAGGGGGTTGTTAGGGTCCTTGCAGAGGACATCTAGAGCAAACACGTTATAGATCTTAGATTCTTTAGGTAGCTTTAGTCAAAATAAATAGCCAACTTATTCTAGGACTTTAAAGAGGCCTTCCTACAATTTAGCAAGTTTGCAACTTAGGTAGGTAACAGATAGGTTTTAGGTTAAGAGGTAAACCTTGTTACCTACTACCTAATTAACAAGTTAATAATATTTGTTTACTTTAGCAGCTATTTGTTGCTGCGCCTTCTCTATATTGTCTTTAGCTGTGCGCTAGGCTTTATACATATAGGTAGCTAAGCTTAAGGCATCCTTAACATTTACATCTTTATGTTTCAAAGGAGATAATATCTAATCCTAGCTCTATTGTAGTTTAGATCTAAACAGAAGCTAGTAAGGTACTATACTAATTGCGGAGTGCAGCAGTGTAGCTTAAGCTCAATTAATTATTAGCAAGAGGTTACTCTAGTTGTCCTAGTAGTAGGATATAAAGGGCCTTAATTATTAATTAATATACTTGTTTATAATCTTAGTTTGTCTATTAGTTTGTTTATAGTAGGCCGTAGAAAGCTTAATTTGTACGCCTAGGATCTTGCAGAACTTAGACTAGAATTAGGACACAAACTAAGGGCTGCAGTTAGACACTATGCTTTTAGGCGTGTAGCTAAATTAGTATACCTATTAAATAAACAAATAAGCTATTTCCTAGGCGTTAATAGTCTTGTAATATAGGATAGAGATAGCTTGCTTTAATAGGCAATTAATAATAACTATAATTTGATTATAGCTATGCTAATTAGTTAAGAATGTCTTAAAATCTATACATAAATGCTGCATAGGCCTGTTAGGAATTAGTAACAGATAGAAGAACCCTTAGGATTAGAGCTGTCTTAGATAGGATCTTTAACAAGAAACGTAGTTTTGTACATAGTGTTTGCATATAGCCTCTATACCTTTCTAGTAGTATTGCTAAGCTAAGAGCTAATACATCTTTATAGCGCTTAGGTAGGCAGTAGATACCTAATTGTAAGCTTCTCTAATTAGTTAGGTGCACAAAAGAGAATCTCTAGGTACACATAGGCGTAAGTAATACAGCAGTAGTTCTTCTTAGATATAATACAGCTGTAGTAGTGTAAGGCGTTCTTCCTTAAAGGAGCGGCAATTCTCTACTAACAGGGCTTTAATTAGTTCTAACAAGTTAAGATTTAGGGGAGCACTAATAGATTAGACTAAAATAGCTAAAATATTAATCTCTAGCTAGTTACAGACGTAGTTCTAAGCTAGTTTAAAGTTAACTAGGGGGTTTAGGCGTTTAGGTCTTAGAAGTATACAAGATCTATTGTCTTGTTAGGCAGCCTTAACCTTGCTAACGTCCTATTTTCTTTAGCTTAGAATATTAGCTTACTTGTTAAGCTTGCTAGGCGTGTACTTAATGCAGAAATTAAAAGAGGCAATAATCTCTGCCTATTGTGCTTAACGTGCATTAAGAACCTTAGTAGTTATAAAGTATTCTAAGGAGCAGTAATCTGAATACACCTAGATTTAACTCTATATAGAGGTAAGTTTAGCTCTCTACTTTTTAAACGCTTTTAGAATAGCAAAAAGTTCTTTATTATATATTTTCTAATTAAGCTTAGCCCTAGATAGAGTGTAACTATAGAAGGCTACAGAATACTACTTGTTGTTAGAGTACTTCTAAGAGAGTACTTCTACTATTACTCTATCTAACGCGTTAGTTTCTAACTTTGTGTTATACTTAGAATAGAAATAAGATAGCGTAGAAATAGCTAGGAGTAAGGCTTTAATCTAATTAAAAGCCTATTAGCAGTCTATAGTCTATTCAAACAGTATAGAGGGACTTTAAAGCTTTAGGATTAGTTTGGCTACACAGGAGAAATCCTTAATAAACTGTTAATAGAAACTAGCAAAACCAAGAAATAACTTAACGCTAGTAACTATAGTAGGTTTAGCCTAGTTTTAGAGTGCTTCTACCTTGTTAGGGTTAACTTTAGTGCCCTAGTTTGTCAAAACGTAGCCTAGATACTTTGTGCAGGTTATATAGAATTTACTCTTCTAAATGTCTACTTAAAGTCCTGCAGTACGTAGGCGCTCTAAGACCTTTTAGACGTGTTCCTAATATAAGTTTATATCCTCTAAGTAGATTAGGATGTTGTTAAGATACGCAATGCAGAAATTGTTAAGATAATTAATTAGTATATTATTTATATAGCGCTAATACGTTGCTAGCCTATTGCACAAGCCAAAAGGGAGAACCTTATACTTGTATATACTGTAATAGGTTCAAAAGGTAGTATACTCTTTAGAGTCAGAATCTATACAAATTTTGTTAAAGGCAGCTTAGATATTAAACTTAGTAAAGATCTTAGCTTTAGAGGGACGTAATAGCAGCTTATTAATACAAGGGATTAGATAGACGTCTTTGCGCGTAAGGGCGTTAATCTTTTAGTAGTCTACATAGATGCGTATATCTCTATTTAGTTTGCGTACACAAAGAATAAGTAAAGTAAAAGAGCTTTGGCTAGCCTTAATAAAACCCTTCTAAAGGTGTTCTTAGACGTAGGCCTTAGTAGCTTTAAGCTCCTCTTGATTCTGCTTGTATAGGAGACTAAACGCATTTAGTAATAGTTCTTTAAGAATAATCTTGTAATTATATAGACAGTAAAGAGGCAATTAATTAGCTGCTAACTTGCTAAATACATTCTAATACTAGGAGTAACAGGCAGGTAATCTCTTATCTAATTGGCTTTAATTGTCTGCGTTGTCCTTAGAGGCAAGAATTTTGTTAATCTTATAGAGGCTTGTTGTAAAGAACTTGTTCTAGGGCTTCTTTATAATAAAGTGAAATGCATTGGCAGAAATAAGAGCTATACAGGTGCTTAGAGGAGATTTAGACTCTAAGCGGGTTTGCTTGGTTAGGGTATAAGGAATCTCTAAGATTTTTTAGGCTAATAGGAGCTTTAAGCATCCTTTGATATAATAAATAGAAGAAGAAGAACAGTAAGAACTGTTTTAGATACAATAGTCTTCTTTCTCCTATAGAGCGTTGCGTTATTGCACATTAAGATAGACAGTAGCTAGCACTATAGCTTAATGTAGAATAGTAGGAATAGGGGGTAAAGAATTGTATAAACAGGGGTACTTGAATAGCTAAATAAACTGTAACCTATCTGTGTCTAATTAAATCTTAAATTGTCTTAACTATTAGAGGCTAAGTATACAATCCTAAGACCTAAGATTAAGGATAAGGAATAGACAGTTTAAAATCTTTTAGCTATTAATATTTAAGTGTAGTCAAATATATTAAGTAACTAAAGAAGTAATCTAATCTTTAAAGCTGCGTACCTAAACCTAGAAGAGGAGCTTCTAGATAGGTTGCTGTAAGGCTTTAGAAACAAATAATACAATTTGCAAATTTAAGAATAAAAAACCTTAGGCACTAGTGTTAACAAGAGTATTAAGGCGTAAGCTAAGGCCTTAGTTGTAAAGAAGCGTAGGCATAAGGAAATAGGGACTGCAAAACAAATAAGAAAGGTTAAGGTAGAATAGATTGTAACAGCTTAGGCCTAGGGAGAAGTGTCCTTCTAGGCGCTTCTGTTTCCTGTACAATACACCTCCTAATTAGGTTGCTCTTAAGCATCTTTATACTTATCTACTTCTATAGCTTTAATCTAACGCACACAAAGCTTTGTATAGTTACTAGAGTAGTGTCCTAGCTTACTACAATTGTAACAACTACTAGAAGTCTTCTATTGTTCTAGCTTAGAGGTCTTTGTAAGAAGACGCACTGTTGTAGATTAATAGGCTAGCGCAGAATTTGTTAGAGCGTTAGTAGTAGTAGTCTAATTTAGCTCCAAATTCTGTTGTAGAGCTAACCTAATTAGCAACTTTGCAGCAGCTAGTGTTATACTTAGTGTAGAGTTGTTCTTTTGCTCTATATTGTATACAGTAAGGTATTCTACTATCTAATCAAATAAGTTCTTCTATTAGTGCCTAAATCCTAGGTTAGGGGCTTGCAACCCTAGCGTAATCTTAGTCTACAAGTAGTAAAACTACTCTAAAGAAGGTACTTATCTCTTAACTACAGAACTTAAAAACCTAGCTTTAAACAAGAAGAACGTTTCCTTCTTTGTTATCTGCAATTAATTAAACGCTGCACAGCTTTTAGCTACCTTGTTGCCTATAATAAAATAGAACTTAAGTAGCTTAACTATTTGCTTAGCGTTCTGGAATTGCTCTTAATTAGTATCTAATAAATATTGTAGCTTAAGATAGCCCTTAGCTAATCCTATAGTGTAGCCCTATACTAAGGCTATGCGTTGTCTTTTAGTCTAATAGTAATCTAAGTTAATTTTAAGTTAATCCTAAATTAAGGCCTGCTATTAGCAGAAGGTAGAATCTTTTCTATCGCTAAGATTGTCTATATTAGGCGTTTTCTTAGATTATTAAAGTTAGCAAGAGCTCTTATAGCAATGTAAGTACTTAGATGTAGAGCTGTTAGATAAATAGCAGGGTGCAGAATTGTTCTAGGGTAATTTAGTAGTAGGTAGGGGCTTGTCTAGTCCTACTAACAGAGTTAGTCCTTTCTTAAGGGAATTAATTTCTGCTAACGCTTGTTTCAAATCTTATTGTAATTAATTAACCTCTATTTAGGCAGGGGATAGATTTAGTGCAGCTCTAGGCTAAGGGAGTTCCTTAGTGTCTGTCTTTTTCACTTTGGCACTCTGTTACTAGGTTGTTACAGTTAATACAGAGTTGTCTTAGAGGAAGGCTTCTAGGGTTAGTTCTTTAGGGGGAGTTATTAGCGTTGCCTCTAATACTCCTAGGTTATTAATAGTCTCTAAGTTTCTATTGTAGCGCCAAACGCGACTTTTCTAAAGTAATCCTAACTGTTATGTTAATAAGAAGATCTAAACCTAAAGGCTTTAGTTGCTAAGAGATCTAAGGGATCCCAACTATGTTTAATAGATTTAAGGTCGCAAACAAATCCAATTTAGATAGAGTTCTAGATGTTTTAACGCAATCTTTTTAAAAGTAAATAGTAATATTATCTAAATGCTATTACTAGCAGGACAAAGTTTCTCTTGTAATGTAACAACGCAGGTAGGCACAGCTATTAGGATTAAATTAGATACGTATTAGAGGCATATAGGAGTGCGTGTTATATCAGAGATTCTGGATTAGCTATACACCTATAGGTCTTGTACAGAAGGACAAGAGAAACTTGTCTTCTATCTATGCTATAGGCTTATATTTATAGTAGGCGTAGCAGCTGAGTTAGAGCGCTGTTAAAGCGCTTTTGGTTCTAATCTGCTAGCTCCCTACATAATCTGTTACTAAGCCTTTATAAGGTATCAGATGTAACATGTGTTTGCATGTGCTTGTTACATATACTTCTGCGCCTAGAGTGCCCTTCTAATAGCTGTTTAGCCTGCTCCTCTAGCACACTACTTATATTTGCGCTAGCTTCTCTTATTAACTCTACAGGCGTTAGTAGTAGAGCTTCCTATCTGTTAGGGTATTTAAGGCGTTAACAACTTAATGTGCTGTTAAGTAGTTCTGTGTTGTCTCTGTGTTGCTTTTGTAGGCTGCCTAAACAGTAGTTAGAGTTTATTTAAATAAACTAGAGAAGAGCAATAGCCTAGAAGACTAGGATTAAGGTTACTACTCTGTATAGAGTTGCTAAAAAGCTAAAGGCTTAAGCTTTTCTAATATCTGATAGCGCTTCTGTCGTAAAGTCTACTAATTTCTTCCTAATTTCTTTATACTCGCTGTCTAAGCAATTGTTAATTTCCTCTTCCTCCTAACTACCTATTTTAATGTCTTCCTTAGTCTACTCTTAGTTGTTTCTACTGTCTGTGCTCTAGAACTTCTTTAGTATACTACATGCTTAGTAGGGCGCAATAACTTTGCACTTTTACTTAGCCTAATACAGCTTTAGCTGCAGCTTGCGTCTCGCTCCTTTAGCTATTGCTCTACTTTTTAGGGTCTGCTTAATCCCTCTTCTAACTTAGTTCTGGTAGTAGCTAATCTAGGTGCTTTAGATAGGCGTTGCTCCAGATCCTACTTTCTGTTCCTCTAATCTTAGAGTATTAACTCTATATCCTTAGAATAGATACTAATTATATTCTAAAGAGAACTGTAGAGGCTTGCTAAACACTTGTTAGACTGTTAAGTTTCTACAATTCCTAGGTTACAAGGACTATAGAAGAGCGTAGGTGTATACGCAGGTGCGCAGCCTCCTAAGGCCTAGGCTAATAGGAATTTAGAGTCGTAATCAGTTGCTATATGTAGTAGAGCGTTATTTACCTCTAAGGCCTATTAGATTTGATATAGATTTAAATATATTATTATTAGGTGTGTGTGTTGTAGGTTGTCCTGTCCTCTAATAGCTCTTTAGCTATTGTATCTTGTCTATGCCCTTAGCTGTGCCCCAAGCGTCCTTTAGACTTACTTTCTATGTTACTTTACTACATTATTAACGCAATAATAGCACGCAGTAGTAACAATAATATACTTTCTTCTAATATAATTGTTACTGCTATAAGACTCTAACTAGAGAATCTTACAATTAATAATAACAATAATATTGTATTATTAGAATATAATAAGACTATTAAGCTTAAGGATCCTAGGCTTAAAGGTAGTTAGACAGTAATTCTGCTAAAGGATAAATCTATTGTAAGTACAAAACCTTATTGTAATTATATTGTAACGTTAGTATATTGTATTAGGAGAAGAATAACAGCTAGATTATCTTTATAGGCAGCTAGAATCTAGTTATTAGTTGCAAGGTATGCATTATTAATGTATTGCTAGAGTATCTTAAAATACATACTAAAGGATATATATACCTTATTAACGTTAAAGGTATAATAGAAGTAAATCTAAAGAATATAATTAAGGTAAGTCTGTTTAACTAAAGTTATTGCAATTTTAATAGTATTACAGGACGTTTAGTACTTAACTAAAGAAGTCTAAGCATATAAGCTAACTACGTGTCCTGCTCTTAATATAACAGTAATACGTTGTACTTGCATTACTACAGGGATCTGTAGATGCACCTATCTACACTTAGACCTAAGGTCTATACTATATACCTCTGTAAGCAGCTTAATATAGGCCTTATTAAAGGAGCTACAAAATAACAACTATAACTTAGCAGAGGCTTGTATTAATATTGCAATAACAAGTCTATACTACGCTGCAGCCTAAAGATTTAAGAAAAAAAGAGCTTATAACAATTAGAAGCCTAGATGTTAATTAGCAAAGAGAATCCTACGTAAACTAGTATAGTACGCCTATCTTATTGCATTAATCTTGCATTAACATTTAGTAGGATTTACTAAGTAACTGCTACCTTTATATCTGTTATGTTAATAACACTAGTAGGCTAGATAACTGTAGATTGCATTACTATTGTTATGTTAAGCCTAATACAATTAATTAGGAAAAGTTTAATTTCTATATATCTAGGAGAATTGTGTTACTAACTATACCTGCTGTATATAGGTAGGTTAAGAGCACTTTTTCTAGGAACAAGTATTGTAGTAGGCAATAATCTTGCGTTGTTATTGCAATATTATGCTAACAGGACGTTAGAGATTAATTACTCCTAAGGCTAAGGGAAGGTAATACTCTACTTAGACAACAGAGTAAGGATTACAATCTGTATTCCTTAGAATCTAGATTTATGTCTTTATATTGCATACTGCTTGCATAGGCAATACAATATTGCTCTTCTACCTCTATCTAAGCTACTAAGCTAGCTAACTAATAAGCTCTTTAAAGTTATAAGGAGATCTGTTTGCCTAGATATAACAATAGGTAAGCTTATTAATAGCGCAAGATTATTACAATAATTAACCTTAGTAGTAAACTTCCTTAGCTTAGTAGAGCTTAAGGCTTTCTGTAACGCCTAACAAGCTACAAGTCTATTTTTAATGCATTCTAGCTTTGCAAATATAGATTAGATTAGTTGTCTATTATACGCATAACGTATAAAGTTCTTCCCTTAGGGGTAAAGCGTTTGTAGTGTAGTTTTTAAGTAGGAGAAGAATTATAAGAACAAACTACTTAACAAGGTAATATTTTTGTAATAAGCTTACAAACTAATACTAATCTTATTGTAATAGAGGTATATCTAAGACATTTTTAATAATAAAGATAGAGTTATAATTGTCTACTTCTTACAAGTACTTGCTAGAGAGATGCTTAAGCTTTAATCTTTTAAAGTAGATATGTCTTTTAAACGCATTAGAGAGACAGGCTTTAACAAGATTATCTTTGCAGTGTAGTACCTAAAGTATAGAAAGAGTATGTAAGCCTTTAGGTCTTATTGCAATACTAATGCGTTATTATAGTTATAACTCTTGCAAAGATTATTACAAACTAAAACTACTACTATACATACTAAATAGGCTTCTAACGCCTTTTTAGTGCAATAGCACGTAAGACTAGTAAGAAAGTAAAGTAGTTTTACCTGCATAGGTTAGGTTTCTAGGCTGTAGTTATAGATATGTGTAGAAAGTAGATAGCTAGTATGTATACTAATTAAATAGCGTTAATGCAGTCTTAATGCAATACACAAGTCTTAGACACTACCTTTTCTTAATAGATCTATATTATTGCCTATAGGACTTCTATTGCAAGAACATTATTTTTTTCTGTTAAATTTATCTCTAAAGGAGTATTAATTAAGCAGCTAGTTAGGCTAGCAATAGTAGCACAGTACATAGGCGCATACAGGCAATTCTAGAAGCAGAATCCTTAATTAAGTACCTTAAGATATGTAATTAGTTAATGTGTTAGTATTGCTAGGTTATTGTATAATTACGCTAACGCTGTACAGTTTATTTAACGCTAGCAGTTACAGCGTAGGCAAAGTATAAGAAGCATCTTGTTATTACTGCTAGGCTTAATATGTATTGTTCTTGCATTCTAAACAACATTTACAAGACAATATAAGCTTATACTAATGCTGCTAAACAGGTAAGAAATTAGTTGTATTCCTATAGTATTAGAGAATAGTTGTTACTAGCTGTACTTAAGTAAGTAGTGTAATTGCAATAACATTGCATTATTAATGTGTTAAGTGCCTTTAAGCTTAATAAACGCTACGCAGCTTAGTTTCTAGCATATAAAGAATAGGGGATAAAACACACGTATTAATTAACAACGTTAGAAGACAGGCTCTATAACTATATAGCCTGTAAGAGTATAGTATTGCAATATTACTGCATTATTTTTACTAATAAATTGTTTAGAACATAAGCACATTAGACAAGCTACAGATATAGAAGAGCTTAATCTAACTAAGACTAATAATTTAATACTAGAAGACTCTATTCTTTTTAAGGCAACATTAAGTAGTAATGTTCCTAGTATTGCAATAAGAGGGCATTCCTCTCTAAAGAGGAAAAGTAGGAAGAGATTAGTTGCAGGCTCTCTATCTAGTATTAAGAAGCTAATACTCTCTTGGCGCAAGTAAGAATACCTATTGCATTAAAACAACGTTACCTAATATAAGTCTAGATTAGCCTTACTATTTAAAAGTTTACAGGGTTATAAAGACAGGTAGGACTCTACAAGATTATTTAATTGCAATATTAATATAATATTAGTCTCCTTAGCCTAAGCCTACTACGCACAGCTACTAGCAATACAACCCTTGATATTAAGGGCTAGTTACAAGAAATTAAAGCTAATTAACAAGAGGCAGATCTTAAGGCATTACAATTGCAAAATTAGGCACAAGAGCTAGATATACTTAAGCGAAGACAACAGTTAATACAAGATTAAGCGTAAAACTAGGGGAAGTAAGATTGTTGCTGTATTGTAGTGTTAGTAGTTAGTTAATGTAATAGTAATGTGAATTTATATATAACTTTAATAATAATATTTATATTTTAATTTCAATTCTAAAGAATAAAGTACGCGTTTATATAGTATATTACCTTTATTATTTATAGCACCTAATACTTTAATAAGTTTAACTTAAGCTTTATATTTATATAGTTATACTATATATTATATATTAAAAAATTAAAATACAATATTTATATATATAAATATATAATTTAGGTATATTTACAAATTTATTTACTATTATTATAGTGTTTTATACTATAGTATACCTAAAATATAATTATATAAGTATATATAACTTTATTAAGTTTAAGTATTAATTATTAGTAGTAGCTAGTAGTAATATAAATATTCGCTTAATAGTTTTATCTTACTCTTCTAGTTTCTAGCTTTTTTATATACCTCAAAAGTATATATCTATATAAATATATAAAAAGATTATATATAATTCTAAAACTACTTTTTAAGGCTCTAATAAAGAAACTATATATATAGCTATCTTTATATAAAATAAATATAATTCTTATACTTTTATACTATAGAAACTAAGAATAGTTACATTATATATATATATATATATAATATAACTATCTATATAAATATAATAAGTATATAAATAGATATAATTATAGATAGATAGATATACTATCTATCTCTATATCTATATCTATATCTATATCTATATCTATATCTATATCTATATACTATCTTAATATATATGTATTTATCTAGTTTTACTACTTCTTATAATATTATAAAAGTAGATTTTTACTTTAAGTATCCTTAGCTATAGACATTAATAATACTACTATATATATTATATATATTTATAGTAATTATAAATATTATTTCTAGTATAAGTATTACTACTGCTACTACTACTACTAATATAAATACTACAACTATAAGTACTATAATAACTATAGTAGTATTTAGATATTACTAACTTATAAGAAAGTAACAACTTAAAATATTTTATTTACTGCTAATATTAGTAATAAGTTATATATACTTAAATGAAGTAGTTACTATATACTTAAGATTAATAGTAATTATTCTCTACTACTGTACCTTAAGTTATCTAAATCTACAACTAAAAATAAGATTACTAGATCTAATATTTAGTTACTATATAAAGATAGTCTATATAATCTATTTAGTAGAAGGTTATTATATATTATATAACTAAACGTAGATAATTCTTTAGTAAAACAGAATATAGGTAAACTTTTAATTACTTATAGTAATTATAATAACTACTTTACTATAGCTATATAAATATAATATATCTAATTTATATTAAAACTTAAGCTTTAGATGTAAATACCTAGTTTTAGATAATAATAGTATAGCCTATAGTATAGATATTAGAACTATATATAATAGCTCTTTAGAAGATATAAATAGTAGTTTTTCTTCTTATTCTACTAGTTTTAGAAAATTTAAATATACAATTTTTAATCTAGTAGAATATAAAGAAGTGTTACTTAAATTTATAATAAATAAAGTTTACCTTTTTATATAGTATATAGTAATAGTATTAATATCTTTACTAGCTATATAAATAGTAATATATATACTATAAGTAGAACACTTATTAAAGATAAACTAGATATATTATTTAGAGAATAGTATCTCTAATCTAAAAAATTATAATTAGATTATAGTTATCTAATTTCAATTACTTTAAAATAAGTAGGTAGTTAGTAATAATATAGACTTTTTTACTATAACTATATATATTAATAATAATAAACTTTAATTAAAAAGTTATTTACTAGCTTTTAGAACTCTAAAAGATTATAATATCTATATAGGTAATATATTTTTTTTACTACTAGATAGTATATTAAAGGATTATAAGATATAAACTAAACTATTATCTAGATCTAGAGATAATACTAGTAGTATAACTAGAGTAGTAAAAGAGCTATAGACTAAATATAAAACTTAATTTAATAATATAGTTATAGATATTAGATATATACTATATATTATATATTTTAAAACTAATTCTATATTATCTATTCTCTACTTTATTAGTAATAGTTATGGATTTTATTATAGTAAATTTAAGTAGTTACCTAATAGCCTAATATATTATATGCGTAAATTATAGCTGTTAAATATAACTACCTTCTTATATATAATTTTAGATAACTAATAGAATAATATAAAGAAACTAGCTATAGTAAAATTATAGCGCCCTTTAAACTAGTAAATAATTATACTACAAAGTAGTTTTTAACTTATTATATACTAAAAAGGTTTTTCTATTCTAAAGATAAAATAGAAGAAGTATTAAATTTAATAAAAGCTTTATATAAAAGTAAGTAAAATATATTAATATAACTAAAACTAACATAAGTTTATAAGAGTAGAACTCTCTAGTATTAATTAAGAATATTTCATTTGTATTTATTAAGCATATATAAGTTTTTAACTCTCTAATTATAGTAATACTTACGTAGTACTTTACTATATATCTAAAATTATAACGCGTTTAGAATAAGAAAACCTTTATAGTATAACTCTAAGTACTAAATTTTTAGAAAAAGTATTAAAAGAATCTATAATAAAAACGTAAAAGTATTATTCTATTAATAGTATTAGCTTCTTTAGACTCTAAACTAGAGTCTTTAGCTATAATTACTACTTTACATCTATAACATTAATAAGAAATATTCTATTAAAAAAGGTTTAGTAGTATTTATTATATAGAAACTAAAGATTTTCTGTTAAAAGTATTTAAGAGCTATTAATTAGAATTTAATTCTAGTAATATAGATTCTATAGAAAATAATAATATTCTACATAATAAAGATTATAGTTGTAGTATATAATATTATTCTAATACTAATTTTAAAAGTAATATAAATAGAGACAAATAAGATATATAAGTAGATAGACTATCTATAAATAAAAATACTAGTATATTAGACTATTATAAAGAAAAGAAAAAAACCTTATATTATATAATATAGCTAAAGACTACTTAGTTATATTAGCTAGTTCTAGTACTAGTAAAGCTATTATTACTAAAGTAATTAATATAGTAACTAAAGCTAAAAATAGACTATTACCTAATGCTATTTAATACTTTATACTATTAAAGTTTTAGAATAGTATAGAACTAGAAGAAATTAATAGTAATATAGATATAGTGTTTAGTTCTATACCTAAAGATTTAGGGGCTAGATTTCTAATAGAAAATATAACTTCTAGTTTAGATAGTAGAAGTATAGCTAGTACTATTTTATATAGTAGTTAGTAATATATTAATAGCTTTTTAAAGCTTATATATAGAGATTTTCTTTATTATTTCTTTACTTCTCTATTTATATTAGTAGAATAGAGATTATATATCTTATTATTAAGATAACAAAAAAATTAAATACTAACTTTAAAAGACAAATTTATATAGAAGTATACTTTTGTTTTTAAATAAAATATATAAGTATCTTAGATTAACACTTATATATAATAAATTTACAAATTTAAATAGAACTAATATATATCTTACAAGTAAGAAAAATATTTAAAGTAATTATATAGTCTAAACTAAATACTCTAGTATTATCTAAAATTACATTAATTCCAAAAATATTACTATATTAAATAGGTATAGCTAATATAAAGTATATAGTATATAGATTAAAAAAACTATATACTTTTTAGTCTAAAGTCTATATTATAATATAAACTAAGTAGTATATAACTTCTAATAATATGTACTAAATACTAGTAGCTATAAAGCTTAAAAAAGATTAGTTATATATATATATGTAAAATATACTAGCTAGTAAGTATATAACTAGTAAATAATTATAAGCTATATAGTATATTAATAGTAAGAAGATACTAGTTACTTAGACTTAGAGTTACTAGTATATAGGTACCAGCTATCTAAAATAACTATTATAATAATACTATAGCTAAGTTTTATTTAACTCTAGTGCCTCTTAAGATTTAATATATAAGAATAATTATATTATATTAGTCTCTAATTATTATCTAATTATCTTTTAGCTAAATATCTTTATATCTTGTTTAACTCTCTTTAACTACTCTTTAGACTTAGCCTTATACTACTTTCTAATAATACTAGCTATATAGAATTATTAAATTAAAAGTATAAAAATACTCTTAAACTAATATTAGTAGTAAAAATATACTAGCTAGTAAATATATTACTAGTAAATACTACTTTAGCTATATTAATTATAATAAAAAAGTTAAAACTTAGGTATATAAGTGTTATAAACCCTAAACAAGTATATAAAATATTATAAAATTATAAAAAACTATGTTATAAAGCTTAGACTAGATATAGAGATATAGTAAACTAAGTAAATATATTATAAACTCTTCTTATAAGTCTTATTTTGTTTTACTATCTTTTAAAATAAGAAAATCTAAGAGTATATAATAATAATTATAAATAATAAGAACTAGACAAAAGCCTTAGTATCTAGAAACTAAAATAAAATTTATTTATTACTATTTTATTTTAATAATACTACTTATACTAACCTATAAATTAATAACCCTTTACTTAACTATAGTGTTTGTTAACTATATAAGTATACCTCTTCTAATTAGACTTAAACTTTAAGTTAGTATTTATACTTAAGTATTTATTTATTATTCTTCTATAACTACTCTCTAAAAACTAACTATAGAACCTCTTATATATAATATTTATCTTTAACAAAAGGTCTTAATAACTAGCTTATAAAAGTAATATAGGTTTTAATAGTAAAGTAGAGTTAGTTATAATAAAGAAAGTTATATCTTATACTATTATATTAATATTAAACTTTTATACTACTTATAAATAAAATTCTAACTTTTACTTATATAATATTATTTATATTTTAGATTAATAGTAAAAAGATAAAAATTTAATAAAAATAATAGAACTAGTATAAAAATATACAAACTCTTGTAATATTCTAATATTATATTAGTCTAAAATATATATTTTCTATTTAGTTTTATTTATTTAGCTATATATAGTACTTTTTTTATATTTATATAAACTTTTAGAAAAATCTAGTAATTACTAAGTAATTGCTAAGTTATTACTTAGTAAACTTCTATCTATATTATATCTATGTGTAGCTATTAATATTACTAGTTATAACTATATAGATAGGTTATAAAAAGTAGTTATATATATAAGTAGCTCTATTTATATTGCTAATAGAAGATAGAAGAGTACATTAAAGATATAATTTATACTTATATTCTTTATAAAGGTAAAATAAATTTAGGATTATATATAAAATTATACAAAAGCTCTATTAGTAATGTAAACTTTATACTTTAGAATACTTTAGTCTAAATATATTAATTCTTTATATATCTATTAAGTAATAATAAGTAAACTTTTTTAATTTATAGAAATTATACTAATATTACATTCAAAAAATATTAAACTAAAAATAGATTTATTATAGTAACTTAAACTCTTCTTGCTATTTTTACTATATTAGTATATAATTTAAAGTAAAAAAGGCACCTAGTATATTTTTATTTATATAAATTACTACTAAAAAATAGCTTTTGTTTAAAAGTAAGGAACTATTTTTAGAATTATTAATATAATATTTAGTATAACGTAGTAGTAAATCTTTAACTTACTAATAGAGTTAACTTTTAAAAGTCTTTAAGTAAATTAAATATTTAACTATATTAATATTACTATATAATATATTTAATACTATAGTAATCTAAGTAGTATTTATATATTTTAGTATACCTTATTAGAGTTTTCTCTAAAACTTTTATATAAACCTATATATATAACTAACTATATATAGTTATATATAAATATTTTAATATCTATATAGTAAGTAGGTATATATAAGTTTTTATTTTAACTACTTATATATATATGTATTATATTTATAAGAAGTTTTAGCTTATTTATTTCTAAAATAGAAAAAGGTTATTTTATAATAATAATAATATAATAAAACTATATTAATCTAGATTAGTTACTAACATATAATAAGGCATATATGTATATACTTAAGGAAGAGTATATAGTGCTAACTAATTAAGAGATAGTTATTGTAATATTATTGCAATTGCAAAGTAGTACACCTATATTACCTTTTAATAAAGCTAAGTGTAGTTAAGTTTGCAAAGTATTTTCTTTGTGCTAGAAAAGATAAAGACAATAAATTAACAGCTTATTGCAATGTAATTGCATTGTTTTATTTTATGTACTTATGTACCTTATTAGAAAACCTTAAACTTTTTAACTATAAACCTTTAGCAGACCTATAAAGGTGCTATAATACATTACTAATACAAACTCCTATCTGTGTTAGGTATTATAGAGGAAATAGAAAAGACTAAGGAAATTAGAAGCTATGCCTAGTATTGTAATAAGATTGCAATACTTAGGCCTTACTCCTCCTTTTAGCATAGAGTAGAGCAACAGTAATCTCTTTCTACTATTTAGTACTAGGGTAATACTTAACCTAAGAGAAATTAATAAAGCAGTTATATCTCTTGCAGAAGTTACAGGCTTATTACATTAGTATTGCAATTAGAACGCAGTAATAGAAACTTACTTTTATTTTTTTTCTTCTTACTCTTATTTGCACTGCTCTAGACAAGTAAGCCTTCTTGGCAGACTCTATATAGCCTAATAGAGTAATCTAAGAACTTAAGGATTTAAAGAGCTACTGTCTTATTTAAGACCTTATTGCATTAGTATTGCAATAAGAACGTAATATATTAAATCTTACCTAGCTACTACTCTTAACCTTTTGCATAGGCAACAGTAGAATATTATCTTTATTATAGAGAAGATTGTAAGCAGTCTGCAATTGCATTAATATTGCAATAGATATGCAATTTAATAGATATACCTTAGGATTATAGTGCTTAGAAACTATCTTACTATAGCTAAACTTTGTTATGCTAGACAAGGTAAGTAGTTAGAAGTTAGATTTAGTTACTATATGTATTAGCAATACAATAACATTGCACTATTAAAACATACTCTTCTTGCTACTAGAGCGACTAGGAGTTAGAGTTGCATTAGGGTCCTTAGCTTTATTCTTAGCAAGACTAGTAAAAGAGGCAGCTATAGTAGGTTTTTTCTTAATACGCTGTTATTGCATTAGCAATACAATAGAAATGTAGTAGATTTACTTATAGCCTTAATCTTCTCTAGAACCTTAAGCACGCGCTTAGTCTTAGTATACTTAAGTTTATTAGTATAACAGTATTGCAATAATATTGCAATAAAATTAACTTATATAAGTAATATTATTAGAATTATCTAGGCCTGCATTAATAGAGGCAAGATTAATCTTATATATCTCTATAGAAAGTCTATAGGCATAAAGGCTCTATAGCTCCTTAATCTTCCTTATAAGAGCAACGTAAGAGTAGAATTCTAACTAAATTAGCATATTGCAATAATATTGCAATATTAACTTACCTATAGCAGCAATTAGAGTGTAACTATAGAAACGTCTAGGCTTTTTAGCCTTAATAACAATACTATAATTATTAGTAATATAGTACTCTAGAGCACTATAACCCTTAAATAATTTCTAAACTATTAGCCTATTGTAATAATATAGTAATAGAAGGGCAATATGCTTATACTACAGAGACTAGTACTAATCCTTACCTTGCAACGCTGCTTGCTAAAGACTAGAAAAATGCCCTTTTAGAAAGGAGCACTAGGCTTCTGCTTATTCTTATCTTTATTACTAGCGTTCTAAACAGTCTATATTACATTAATAACGCAATACAATTGCAATTGTATACATTTACTTACCTTAACTTCTTTAACTTTATAGGTAGAGTAGTTACAGGGCAGTGTGTCTATAGCAAGATAGGCCTTGTAGTCTGCTTGTATTGCATTAATATTGTAATAACAATGCAATACTATAACATAGTATTCTCTCCTAAGCTACAGGTAAAGGTAAAGTAAGGCAACTTACATAGGCCTTAAGCAACGCGTAAGAGGCTATTATAAGCCTAGAATTTGTTGTGTAGAGGTGTAATAAAGTTTTTATTGTAATAAAAGTGCAATAAGGCAATATTTGGGCGTGGTGGTTGTAGTAACGTGGGTGAGGTGGGTGAGGTTTTGGGTAGCAGGGTGAGGTTACGTTTTGGGAGTTGAGCTGCTGCGCCACTGCTAAGCCGTTGGCGAGTTTTTAGCGTGGCGGGGTGAGGTGTATACACTGTTCAAGGTCTCTTTTCCGACAGCAACTACCGACCTTTTGCGGATAAAAAAGCTAACCGCTCTTCCGGGACAGCATCGGCAGTCGTTGAGTGCGCTAGCTCAAATCAACTGGTCTTGTAGATCTAACCCCCTTCTGAGATTCTTCTCCGTCCTCAGATGGCGTCACCATCGGAATTTTTGCGTGTCTTTCACGCGCACAAGCACTTGGCGGCCAAAGACACTTCGAGCGCCGAAGTTTTGAAGTGGGTCGTTGATCCTGGTAAAAGTATGCAAGTGCATACCCTGGCAACGAAATCCGGGGTGATATAATCCGGGGACGAATTAGGGGGCAAGTCGAGGAACAAACATATAACTGGAGATGTGCTCGACGCGCCTTCGAATACGCGAAAGTGCAGGTAGATTCAAGCTCCTGTAGCCTCCCCACGCCAGAATGGGCCACGCAATAACCATCTTCTCTGCAATTTTCCTGGCAATCGGAGGATGTAAGTACTGCTTCAGTAGAAGTGGTTTCGAGAGTCATGACTGATGAACTCGCCATCCGGTAGTTCTTTTCGGATATGACTCCGGTATTATCACATCCACGATCGCACTCCCGACCTTCAAGGACTTTTTTAAAGATCCCTCCGATACTAGCATCGGTGGGATTGTGTCCGCATTCCAGGGCGGCGCGATCGCTGGAACGATTTTCAACATGTTGTTCGCAGATGTGTTAGGTCGCCGTTGGACCATTATGGTAGGCTCCCTGGTATCAGTTCTGGGAAGTTCTCTCCAAGCGGGTGCCACCAATATGGCGATGTTGATAATCGGACGTTTCATCGGCGGATTTGCTGTGGGGCAATTGACCAGTACGATTCCTATGTATGCAGGAGAACTGTCCATTCCGAAGTACCGTGGTGTCATGTCTGGATTGCTGCAATGGATGCTTGGCTGGGGGTTCTTCGTTGCTCAATGGCTAGGCTACGGATGCTCCTTCAACAGCACTGAATTCTCGTGTAAGTTCTCAGAGACTACAGCCTCAATCGGCTGACAAATGTATAACAGGGCGCTTCCCACTCGCTTTTCAGAACGTGCCCGGCTTAATATTGATCGGTGGGGTCATGTTTCTCAATGAATCACCACGATGGCTTATGGAGAAAGATCGCCATGAAGAGGCTATCGCATCGCTCAGGAAGCTCCGCAAGGGAACGGACGACGAGCTTATCGATCTCGAGTTCCGCGAGATCCGCGATGTCATCATGGCCGACCGCGCCCTGGGAAACATTGGTTGGACTTCCATCCTCACAAAACCTACATGGCGTAAGAGGTTGTTACTGGGCTGCGGTGTACAAGCTTTCGGGCCTCTCAGCGGTATCAATGTCATCAATTACTACGGTTTTGCTCCCCATATTTTCCTGTGTATTCAACGCTGAATATATACAGGTCCCAGGATTTATGAAATTCTGGGAATATCAACGCGCGAATCACTCCTGATCATTGGCATCCAGGGTGGCCTGTCGATCGTGTGGTGCACCATCGCTCTAGCCCTTCTCGACAGAGTGGGACGTGTCAAACCATTGATCGTCTCTGCGGCCGGACTTGGAGCGGCGCTGCTCGTCAATGCGGTACAAGGCCAGTATCTCGACATCAACAATGCTGCTCAGCTACGAAGTATGGTTGCCATGAACTTTGTCTTCTCATTCTTCTATACACCTCTCGGCATTATCAGCTGGGTGTATCCAGCCGAGATCTTCCCCGTCGAGTGTCGTGCGCTCGGCAACGCCATCACTACCTTCACGAACTGGACCGTCAATCTGATCTTTGCACAATTCTCGCCACAAGCACTTACCTCGCTGGAGTTCAAGTACTTCTACGTCTTCTTTGTCTTCAATCTCATAGCATGTGTATGCTACTGGGTGTTTTATCCCGAGACAAAGGGTCGCAGCTTGGAGCAGATGGATCAGCTTTTTGGCGATCAGCTGGTACCACACGCATTGCAAGATCCGGAAGCTGCAGCTGCAGCTGTCGAGAAGGACGAAAAACTGCACACCGAGGTCCACAACTATGGATCGATCGCTTGAGATGCCGTCGGGAAGGCTCGCGATCGAGCTTGCATTGCTGTAATGTGTTAGTTGGAGTGTGGTAGCGAGGACTTTGTTTGCAGATCTGGCTGGCACTTCTTTGCTCAGAATGACGCTCCGAGCCTAAAGAGCATTCGCAATTCGACATGTACCAATCTCCGGATGCGAATATGAGTACAATGTTGTTATTGGGAGGAGACAAACGCAAAACATGGGTGATGGCCACGCTACAAGGTAGCAAATCGCGTGCAAGTTGAAAATTACAAACGAGCCCCTCAATTTGTGGCGCCTGTGTCATCTAGACGAACTCTCACTTCATGAGACCGTGCTCCTCCCGTTCTGTCTGATCACCACAATTGGCAAGTTGGCTCCTTCACCTTGCACTGGAAGCTCTCCCTGAACTCGCGACTGTTTGCCATAGTGCCAATTACACGAGCCCACTTGGGTGCATGTGGATCGGTGTACACTCGGTTCATCGCAGCATCCTTGGTAGACTTGCCGCACCACCAGTTGGAATAAGTGACGAAGAAGAGTTGATCATGTGTGAAGTGCTCCAGACCCGGCAAATCTTTGTTCGGCTTCTCTGCAGCATGAAGCTTCCATGCTTGGAATGAAGCAGAGAGACCACCTGCGTCTGCGATGTTCTCGCCTAGCGTTAGACGGCCGTTAACGTGCAGTGGCTTGTCGTCTGGTCCGGGCACGGTGAAATCGGCATACTGCTTCACAAAGCAGTCGGCCTTTTCCTCAAATGCTTTTACTGTTGCGTTTGACCACCAATTCGAGTAGTTACCTCGTTCATCATAGTGTCTTCCAGTTGAGTCAAAAGCGTGACTCAGTTCGTGGCCAGCAACCGACCCAAACGCGCCGTAGGACATGTACGCAGGAGCTTCAACATCAAAGACTGGCCGTTGCATAATCCCCGCAGGAAATACGATCTCTTGTCTGGGAAGCTACAAGTCAGAAATAAATTTCTGAGAAGTGTAGTGGTCAAAACTTACCCGGGTGGGTTGTAGTAGGCGTTGACAGTGGGTACAGTCATGCCCCATTGATCGCGATCGACCGGCTTGCCTAGCGCCGACCACTCGAGATTGATTGCAAAACGATTTGCTACCAACTGATTCTGGAAGAAAGAGTCCGACGAGATGTTCATCGACTTGTAGTAATCGACCAACATGTGAGGATTCATGATGTCGGGACTCTTGGTTGGGTAACCAATTTTCTGCACAATATTGTGAACTTTCTGAATCGCAAGCTTCGTCGTGTTCTTATCCATCCATTCGGCGGAGTTCAGCTTCTTGATAAATTCTGTTTTGATGTCTGTGACGATAGTGTCGCCAAACTGCTTCGCGTCTGCCGAAAACGCCTTCTCTACGAAGAAGCGACTGAGAATCCAGCCCAACGTGTCGTCGACATGTGCTACACAACTCCTCCAGCGCTCAGGCGCTGACTCAGGGTCCTAAAGCAGTCAATATTATCGTTGGCTGGTCATTTTTTGACAACTGTATACCTTTCCAGCCAATACGTTCCGGAAACGTTTATAGGGCTTGACCGCATCAGCCTCCACGTAAGACGACAGAGATTGAACAGCTTTCCAGATAAAGTAGCTCTGCAGAACCTCCCTATCGGTCGAAGCGAGGATGATCGACAGCTCTTTCAGGTACTTTGGTGCCATGACGATAACGCGCTGGACATCGGACTTTGCGGGTGCTAGGTCATGGATGAGTGTCTTCAGCTCAATCTCTGGAGCTATTGCCGCAGCTTCGTCTATCAACATTGGGTTGTAGTACTTTGTGACGTCGCCACGGTCCTCAGAATCTGGCGAGGCTGCGGCGAGTCTTTTCTCTAGGTCGATAATCTTACCGAAAGCGTCCACGTCTTGGCCAGGGTAAAGCATGGTGAGGACATCCACGGCAACATCTCGATAAGTTTCCACTAGCTTGTTGTCTTCATAGCGTTCCTTCGATGGAAGACCGAAGCTGTATGGCGCCGAAACGGAAACAACGACAGTGTCGGGATCCGTGTCATCGGCACCTGTGTCAACATCGACCAAACTCGTGATACCGTATCTCGCAAGTAATAGGATTGTGTCTTTGAGGTCATGGTTACTGGACGATTCAGAAGCAACCACAGAATATGTCTTCTTGATCTCCTCTGTGACGTCTTTGAGAGGCTTTACCCCTAAGGTTTTAATCTGATCCTCGTTGAGACATGCGTCATACACAGCTTTCATCTTGTTGAAGTTTTCCTCGTCGGCGGACTTCTTAGACGCCATCAATTGCATGGGCGAGAAGTATGAATGCTTTGCAAAGTCAATCAGGTAAGTCGAGTGCACGAAAAATCCTTACCTGACTATCTTTCGGATACGGCGCTTCGAGAATGTGGCGAAGAAGCAACTGTGACTGCTCAGACATGATCGTGCCGGTGAAGGCATCGCCCTGGTCGGACCGCAAATCATGCCTGTCTCGCCAGCCACCACAGACAAGCTCTTCGAAATTCTCGCAAGGGTCGAGTTCCTTGTACTTGGGAGATAAATTGTATAGTAATTCAGATGCAGCGTGCACACAAGCTGAGGTCAGGCACAGCTCTGCGTGATCAACCACAGCAGGATTGCCGACTAAGCCCGTAAGCTATCGGAAAAGATCGCGAAAAACCAGCAACCTGGATACGTACCATAGAGCATACCATGATATACGATTCCTGCCGCTGCTGCTGCAGTAAGTACTCTGCCGATCACCCGTCCCTTAGGGCATCGTTGCACCCGCGAACATCGTTCAGCTGGTGCAGCGACGGGGATGAGTGGCGTCTTTTCGGACATGTTGATGCCACTCAAAGACTGGAGAAGCGCGAACACGAAATGGATGCAAGTTAGACGGTATCAGCCAGTTGAGTATCAAATCTTTGATGATGGATGAGATGATGGGAGCCGGGAGCTTGGAGTTGAGGATGACGCGGAGATCACGGGGAATCTGGGGTGCATGACTAGTTGCCAGGGGAACCCGCCAACGTCTGCGCCGCCAAGGACACGTGACGCGATTCTATTTATCTTCGTGGAGATGCAAATTTGATTCGACGATAGATGTACCCTTAGAGTAGCAGCACGATACGCAACACACTTCACTGGTTTGACAGCCCATTTTCAGACTGCGGCTCGCTCGTTCACGGTCGCACATCTGAGCATCCCAAAACCAATAGCAGCCGTTACCGAACGTTGCAATTTTCGTCGCCAGCGCGTCCTGCACCTGTCCCAACGGCAACTTGGTCATCTAGTCCTCGCAATGGTGGCTTGGCAGTGCTTCTCCCACACCCATGAAACGTGGACCATGCTTTGGACTCCACCAGTAAATTTCAAAAGTGTGACCCTTACGGAGTGCACAGAGCGTCATGGTGGTTGATTACCTAGCTGTGCCTGCAGCCGATTCGCCGAGCTTCCTGTTTAGCATGCCTCGGTACAACCGATATGCGGGGCTACGGCGCTAACTGAGGGGCAGTGAATGGCGTAAGTACCTAGCTTACGGAGTACAGTACAGGTTGTTGTAATGCTTGGCTTTTGCCTCTTGACGTTTAAACAATAGATCGGACAGTTCATATCATCACTCAACGATTACTGGTTTCATTCTACCTAGGTAGGAAGTATCGCATCTCGCAATGACCCTCGACTTCTCTCAATATGGCGGCCCTTCTGAGGATTGGCTCGCCGTTGAAAAAACGCTGCCGGCTTTGACATTCGACATCAATGCGGATCCAGGCGCTCTTCGAAGTGCTGTGAACATTGAGCGAGAGAACCGCACGGCCGCTGCGATGGCGGAACTATCGGCCCACGTACACATTGCGGATTACTCCATTTCTACCCGGGATGGATCATCAATCGAGGCTCGAACCTACCGCTCAGTCAAGAAAGACAAAAATGAGAAGCTGCCAGTATACCTCTACTTCCATGGTGGCGGCTTCATCTTTGGTACGCTGAGCAGCGAAGACGCTACATGTGCCCAAACAGCCATCAAGACTGGTGCGGTCGTCCTCAATGTGAATTATCGTCATACACCGGAATACGTCTTCCCCACCGCATGGCACGATGCCGAAGACGCTCTCGCATGGATCCACAAGAACATCGACACCATCGGTGGCGACCCTGCCAAAGTCATTGTCGGCGGTGTCTCCGCTGGTGGTCAACTCTCCGCGGCACTTACACTCGAACAACACCTCAAGAAGAGCGACGTGACAAAAGACTTACCACCTCTCGCGGGCCAAATCCTCATCATCCCCTGTGTTGCAGCTCCGTCGACATACGATCAAGGCCCAGGCAAGAAGCTCAAAGTCTCGTCTTACGTCGAGAACGAATTTGCACCGGTCCTTCCGAAGACTACTGTCGAATTTTTCACTGCCTTGTTGAAAGTAGAAACACCAGATCTCAAAGATACAAAGCTCAACATCGTCAATGCTACGGAGGATGAAGTCAGAGGCTTGCCGCCTACAGTCTTTGGTATTGCTGGACTAGATCCGCTGCGAGATGAGGCGCTACTGTACGCGAAGCTGCTTTCAGAGGCCAATGTGCCTACGGAGATACGACTCTTCAAGGGAGTGCCACATGGTCATAGGAGGTTCGGAGACGCACTCAAGGCGTCGAAACACTGGGATGATTGCATCGAGGAAGGTATCGAGTGGGTGTTGACAAAGCCGAAGGCGACAGGGAAGTTTGACGTCAAGCTCCCTTGAAACACATAGCTTTTCGATAGACAATGTACCTTGATACTATAGCAGGAAGTAACACGCCCCTTCCAAATGTCTCCGGTTGCTCTTTCGCAATGTAATGACCGCAATCACGGATCGTCAATATCCTCCGTGATCCCTAAACCACGCCTCATTCGGCTCTGTATCCCGCTCGAAGGCACGATAAACCTCGTGCACCGCTCTGAAAGCTCCAGGCTGCGCATATGCAAGCGCATAATAACTGAGGTCACGAGGCGTGATTGCCGCGCTATTGCAGGTGATCTTATCGAAGGATTGCTTGCCGTATTTCTGCTCCTTGCCCACAATCAAGATCTATACGGTGGAACACGAAGTGAAAGATATCCGGCGAGCCTTTGATATCATCGCAAGTGAACGTTCCAGGCAGCGGGCACTCGCCTCAAATGAGGATGGCGACATGATAAATCATTTGAATAGTGTGTTGCGCAGGCGAAAGCAATCATCCCACCAAAACCGTGACCCATGGCATGAATCTTCTCTTCGATTTTGAGATAGTGTCTGATCAAGATGTGCAGGTTTGCTATGCAACATGTTCATGCTTAGGACCCGAGACTACTAGTGCGCTTGAGTAGCGCCGCTAACGTTGAGACGCTTGGCGGGCGCGCTCAGGAGGAGCATTCCACATCTCCTCTCAAGACTTACGGCATTAGGAGCGCTTGGGTGGAGGTGTGCTCTCGATATACTGCAGGGTGCCAACCATTCAGAGAGGGTCCTGATCATTACCACACAGAGCGTTGGGACGACATGGCGCAATATAACCCCGCAATGTCACCACAGTTGCTGTGGACGTTCGTCAGCCTGCAAAGGATTCCTTAATTACGACGATTCCCAAACAGGGTACTGAAATTATCAGTGCTCGTAATCTAGAGCGATACCTAAATCAAGAATGTGGAGAGCACCGTCTAACTCACCAGCCAATGGAGAGAGGAATCTCAAGACGGGGAACGAAGACTACGCTGCTGCATTTACGCAAGGCCATCTAGCGCTTCCGCCTAGCCAGAAATATTCTGTTCGTATGTACCCCACATGTGATTTCTATTTGGCAATTTCCAACGTCCTGCTTCTTGATTCTTCTAGTAACTTGCATGGATGCTCGCATCGATCCCACCGCAGCCTTCGGTATCCCCCTCGGTGCCGCTCACGTTATCCGTAATGCCGGTGCGTCTGCACGCGATGCCTTCCGATCAATCGTTATATCGCAGCAACTTCTGGGCACTACCGAGGTGCTGGTCGTAAAACATACGGGCTGTGGTATGCTCACTTTCGACAACGAGACTGCGAAGGAACTAGTTAAGCAGAACAAGGGTGAGGCAGCTGCAAAGGAAGTGGCAGGCCTGGACTTTCTTACGTTTCTGGATCTCGAAGCAGAAGTGAAGAAAGACGTTGAGTGGCTTCAGGATAGGGCCGTTGAAGAAGGCATTACGTTCACTGGTTGGGTGTATGAGGTGGAGACTGGAAAGGTGCGAAGAGTTGTCTAGGCGTCCTCAATACGATAGGTTTATCATTGCTCTCAACTATTGTTCCCGTATGGGTGATGAATCACTGATGATGATGATGCACGACGATGTACTCTGTATGAGCGGTCGCTTCATCTTGTTCAAAGGAAGCTGCTATCACTAATGGGAGAAGGGGTTATTCGGTGGTTTGTTTATCGGCCCGATGAGGCTTAGCGTGTAGCTATTTGAGCGGCTCCTTTAGAGTCTGCTCCTCAATCAATTTAATAACAACTTCATGAATACTTTATATTATAACTTTAACAGGTTATAAGCCTAGCGCTCTAATTTATTATTAACCTCTTGTCTAAATTATCTACTCCTTGCTACTTAGTTCTTTGCGTGCACTGCAACAAACCTTATTATAGTTCTTTTACTTGCTTACTGCCTTAAAACGCGTTACTAAGCTAGACAAGCCTCCTACGCGTTACAACTGCAACCTAAACGCGTTACTCTTTTACCTTACTTACCTTAAAGTAACAGCTTCCTTACTATATCTACCTTTTTCTTCTTATTTAAGTTTAACTAGTCTACCCTGCCTAAGCTTAATTCTAGAGAGCTAAACTTCTATAAATAGTGTTTAGCTTAGACTATTACGTTTTAGTACGCAGGACTGTTTAAGATTATTACTAGCAAGAAAACTAAGCTAGTAGTTAATAGAGAACTATAAGATGTTTAAGAAGCTAAAGATACAAAGGTAATAGTACTTCTACTCTTATTTGTTTACACTAACTACACACTTAGCATTACTATATGTAATATAGTTACAGTAGTAAATAAGTAGAGGTTAGGTTAAGGTAGGGTACCTTTACGTAAGACTCTATACCTAACCTAACTTTTACCTATTTAATTAACGCTAAAAGTAAGTAAAGGTTAAGTTAGAAGTAATTAATTGTAAGTTAAAGTTAGGTTGCATAAGTTTTGCGCAATTAAATAAAATTTAAAGTATATAACTACTAATTTTATAAAATTAGGTTTCTAAAAATATGCTAAATTTTACAGGGGTAAAACTATGCTAAGGATATTAAAAATAGTATAGTAATTACAAATTTTTATTACAATAAAGAAGGAATTAGGTCTTTATTTCTAATATATATAAAAGTAAAAAATTCTAGATCTTTTACGCAAATGCTTAATAAGAGCTAAACTTCTAATAGTACTTAAGTGTAAGTCTAACATCCTTTGCCTATATAGTAACTCTTTTTACGTAGATTACATTTATATTTATATCTATATTTAGTTAGAATTTTGTTAAAAAAATAGAGTTAAGAAATAAACTCTTAAAAAAACTAACTATATAGGCCTTAGCAGCCTCTTAAGCTACTCTAACAGCTAATTTTTAGAAGCAAAGACTACTACTAGTGCTTTAGACGCATTCTTAAGCTATTTTGCGTAGAAGTTACTAAAAGAGTAGCTTGCAGATAAAGAGCTTAGTAGACCTCTAGTATTAGTAGATCTTTCTAAGCAATATAGCTTTGCGTAGTAAGTAAATAAGCGTAATAAAGAATTGTAATAACCTACTACTTAGCTTAAGGTGCCTTTTTTTTTAAGAGCTACTTTTTAAGTTTTTGTAGCTAGGCTTTTTCTAGCAGATTTTTTAGTAGCCTTGCTAGCTAGGTCTTTAGTAACTACAGTACCTCTAGTAACAGCGTCCTTAACTTTAAATTTGCATTTTTATAGAGCTATAGTTATAGTGTTATAGAGTTATAGATTTAATAGTGTAATAGTTTAGGTTATTTTAGTGCCTAGTAAATAAGCAGTAAGCAGGCTTAGCGTAGGAAATTAGGTCTTAGCGTAAAATTCCTACAAAAGCTAATTTAAAACTACTAGCGCTACTAAAAGACTAAAATATAATAAAAAACTATATTAACTTACAGGCCTACCTAGAATTGCGCTAGCTTTTGTTCTAGCTCTATATTAAAATTAAAAGGTAGATTTCTATAGACTTGTTAGTTATTTATGTAAAATAAGCTAAAAGGTAGTAAGTATAAGTAGTAGGCAGAAAGCACGCTAGTAGCCTACTTGCGTATAGACTAACTTACTGCGTTATTAGTTATAGGCTGCTAAAATAAAATACTAAAGCTATACACCTATAATAGTAACACGCTTTATTATATTACTTTATTATACTTAGCGCTATAGAATTTATTAAGTCTAAAGAAATTAAGGTTGTTAATAAGCCTAAGGGCTTTCTGCTACCTGTTTCTATTAGAGTTCTGCTAAATTTTAAGGAAGAGAAGTAGGCTAAGCTTATAATAGTAACATTCTTAGAACTTTACTATAAATTATACTTATCTGTCTAGGGTTTTACTTCTAGAGATAATAAGATTAGCTATATCCTTAACTCTTATAGTAGTAATACGCTAAAGTAAGGCTAACTAACAAATTTTAAAGTTAACTCTAGTAGGTAGCTTAGCAGCAGCGCTATGCAATCTAGGGAGCTAGCTACTATTACAAAGGCTAAGTCCTTAGACTAATTAGCTAAATACTAGCTTAAAAAGAAGGTTAAGAGAGGCAATAGGTACAAGGCGTTGTCTCTAAAGTAATAAGCTAAGAAACTTAAGCATAAGCTTAAAGCTTAGGTAGCAAAGCGTTTTAATAGCAAGTAATTTAGTAAGTTATTATACCTTTTTATTACGTTATTTTTACTAATATACAAAGCTAAGTAGTTAATAGCCTCTATTGCTTAAGTTAATTAAAAATAGAAGGCTATCTAAATTAAAATTAATATACGCGCCTATAATATTGTTATAAAGAAGTTTTTTGCAGCAACTTTAGACTTAAACCAAAAAAAATTGTTAGCTTAAGCTTATACTTGCGTTTATAGGCCTAGTAGAGCTGTAGAAGAGATACTCTAAAGAGAGTATACTTGTAGGCTACACCTCTTTAAGAGAAATAGCTTTAAGACACTATAGGCTAAGGCTAAATAGCTTAAATTTTGCAATAAGCTAACGCCTAACAAGTTAGCTCTAGTAACTAATTAGAATTAGCAGTAAGTTTATTACGTTATTTTATTACATACTTATTCTAACTAGTCTGCTAGAAGGTATAAGCTAACACCCTCCTCTATATTTAATTAGCCTCTAGAGCTCTATAGTAATATACTATACGTTAAGAGACGTAATAAGACTAAATATAAGAAAGAGGTTAAAGATTCTAGTAAAGAGCTAAAGGTATACTACAAGACGTTGCCTAATAAATATAAAGATAAGAAGGATAAAGATTAGAGCAATAGCACCTAGAAGAAGTTCTTTAATAGTACTTAAAAGGGCTGTTTAGACGCTAAGTAATATGTATAATTAAATCTACTGTATATTATTACCTAATATAGTTAAGACCTAAAAATTTTGCTACTACTGTAAAACCTAATTTCTTAATTTCTAAAAGTTTAGCCTTACTATCTGCCCTCTAACTAAGGGAATAACACCTTTAGTAGAACGCCTACCTCTCTTACTTAAAGTAATACTAAACTATAGTTTTACTATTCTATTGTTGCTGTAATTACTACTCTCTTCTTATAAGACATTACTACTTTGTTATTACACTTTTTTATTATACATATAAACTTAAGTAACTCTCCTTTACTTCTAGACAACCTATACTCTAATCTACCTAAAATACTCTATAAATGTATACTTAATGCTCCTTAAATCTTTAAGTTTAGAATTAAGAGAATAGTTACTGTCTTTAAGTAGCTAATTTAAGACAATACTACTGTATATACTGCATAAGATGCCTAGTAGTAGAACACGTTATAGGCCTAAGACTCTAATAATTCTAATCCTTAATAGAGTAGAGCTAAACGTTCTGCTATTATATAGACTTAATTTAAAGAAGGAGCCTATATTAAAAGCAGTAAACTATACGTATATTGCTTAAACTGTAGGCATATACTTTAACACCTAACTAATAAGTATATAGAGACAAAACACTTTAGCAACTACCTTTAGTCTAATAGTTATAGAGAGGTTATAGAATCTATTTACATAAGGCAGCTACTCCTATTTGTTATACTATTACGTCTACAACTTCTGTAACTGTTTACTACCTAGCAATTTAAACTAGAAATTGTATAAGTACTTTTTAATAAGAACTAGTCTTTTTAAATATTAGAGCGACCCTTATTTTACTACTTTGTAGAGTTTTTCTAGCCTAGCACTACTATACCTAGCTAATACAAGTTTACTCTTATACTCTAAGAACAATACAAGTAGGTAACTAAAAACCTCTTTTTTAATCTTAGTAAGTTAACAAAAATCTTAATTGCTTTTAACGCCTAGTCTACTACTAACTACTTAAGCTTTTTAGCTATTAAAGCCTATTATATTAACACTAGTTAGTAGATAAGGAAAGTTCTATTAGATTTTGTACCCTTGCGTAGGTAGCACACTAAGGTTTCTATAGCATCTAATCTTATGCAGGTACTTAAAAACACAAAAATATTAAAACAATTACTAGCAGTTACCTACAATAACGCTTTAAATAACAGTACTCTTAGTAGAAGCTTAGAAAGCAATCTTGCTAATAAGAGAGTTTTTTAGAACGCAAAGAAAAACACTATACTATACCTTGCCTATATTATTAACCTAGTAGTGTAGGACATAATAGCTTACCTAAGGCTAACAGCTTTGCTTAAGATTAAAGGGGCTTAGCAGCTGCAACGCTATTACGTTTACTAGATTAATAATAGTATATTAGTGCCTAACTTCTTGCAAAAGGTATATTACACCCTTTATTACAATTCTTTATTACGCACTAAGCTTCTTTAGATCTAGGCAATTTTTATTACTATTAATTTGTCTTCCTAACGTTTTAAACAATTTCTAAAGGTACAATCTAATATACTGCTAAAAAATTTACTCTATGTAATTTAAGATATTAAGACTAGGTAGAATTTAACCTATAATATGTATCAGCGCACCTGCTTCCTAGCTACTTATATTAATAAGTAGCTAGAGCAAGAGATTATACTTAATTAGGCCTTATAAGGTAGTAGCAGTAATTTACAAGATAATAACGTAGTTACAGACTTTAAGGACCTTAAAAGGCTTGAGCTAGCACCTACTAAGTAGTTACACCTTAGAGTAATAACACGTATGCTAGTAAACTTTAAAACAGCTACTAACAGAATTAGTAAAAGCAACACACCTTAGGCCCTATATATCTAGTTAATATATAATAGACTTTTTAACTTTTTAGATTAAATAACAACTAAGCTATCTAACAAAGAGGATAAGACTAGCTATTGCAAGGAGTAGCTAGCTGTAGTAAAGGTAGTAGTAGAGAAAGGTAAGAAGAAGTTGTTAAAGTATTATTTACGCATAGATAAAGAACAAGGATATCTTTATAACGTTATAACTATTCTTAATCTATCTTAGAAGCTTACTATATATAAAGTAGAGACTATGTTTATTACATAGGTTTATTACAGCGCACTGCTAATAAAACCTAAAGTAATATATAGAGACTAGACTTTAAACGTATATACTAGTATTAGTTTCTAGACTACATTAATTAATACAAAAACAACTCTATAGTAATAAACAGAGACTATACTCTAGTTTATCCTTTGCAACTACAGCGTCTACCTAAACACTAGTAGTTTAAAAGGCCTCTTTCTTAAATAACATAGTCTAGTAGGTTAAGCGCTAATCTTCCTTATAAAACTAACGCAAGTATTAGACTACTCTATACAGAAGCTTTCTGCTACCTTAGCACTTCTCTAACTAGTAAAGAAGATAAAAAAGAGTTATTAAATATACTTGTCTAGTAGTAGGCTAATACAGACACGTACCTACGCCTAGCCTAGGTAGCTAAAGACGTACTAGCTATACAGCTTGCAGAAGTTAGGGTTAAGCGCTTGTTTAATACTGTAAGAAACGTCCTAAAAGATTAACAGTACAAGCTTAGAGCAGAAATAATCTAAAAGATTATAGTTGTAAAACACGCAATTACTAAGAAGAATATATAACTAAACTATTCTACACTACAATTACTAACTACAGGATCTTAACACAGCACTAAGAGTGTCTAGGATCTACTTAAGCTTCTAAGTCCTATTAATTTTGCTAGTCTAACTAGCTCTAGAATCTAACGTTTTAAGAATTAGACAAGTAATAAGAAGCAGGAGGGTAATAGAGAAAATAATATTAGAGAATCTGCAACGCCTTTATATAGTGCACTACTCTAGACTCCTTAGTATAAGCAGCGCCTACAAAGAAAGAGATTAAGGCCTTCTTGTTTCTTAGACTAGCAAGTGTAATAAAAAATGTAATAAACAGTAGCTCTTAACTATCTAAAACAACCTAGGTAAAAAACAGTAATAAACATCTATAATAAGCAGGTTATAAAGCTAATTAAATAGCTGCAAGATTAGACTATTCCTGCGATAACCTTATTTTAGGATACACGCTAAAATAAACTTATTTCTTTTACTCTACTTTACTTCTAAGTAATATACTTGTTACAGGCATTAGATTAAAGGCGCTGCACAAGTATAACTCTATAGTAGGTACCCTAACTAAACTAACAACCTAACCTTAATACCCTAAGCTATATACCCTAACCTAAACCCTACACTAGCTCCTGCGTAACCTAAACCTTACTCTACCTCTCTTATGCTTAACCCCAACCTAACCTCTACCTATAAGCAGGTACTCTAAACCTATTTACTAGCGTAAATATAGTAGCTTAGGCGTAAAAATACCTTACTAACTACTATAACTAAGATACTAGCAATATAGCTATTTACCTCTTTTGCAAAATTACTAGTCTTTAATATAATAATAGTAACAATCTATAAGTATACCTTAATAAATTTTATTAACTATAGGTTTAAATGCAGAAACGCTGTGCAACGTTAACATACTCTATAGCAAAAGCTATAAAGGTAGTGTTTAAGTTAGATAACGTAAAAGGCTTATTCTTTCTAGTCTTACTACCTAATACTATAGACTACATAATTAATAATCTAAGCACTAAGGAGATTACATCCTTTACAAATATTAAGCCTAAAATACTTAACCTAGGCTTAAAGTATAGCCTTAATATTATAGACACTTTCTCTCTAACTGCACGCGCGTTTGCTTAGTTATCTACAAAGAAGTTGTTAAACTCCTCCTTATTAAACACGTTGCGCACTAGCGCCTCGTTAGGAAAACACAACGTTAGCGACATCTGCGACATTGGTGACATTGTTAGAACAGTTGACCAGACAGTTTTCGACCGTAGTCTACAGTGCCTAGCTACCCCTATTTGTTCTGGCCGCCTAATTAGACAAAAACGCCCAAATTGATCCACCTGATCTACTGGACCCACCTGCCCTACCCGCGCGATTACGTAATTATTCTAAAAGCCTAAAATATAGAGCTTAATTCCCTCTTTAAAACGCACTATTTAGAATTTTTATAGCTGCTCTAGTTGCTGAGATGCACAGCAGTGAAGTTTGTAACTTTTTAATGTTCTTTGCCAAGGCTTATTTTCGCTAAAGCTCTAGCACTTTAACTAGATAATATATTATATTTTTTTTAAAAGAAATAGTAACTAAAGTGTAGATTTTACTCTAGGACTATTTTATATTAATATATTGTAGTGTAGGCGTTAAGATCTACTGTGTTGAACGTACTTTAAAGTTTTTTTAAAAAAGTTTATAACTTTAACGCGCTATATCTTAATAACTAGAGTAGCTAAAAAAATCTAAATAGTGTATTTTAAAGAGGGAATTCTGCTCTATATTTTGTATTTTTAGGTTACTTACATAATTATAAAAATACAGCAATACAGTTACGTGAGTAAAATTAGTAACATTAGCAACACTAGCAACTCTATTAGATCTGGCGACTCTGTTAGGTTGCTGTCAGGTTGCTGTTAGGTTGCTAGCGACTAGAAGTGAGTGGGGCAACTTTAGCGAATTGTCTAGTAGACAGTATTGCTGTTAGGCCGCCGCAGGTTGCAGCAATTAGGCCGATTAGATTAATCTTAAATTTTCCTAACGCTAGTTCTGTATATCTAAAAATAAGCAAGAATACACGTAGTGCAGAAAATATAACTTTACGTTTATAGGTTATCTTTATACTAATTGCTAACAGCTTAAGGCACACAAAGAGGCAGGTAAGTTAGTCTTAAAGTCTAGTAGTTCTTTAGGCAAGAGAGCTAAGTCTAACACTGCTAATTAAGCTATCCTAATTAATAACAGCTTCTCTAATAAAGAAGACTTCTTAGAAGCTCTAGCTTTTAGTGTTTAAGTAAATAAACATAGCAAGCAGCCTTAGAATATAAGTAACTTACTACTTTCTTCTACTTTAGCGTAAACTTTAACTAGCGCATTCTTTACGTAGCTATTTAACTTAGGTGCTTTACGCTATATATCTAGTTGTATTAATAACTTCTTTTCTATTTTACTAATAAGTAGGACTATTATAATAGCTAGACAAGGTAAGCTTTTAATTAATAGTTATAGCTTAGTTTGCTTAACTTGCTTGTTGCCTAACAGTTCTACTTGCAAACTTAATTTAACTAACGTCCTTTATAGTAAGAAACTCTACTATACACGCCTCTTTAGCTAGCTATATGTTAGAAACTAAGGATGCAAACTTTAAGCTAAAGAGAATAATTTCTAGCTTGTCTACTCTAATAGCTAGCATATAATATAGGCTAAATACTATAACAGCGTTATAGAGATATAAGTAGCAAATCCCTTAGCTTTAGCAGGCCTCTACTAAGCTTTATTTGCTTTATTTAAGGAGTTTTACTATACTATTAGCTACTTCTACGTCCTGCGTCCTAACTGCATATATCGCGACGCTAAGTGTGTACCTAAAGCCCTAGATAGCTTTAAATGCCTCTAATACATGTCCTCTAAGTCTACCTACGCAAAGCCTAAGTCTAGGACTATTCTAAGCTTAGTATAACTATTATAGGTTATATATTTAGACCTCTTTAGCAAGTTTTCTAAAGCATCTGTTAAAGGATCCTAGTACTTTATTAGCTTTATTAATAAGTCTACCTAATTTACTTAAGTTAGATTCCTTAAGAAGAAGAGTAACGCAGCTTAAGCTATTAAGGACTTCTTTACTTTCCTTAAGAAGTAGTATAATACTAATATTTAGACCTTTAAGATAGACCTAGGTAGTAAATACTTTAACTTATTACTTTAAGAGTACTTTAAATATAAAGGAATTGTGCACAATATATCTCTGCCTTACTATTATAAGAGTAATAGCCTTTCTAAACGTTTTAACTAAACAGTAATTACAAGCAGCTGTGCTATAATTAATAATAATAAGCTACTATTTCTATAGGCTAAAGCTATAGCTACTGCTACTTATCTTAAGAATATTGCGCTATACTTATTCTTACCTAGCGCTATTACTCTATTTTAGGCCTTGTTTAAAAGGAAACCTTAGGTTTATTACTTGCATCTATAGAGTACCTAGGTATATATCTGTAAGAATGCTATAGCGTAGAGCTGTTAGTGTTACGATCCTAGATCTACACAGCCAATTATTTAGTACAAACCTAACATAACCTAGCACAGGCTAGTAACAAAGGACACATGGAATAGATTACGTAACGTAGCTTACAAGTAGATCTATAAGCTTACGCCTTAGCGCGTAAGAAGGATCTAACGCACGTAAGTGCGCTTACGCAGCTTACAGTAAGCTTTGTAAGTACTACAACTTGGCATAACAAGCTTACGCTGCAACAAGTAAGCTTAAGGATCTCTTATAGTATATAGGAACTACAATAAACTCTTATAGATTATTGTGTTTAACTTATGTTTTAACAACTTAAGTTAGTTACATTAAGCTATATAACCTTTGTTACTCTTTTTAGAAAGCCCTAGTCTTTACTATCTTAGTAACAATACCCTCTATATCTAAAGCAACTCTGCACCTATCTGCAAAAACCAACCTTAGCTGTACCTCTAGTCTACACTAGCATTCTTATTATTTGCTACTAGACTAATAGTCTTAACACTTTAAACACCCTTACAATAAGCAGTAATATTGCAATAGATACACCTAAGCATTCCTAAGTAGGATGACCTAGACTTAAGGTTAACAAACCTAATCTCTACTATAGAGACTACAACAAACTTAAGACCTAGATCCTCTAGTTTAACAGGCACTTCTATGTAGAAGATAAGATTAAGAACGCAGACAAAGTTATCCTTGCTACAACCTACATAAGAGGCGACGCTAAGAAATAGGTACTTCTAATTATCTAGAAGTATATAGACAACAACATTACAGACAAAGATAACACTAACCTTGTAGAAGACTAGTAAGCGTTTAAAACACGCTTGCAACAGATCTTCTTACCTCTTAAGAAATCTGTAATTGCAGAACAGAAAATTTAAAGTCTAAAGCAAACCTAATTAACTGCTAACTATACTAACGTCTTTTAACAATACGCTAAACAAATCTAGTAGGACAATACTACTTTAACACGCATGTACAAACAAGGCCTTAAGGCTACTGTACAAGCTAAACTTATGCGTAGCAGAACACACATTACTACTCTTAAAGAACTTTAGAATAAAGCTATTTGCCTAGACAACAAACTCTACAAATTAGCACTTGAAGATAGGTTATACTCTACACGTCTGCTGCTAGGACACAAAGGAATTTGCCTAAACAAAAAACATTAGGGATAAATACAACTAAATAAAGGACAACAGCGCTACTACTCTAGACAAGGAACTTATTAACTACGCCTACTAGGAGCATACTTAGGGTACAGACCTAAAGCTATGCACTTAGACAACCTTAACAAAGGCCTAGAACAGAAAAGTTACCTAAAGAAACAACTACTAAGAGATAGGCCTAACAAAAACAAGATTACCTGTTATAATTGTAACAAGGTTAGACATTATGCGCAAGACTATTGCTCTAAGAACAAAGTTACACGCTAGCTTAACGTGTTAACTAACACTTTAGAGAAAGATGTTAAAGAATAGATTGTAATTAAGAATTAACCTATTGTCTAAACAACTAATAGACTACTAATAATAGGATAGACAGAAGACACCTCTACTATATTAACTAATAACTAGGTCTTAACTAACGCTGCGTTATCTTACAATTAGAAACAGGACTATAACATTAAACAATTTTAACAGACAGGACTACTTCTACTGCAAACACAACAAAACATTTACAACTAGTACAACTAAACTAACAAAGTTAACTAAGAACATATAGAACAATATTACTAATCCTTATAAGCCTATTATACTCTCTAGATAAATAAGTACTCTCTAAATATAGATAGAGTTACAGAGAGGAAACAATTACTACACCTAGAAAACAGAGTCTATAGGACATAGGATTAACAACAGACTACAAAGGTCTACAATACCTAGGAAGACTAAGAACTTATACTAGACAAGCTAGATATACACTTATTACTAGCTAGCCCTAAACTAGTACGCTAGAATGCGACAGTTAGAGGACTGTGTCTAGAGACAGACGCAGTTAGACTACATAAGACGTGCTATAACTTACACACAAAGCAGACATACTATACTAATAATAGATAAGTATTAGTACTAAGCCCTATACTTACAGAATACTAGGATAGGAAGGCAAATAAATCGCATCAAATCCTACTTACAGACAAATACCTACAGGATTCTTATAATCTAAAACACAGACTTCTATTATAGATAGTATATAACAGTAACTACTGCCTAACACACTATAGTAGCAAAGTTAACTAATACTTTTTTTAGCAGAAGAGACCTTGCAAGTACTAATAGTATAATTACCCTAAGGATACTTGCGCAAATTATCTATACAACAAACAAATTATAGAAAGTTTTCCTAACGTATTAGAGGAAGAAAGTATATCTAACAGAATACTTATTAACAGCAACTGCATAAACTATACATAGCAGTTCTGCCTATAACTAGAATGTAAGAAGCATTACAACAATAAAGAAGCCAATAGATATAAGAAGAATAAGTCTTTTTTAGAGTTAACCTTAGACTCTAGAGAGAGACCTAGAGCTGCAACGCAATTAACTTAGCTAAGCTTATAAAACTTATAGTAAGAGTTAACAGAAAAAGGATAAAGGCGCTTCTAGATTTAGGATTACAAGTAAACTACATTTTAGGCAATGCCTTGTTAAGAGCTAGGCTCTAACCTTGCTAGAAATAACAATTATATAAACTTTATATTGTGAATAGAAAGTAGATGCCTAACAAGTTACTTATTAGATATAAGACTACTATAGAACTTAACATCTAAGGGACTAAACAGGAAATATGCCTAGACGTCTTTAGATTAGCTACTTACAACATTATATTAGGACTTCTATAGTTTAGAAAGAATAGCCTACAGATAGACTAAGGAAAGAGATCTATTTCTCTAGGGAATTACAACAACATAACAGATTCTAAGCCTGCGCATTAGCAGCGTTTAATAGTAGATAAGAAGATAATTAATAATATTGCTTTAACTAAGACGCAGTTAAAGACATAGCTAGTTAACTTAGATAATTAAGGAAGAAATACTAATACGTTACAAGTTTTAGAGAAACGTATAACTTTTAACATACCTAAGGAATACAGAAAGTTTAAGAAACTATTTTTAGAAGAAACAGGTCTAGAAGCACTGCCTAAGTATTAGGAGTAGGACTACAAGATTGTCCTAGAAGAAGGGAAAAGGCTAACCTTTAGACTAATCTACAGATTATTAGAAAAAGAGCTAGAAGCGCTCTAAGAATACATCTAAGTAAACCTAAAGAAAGGTTTTATCTAAGTATTAGAATTACTAGCTAGATACCTAATTATGTTTGTACTAAAGAAGAACAGCAAACTACAACTATGTATTAACTTTTAGAAACTTAATAACATTACAGTTAAGAATTAATACCTACTACTTAATATTTTAGAACTACAAGATTAACTAGCCTATGCAAAGATCTTTACAGCATTAGATCTAAGAGGCGCGTACAACCTTATACGCATAAAGAAAGGCAAAGAATAAAAGACAGCGTTTAGAACACGCTATAGCTACTATAAGTACTTAGTAATACTATTTAGTCTTACTAACGCTCTAGCAACGTGTTAAGCACTTATTAACAATATACTTAGAGAACACCTTAACATATTTGTTATAGCATACCTTAACAATATTCTTATCTATTTAGAAAATAAGAAGGAACATACAGAATATGTTTATACAATCCTAACACTACTAGAAAAGTTCTTTCTAGCAGTAGACCTTAACAAGTGTAAATGGTACTAAGAAGAAGTAGAATTCTTAGGGTGCATAGTTAGAAAGAATAGAGTACAAATAAGCGAGGACAAGATTAAAGTTATTAGAGATTAGCTAACGCCTACTACAGTAAAGGACATCTAATTCTTCTTAGGCTTTGTTAACTTTAATTAACAGTTTATTTAGAACTTCTTACTAATTGCTACGCTACTTACTAAACTTACACAAAAAGACACACCTTAGAGATAGATAGAAGAACAAAGTCAGGCATTTAAGACGCTTAAAGACGCTTATATAGCACTACTTGTCCTTATTGCATTTAGAAGCAGAGAGCCGCTTAGATTCAAAACTAACGCATTAGATTTAGTAATTAGAATGTGTGCAAAACAAGAACAAGATAGAAAATAGCACCTAATAGCCTACTACTTACAAAAGTTTACACTACTAGAAGAAAATTACAACGTACACAACAAAGAACTACTCGCAATTGTAGTAGCACTTAAATATTAGAGAATCTACGCAGAGAGTTACTTAGATCTTATAATATACTTAGACTACAAAAACCTAACAACCTTTACTACTACTAAAGTACTTAATTAAAGACAAGTATAATAGTTAGAAATGTTAGGACAATATAAGTTTAAAATTGTCTATACACCTAGAAAAGATAATAGCAGAGCAGACGCTCTTAGCCAAAGACTAGATATTACTAGAACTAAAACTATTAACAGCTTAAGCATCCTTAAAAGACAAAACAACAGATCTCTTAAACTAGCAAGATACATTAACAACCTAACAATAAAGATTAGAATTAATGTCCTAGAAGAACTACAGGAATTAATTATAAGACAACACTACAATAATACTGTACACAGTTATCCTAGAGTAAGCTAAACTATAGAACTAATTTAACAGAATTACTAGTTTAGAAATATAAAGGACAAAATAAGCGCTTATATTAAGAAATGTGCAGACTATTAACGCAACAAACACAGTACACACACACCTTACAGAGAAATGCAGCCAATAGAGCTTCTAACTAAGCCTTAGACTAACATATTAATAGACTTTGTAACAGGACTACTACTATCAAAAGACCCTGCTACAGGATTAGCCTATAACGCTATTATAGTTATAGTAGATCACTTTACTAAATACGCTATAATGCTACCCTTTTAACAAGACTATACAGCTATTCAGCTAGCGCACGTACTTAAGGATAGACTTATCAGATACTATAGCATACTAAGGTTAATTATTAGTAATTAAGACAAACTCTTTACGTTAAATTATTAGACTACCTTAATAGCAGAAATTAGAACGCAACAAAAGCTATTAACAGCTTATTATCCTTAAACAGATAGCTAGACAGAAAGAACAAACAGAACTATAAAAACGTATCTCAAGATATACAGCAACCTACAACAGACAAATTAGGTTTTACTATTACTAATGGTACAGTTAGCCTACAATAACAAATTATCTAAAGCTATAGGTAAGACGCTATACTTTACAAACTACAGACAACATCCAAATCTCTTTACAAGAACACTACCTAGCCTAAGAGCTAAAGCTGCTATACAGACAGCAGAAGAAATAAAGAAGACCTATATTAAAATAGAAGAACAAATACAACACGCTTAGACACAAAGCATCTTATATGTTAACAGAAAACAAAAAACAGCACCTTAGCTAAAAGAGGGGGATAAGGTGTATCTCTACACTAAAAATCTACGCACAAAACAACTAAGCAAAGGACTTAACTACGTTAAAGTTAGACTGTTTTTAATTTCAAAGAAGAACAGACTAGTTACATATACACTCAAGCTCCTGCTAGATACAAAGATCTACCCTAGATTCTACGTAAGCCTACTAGAACTAGCTAACCCAGAAACACTATTATAGCGAACCTTTCGCTACAAACTTAAAGAAGAAACTAAATTTAAAGTTAAAAGAATAATAACACACTAAGGCAATAACTATCAAAAGGAATACCTAGTTAAATGGTTAGGATACAACAACTTAGAAAATACATAGAAACTAGCTACAAACCTTACAAATTGCTAACAACTGCTAAACTAGTACTAAAACTCGCAGAGGTGTTAAGTAAGTTAAGAGTAGCCTACATAGCCAAAGAGTAACCTATTAGCGCGTCTGCAGCTAGACAGTCTAACGCCTCTGCCCAGACATTCTTGCCTAATTCCTCTAACTTATGTGCAAGGCACTTAGCCTTCTAATACGCTCTATCTTTTGCCTGCGCAAGTATCTTCTTATTGCGCAGCAGTTGCGCAATTACTTTAGCAAGCAATTTTTTATCTGCTTCTACCTTTGCTTTATACTCCTTACAAGTATAATCTAACAATTCCTAGGACAAGTTTACGCATAGACGCCTAATACGCACACACTTAGAACACTTCAGACAACGCAAACTCTTTAATGCTATAACAAAGCACTCTTAGTTATTAACAAAACAATAGTTGCAGGATATATTAGCAAGGGTTTTGTGTTATTAAATTTCTAGAGCAAGACGTAGTTGTTTCTTTCAAGAATCAGAAGACATAACAACGCGCAAACCTTAAGACAAGATGCAGGGCACGCTTATAAAGACACAACTACAATTTAAGACAAATCTAGTAAGAAAGGAGGATAGTGTTACAATTCTAGATCTGCACAGCCAATTATTTAGTACAAACCTAACATAACCTAGCGCGGGCTAGTAACAAAGGACACATAGAATAGATTACGTAACGTAGCTTACAAGTAGATCTGTAAGCTTACGCCTTAGCGCGTAAGAAGGATTTAACGCACGTAAGTGCGCTTACGCAGCTTACAGTAAGCTTTGTAAGTACTACAACTTAGCATAACAAGCTTACGCTGCAACAAGTAAGCTTAAGGATCTCTTATAGTATATAGAAACCACAATAAACCCTTATAGATTATTGTGTTTAACTTATGTTTTGACAACTTAAGTTAGTTACATTAAGCTATACAACCTTTGTTACTCTTTTTAGAAAGCCCTAGTCTTTACTGTCTTAGTAACAATACCCTCTATATCTAAAGCAACTCTACACCTATCCGCAAAAACCAACCTTAGCTGTACCTCTAGTCTACACCAGCATTCTTATTGTTTGCTACTAGACTAACAGTCTTAACAGTTAGTTGCGCAGTAGTGCGCCTGCGCTACAATAACACTACTCTAGCGTTCTTACGCGTAGAACGCGTATAGCTGCCCTAGCGTCTTAACAGCGCTACGCTAGCGTAGACCTAGTGTATTCTAGTTATAAGGATATGCATCTAGTTATATCTATAAAAGAGTAGTTCTGCACTAAAGTTGTAGAACAAGAATTAACTTACTTTTACCTATACTACTATTGTTATCTTGTAACTTTACTGCTATACAAACCTCTTATAGTTTTAATTTCTCTACTTTGCAAAAGAATAGCAGCCTAGTTACCTAATAATAATAGATTAGGATCTGCTTCTAAGCCTACTAGCTAACCTATTAAGAGAAAACACCTCTAATAAGAAATTAATGCTTAGCCTAGGTAAACGCTTAGCGCAGCTAAAGCGCTAGCGCTAAAAGCTTAAGAAGTAAGCTAAGATTTAGACTCTAGAGGAGAAAGTACGCTAATAGGAGCAATTACTAGCAGGTAAACAGCCTCTCTTTCCTTCTAAACAGCCCTTAGGCGCTCTAGACAAACTAGATCTACTAACTTCTCTAGTTAGACACAACACGTTTCTACTAGCGCAACGCTCTTAACTTAACCTATTAGTGCTACTAGGGCATAGGCTAAAGATTAAGAAAATCCTTGTCTTTAAAGGTAAGAGAATTAGAGAGTATTAGGACTTTAAGGCTAGGCTATCTATTACCTTTTAATTAGATCTCTTAGCCTTTTAGCTTAAGAACTAAAAGATTACTTTTACCCTCTAGTACCTACAAACTACATTTTAATAGATATAGATATAAAGAGAATAAGAAGATAATAGTAAAACGCTAGCGTAGCGCAATATAATGTCTTTTCTACTTAATTAGATTAAAAGCCCTATAAATAGAGAGCTTTAAGTTACTATATAGTGTTAAAAGGTAGCCTAAAAAGATAGCTAAACAGTAAACAAATTTGCAGCCTATCTATCTACTTTAAAAAATTAGGTAGATCCTCTATATAAGCAGAAACACCTAGTAATACACTTATATAGTAAACTCTGCCTAGAGATTAGAGTAGCTTTCTCTAACTACACTAAGTTTCTTACTACCTATAAAGAACTTGTTAAACGCGCTATAACATTAAAAGACAACTTATACTATAGTAGTAGTATACTATTGCTACACTATTGTACATATAGAACGCGTAGTACAGGAAAAACTTTGCAGCCTAAACTAAACGCAATAGCTCTATAACGTTGTGTTACTAGCACTACAAACCTAAGCCTAAAGCTAACTAACGCCTGCTACTATTACAGCAAGATAGGCTATTAGGCTAGAAAGTGTAGATTAAGGCTTAATAGCTTCTCTTCTGTTACTAGCTTAAACTTAATACAAATAAAAAACAAGAAGGCCTAAAAAGACTTTCTTCTTTAATAGCCTAAGTTCTAGTATAATAAGAGAATTGTATTAAAGTACTTAGAACGCTACGCAATAACAGTGCTGCATAGCCTATATAAATACTAATTAACTACAGTGCAGAACTTAGTATAATTAACAAGAAAGTTGCCTTACTTAAAAACCTTCCTTAGATTAATAGCGCAGCGCTGCTAACTATCTGCTTACCTAACTTAAGCATAGTGCCTAGCTTCTATACTTATTAAGCTTATCTAACAATAAAGGACAACTAGGGCGTAACTAAGTCCTTTACTACTATTCTATATAGAATTACTAATATAGCACAACCTGTTATTTTAGGTTTACTAAGCCTAAAAGAAGGGCGCATTATTATTAACTACAAATTAAAGTAGTAGCGCTACAAGCTTAACACTAAGACAATAAGAGTTAAAGACGCTAAAACCTTTGCAGAATCTCTTTATAACAAGCTAAGTGTGTACGCAGTTCTAGTAGGTAGCCTACAGTCTTTCTCTCTAGAATACCTATTATAGCCTGTTAAACTTAAGAACTTTAAAGATATTACAAATAGTAACGCTGCTAACGCGCTACTGCAGCACTATAAAGGCAACTACATTATTAAGTTAGAAGAAGAAACTACAGCTCTATATAGGCTGCTCTACAACTTCTTACTAAAGAAGCTAAGTATACTGCGCAACTACTTAGTAACAGCGTAGAGCCTAGGCTAGATCTAAGAAAGTATAAGCCTAGTAGGAGCACCTATCTTGTTTATGCCTAAAAAGAATAGAACGTTACGCCTTTATGTAGACTATTAAGGCCTTAACTAAGTTACTAAGAAAAATAGATTAGCTCTTCCCTTAATTAGAGAAACTCTTAATTAGCTCTATAGATTAGTAAAGTTTACTAAGCTTAATCTTAAGAACGCGTATTACTAGATTAGAATCTAGTAAGGTAATAAGTAGAAGACAGCGTTTTGTACGTAATACAGCTACTTTAAGTATATAGTTATACCCTTTAGGCTAACTAATGCGCCTACTACGTTCTAGAGGTATATTAATAGAGCCTTAGCTCTGTATTTAGATATCTTTTGCGTTGTCTATCTTAATAATATCCTAATCTTTTCTTAAAAAAGAAAGGATTATTAGGAACAGGTAAAAAAAGTACTTGCTAAGCTAAGAGAATATAGTCTTTTTGTTAACTTAAAAAAGTGTACCTTTGCTACTAACTAAGTTAAGTTCCTAAGGTTTATTATGTGCCTTAATAGCGTTATAATAGATCTAGAACAGGTTTGCGCAGTTATTAATTAGCCTACGCTAACGTCCTTTAAGAATGTTTAAGTCTTTCTAGGCTTTGCAAACTTCTATTAACGCTTTATATAAAGTTTCTCTATTATTATTAGCTCTATTACTAATCTTCTAAAGGAATTAGTCTAAGGGAAGAAGTCTAGTCCTTTTAACTAGCCTAATGCAGCAGAGAAGGCAAAGCGCTAGCTCTGCAACAGGTTTACAACTACGCTAGTTCTGCAGCACTACAACTACACGCTCCTATCTAAGCTAGAAACTAATACTTCTATCTAGAGGGTAGTAGGCATCTTCTTCTAACTTTATATAGATAGAAACTAGCACCCTGTAGCCTTCTAGTTAAGAAAACTCTTACCTATAAAAAGAAACTACTATATATATAACCTAGAGCTTCTTACTATTATTATAGTAGTACAGCACTAGCGTTACTACGTTAAGGGGCTAGCAGTTTAGTTAGAAATATAGATAGACTATAACAACCTACGCAGCTTTATAGGTACGTTAACTCTGTCTAGAAGATAGGCTAGCTAGGTAATAAAGCTAGCTGCTTATAACTTTAAGATTAAGTATTAGTCTAGAAAGACAAATCCTGTAGATAGGCCTTTGAGGCAACCTATAGATAATAGCAATACGCTAGATGTTTAACTATTAGATATATTACTAGTACTGCAAAAGAAGTTGCAGCTAGTAGAAACTTAAGCTAAGCTACCTAGTAAGAAGCTAGCGTTAGTAGAAAGCTAGATAACAGCTTAATAGTAAGTAGGTACTCTATATCTTAATAAAGATGTTTCTAAGAGCCTAGCGCACAGCGTTAAGGTAACAGCTATAAGCTACAGCTCTAATTAGGAGAACTCTAAGAGCAGACTAGTAATAACCTATAGAGTTACGTAGTTACAAAGCCTAACGCACAGCGTTAAGGCAACAGCTAGGAGCTATAGCCTTAATTAGGAGATTCCTAAGAGTAGACTAGTAATAGCCTAAAGAGTTACGTAGTTACAAGTAAGAGCTGCAGCCTTAAGAAGGTTAGCTTATAAGAAACTTTCTAAGTCCTTCTTTAAAATCTGTGTATAAGTATAACAGAATAACTTAGAAGTAGTTACAATACGCAGGGACGTTAAATTCCTAGCGTCTACCTGTTAAGGTAATAGTAAACGCCTAAAGCACTAAAAGCTTAACGCTTTAGGCAGCCTTTAGTTTAAGGACCAATTATATATTCTACTAGAGCTAGCCTTTAGAGCTAAGCTTCTTAAGCTGTATTATAACAATCTACTTGCTAGCTATTTTAGGTAGGCTAAAACGCTTAAGCTTGTAGCCTAATACTACTATTAGCCTAGGCTTAAGAAAGAGCTTAAAGAGTACATTAACTCTTGCTTAGTGTGCTAAGGCATAAAGTTGCTTAAGCAGCGCCCTACTAGCGTGTTAAACGCGCTCCTCTAACCTTAGAGACTATAGCAAGAAATTACAATAGATTTTGTTATAGGCCTACTACCTACTAAGCGCTATAGTGTTATATACAACGTAATACTTGTTATAGTTAATAGGTACACAAAAATAGCTAAGTATATCCCTATACAAAAAATAGTTACTGCCTTATAATTAGTAGATCTATTCTTAGAATACGTTATATAATTCTTTAGCTTACCTAAAGGTATTGTATTAGATTAAGAAAGTGTCTTTACTTTTTAGTTCTAGGCAGACTTCTGCTTTATAGTAAAGGCAAAACGCTAGCTTAGTACTACCTTCTACCTACAAATAGATAGGCAAATAGAATAGCAAAATTAAACTCTTAAGCAATACCTAAAAGCTTTTATAAGCAATTATTAAGAAAATTAGGTACACCTTTTATTACTAGCAGAATTTGTATATAATAATGCTAAGCAGGCTATATTAGGAATATTTCTATTCTTTGCCTACTATAGGTTTTACCTGCGCCTTAACTATAAGCTAATAGCGCCTACTAAAGTCTCTAGTGTTAAGAAAAAGTTGTAAACACTTATGCAAACTTAAGACGCTCTAGCCAATTACTAGTATAAAACTTTACAATATTAAGAGTAATATTATAATAAAAAACATAAGCTCTAAGGGTTTAAACCTAGAGATATAATACTCTTATTAACAAAGTATCTACGCTTGCACAGCGCTAGCAGAAAGCTGTTACTACGCTAGATAAGCCTCTTTCTAGTAGAAGAGTAAATTAGCTTACAAGCTTTTAAGATCTTACTCCTGTTACATATAAAAATCTACCTAGTATTCTACACCTCCTTACTCTAGCTATTTATAGCTAGAAAGAGAGAAGAGTTAACCTTACCTAGGCCTGTTAACCTAGACAATAGTAAGGAGCTATAATAACGCTATAAGGTTAAAGCTGTGTTAGTAAAGAGGCGTAATAAGTGTTTAGTAAATTACCTAGTAAAATAGAAGAGCTAGCCCTTAGAATATAACAAATAGGTTAATTAAAAAGATATAGACAAATTACTTATAAAGAAGTATAACTAGAGAGGAGATTAATTATTACAAATTAATATACAGAAAAAACAAAAGAAAAACAAAGGAAAAAAAAAGAAAAAGAAAAAAAAAACTAGGCGCCTTAACAGTGTAACGCTAGCGCCTAAGCAGCGCAGCTAGGCATAAACGCTAGCTTACTCTAAGAAGTCCTTATTATCTATGTCCTTAGGGATAAAGAACTTGTCTCTATTACTCTTCTTATCCTTCTCTACACTCTCTTACTTCTCTAGAGTAACCTTACCTAGGTTGCCTAGCGGCTTGCAAGTTGCTAGCGTTGTAGCAGCGCGCTGCAGGCGCTTTAGCTTACTCTTAGTAGTAGAGCGCTTAAAGACAGGCTGCCTAGAAGGCTAGGACTTAGCTAGGCGTTTTCTAGAAGCCTTAGCCTTAGCCTTACTCTTGCTCTTACTCTTCTCTTTAGTAGAGAGAGGCTAGAGAGTAGAGCTCTAAAGAAGAGGGGTTTTATCTCTCTTCTTCTCCTGCTCCTTACGCCCCTTAGAATTAGAGCTCTTGTTAGTATTAGCTTTCTCTAAATTAAGGTTAGAGTTAGACTACGCGTTAGCCTTGCTAAGTAGTAGTAGATTAGCTTAGATAACGTTAGAATAACAGCGCAGCAACTATAAGAAGAGAGAAAAAATAACTTACCTAGGCCTATAAGAGATTAAGAATACCTTCTACTATAGTAGAGAGGTAGTTAGTTGCCTTAACCTGTAGGATCTAGATCTTATTACTCTTAGGCTAATAGCAACTCTTAAACTTTACCTTCTTATAGAGAAAAAGCTCTACTAAGGTAGTCTACTAGCGCAACGCTGTCTTCTACGCGTTAATATCTAAGTCTACTCTAGCCTTATTAGTAGTAAAGCGCTGCTACTGCTAGTATAGAGTATTCTAGCTCTTAACAAAACTTAGTAGTACTAAAGTATAGAACTTCTTCTTGTAGGCGCACCTATTGCACTGCAGGCTGCTAGAGACGTAGTTACACGCTATACTATTAATCTTTAGACTCTTAGCATAACGCAGGCAAACTAGCTTAGCTAGCTTAATATTAGGAACGCTACTATAGTAGGTAACAAGCGTAGCCTAAACGCTAGGTTAGTAACGTTGTAACACTAGCGTTACACTACTTATAGAGACAGTAGGAGTAGTAGGTAGCATAGGCGTAGTGCTTATAGTAATTAATATAGAGGTAATAGAGTTGTAACAGCGTAAAGCTAGAAGATAGTATAGTAGTAATAGTAATGTAATTGTTACTAAAAAAGTAGAAAGGATTAGGTACATAAAGTTCTGCTATAATTCTGCTATTACTATAGCTACTAGCTGCCTCTTAGATTTACTTAGAGTTTTAGCCTTAGCATAATAACAGCTCTTATAACAACAACGTTAAGTACGCGCTAACAAGACCTAATGTTATATAAATTACTAGAACAGCAATTCTAGAAGAGAGAAAATAATTGTAAAGATACTATAGTATAGAGCTGTTAGTTGCGCAGTAGTGCGCCTGCGCTATAATAACGCTACTCTAGCGTCCTTACTACGCTAGTAAATAGGTTTAGGGTACCTGCTTATAGGTAGAGGTTAGGTTAGAGTTCAGCACAAGGGAGGTAGAGTAGGGTTTAGGTTACATAGAGGCTAGTGTAGGGTTTAGGTTAAGGTATACAGCTTAGAGTGTTAAGGTTAGGTTATTAGTTTAGTTAGTGTAACAAGCATATACAAATACATGTTACATCTAATACCTTATAAAGGCTTAGTAACAGATTATATAGAAAGCTAGCAGATTAGGACTAAAAGCGCTTTAACAGCGCTTTAACTTAGCTACTACGCCTACTATAAATATAAGCCTATAGTATAGATAGAGAACAAGTTTCTCTTGTCCTTTTGTACAAGACCTATAGGTGTATAGCTAATCTAGAATCTCTAATACAATACGCACTCCTATATGCCTCTAATACGTATCTAATTTAATCTTAATAGCTGTACTTACCTGCGTTGTTACATTACAAGAGAAACTTTATCCTGCTAGTAATAGCATTTAGATAATATTACTATTTACTTTTGAAAAGATTGCGTTAAAACGTCTAGAACCCTATCTGAATTAGATCTGTTTGCAACCTCAAATCTATTAAACACAGTTAGGATCCCTTAGATCTTTTAGCGACTAAAGCCTTTAGGTTTAAATCTTTCTATTAACACGATAGTTAGGATTACTTTGGAAAAGTCGCGTTAGCGCTATAATAGAAACTTAGAGACTATTAATAACCTAGGAGTATCAGAGGCAACGCTAATAACTCCCCCTAAAGAACTAACTCTAGAAGCCTTCCTCTAAGACAACTCTGTATCAACTATAACAACCTAGCAATAGAGTGCTAAAGCAAAAAGGATAGACACTAAAGAACCCCTTTAGCCTAGAGCTAGACCTGTACCTTTACCTACCTCTGCCTAAATAGAAGTTAATTAATTACAATAAGATTTGAAACAGGCGTTAGCAGAAATTAATTCTCTTAAGAAAGGACTAACTCTGTTAGTAGGACTAGACAAGCTCCTACCTACTACTAAATTACCTTAGAACAATTCTGCACTCTGCTGTTTATTTAACAGCTCTACATCTAAGTACTTATATTGCTATAAGAGCTCTTACTAACTTTAACAATCTAAGAAAACGCCTAATATAGACAATCTTAGCAATAGAAAGAAACCTACCTTCTGCTAATAGCAGGCCTCTATTTAGGATTAACTTAAAATTAACTTAGATTACTATTGGACTAAAAGACAACGCATAGCCTTAGTATAGAGCTATACTATAAGATTAGCTAAGGGCTATCTTAAGCTATAATATTTATTAGATACTAATTAAGAGCAATTCTAAAACGCTAAGCTAATAATTAAGCTACTTAAGTCCTACTTTATTACAAGTAACAAGATAGCTAAAAGCTAAGTAGCTTTTGATTAAATGTAGATAACTAAGGAGGAAATGTTCTTCTTGTTTAAAGCTAGGTTTTTAAGTTCTGCAGTTAAGGGACAAGTACTCCCTTTAGAGTAGTTTTACTACTTGTAGACTAAGATTACGCTAGGGCTACAAGTCTCTAACCTAGGATTTAGGCACTAATAGAAAAACTTATTTAATTAGATAGTAGAACACCTTACTGCCTATAATATAGAGTAGAAGAATAATTCTAACCTAAGCATGTTACTAGTTACTACTAAACTGCTAATTAGGTAGGCTCTATAAGCTAACTTAGAGCTAAATTAAACAACTACCTCTAGCGCTCTAACACACCTTGCGCTAGCCTATTAATTAACAATAGTGTATCTTCCTACTAAGACTTTTAAACCTAATTAATAGAAGACCTCTAGTAGTTATTACAATTGTAGTAAGCTAGAATACTACTCTAGTAATTGCACAAAGCCTTGTGTACGCTAGATTAAAACTATAGAAGTAGATAAGTTTAAAGATGCACAAGAGCAACCTAACTAGGAGGTATATTATATAGGAAACAGAAGCGCCTAAGAGGATACTTCTTTCTAGGCCTAAGCTGTTACAATCTATTCTACCTTAACCTTTCTTATTTGTTTTGCAGTCTCTATTTCCTTATACCTACGCTTCTTTACAACTAAGGCATTAGCTTACGCCTTAATACTCTTGTTAACACTAGTGCTTAAGGTTTCTTATTTTTAAATTTACAAATTGTTTTATCTGTTTCTAAAGCCTTGCAGCAACCTATCTAGAAGCTTCTCTTTTAGGTTTAGGTGCGTAGCTTTAAGAATTAGATTACTTTTGTAGTTAATTAATATATTTAACTACACTTGAATATTAATAGCTAAAAGATTTTAAACTATCTATTTCTTATCCTTAATCTTAGGTCTTAGGCTTGTATACTTAGCCTCTAATAGTTAAGACAATTTAAGATTTAATTAGACACAAATAGGTTACAGTTTATTTAGCTATTTAAGTACCTCTATTTTTACAATCCTTTACTCTTTATTTCTACTATTCTATATTAAGCTATAGTGCTAGCTACTGTCTATCTTAATGTGCAACAACGCAACGCTCTATAGGAGAAAGAAGACTATTGTATCTAAAATAGTCCTTACTATTCCTCTTCTTCTATTTATTGCATTAAGGGATGCTTAAAGCTCCTATTAGCCTGAAAAATCTTAGAGATTCCTTATACCCTAACTAAGCAAAACCGCTTAGAGTCCAAACCCTCTCTAAGCACCTACATAGCTCTTATTTCTGCTAATGCATTTTACTTTATTATAAAGAAGCCCTAGAACAAGTTCTTTACAACAAGCTTCTATAAGATTAACAGGATTCTTGCCTTTAAGAACAACGCAGACAATTAAAGCTAATTAGATAAGAGATTACCTACCTGTTACTTTTAGTATTAGGATGTATTTAGCAAGTTAGCAGCTAATTAATTACCTTCTTACTGTCTATATAATTACAAGATTATTTTTAAAGAACTATTACTAAATGCGTTTAGTCTCTTGTACAAGTAGAATTAGGAGGAGCTTAAAGCTACTAAGGCCTACGTTTAGAAATACTTTTAGAAGGGTTTTATTAAGGCTAGCTAAAGTTCCTTTGCTTTACTTATTCTTTGTGTACGTAAACTAAATAGAGATATACGCATTTATGTAGACTACTAGAAGATTAACGCCCTTACGCGCAAGGACGTTTATCTAATCTCTTGTATTAATAAGCTACTATTACGCTCTTCTAAAGCTAAGATCTTTACTAAGTTTAACATTAGGGCTGCCTTTAACAAAATTTGTATAGATTCTAACTCTAAAGAGTATACTACCTTTTAGACCTATTACAGTATATATAAGTGTAAGGTTCTTTCTTTTAGCTTGTGTAATAGGCTAGCTACGTATTAACGCTATAAAAATAATGTACTAATTAATTATCTTAATAATTTCTGCATTACGTATCTTAACAATATCCTAATTTACTCTAAGGATATAAACTTACATTAGGAACACGTCTAAAAGGTCTTAGAGCGCCTACGTACTGCAGGACTCTAAGTAGATATTTAGAAGAGTAAATTCTATGTAACCTGTATAAAGTATCTAAGTTACGTTTTAACAAACTAGGGCACTAAAGTTAACTCTAATAAGGTAGAAGCACTCTAAAACTAGGCTAAACCTACTATAGTTACTAGCGTTAAGTTATTTCTTAGTTTTGCTAGTTTCTATTAACAATTTATTAAGGATTTTTCTTGTGTAACTAAACTAATTATAAAGCTTTAAAGTCCTGCTATACTATTTAAATAGACTATAGACTGCTAACAGGCTTTTAATTAGATTAAAGCCTTACTTTTAGCTATTCCTACGCTATCTTATTTCTATCCTAAGTATAATATAAAGTTAGAAACTAACGCGTTAGATAGAGTAATAGCAGGAGTACTCTCTTAGAAGCACCTTAACAATAAGTAGTATCCTATAGCCTTCTATAGTTACGCTCTATCTAGAGCTAAGCTTAATTAGAAAATATATAATAAAGAACTTTTTGCTATTCTAAAAGCGTTTAAGAAGTAGAGAGCTAAACTTACCTTTATACAGAGTTAAATCTAGGTGTATTTAGATTACTGCTCCTTAGAATACTTTATAACTACTAAAGTTCTTAATGCACGTTAAGCACAATAGGCAGAGATTATTACTTCTTTTAATTTCTGCATTAAGTACACGCCTAGCAAGCTTAACAAGCAAGCTAATATCCTAAGCTAAAGGGAATAGGACGTTGGCAAGGTTAAGGCTGCCTAAAAAGACAACAGATCTTATGTACTCTTAGAACCTAAACGCCTAAACCTTTTAGTTAACTCTAAACTAGCTTAGAACTACGTCTATAACTAGCTAGAGGTTAATGTTTTAGCTATTTTAGTCTAATCTATTAGTGCCCCTTTAAATCTTAACTTGTTAGAACTAATTAAAGCTCTACTAGCAGAGAATTACTACTCCTTTAAGAAAGAGCGTCTTAAGCTACTATAGCTGTATTGTGTCTAAGAAGGACTACTGCTTTATTACTTACGCCTTTATGTACCTAGGAATTCCCTCTTGTGCACCTAACTAATTAGAGAGGCTTATAATTAGGTATTTACTACTTATCTAAGTGCTACAAAGACGTATTAGCTCCTATCTTAGTAGTATTATTAGAAGGGTATAGAGGCTATATGCAAACGCTATGTATAAAACTGCGTTACCTGTTAAAGATCTTATCTAAGACAGCTCTAATCTTAAGGTTTTTTCTATCTGTTACTAATTCTTAATAGGCCTATATAGCATTTGTATATAGATTTTAAGACATTTCTAATAGATTGTTATAGCTATAATTAAATTATAGTTGTTATTAATTGTCTATCTAAGCAAGCTGTTTTTATTCCTTGCTATAAAACAATTAACGCTTAAGAAATAGCTTACTTGTTTATCTAATAGGTATACTAATTTAGCTATAAGCCTAAAAGTATAGTGTCTAACTGCAGACCTTAGTTTATGTTCTAATTCTAGTCTAAGTTCTGCAAGATCCTAGGCGTACAACTTAAGCTTTTTACAGCCTACTATAAACAAACTAATAGACAAACTAAGATTATAAATAAGTATATTAATTAATAATTAAGGCCTTTTGTATTCTATTACTAGGACAACTAGAGTAACCTCTTGCTAATAATTAATTAAGCCTAAGCTACGCTGCTGTACTCTACAATTAGTATAGCGCTATACTAGCTCTTGTTTAGATTTAAACTACAATAGAGCTAGAATTAGGCACTATCCCCTTTGAAACACAAAGATATAAACGTTAAGGATACTTTAAGCTTAGCTACCTGCATATATAAAGCCTAGCGCATAGCTAAAGACAATATAGAAAAGGCGCAGCAATAGATAGCTACTAAGGTAAACAAATATTATTAACCTGTTAATTAGGCAGTAGGTAACAAGGTTTACCTCTTAACCTAAAACCTATTTATTACCTGCCTAAGTTGTAAACTTGCTAAATTGTAGAAAGGCCTCTTTAAAGTTCTAGAATAAGTTAGCTATTTATTTTAACTAAAGCTACCTAAAGGTTCTAAGATCTATAACGTGTTTGCTCTAGACGTCTTTTGTAAGGACTCTAATAACCCCCTGCTTAGTTAGCTAAGCCTAAACCTATCTAGTATCCTAATTTAGGGCGTTAAAGAATAGGAAGTTAAAGAGATTCTAGCTAGTAAGCTATACTACTCTATTCTAAAGTATTATGTGAAATAGGTAGGCTATAATCCTAACTCTACCTAGTATAATGCCTTAAACTTTATAGGCGCTCTACACATATTACAAGCGTTCTATAAATGCTATTTAAAATAGCTAGGACCCTTACAAGCGTTAGCTAAGTAGATTATAGCATAGAGAAAATAAGTTAAAGATCTTATAGTATTGCAAGACAATTATATTAGAGAAATTAAACTTAATATTGCAACTACTATACTAGTAAGTAACAGCTATTAACAATAGAAGTCTTACTCTTCTATTAAATCTAACAGCAGACTATTACTACTACTAGTAGAACGTTCTTAACTGTCTAAATCCCTAGGTACAGACACTAACGTACTACCTAGTTGTCTTTTGTTCTAGCCTTGCTTACTATAAGTACTAGCCTCTTGCGCTGCCTTTTGCGCCTTCTCTTGCTCTACTAACTGTTTAGCTCTTAATACTATTATAACATCTACTAGCTAGGTAACTACACTAGTTAACCTAGCTATGCTTCTTCTAAGCGCCCTAACCTCCTTAGCTATTTCTTTAACCTCTCTAGCTAGCTCCTTTCTTTAGTAATAAGCGCTAACTAACAAGTTAGTGTTGTTTATATTAGCTACCTGTGTAGTACTTACTTGCATAACAGTAGCTAACTAAAACGCTGCCTTCTTAACAGCAGTCTTCTGCTCTAACACTACCTTGTTAGACTTGTCTCTACTTAAGGCAGTAAACCTATAGTTAAGGGCCTTAGAGAGGCTATTATACTCTTAGCCTGCATATAGAAAAACTAGGTAACACTTTTTATTTAAGAGCGTGTAGTATGTATACTTCTTAGATACGTCTAAATAAAATCTAAACTTAATATTAAAATAGCTGCAGGTAAAAGCTCTTGCAGCCTGCAAGTAAACAACCTAATAGGCTAGAGAATAAGCTCTAGAAGAGACAGAAATAGGCATTATGTGTATCTGCAGAAATAATTAGCTAACAATTAAATTAGGAGAGCAGTTAGATAGCGGTAGGTATATAAATGTATAGGGGGAGAGTATAGAGAAGTAGTATACTAGAGAGCTAGCCTTATATATATGCTTAAAAAGCTCTAGGTAAAGTTAGAAATATTAAACGCGCTAACGCGCCAATTAAAACAACAATAAATAGCTATATTACGTTATCTTAAAATAAACTTAAGGTAAATAAGAGTTTATAACAATTTAGAGAGGTATCTAAAACAATACTAATATAGACCTAATTGATAGGAACTATTAATTTTAAGAAGAGAGGTAATGTAACAAGCACATGTAAACACATATTACATCTAATACCTTATAAAGACTTAGTAACAGATTATATAGAAAGCTAGCAGATTAGGACTAAAAGCGCTCTAATAGCGCTTTAACTTAGCTACTACGCCTACTATAAATATAAGCCTATAGTATAGATAGAAGACAAGTTTCTCTTGTCCTTCTATACAAGACCTATAGGTGTATAGCTAATTCAGAATCTCTGATACAACACGCACTCCTATATGCCTCTAATACGTATCTAATTTAATTCTAATAGCTGTACCTACCTGCGTTGTTATAGTTAGAGTACCTACTATAGAGTTATACTTGTGCAGCGCCTCTAATCTAACGCCTATAACAAGTATATTACTTAGGAGTAAAGTAGGGTAAAAGAAATAAGTTTATTTTAGCGTATATTCTAAAATAAGGTTGTTACAGAAATAGTCTAATCTTGCAGCTGTTTAATTAGCTTTATAACCTGCTTATTATAGATATTTATTATTGTTTTTTACCTAGGTTGTTTTAGATAGTTAAGAGCTACTGTTTATTACATTTTTTTATTACGCTTACTAGTCTAAGAAACAAGAAGGCTTTAATCTCTTCCTCTGTAGGCGCTGCTTATACTAAGAAGTTTAGAGTAGTGCACTATACAAAGGCGTTGCAGATTCTTTAATATTATTTTTTCTATTACTCTCCTGCTTCTTATTGCTTATCTAATCCTTAAAACGTTAGATTCTAGAGCTAGTTAGACTAGCAAAATTAATAGGACCTAGAAGCTTAAGTAGATCCTAGACACTCTTAGCGCTGTATTAGGATCTTATAGTTAGCAATTATAGTATAAAATAGTTTAGTTATATATTCTTCTTAGTAATTACATGTTTTATAACTATAATCTTCTAGATTGTTTCTGCTCTAAGCCTATGCTATTAATCTTCTAAGACGTCTCTTGCAGTATTAAACAAGCGCTTAACTCTAACTTCTGCAAGCTATATAGCTAGTACGTCTTTAGCTACCTAGGCTAGGCGTAAGTACGTGTCTGCATTAGCCTACTACTAGACAAGTGTAACAAGCATATGCAAACACATATTACATCTAATACCTTATAAAGGCTTAGTAACAGATTATATAAGGAGCTAGCAGATTAGGACTAAAAGCGCTCCAACAGCGCTCTAACTTAGCTGCTACGCCCACTATAAATATAAGCCTATAGCATAGTGTTAAGACTATTAGTCTAGTAGCAAACAATAAGAATACTAGTGTAGACTAGGGGTACAGCTAAGGTTGGTTTTCGCGGATAGGTGCAGAGTTGCTTTAGATACAGGGGGTATTGTTACTAAGACAGTAAAGGCTAGGGCTTTCTAAAAAGAGTAACAAAGGTTGTATAGCTTAATATAACTAACTTAAGTTGTCAAAACATAAGTTAAACACAATAATCTATAAGGGCTTATTGTAGTTCCTATATACTTAGTCTTTCTTATAGTTCTTATTGTTCTTAATCTTTATTATAGATTCTTATAGTTTCTTGTTGCGAGAAACAGTAAGACCAAATAAGACTAATAAGAAGGTTACGTAACATACTTAGCGTGCTATGTCCCCGCACTAGGTCTAAGTCTTGCGACCTGTTTCCTTGTTTATTTATAACATTCTATGTTCCCTGTTAGGGGTTTGTAACACTATCCTCCCCTTTTACTCTTATGTCCTTATAAGTTCTTAGGCTGTGCATTATTATTGTCTTTAAGGTAATTATATTAACAACAAAGGGTTATTCGCTATAGTAGCCTACGCCTAATATTCTTAGAAGGACTTGCCTTGCAAGCTATTGTTGTTAAGCAAGAAGTGTAGAAACTGTAAGTCTATAGGTGCAAAAGAGTGTGTTCCGCAGGACATCCTACTGCCAGATTTTTTAAAGCTAGACTAACAAATAAAAGAGTTAGAACAGTAGAAGGAGTTAGAAGAAGCTGCGTTAGCAACAGATAAGACAGAGGCAGAGTTAGTAGTACTCTAGATGCGCGCGCGTCAGAACAAACTGCGCCGCATACAAAAGCAGAAGCTAGCTCTTTGTTGCAAGGAGCAGCGTATTTTTAATGCTAGTCTACTAATACTAAAGGAGTTAGATGCTCTAGAATTGTTGAACCAAGCTGTAGGTTAATTGTTAATCCTAGAGGAGTCTAGTTCTTGTTCTGCCCTGTAGCACAGTAATAGTGCGTTAAGAGCAGTTAGCAATTTGTAAGGTTTGTCTTAAGTTCCTATATATTTTCTAAGTTGTTGTATCCTAACCATTTGACTAGGTATTCTTTTTGGCAGTTGTTGTCTTAGTGTGTTATTATTTTCTTAACTTCAAATTTATTTTCTTCTTTAAGTTTATAGCGAAAGGTTCGCTGTAACAGTATTTCTAGGTTAGCTAGTTCTAGTAGGCTTACGTGGAATCTAGGGTAGATTTTTGCATCTAGTAGAAGCTTAAGTGTATACGTAACTAGTCTGTTCCTTTTTAAAATCAAAAACAGTCTAACTTTAACATAGTTAAGTCCTTTACTTAGTTGTTTTATGCGTAGATTTTTAGTGTAGAGATACACCTTATCCCCTTCTTTTAGCTAAGGTGCTGTTTTTTATTTTTAATTAACATATAAGATGCTCTGTGTCTAAGCGTGTTGTATTTGTTCTTCTATTTTAATATAGGTTTTCTTTATTTCTTCTACTGTCTGTATAGCAGCTTCAGCCTTTAGGCTAGGTAATGTTCTTGTAAAGAGATTTAGATGTTATCTATAGTTTGCGAAGTATAGCGTTTTGCCTGTAGCTTTAGACAATTTGTTGTTATAGGCTAGCTGTGCTATTAGTAATAGCAAAACCCAATTTGTCTGCTGCAAGTTGCTGTATATTTTGAGATACGTTTTTATAGTTCTGTTTATTCTTTCTGTTTAGCTATTAGTTTAAGGATGGTAAGCTATTAATAGCTTCTATTGCGTCCCAATTTCTGCTATTAAGGTAGTCTAATAATTTGACGTAAAGAGTTTGTCTTAATTGCTAATAATTGACTTTGGTATGCTATAGTATCTGATAAGTCTATCCTTAAGTACGTGCGCTAGCTAAACAGCTGTGTAGTCTTGTTAAAAGGGTAGCATTATAGCGTATTTAGTAAAGCGATCCACTAAAACCATAATAGCGTTATAGGCTAATCCTATAGCAGGGTCTTTTAACAGTAGTAGTCTTGTTACAAAGTCTATTAATATGTCAGTCTAAGGCTTAGTTAGAAGCTCTATTAGCTGCATTTCTCTATAAGGTGCGTGTGTACTGTGTTTGTTACGTTAACAGTCTACACATTTCTTAATATAAGCGCTTATTTTGTTCTTTATGTTTCTAAACTAGTAATTCTATTAAATTAGTTCTATAGTTTGGCTTACTCTAGAATAACTATGTACAGTGTTATTGTAGTGTTGTTGTATAATTAATTCCTGTAGTTCTTCTAGGACATTAATTCTAATCTTTATTGTTAAGTTATTAATGTATCTTGCTAGTCTAAGAGATCTGTTGTTTTGTCTTTTAAGGATGCTTAAGCTGTTAATAGTTTTAGTTCCAGCAATATCTAATCTTTAGCTAAGAGCGTCTACTCTGCTATTATCTTTTCTAGATGTGTAGACAATTTTAAACTTGTATTGCCTTAACATCTCTAACTATTGTACTTGTCTTTAATTAAGTACTTTAGTAGTAGTAAAGGTTGTTAGGTTTTTGTAGTCTAAGTATATTGTAAGATCTAAGCAACTCTCTGCGTAGATTCTCTAATGTTTAAGTGCTACTACAATTGCAAGTAGTTCTTTGTTGTATATGTTGTAATTTTCTTCTAGTAGTGTAAACTTTTGTAAGTAGTAGGCTATTAGGTACTATTTACTATCTTGTTCTTGTTTTGCACACATTCTAATTGCTAAATCTAATGCGTTAGTTTCAAATCTAAGCAGTTCTCCGCTTCTAAATGCAATAAGAACAGGTAGTACTATACAAGCGTCTTTAAGTGTCTTGAATGCCTAGCTTTATTCTTCTATCTATCTCTAAGGTATATCCTTTTGTGTAAGTTTAGTAAGTAGCGTAGCAATTAGTAAGAAGTTCTAAATAAACTGTTAATTAAAGTTAACAAAGCCTAGAAAGGATTAGATATCCTTAACTGTAGTAGGCGTTAGCTAATCTCTAACAACTTTAATCTTATCCTTGCTTATTTATACTCTGTTCTTTCTAACTATGCACCCTAGGAATTCTACTTCTTTCTAGTGCTATTTACACTTGTTAGGGTCTACTACTAGAGAGAACTTTTCTAGTAGCGTTAGGATTGTATAAACATGTTTTGTATATTCCTTCTTATTTTCTAAATAGATAAGAATATTATTAAGGTATGCTATAACAAATATATTAAGGTATTCTCTAAGCATATTGTTAATAAGTGCTTGACACGTTACTAGGGCGTTAGTAAGACTAAATGGCATTACTAGATACTTGTAGTAGCTGTAGCGTGTTCTAAACGCTGTCTTTTATTCTTTGCCTTCCTTTATGCGTATAAGGTTGTACGCGCCTCTTAGATCTAATACTGTAAAGATCTTTGCATAGGCTAGTTAATCCTATAGTTCTAAAATATTAGGTAGTAGGTATTAATTCTTAACTATAATGTTATTAAGTTTCTAAAAGTTAATACATAGTTATAGTTTGCTGTTCTTCTTTAGTACAAACATAATTAGGTATCTAGCTAGTAATTCTAATGCTTAGATAAAACCTTTCTTTAGGTTTACTTAGATATATTCTTAGAGCGCTTCTAGCTCTTTTTCTAATAATCTGTAGATTAGTCTAAAGGTTAGCCTTTTTCCTTCTTCTAGGACAATCTTGTAGTCTTACTCCTAATGCTTAGGCAGTGCTTCTAGACCTGTTTCTTCTAAGAATAGTTTTTTAAACTTTCTGTATTCCTTAAGTATGTTAGGAGTTACACGTTTCTCTAAAACTTGTAACGTATTAGTATTTCTTCCTTAATTATCTAAGTTAACTAGTTGTGTCTTTAACTGCGTCTTAGTTAAAGCAATATTATTAATTGTCTTCTTATCTACTATTAAACGCTACTAATGCGCAGGCTTAGAATCTGTTGTGTTGTTGTAATTCTCTAGAGAGATAGATCCCTTTCTCTAGTCTATCTATAGGCTATTCTCTCTAAACTATAGAAGTCCTAATATAATGTTGTAGGCAGCTAATCTAAAGACGTCTAGGCATATTTCCTGTTTAGTTCCTTAGATGTTAAGTTCTGTAGTAGTCTTATATCTAATAAGTAACTTGTTAGGTATCTATTCTCTATTTGCAATATAAAGTTTATATAATTGTTGTTTCTAATAAGGTTAGAGCCTAGCTCTTAACAAGGCATTGCCTAAAATATAGTTTACTTGCAATCCTGAATCTAGAAGCGCCTTTATTCTTTTTCTGTTAACTCTTACTGTAAGTTTAATAAGCTTGGCTAAGTTAATTGCGTTGCAGCTCTAGGTGTCTCTCTAGAGTCTAAGGTTAACCCTAAAAAAGACTTGTTCTTCTTATATTTGTTAGCTTCTTTGTTGTTGTAATACTTTTTACATTCTAGTTGTAGGCAGAACTGCTATGTATAGTTTATGCAGTTGCTATTAATAAGTATTCTATTAGATGTGCTTTCTTCCTCTAATATGTTAGGAAAACTTCCTATAATTTATTTGTTGTATAGATAATTTGCGCAGGTATTCTTAAGGCAATTATACTATTAGTACTTACAAAGTCTCTTCTGCTAAGGAAAGTATTAGTTAACTTTACTACTGTAGTGCGTTAGGTAGTAGTTACTGTTGCATGCTGTCTATAATAGAAGTTTGTGTTTTGGATTACAAGGATTCTATAGGTATTTGTCTGTAAGCAGGATTTAATGCAATTTGTTTGCCTTCCTATCCTAGTATTCTGTAGGCATAGGGCTTAGTACTAATGCTTATCTATTATTAGCATAGTATATCTGCTTTGTGTGTAAGTTACAGCACGTCTTATATAGTCTAACTACGTCTGTCTCTAGACATAGTCCTCTAACTGTTGCATTCTAGCGTACTAGTTTAGGGCTAGCTAGTAATAAGTGTATGTCTAGCTTATCTAGTATAAGTTCTTAGTCTTCTTAGGTATTGTAGACCTTTGTAGTCTGTTGTTAATCCTATGTCTTATAGACTCTGTTTCCTAAGTGTAGCAATTATTCTTTCTCTATAACTCTATCTATGCTTAGAGAGTACTTGTTTATCTAGAGAGTATAATAGGCTTGTAAGGATTAGTAATATTGTTCTATATATTCTTAGTTAACTTTATTAGTTTAGTTGTACCAGTTGTAAATGTTTTGTTATGTTTGCAGTAGAAGTAGTTCTATCTGTTAGAATTGTTTAATGTTACAGTTCTGTTCCTAATTGTAGGATAACGCAGCGTTAGTTAAGACCTGGTTATTAGTTAATATAGTAGAGGTGTCTTCTGTCTATCCTATTATTAGTAGTCTATTAGTTGTTTAGACAATAGGTTAATCCTTAATCACAATCTATTCTTTAACATCTTCCTCTAAAGTATTAGTTAACACGTTAAGCTAGCGTGTAACTTTGTTCTTAGAGCGACAGTCTTGCGCATAATATCTAACCTTGTTACAGTTATAACAGGTAATCTTATTCTTGTTAGGCTTATCCTCTAGTAGTTGTTTCTTTAGGTAACTTTTCTATTCTAGGCCTTTGTTAAGGTTGTCTAAGTGCATAGCTTTAGGTCTATACCTTAAGTATACTCCTAGTAGGCGTAGTTAATAAGTTTCTTGTCTAAGGTAGTAGCGCTGTTATCCTTTATTTGGTTGTGTTTATCCCTAATGTTTTTTATTTAAGCAAAATCCTTTATGTCCCTGTAGTAGACGTAAGAAGTATAACCTATCTTCAAGTGCTAATTTATAGAGTTTATTGTCTAGGCAAATAGCTTTATTCTAAAGTTCTTTAAGAGTAGTAATATATGTTCTGCTACGCATAAGTTTAGCTTGTATAGCAGCCTTAAGGCCTTGCTTATACATACGCGTTAGAGCAGTATTGTCCTACTAGATTTGTTTAGCGTATTGTTAAAAAACGTTAGTATAGTTAGCAGTTAATTAGGTTTGCTTTAGACTTTAGATTTTCTGTTCTGCGATTACAGATTTCTTAAGAGGTAAGAAGATCTGTCGCAAGCGTGTTTTGAACACTTACTAGTCTTCTACAAGGTTAGTGTTGTCTTTGTCTGTAATGTTATTGTCTATATACTTCTAGATAATTAGAAGTACCTATTTCTTAGCGTTGCCTTTTATGTAGGTTAAGGCAAGGATAACTTTGTCTGCGTTCTTAATCTTGTCTTCTACATAGAAGTGCCTATTAAACTAGAGGATCTAGGTCTTAAGTTTGTTGCAGTCTCTATAGTAGAGATTAGGTTTGTTAACCTTAAGTCCAGGTTGTCTTACTTAGGAATGCTTAGGTGTATCTATTGCAATATTACTGCTTATTGTAAGGGTGTTTAAAGTGTTAAGACTGTTAGTCTAGTAGCAAACAATAAGAATGCTAGTATAGACTAAGGGTACAGCTAAGGTTAGTTTTTGCGGATAGGTGCAGAGTTGCTTTAGATACAAGGGGTATTGTTACTAAGACAGTAAAGGCTAGGGCTTTCTAAAAAGAGTAACAAAGGTTGTATAGCTTAATGTAACTAACTTAAGTTGTTAAAACATAAGTTAAACACAATAATCTATAAGGGCTTATTGTAGTTCCTATATACTTAGTCTTTCTTATAGTTCTTATTGTTCTCAATCTTTATTGTAGATTCTTATGGTTTCTTGTTGCAAGAAACAGTAAGACCAAATAAGACCAATAAGAAGGTTACGTAACATGCTTAGCATGCTATGTCCCTGCACTAGGTCCAAGTCTTGCGACCTGTTCCCTTGTTTATTTATAACGTCTCGTGTTCCCTGTTAGGGGTTCGTAACACATAGATAGAGGACAAGTTTCTCTTGTTCTTTTGTACAAGACCTATAGGTGTATAGCTAATCTAGAATCTCTGATACAACACGCACTCCTATATGCCTCTAATACGTATCCAATTTAATCCTAATAGCTGTACCTACCTGCGTTGTTACATTACAAGAAAAACTTTGTCCTGCTAGTAATAGCATTTAGATAATATTGCTATTTACTTTTGAAAAGATTGCGTTAAAACGTCTAGAACCTTATCTAAATTAGATCTGTTTGCAACTTTAAATCTATTAAACACAGTTAGGATCCCTTAGATCTTCTAACAGCCAAAGCCTTTAGGTTTAGATCTTCCTATTAACACAACAGTTAGGATTACTTTAGAAAAGTTGCGTTTGGCGCTACAATAGAAACTTAGAGACTATTAATAACCTAGGAGTATTAGAGGCAACGCTAATAACTCCCCCTAAAGAACTAACCCTAGGAGCCTTCTCTTAAGACAACTCTGTATTAACTATAACAACCTAGCAACAGAGTGCTAAAGCAAAAAAGATAGACACTAAGGAACTTCCTTAGCCTAGAGCTGCACTAAATCTAACCCTTGCTTAAATAGAAGTTAATTAATTACGACAAGATTTAAAACAGGCTCTAGCAGAAATTAATTCCCTTAAGAAAGGACTAACTCTGTTAGTAGAACTAGACAAGCTCCTACCTACTACTAAATTACCCTAGAACAATTCTGCACCCTGCTGTTTATCTAACAGCTCTACATCTAAGTACTTACATTGCTATAAGAGCTCTTGCTAACTTTAACAATCTAAGAAAACGCCTAATATAGACAATCTTAGCAATAGAAAAGATCCTACCTTTTGCTAATAGCAGGCCTTAATCTAGGATTAACTTAAAATTAACTTAGATTACTATTAGACTAAAAGACAACGCATAGCCTTAGTATAGGGCTATACTACAGGATTAGCTAAGGGCTATCTTAAGCTACAATATTTATTAGATACTAATTAAGAGCAATTCTAGAACGCTAAGCAAATAGTTAAGCTACTTAAGTCCTATTTTATTACAGGCAACAAGGTAGCTAAAAGCTGTACAGCGTTTAATTAATTGCAGATAACAAAGAAGGAAACGTTCCTCTTGTTTAAAGCTAGGTTTCTAAGTTCTATAGTTAAGAGACAAGTACCCTCTTTAGAGTAGTTTTACTACTTATAGACTAAGATTACGCTAGGGTTGCAAGCCCCTAACCTAGGATTTAGGCACTAATAGAAGAACTTATTTAATTAGATAGTAGAACACCTTACTATATACAATATAGAGCAGAAGAACAACCCTACACTAAGTATAACACTAGCTGCTGCTAAGTTGCTAATTAGGTTAGCCCTACAACAGAATTTAGAGCCAAATTAGACTACTACTACTAACGCTCTAACAAATTCTGCGCCAGCCTATTAATCTACAACAGTGCGTCTTCTTACAAAGACCTCTAAGCTAGAACAATAGAAGACTTCTAGTAGTTGTTACAATTGCAGTAAGCTAGGACACTACTCTAGTAACTATACAAAGCTTTGTGTGCGTTAGATTAAAGCTATAGAAGTAGATAAGTATAAAGATGCTTAAGAGCAACCTAATCAGGAGGTGTATTGTACAGGAAATAGAAGCGCCTAGAAGAACACTCCTCTCTAAGCCTAAGCTGTTACAATCTATCCTACTTTAACCTTTTCTATTTGTTTTGCAGTCCCTATTTTCTTATGCCTACACTTTTTTACAACTAAGGCCTTAGCTTACGCCTTAATACTCTTGTTAACACTAGTGCTTAAGGTTTCCTATTTTTGAATTTACAAATTGTTTTATCTGTTTCCAAAGCCTTGCAGCAACCTATCTAGAAGCTCCCCTTCTAGGTTTAGGTGCGCAGCTTTAAGGATTAGATTACTTCTTTAGTTACTTAATATATTTAACTACACTTAAATATTAATAGCCAAAAGATTTTAAACTGTCTATTCCTTATCCTTAATCTTAGGTCTTAGGCTTGTATACTTAGCCTCTAATAGTTAAGACAATTTAAGATTTAATTAGACACAAATAGGTTACAGTTTATTTAGCTATTTAAGTACCCCTGTTTATACAATCCTTTACCCCTTATTTTTACTATTCTACATTAAGCTACAGTGCTAGCTACTGTCTATCTTAATGTGCAATAACGCAACGCCCTATAGGAGAAAGAAGACTATTGTATCTAAAACAGTCTTTACTGTTCTTCTTCTTCTATTTATTGCATTAAGGGATGCTTAAAGCTCCTATTAGCCTAAAAAATCTTAGAGATTCCTTATACCCTAACCAAGCAAACCTGCTTAGAGTCTAAATCCCCTCTAAGCACCCGCATAGCTCTTATTTCTGCTAATACATTTTACTTTATTATAAAGAAGCCCTAGAACAAGTTCTTTACAACAAGCCTCTATAAGATTAACAGGATCCTTGCCTCTCAGGACAACGCAGACAATTAAAGCCAATTAGATAAGAGATTACTTGCCTGCTACTCCTAGTATTAGGATGTATTTAGCAAGTTAGCAGCTAATTAATTACCTTCTTACTGTTTGTATAATTACAAGATTGTCCTTAAAGAACTATTACTAAATGCGTTTAGTCCTCTATACAAGCAGAATCAGAAGAAGCTTAAAGCTACCAAGGCCTACGTCTAGAAATACCTTTAGAAGGGTTTTATTAAGGCTAGCTAAAGCCCTTTTGCTTTACCTATTCTTTGTGTACGCAAACCAAATAGAGATATACGCATCTGTGTAGACTACTAGAAGATTAACGCCCTTACGCGCAAGGACGTCTATCTAATCCCTTGTATTAATAAGCTGCTATTACGTCCCTCTAAAGCTAAGATCTTTACTAAGTTTAATATCTAGGCTGCCTTTAACAAAATTTGTATAGATCCTAACTCTAAAGAGTATACTACCTTTTGGACCTATTACAGTATATACAAGTATAAGGTTCTCCCTTTTGGCTTGTGCAATAGGCTAGCAACGTATTAGCGCTATATAAATAATATACTAATTAATTATCTTAACAATTTCTGCATTGCGTATCTTAACAACATCCTAATCTACTTAGAGGATATAAACTTATATTAGGAACACGTCTAAAAGGTCTTAGAGCGCCTACGTACTGCAGGACTTTAAGTAGACATTTAGAAGAGTAAATTCTATATAACCTGCACAAAGTATCTAGGCTACGTTTTGACAAACTAGGGCACTAAAGTTAACCCTAACAAGGTAGAAGCACTCTAAAACTAGGCTAAACCTACTATAGTTACTAGCGTTAAGTTATTTCTTGGTTTTGCTAGTTTCTATTAACAGTTTATTAAGGATTTCTCCTGTGTAGCCAAACTAATCCTAAAGCTTTAAAGTCCCTCTATACTGTTTGAATAGACTATAGACTGCTAATAGGCTTTTAATTAGATTAAAGCCTTACTCCTAGCTATTTCTACGCTATCTTATTTCTATTCTAAGTATAACACAAAGTTAGAAACTAACGCGTTAGATAGAGTAATAGTAGAGGTACTCTCTTAGAAGTACTCTAACAACAAGTAGTATTCTGTAGCCTTCTATAGTTACACTCTATCTAGGGCTAAGCTTAATTAGAAAATATATAATAAAGAACTTTTTGCTATTCTAAAAGCGTTTAAAAAGTAGAGAGCTAAACTTACCTCTATATAGAGTTAAATCTAGGTGTATTTAGATTACTGCTCCTTAGAATACTTTATAACTACTAAGGTTCTTAATGCACGTTAAGCACAATAGGCAGAGATTATTGCCTCTTTTAATTTCTGCATTAAGTACACGCCTAGCAAGCTTAACAAGTGAGCTAATATTCTAAGCTAAAGAAAATAGGACGTTAGCAAGGTTAAGGCTGCCTAACAAGACAATAGATCTTGTATACTTCTAAGACCTAAACGCCTAAACCCCCTAGTTAACTTTAAACTAGCTTAGAACTACGTCTGTAACTAGCTAGAGATTAATATTTTAGCTATTTTAGTCTAATCTATTAGTGCTCCCCTAAATCTTAACTTGTTAGAACTAATTAAAGCCCTGTTAGTAGAGAATCGCCGCTCCTTTAAGGAAGAACGCCTTACACTACTACAGCTGTATTATATCTAAGAAGAACTACTGCTGTATTACTTACGCCTATGTGTACCTAGAGATTCTCTTTTGTGCACCTAACTGATTAGAGAAGCTTACAATTAGGTATCTACTGCTTACCTAAGCGCTATAAAGATGTATTAGCTCTTAGCTTAGCAATACTACTAGAAAGGTATAGAGGCTATATGCAAACGCTATGTATAAAACTATATTTCTTGTTAAAGATTCTATCTAAGACAGCTCTAATCCTAAGGGTTCTTCTATTTGTTACTAATTTCTAACAGGCCTATACAGCATTTGTGTATAGATTTTAAGACATTTCTAACTGATTAGCATAGCTATAATTAAATTATAGTTATTATTAATTGCCTATTAAAGCAAGCTATCTCTATCCTGTGTTACAAGACTATTAACGCCTAGGAAATAGCTTATTTGTTTATCTAATAGGTATACTAATTTAGCTATACGCCTAAAAGCATAGTGTCTAACTGCAGCCTCTAGTTTGTGTTCTGATTCTAGTCTAAGTTCTGCAAGATCCTAGGCGTGCAAATTAAGCTTTCTACGGCCTACTATAAACAAACAGATAGACAAACTAAGATTATAAACAAGTATATTAATTAACAATTAAGGCTCTTTATATCCTACTACTAGGACAACTAGAGTAACCCCTTGCTAATAATTAATTAAGCTTAAGCTACACTGCTGCACTCTGCAATTAGTATAGCACTATACTAGCTCCTGTTTAGATCTAAACTACAATAGAGCTAGAATTAGGTATTATTCCCTTTAAAACACAAAGATGTAAATGTTAAGGATGCCTTAAGCTTAGCTACCTGCATGTATAAAGCCTAGCGCATAGCTAAAGATAATATAAAGAAGGCGCAGTAACAAATAGCTGCTAAGGTAAACAAATATTGTTAACCTGTTAATTGGGTAGTAGGTAATAAGGTTTACCTCTTAACTTAAAACCTATTTGTTACCTGCTTAAGTCGCAAACTTGCTAAATTGTAGAAAGGCTCCTTTAAAGTTCTAGAACAAGTTAGCTATTTATTTTAACTAAAGCTACTTAAAGAATCTAAGATCTATAACGTGTTTGCTTTAGATATCCTCTGTAAGAACCTTAACAACCCCTTGGCTAGTTAGCTAAGCCTAAACCTATCTAGCATCCTAATTTAAGGCGTTAAAGAATAGGAAGTTAAAGAGATCTTAGCTAGCAAGCTATACTACTCTATTCTAAAGTATTGTGTAAAATAGGTAGGCTATAATCCTAACTCTACCTAGTACAATGCCTTAAACTTTATAGGCGCTCTACACATGTTATAAGTGTTCTATAAACGCTATCTAAAACAGCTAGAACTCTTACAAGTGTTAGCTAAATAGATTACAGTATAAGAAAAAGGAGTTAAAGATCTTACAGTATTACAAGACAATTATGTTAGGGAAATTAAACTTGATATTGCAACTACTACACTAGTAGGTAACAGCTATTAATAATAGAAGTCTTACTCTTCTATTAGATCTAACAGCAGACTGTTGTTACTACTAGTAGGACGTTCTTAATTATCTAAATCTCTAGGTGCAGATACTAACGCACTACCTAGTAGTCTTCTGTTCTAGCCCTACTTGCTGCAAGTACTAGCCTCTTGCGCTGCCTTCTGCGCCTCCTCCTGCTCTACTAACTAATTAGCTCTTAATACTATTATAACATCTACTAGCTAAGCAACTACACTAGTTAACTCTGCTATGCTTTTTCTAAGCGACCTAACCTCCTTAGCTATTACCCTAACCTCCCTAGCTAGCTCCTCCCTCTAGTAATAAGCGCTAACTAACAAGTTAGCGTTGTTTATGTTAGCTACCTGTGCAGTGCTTACTTGTATAACAGTAGCTAACTAAAATGCTGCCTCCTTAACAGCAGCCTTTTGCTCTAACACTACCTTATTAGACTTGTCTCTACTTAAGGCAGCAAACCTGCAGTTAAGGGCCCTAAAGAGGCTATTATACTCCTAGCCTGCATATAGAGAAACTAGGCAATACTTCTTATTTAAGAGTGTGCAATAAGCACACTTCTTAGACACGTCTAAATAGAATCTAAACTTAATATTAAAATGGCTGCAGGCAAAAGCCCTTGCAGCCTGCAGGCAAATAACCTAATAGGCTAGAGGATAAGCTCTAGGAGGGACAGGAATAGGCATTGTGTGTATCTACTATACAGTTAGCTAGTAATTAAGAAAGGACAAGGCTTAGATAGCTTTAGGTATATAAACGTAAGGGGAAGAGTGTAGAGAAGTAGTATACTAGAGGGCTAGCCTTGTATATATGCTTAAAAAGCTTAAGGTAAAGTTAGAAACGTTAAACGCGCTAGCGCGCTAATTAAAACAATAACAAACAGCTACATTACGTTATCCTAAAATAAACTTAAAGTAAATAAGAGTTTACAACAATTTAGAGAGGTATTTAAAACAACACTAATACAGACCTAATTAATAGAGACTATTAATTTTAAGAAGAGAGGTAATGTAACAAGCACATACAAATACATGTTATATCTAATACCTTATAAAGGCTTAGTAACAGATTATGTAGGGAGCTAGTAGATTAGGACTAAAAGCGCTCTAACAGCGCTTTAACTTAGCTGCTACGCCTACTATAAATATAAGCCTATAGCATAGATAGAGGACAAGTTTCTCTTGTCCTTCTGTACAAGACCTATAGGTATATAGCCAATCTGATACAACACGCACTCCTATATACCTCTAATACGTATCCAATTCAATCCTGATAGCTGTATCTACCTGCGTTGTTACAACAAGTATATTTAATTACTCCTCTTTATCTTCTTTACTAGTTAGAGGAGTACTAAGGTAGTAGAGAGCTTCTGCACAGAGTAGTCTAATACTTATGTTAGTTTTATAAGAGAAATTAGCGCTTAACCTACTAGACTATATTATTTAGAAAAGAGGCCTTCTAAACTACTAGTATTTAGGTAGACGCTGTAGTTACAAAGGATAAACTAGAGTGCAGTTTCTATTTGTTACTGTAGAGTTATTTTTGTATTAATTAATATAATCTAGAAACTAACACTAGTATATACGTTTAAAGTCTAGTTCTTATATATTACTCTAGGTTTTATTAGCAGTGCGCTGTAATAAACCTATGTAATAAATATAGTCCTTACCTTATATACAGTAAGCTTCTAAGATAGATTAAGAATAGTTGCAACGTTGTAAAGATATCCTTATTCTTTATCTGTGCGTAAATAATACTTTAATAACTTCTTCTTGCCTTTCTCTGCTACTGCCTTTACTATAGCTAGCTACTCCTTGTAATAGCTAGTCTTATTCTTCTTGTTAGATAGCTTAGTTATTATTTAATCTAGAAAGTTAAAAAGTCTATTATACATTAACTAGATGTATAGGGCCTAAGGTGTGTTGCTTTTACTAATTCTGTTAGTAGCTGTTTTAAAGTTTACTAGCATACGTGTTATTGCCCTAAGGTGTAACTACTTAGCAGATACTAGCTAAAGCCTTTTAAAGTTCTTAAAGTCTATAACTATGTTGTTATCTTATAAATTACTACTGCTACCTTATAGGGCCTAATTAAGTGTAATCTCTTGCTCTAGCTACTTATTAATATAAGTAGCTAGGGAGCAGGCGCGCTTGCACATATTATAGGTTAAATTCTACCTAGTCTTAATATCTTAAATTACATAGAGTTAATTTTTTAGCAGTATATTAGATTGTACCTTTAGAAATTGTTTAAAACGTTAGAGAGACAAATTAATAGTAATACAAATTGCTTAGATCTAAAAAAGCTTAGTGCGTAATAAAGAATTATAATAAAGAGTGTAACATACCTTTTGTAAGGAGTTAGGCACTAATATACTATTATTAATCTAGTAAACGTAATAGTGTTGCAGCTGCTAAGCCCTTTTAATCTTAAGTAAGGCTATTAGCCTTAGGTAAGCTATTATGTCCTGCACTACTAAGTTAATAATATAAGTAAGGCATAGTATAGTGTTTTCTTTTATATTCTAAAAAACTCTCTTATTAGCAAGATTGCTTTCTAGGCTTCTGCTAAGAGTACTGTTATTTAAAGCGTTGTTACAGGTAACTGCTAGTAATTATTTTAATATTTTTGTGTTTTTAAGTACCTGCATAAGATTAGATGCTATAAAAACTCTAGTGTGCTGCTTACGCAAGGGCACAAAATCTAATAAAACCTCTTTTATCTACTAACTAGTGTTAATATAATAGGCTTTAATAGCCAAAAAGCTTAGGTAGTTAGTAGTAGACTAGGCGTTAAGAGCAATTAAGATTTTTGTTAACTTACTAAGATTAGAAAGAAGGTTTTTAGTTACTTACTTATATTGTTCTTAAAGTATAAGAGTAAACTTATATTAGCTAAGTATAGTAGTACTAGGCTAAAGAAACTCTATAAAGTAGCAAAATAAGAGTTACTCTAATGTTTAACAAGACTAGTTTCTATTAAGAAGTACCTGTACAATTTCTAGTTTAAATTACTAGGTAGTAAACAGTTACAAGGGTTGTAGACGTAATAGTGTAACAAATAGGAGTAGCTGCCTTATGTAGATAGATTCTGTAAGCTTTCTATAACTATTAGACTAAAAGTAGTTGCTAAGGTATTTTGTCTCTATATACTTATTAGTTAGGTGTTAAAGTATGTGCCTATAGTTTAAGCAATATACGTATAGTTTGCTGCTTTTAATATAGGCCTCTTCTCTAAATTAAGTCTATATAATAGTAGAACGTTTAGCTCTATCCTATTAAAGATTAGAATTATTAAGGTCTTAGGCCTATAACGTGTTCTGCTACTTGGCATCCTATATAGTATATATAGTAGCATTGTCTTAAATTAGCTACTTAAAGATAGTAACTATTCTCTTAATTCTAGACTTAAAGATTTAGGAGGCGTTAAGTATAAATTTATAGAGTATTTTAGGCAGATTAGAGTATAAGTTGTTTAAGAGTAAAGGAGAGTTACTTAGGTCTATGTATGTAATAAAAAAGTGTAATAATAAAGTAGTAATATCTTATAAAAAGAAAGTAGTAATTGTAGTAACAATAGAATAGCAAAACTACAGTTTAGTATTACTTTAAGTAAGAGAGGTAGGCGTTCTACTAGAAGCGTTATTCCTCTAGTTAGAGGGCAGATAGTAAGGCTAAACTTTTAGAAATTAAGAAATTAGGTTTTACAGTAGTAGCAAAATTTTTAGGTCTTAACTATATTAGGCAATAATATACAGTAGATTTAATTATACATGTTACTTAGCGTCTAAACAGCCTTTCTAAGTACTATTAAAAAACCTCTTTTAGGTGCTATTGCTCTAATCCTTATTCTTCTTATCTTTATATTTATTAGGCAACGTCTTGTAGTATACCTCTAGCTCTTTATTAGAATCTTTAACTTCTTCTTTATATTTAGTCTTATTGCGTCTCTTAACGTATAGTATATTACTATAGAGCTCTAAAAGCTAATTAAACATAGAGGGAGGTGTTAGCTTACGCCTCCTAGCAGACTAGTTAGAATAAGTATGTAATAAAATAACGTAATAAACTTACTGCTAATTCTAATTAGTTACTAGAGCTAACTTGTTAGGTGTTAGCTTATTACAAAATTTAAGCTATTTAGCTTTAGCCTATAGTGTCTTAAAGCTATTCCTCTTAAGAAGGTGTAGCCTACAAGTATACTTCCTTTAGAGTATCTTCTCTACAGCTCTACTAGGCCTATAAACGCAAGTATAAGCTTAAGCTAACAATTTTTTTACTTTAAGTCTAAAGTTACTGTAGAGGACCCTTTTATAACAATATTGTAGGCGCGTATATTAATTTTAATTTAGATAGCCTTCTATTTTTAATTAACTTAAGCAATAGAGGCTGTTAACTACTTAGCTTTGCATATTAGTAAAAATAACGTAATAAAAAGGTATAATAACTTACTAGATTACTTGCTATTAAAATGCTTTACTGCCTAGGCCTTAAGCTTATACTTAAGTTTCTTAGCTTATTACCTTAGAGACAATGCCTTGTACCTATTACCTCTCTTAACCTTTTTCTTAAGCTAGTATTTAGCTAATTAGTCTAAGGACTTAGCCTTTGCAATAGTAGCTAGCTCTTTAGATTGTATAGCGCTGCTGCTAAGCTGCCTACTAGAGTTAACTTTAAAATTTGTTAGTTAGCCTTACTTTAGCGTATTACTACTATAAGAGTTAAGGATATAGCTAATCTTATTATCTCTAGAAGTAAAACCCTAGACAGATAAGTATAATTTATAGTAAAGTTCTAAGAATGTTACTATTATAAGCTTAGCCTACTTCTCTTCCTTAAAATTTAGCAGAACTCTAACAGAAATAGGTAGCAGAAAGCCCTTAGGCTTGTTAACAACCTTAATTTTCTTAGACTTAATAGATTCTATAGCGCTAAGTGTAATAAAGTAATGTAATAAAGCGTGTTACTATTGCAAGCGTATAGCTTTAGTATTTTATTTTAGTAGCTTATAACTAATAACGCAGTAAGTTAGTCTATGCGCAAGTAGGCTACTAGCGTGCTTTTTGCCTACTACCTGCGCTTACTACCTTTTAGCCTATTTTACATAAATAACTAATAAGTTTATAAAAATCTACTCTTTAATTTTAATATAGGGCTAGAACAAAAGCTAGCGCAATTCTAGGTAGGTCTATAAGTTAACATAGTTTTTTATTACATTCTAGTCTTCTAGTAGCGCTAGCAGTTTTAAATTAGCTTTTACAGAAATTTTACGCTAAGACCTAATTTCCTGCGCTAAGCCTGCTTACTACTTATTTACTAGGCACTAAAACAACCTAAATTATTACAATATTAAATCTACAACTCTATAACACTACAACTATAGCTCTATAAAAACATAAATCTAAAGTTAAGAATACTATTACTAAGAGCACTATAGTTGCTAAAGACCTAGCTAGTAAGGCTGCTAGGAAATCTGCAAGGAAAAGCCTAGCTGTAAAAACTTAAAAAGTAGCTTCTAAAAAAAAAGGCACTTTAAGCTAGGTAGTAGGTTATTACAATTCTTTATTATACTTATTTACTTACTACATAAAGCTGTATTGCTTAGAGAGATCTGCTAATACTAGAGGTCTACTAAGCTTTTTATCTATAAGCTGCTCTTCTAGCAACTCTTACGCAAAATAGCTTAAGAATGCGTCTAAAGCACTAGTAGTAGTCTTTGCTTCTAAAAATTAGCTGTTAGAGTAGCTTAAGAGGCTGCTAAGGCCTATATAGTTAGTTTTTTTAAGGGTTTATTTTTTAACTCTATTTTTTTAATAAAATTTTAACTAAATATAGATACAAATATAAATGCAATCTATACAAAAAGAGTTACTATATAGGCAAAGGATATTAGACTTGCGCTTAAGTACTATTAGAAGTTTAGCTCTTATTAAGTATTTGCGCAAAAGATCTAGAATTTTTTACTTTTATATATATTAGAAATAAAGACCTAATTCCTTTTTTATTGTAATAAAAATTTGTAATTACTATACTATTTTTAATATCCTTAGCATAGTTTTACCCCTGTAAAATTTAGCATATTTTTAGAAACCTAATTTTATAAAATTAGTAGTTATATACTTTAAATTTTATTTAATTGCGCAAAACTTATGCAACCTAACTTTAACTTACAATTAATTACTTCTAACTTAACCTTTACTTACTTTTAGCGTTAATTAAATAGGTAGGAGTTAGGTTAGGTATAGAGTCTTACGTAAAGGTACCTTACTTTAACCTAACTCCTACCTATTTACTGCTATAGTCCTTACGCGTAGAACGCGCACAGCTGCCCTAGCGTCTTAACAGCGCTATGCTAGCGCAGACCTAGTGTATTCTAGTTATAAAGATACGCGTCTAGTTATATCTACAAAAGAGCAGTTCTGCACTAAAGTTACAGAACAGGAATTAACTTACTTCTACCTATACTACTATTATTATCTTGTAACTTTGCTGCTATATAAACCTCTTACAATATCTACATACCTAAAGAGGCCTAATAACCTAGCACTAAGCTACACTATTAGGCTAAACCTAGACTCTTTGTAGGATATAGAAAGTTAGTTAGTATCTTTAGGATTTAGGTTCTAGCTAGACTTAAAATCCTTAAATCTAAAGATATTAAATTCTTCTCTTTTAAGCTTTATTCTAAGAGAGAGAATGCACTTATAGAAATGCAAATTCTATTATTATAAGGAGAGGACTTAACTACCTAAACTGTTATTTTAACTTGAAAAGAAACTAAACCTTAAAAAGAAACTAGAGATGCTACTTTACCTCTAAGACTAAAGATAGAAAGGTTCTTAACTCTTCTATTGTTACCTATACTACTAATCTACTAAATGCTGCCTTAATTACTGCGTAGTTCTAGCTATTAAGAAAAGGATGCTACTCCTCCTTAGCCTCTACCTACTTAACCTATAACTATAAAGAGCAGAAGAATAGTTATCTTAATAAGAAAATCTAAGGGCTTAAATACAACGTTTAATAGTAATTTATTAGGCTAAGAACTAAGTTAACTAGAGTCTTAGCATTCTAAACACTAGCATATTAATTAGAATAATAAGATCTGCGTGTTTGTTACCTAGCTGTTTAATAATAAACGCGTGCTACGCAATATTAAAGAAGCACGCTTCTTAACTGCATAAAAGCAATAGCTAGCTACTATTATAGCTAAACTCTGCTTATATAAGTTAAGTAGCACATAGGAGGTAGTTAACATTAAAGAGGTATCTAATCTAATTAATGCCTTATAGGTGTTTAGCATTAAGCGTCTAGTTAGTAGAACTATAGCCTGTTATAAAGCACGCTTAGTAGCTTAAGGTTGCTCTTAGTAGTATAGAATTAATTATAATAAGACCTATTTGCTAGTAGTTAGATATAACACTCTTAGACTCTTGCTTCTCTAGGCAGTTATCCTAGGTTTTAAGATCTATTAGATTAACTTTAATACAGCATATCTAAATACTATACTTCCTTACTACTTGTCTCTCTTTATAAGGCTACTACTTAGATTTCTACTCTTAGGCAAAGCTCTAAGGTTAAGAAGATCCCTCTATAGCCTTAAACAATCTAGAAGAAAATAGTTTAGAACCCTTAGTATACGCCTTCTGCAAAAAGAGTACACTTAAGCCTCCTTTAATCTATGCGTGTTTATTAGATCTATTATTATTATAGTCTACGTAGATAACTTTCTACTTATTAGCAATAATTAAAACATTTAAAGCTTTAAGGATACTATCTCTAAGAAGTTTAAGTGTAAGAATCTTAGGCCTATTTAACACCTACTAGGCTTAGAGATACTAAGAATAGATATAAGTCTTATAATATCTTAGACTAGCTATACTTACTAAGTCTTTAAGAGGTTTAGGATGTTAAAATGCAACTCTAGGAAAACTCCTATAGACCTAAATGCAGTTCTTTAGATCTCTAAAGAAGAATAAGACTCTAGACGCTAGAAGAAATATTAATAGTTAATTAGTAGCTTAAACTATCTAGTTATTAGGACCTAGCTTAACCTAGCCTATACAGTCTTAACACTAGCAAAGTTTAATTTAAATCTTTTCTCTTAATACCTTAAGGCTGCATATTAAGTCTTGCGCTACATCTAAAAGAGCCTTAATTACTACCTGTTATACTTAACTTTATTACTAGGTTTTTACCTAAATGCTGTTATGTTTGCTAACGCCTTCTAGGGCTCTAAACCTAACTTTGCGCAATCTGTCTTAGGCTACGTCTTCTAAATTAAAGAATGCGCAGTCTTATAGAGTTCTAAACGTTAGATATATATAGCTAAGTCTATATGTAAAGTAGAGTATATAGCTTGCTCTTACGCTACTACTTACTTATTGTAGGTTAAGAAAGCTTTGTATAACCTTAATACCTTTGCTCTTCTATCTCTTAAGTTCTAACTTAACAGTAATAACTAGGTAGCTCTATTACTTATTTAGGATTACTGTATTAATACCTAATTAAAACACATTGCTATCTATTTTTACTTTGTTTGTAAGAGATATTTAGCTAGAGATTTTACTATCTATTATGTGGCATTAGTATCTAACGTTGCTAATATCTGCATAAAGGTATTACTGCTCCTAGCTTTTATAGCTATAAAAGCCTTAGTTAGTTTACAAGGGTAAAAAGTGATTTATCTTTAGGGGAGTGTTTAAAAGAAGCTGCTATCACTAATAGGAGAAGGGGTTATTTGGTGGTTTGTTTATTGGCCCGATAAGGCTTAGCGTGTAGCTATTTGAGCGGCTCCTTTAGAGTCTGCTCCTCAATCAATTCAATAACAACTTCATGAATACTTCATATCATAACTTTGACACATCTCATATAGCAGGTTGTCACGAGTAAGTCAACACGTGGCATCCAACATAGTGTATCTTCGACCACAGATTCGCAATCTCCAGGAATGGCCGTTTGAGTATCCATGTAGTACATTGACGTGGAGTAACTTGGATGCTATTTACGTGCTGCTAATGACGTTATGTCATTCGCTTATTTATCGCGTTCTCGCACGCTAGCTGGTCTAGCGGCTACACTAGAACTTCATCCATGCTCCAGCCAAAGCATTTCAGCTCATGTCACGATGTCCGACTTGGCAGCTATCAACGATCTGCCAGATGAGCTCTTGCTCGAGACATTACGGTACCTCAGCTGCATCCCATCATGCGAGACGCAATCGTCCGCTTTCAAGGATAAAGAGAAGGAAACTGCGAGGCAATGTGAGAACGCTGCACGGCGACGAGCTTTGTACTCGCTATGTCTTACTTCTCAACGACTACGCAGGATCGTGGTACCGCTCTTGTACGCATCCTTCTCAAGCTCAACTACCTGGCACGGTTCCAAATCTCTTCGTCTGTTCCATCGCACCATCATGAGCCCAGGAAACAGAACGAGTCTCGCGGTTCGCCTCGGTGACTACCTGCAATATGTCGAGAATCGATTCTGTGATCATCTAGGCAACAACCTCTTCTTTGACTGCTGCCTGGATGGTGCTGAGAGTATGATACAAAGCTACTTTGGCCAACTTGCAGACATCGTTCATTCTGCACCAAACCTCCGACATATGTCCGTCGTTAGCTTGGAGACGAGTGACATCTCTCTCTGGAAGCACATTTTGTCCAAAGAGACGAACACGGCTTCCGCAAACGTATCATGCATCGGCCTCGAAAGCCTCCGATCTCTTGCCTTTCAAGTCCATCACCAAGGATCCCGTCATGGATCACGTGACTGGTTTCATCCCATCTTGTCGGCCATGGCCTCTGTGCCCACCCTGACAGATCTCCGTGCCTCGGGCGTTTCATCGAGCCCCGAACCGATACATTTAAGCGAAGACCCGTTCCGCAATCTTCAACGTCTTGATATCACCGAGTGTCTTCTCCGTTTCGACGAGGTTGTCGAGATATGGACAGCCTGTGAGAATTTGCGGCACATTACATGTGTTTGGGCTTACCTCAATTGCGTCGTCGAGGCACCTTCGGATCTTTACGAAGCTCTCTTGCGGCACCGAACTACTTTACAGACGCTTCATTTGGACATGCGGCACGTACGCTTTGATGACGCTTTCAACATGCCGCAAAGGCTTGGTACACTACAGCCCTTCACTGCGCTAGAAACACTAAGTCTCTGCGAAACTATTCTGCTCGGCAATGTACAACCACTTGTCACGTTTCCAGACCAATCTTTTGGCTCTCAGCACCGCATAACAGAGCTCCTTCCTCTAAACGTTGAAAATTTTGCGTTACTTTTACTTGCCGATAAGTCTGACACGACGACAAACTGTCTTGATATGTCCTTTTTATTATGGGATTTTGTAGACGACTGCAAGCGCTGCTATCCACAGTTGAAGGAGGTCAGTTTGAAGAGCGTGAACATCCTGAGTGCTCCTGATGTCACAGCCGCTTTCAAGGAGACCGACATACACTTCAAGCTTGTCAAGGAAAGAGACGTTAGTATAAAATGCTGACCACCGGAATCAGACCGAGCTCAGTGTTTGTTACGAGCTCTGGCGGCGCGGAGATGTGACCTATTCAGTGCTCGTTTGCTCCGTACCGCGCAGTAAGCACGCCACAATAGCATCAAGGCTCACCCCGAATTAGTATCAATGTTACATACAGAGATTCCACCATACTACCGAGCCTAATCGTTGGATATCCAGTGACCATGCCTTCAGCAACGACCGTGGCCGAATGGGGAGCGGTTTAGCATGAGGACCTGTCATATGCTTCACGCTTTTCCACTCACCTTCGAGACTTCGTTGTCATTGCAGTGCCGTGCGCCGGCTTTACTTGGAGCTATTGTGCGGCTCGTTCTAAGCCGTGAAGATCCAGCTCCTGGCTCTTACCTTCGGCCTGGAGGCTCTATCAGTACATCCATTGTCAGTCCCACAGTCTTAGTGTGCCCTGGGACTTCTGAGTATAAATTCTTCGTCTACCGCTCTCAGCTCAATTATCCTCCACTGCAATTCTTGCCAGACCCGCGGCTTCATACACATTGCAGTGTATTTTGTCTCGATTTCCTTCTGCGACCATACTAGTCCAGGCTTCCGTCAATCTTTCTCCATCCTCGCTACTTTGACGACTTGGTCATCAGATCAAGATGGAGCACAAAGTTGAGAAAGAACATGGCATTGCGGAATTGAATGCGCATGGCGAAGGCGATCTTTCTGCACAGCCGAACGACGACGGAGTCACTGTAGCCGCCGATGGTCTCATAACGGAGACCGCTGCATCGTCGTCTGAGTCGGTCGCTTCTTCAGTCGGAGCTGCTCCCTCATCCCCAGCGTCAAGTTTCCTCTCCGATCAGAACATCGAGATTGTCATTGACAAGCCGACCATGAAGTCGCCATTCCATTCGCCCAAGCCTCCCACAGCCGATGGTATGAGCGACGCTACGCTGGATGACGGCGAGATCCGCGAGAACCTGCTCGATGAAGCCACTGAGGACGACACTCTTGACACATCTGGAGAGGTCGTTGTGCCTGTGGAGAATGGAGATCGAGGCGATCAGAATCAGGACACATCAAGTGCGTCTAGACTTTGTGTAGCATGAACGTTTCGTTAACCACAGTACATAGATGAGAACATTGATGAGGCTCCAAGTGGAGAAGTTGCTAGCAATGCAAGCGCAACCAGCCATGGGGTGCATCCGTCCTCCCATGATGTCCCTGACAGCATCGACGACAAAGAGCCACTGGGTACACCCAAGGATGTTCAAGCAACAACAAACCTAAGCGACACGGCTAACCACGCAGATGAATATCTTGCCATCACTGAAGATGAAGAGTCGGATGCTGAGACTGCGGCACCACGTCAGCCTACTCATAGTGTTCCACCGCATATGCGTCCTGGCTTCGAGTCGCAAATCGCACGTATTGGCATGCAGATCTCAAAGGTAAGATGGCCTAGAAAATGATAGGAGCAAGCGAAGCTAATGTGTGCTAGTTCTCGAGCAGAACACCTGATGCTCTCCTCTACGGCGATATACCTCGTGCCCCGCGCGCCTTTCAGGCTCACAATTCTTACCAGACCTACCGTTCTGATGGTGGCCGTGAGGAGTCAGCGCGCACGAGTGCACAGCTCATGAAGCTACGCAACGAACTCGAGGCGGAGCGTAAGAAGAGCGCCAACATGCGCAAGTCTGTCGAAGAAGAAAAGGAAAAGGTGATGGAAGCGGCACTCTCTACAATGACCACCGAGCTTCTGAATAAGCAGGTCAAGATGCTCACACATCAGGCCGAAGTCGAGGCCAAGGAGCGCGACCTACAATTCCGCGAAGCACGCATCGAACAGCTCGAAGTCTACCTCAGTGAGGGCCAAAAACGAGTTTATCGCGAGAGCATCGGAGATGAAGGTGGTTTGACCATGGCTGAGGTTGATCGCGAGCATGACTGTCGCCAAGCCGAGCTACAGGCAAAGAAGTACATTGCAGCTATGGAGGGCAAGCTCGCCATTCGCCTCCAAGGCCTCCAGCTTCGGGAAGCAGCTCAAGAGATGCGCGAGCAGCAATACAAGGCGCTGATGCGCTCTAGCCTCGAGGCTGAGACCAAGCAGAGGATGGCGCAAGAAATCGATGCCAGGGTTAACGAGGTTGCCGACATCGAGTACAACAACGGGTTTGGAGCTGGCAGGGTTGCTGGCCATGCCGATGTAGAGGTTGAGGTGCGTCAGGAGGGCTTCCTTGAGGGCTACAACGCATGCCGTGAGACAGAGGTCCTTCTGAGCAAGACTCGACAGGGTCTAATCTCGCGCGACAGCCCTGAGCTCGACTTTCTGTACGATTCTGCGCATCCTCGGAACCCCTTTACCATGGGTACACGCATCGGCGAGTGGCAGCGGAAGCAAGGGCAGGGACAGCTCAAGAGTATGACGGAAAAGGCCATCGTGAAGAAAGAGCCCGTTGTCGAGAAGAAGGCCGAAGCGCTGGTTGTTCAGAAGAAGGCCGAGGAGCCTGTTGGCAAGTAAGTCTTTGTCCATCTTTCGGCTTTCTCCATACTGACATGGGCTATCTAGGCTCCCTCCTGCCCGCCCAACGTTTGCTAGCGAACTTCGCGGTGCTCGGAACATGCACAATGGCCACTTCGTGCTCGCCAACGGGTCGGGCCCATGCTCCCCTGCGACCACGCCCAAGATCAATGGCGTCGGTAGTTACAACGGTGCTCAGGCGGGGCCATGCGGTGGGAATGTGTACGAGGGCCGACATATCTCGAAGTATGAGCAGGTCGAGGAGGACAATTTGATCGACTTGCTCTAGGTGAAGGTTGTGGACTTTCACGACCTGAGATATGAGGGCGTTCAAGGTGGATCATCTTTCAGCGGAACGTATTCGATAATCTATGTCGGCTGCATCGACGGCGTGATTCCAGAGCTACTCACCTATGTGCTGTAACGTGACCAGGAACTAGTCCCGAAGTGGCAATTACCTCGGCCAAGGGCACACTTCAACACCAGCCCCCTCGAGCTGCAGACGCAATGCAGCCCTCTCCACACGCGACTCCCGCAACCCCCCCTCCCTCCCCCAAAGCCTTAGTCTCGTGACCCAACCCCCCACAACATGCTACAATCCACGCGACGATGGCTCAGGCGGAACCGCACAAACTTCGCCATTGGCGCGGGAGTGCTGGGCGCCGGGTACATGGCGGGGCAATACGTGCTGGGGAAGCTATCAGAGGCCCGACAGCGCATGAGCGACGAGCGCATCGCAAAGGAGAAGTACGGCGGCGCACGTGACAAGGCCTGAATAGATGCTTACGCCCAAGACAGTCTCCGGCGACGGTTCGAACAGAACCAGGAAGACTGCACCTTCACCGTGCTCGCCATCCTGCCCACGGCGACGGAGAACATCCTCGCCGCGATACCCGTCGAACAGGTGCTGGAAGAGCTGCAGAGGCAAAAGGCCGAGCGGCTGTCTCGGAGCGTCGGACCGAGCGAGATCGGAACATCTGCGCCGCCGAGCGTGGCGGACACCACCGAGGACGATGCGCAGAGCTCGAGCATGCAGGCCGATAGCTTCATCCACGCTAGCCAAGTCGCGACAGACGAGCCTGCCGAGGAGACGAAGAGCAAGAAGAGCAAGGCGCAGCTATGGAGCGAGATGAAGATCAGCTGTACGTGCTGAAGTGCGCCATGGGTCTTGTTGATGCTAACACGCCCAGCCATCACCCGCGCCTTCACCCTCATCTACACCCTGTCCCTCCTGACGCTCCTCACGCGCATCCAACTGAACCTGCTCGGCCGCCGCAACTACCTCGCCTCTGTCGTCTCGCTCGCCGCCCCGCAGTCCATGACCGACGGATCCAGAATCAACCTCGAGAACAATGACGACGACAACTTCGACCAGGCGTACGGCAACGACTTTGAGACTAACCGGAGATATCTGAGTTTGAGCTGGTGGCTGCTGCACCGGGGCTGCGTTGACCTGATCGAGAAGGTGCAGGTCGCGGTCAAGGACGTCTTTGGCTTGCTCAACCCACGCGAAGAGATCACCCTGGAGAAACTGTCAGAGCTTACCCTCCAAGTACGGAAGAGAGTTGAAGGTGCCACCGAGGAGCAACGAAGGTATGCTCTGCACTGCACTGCACCACCCCATCCGCCGGCATGCTAATAATCCCTAGAACGTGCAAATGGCTGTCCTTCCTCCTGCCACCCCAAGACCAAGAAGACTACGTTCTCCGCGAATCAGGCATGTCCTCCTCGTCGGAATCCCCGTCGCCTACCACCACCACCTCGCTTCGCCGCCTCATCGACGAAACATCCGACCTCGTCGACTCACCCTCCTTCACCCACGTCCTCACACTCCTCTTCGACGCCGGCTTCTCACATCTCGTCGACAACAAAATCTCACAGCTCTCGTACAAGATCCCGCCCGTCTCCGAAAGCAGCGCTCGGGTACAAGAGATTGTCGGTGGCGACGTGAAGGCCAAGGTCGCAAGCAGCCTCGCAGTATTCTGTCGACAAGCACATAGCATCGGAAGCGGTGCGAACAACGAATATCTGGCAGCAATAGAGCAGGTTAGAGATTTGGAGGCCTTTGCCGCGGTGGTTTACTCGAGTAATTTCGAGTATGAGAGTCCTGAGGGTGTCCCTGCGCCAGTGACTCGGCCTGGCACAGCGGAGGGCCAAACTCCTGCAAAACCCATAGCGACTACAGAAGACAGCTTCGAGAGTGCGTGGGGTAAGGCTTTGGCCAAGGAGGACGGGAAAGACTTCTAGATTGAGGAGCATGCTTGTTTGATACGATGTTGCCGAGAGAGGCATAAGCTTCTTGCTAGATACCCGAATTCGAACGATTACCTCCAACGGAAGACAACAGTCGTGACGTCAGCGCGTAGCTCTGGATAGTGGGACGCGACTACTGTAGAGCAGCAAACAAAACTTGACAATCTCGCGTAATCCCATCTCCCAACACACAACTTCCAACCATGGCCGAAACAACCACCGCAGCTGGAAAAAATGCTTACGTCACCCTCCTAACCCGTCCATCCTACCTCGCCGGTGCCCTCCTCCTCGCCTACACTCTAACCAAACACGCCCCCACGACCCCGCTGATAATAACCTACACGCCCGAAACACTCCCGGAATCGTCCATTAATGCGTTCAGATCGGAGGCTAAACACTCCAACATCATCCTGCACCCAGTCGAACATTTACGTCTTCCAGACGATGGCACGCAGCACGGCATGGTGGCCGAGCGGTTCATCGATACATGGACGAAACTGCGGGTTTTCGATTTGTGGGACATGCCGCAAAAGTGGGAGCGCTTGTGTTGGTTGGATGCCGATATGATGGTATTCAGTAATCCGGATCCGTGGGTGTTTAGCAGTGCGAATGACGACTATCTTCAAGGTGGAGACGGGATGCGCGTAATGGCTGTGCACACATGTGTATGCAACCTTGACCACGACTCATGGGCACCAAAAGAATGGAATCCAGCAAACTGCGCAATGACAAAACTCGACTCAAGCGACGAAACAGCCACCGTCGAACCCGAACCATACACACTATCCAACTTCAATTCCGGCACGTTTCTCTACCGCCCCTCGCCCCGACTCGCGCGCTTCGTCCGCGCAAAGCTGGAAGCACTGGGTACCGCTAACCTCCGCGCAATGAAATTCCCAGATCAGGACTTTCTCAACCAAGCTTTTGATGCCCGCTGGTCCCCCTTATCCTGGCGCACAAACGCCCTCAAAACCTGGCGCTACTGGCACGCGAACATCTGGGCAGACAACGCCGTCGCGGTACTGCACTACATTGTCGACAAACCGTGGGCCGCGCGCGTGAACCCCAACGGCACGGCTGGATATCTAGGCAAGGACGGCGAAACGCACACGTGGTGGTGGGACGAGTATGCGCGCTGGGAACATGAGCGCAAGGCGCAACGAGAAGAGGTGTTGTTGGCTACGGTGGGGAAATACGTGGCTAGTGCGACGGGCGAGGTGAGTGAGGAGATGAGCGCGGTGGGCGGTGGAGCGCAGGACTATGCTAAAAAGTGGGCGGTGAAAAGCCTCGAGGACGCAAAAGTGCATCACGGCAGATGAGCATTTGGGACAGGGGCCATGGGCCAGTTGTTAGGCGGAGGGGGCGGCCAGGGGCAGAGCAGAAGGACGGAGCATTCTGGACAATGTGAGATCAAGTGCCTACCACCACCACTTGTGTATATAGTGTAAAAGAATAATTCACACCACGCTAGGTTTTCCACACCGCATTTGTACCCTAGTACAGATCGTAGTCTAACTTCTCATCCTCATCTTGCCAAAACAAGACAGGCCAACTAAACTACCAAAGACTACTCCAACTGTAACAACAACGATATGCGCAAGAAGTCGTGGAAACTAACCAGTATTGGATTCTAGTACAATACCTTTTATATATGCCTGTAATGCAGTCTACTATTGCATTGCATTGCACTACGTCGCTAGTGCAGACCATTCTAGGCTTCTACCTTGGAGATGTCAATCGAGCGACAAGGTGTAAAAATGTTAGTCCATCATGGAGCGTATAAAGTCGTTTTAGCAGTTTGGTCGTCGATCTAGTGGCCTCTGAATCATCACACACTTGCACTTGGTCGCTCGAGAATTATTGCTGGGCATGGTGCTGGCTCGTGACAAGGCCTCGCCCAGCATGAGCCAGGCGCTTGAAGCAGAAAGGGGACAGACGTGTCAGTGAGATAGAACTCAGTAGCGTTATGGTGAATCGTTTTTATTGAAGGATTGGCTTCTCAAAAATTTCAATACCCTTGACACAGACCTAGAAAGACCAGCATCCCAAGATCAAAACAAAAGCTGAAATAAGGCTCATGGGCACTTGATGGCCACTCGCAGGGATATCTTTCGCTTCCGTCCAATAACATCATTGTCGTCGCTCACAGAATCTACTTGTCGTGATGGTTTGTTCGTGTAGCGCTCCTACGCTACCACAGCCGCACGTTTTGGGCCAGGTCGCCTGGCTCTTGCCCGCGCCACTTTTGCATTTCCGCGGCTTGCCGCATCCTGGCCTAATGGTGCCGCTGTTAGAGATTGGCTGTGGAATTGTCCGATCTAGGAGGCGTGGGGCTTGCCAGCTGAGTCGACCTTGGCACGAAGGTTCGCAGCGGTGGAGCCAGACTCGGAGAAGTAGCGGGAGAAGACGGGCTGTAGGAAAGATCGGAAGATGATCTGGGCGCCACTGTAGAGGGTTAGGATGTACAGCCTCTCCAGCTCAATCGTTTGTGCTTACGCAGTCTGGGGAAGGGCCATCCAGAGAATCAGGACAAACTTGAAGGTGTAGTAGAAGGCTAATCAGGTCAGTCAAAAGCTCTCCACACCACCCAATAGGCAACTTACGGAACCAGTAGACAGCGCTGACGGCACTCTCGAAGACAGTCAAAAAGGCATAGACGACCCAGTAGGTGAGCCACTATTTCCATGTGAGCCGTCTGTCAAGATTGCATCACATGATGAACATACCTGAGTGTCATCGACCTTGCTAGCAGTGAAGAGGGCGTTCAGCGAGTAGTAGCTGGGAATGATGAAGCCAGCAATGTTCACGAGGAACTCGCCAGCGATGTTGAAGAAGATGAGGAAGAAGTACAGGCCGGCGAGACCTAGGACGGCGTAGACCTTGGGTACGGAGGTCTGCTTCTCAAAGCTGTTGAGGGCGGGGTACTTGGACAGCTAGAACACACGTTGATGTCAGCACCAGCGCCCAACGACGAAGGCAGTGCACGGATATGCAATCTCCCATGGCATGCTGGAGTCGGCGATATTCCGCGTGGCCCATTGCCCAGGGTGAAAAAGAATGCTTGTACCTCTTGGTCAATCTGGGACAGCGTTTGCTGGGCTCGCTCCTGGGCAGACATGATGGCTTGTGCGGAGAGTTGAATGCGGTTCTGCAGCGGCTAGGGATACAGCAGAGATTGTCGTGGAGAATGGTTGCAATGCCGGGGGGGAACGATGTTTTGCGGAGGGGAGAGGATTACGGAGGATATGGAGGAGCGATTGTGGGCACCAGGAAGCCGCTTCTGACGTATCGCGCTAGCGATGACGCATGGAGCCTTGCTGCCTTGGGCACAAGCCAAACAGGCCCATTCACCGAGGTTGCAAGTTCACGTCTACATGACTGCAGCCGCATCGTCGCGTGCCGGCCAGGATTGCAGCCGCATCCACCTGCGCAGAAGCACTGCTGAAGCTTGAACACAGATGAGACAGGCTGTGACATGTGACTCCACTTTGTTTGGGGCGGGCGCACGTGACCTGCTCGGCCCGGGCTCGGGCGTGGCCCTCCGTTGCTCAGACGAAATGAGCACAACAAACACCAGACGTTCTCGACATTCTCTCCCGCTCCGAGCGCCACCACGTCGCGCCCGTCGCCGCTCTTGGACTGAAATATCCTTTGCCGAACATCCTACTCGTCGCGTCCCACTTTCCTCGCCCCTGGTCTGGTTTGCTGCCGCACCAGTGCCAAACAACACGACCCGGTAGCCGACAACGACCTCGACACGCCCCCCGCGCAGGACAGCCCATAGGACAGCCGCCGTGCCCAGGCCGTCTTTCTCCAGTTCCAAGCCCCCTCCGCAGACGATCCGGACCGTACCTCACCGCTCCATGCCCGGTTGCCATCACTTTGTTTTGGTGTAAACAGACCGCCTGCTTCGACTCCGAATGGCCGCAGACCTCCGCCGGTCGCAATCCAACACATCAATGCCAACGAGAAGCAATCGGCCGCTGTCGCGCGCTTCTACCACGAGCGTGCACTCGTTTGAGCAGTACCAACCCCAGCCGCAGCAGTCGCGGCCAACGCCGTTTTCACACCAGCCGCAATACAATGCGGCTTTCACCAGCGAGCCACTGCAGCCCGCGCTGTTGCAGGCAGCACAACATGCTAGCGCCCAGGACAATCTCATGAGCATGTCACTCGAGAGCGTCCAGCAATATCTGGGCTATGCGTCCGAGTCGACCCCCCAACCACAACCACAGCCAAACAGCATGTCAGGACCGCCCATGGACACACACCCGTACCATACAGCACTAGTGCCGCAATCGCAGCAACAACAGCCCTCCTTCATGGCGCCGCCCACCGAAGGCGAGGACAAGAAGAAGAAGGGCCTGACCTCGGGGAGTGCTACCAACGACAAGGAGTTGCGCCAGCTGTTGGCGCAAAACGAGGGTCGACATCTCAAGGATGTTGCAGCAGAGGTCATCCAGAATGATAGGACATCCAAGGCCGAGAAGTCCAAACAGCTTTTTGCCATGCTATGGTTAGTTTCGTGCATTCGTGCAAATTGTGCCCTCTTCACGCTCTTACATGTCTAGGTTACGGTCTGTTTGTCGCACGGCAAAGACATCGGTGCCGCGCAACCGCGTCTACTCCAAGTATGCAGAGCGCTGCGGCACCGACCGTGTTATTCCTCTCAACCCTGCCTCATTTGGCAAACTCGTTCGCGTCATCTTCCCAGGCATCCAGACTCGACGACTCGGTGTCCGTGGCGAGTCCAAGTACCATTACGTCGACTTGGCTCTTATCAACGACATGGATGACGAGGAAGATTCTCGACGTCCCACCACGAGCGGCGCCATGTCACAACACGCAATGAAGCGGCAGCCATCTGCTGGGCCCAAACTTGACTTCAAGTATGCAGTGACGGCCAGCAACCTGGCGGTAGACATGCTAACCTGCCCCAGCGCCATTCCCCGCCTGCCTGCAGACAGCGCACAGTTTCCACCACGCGACACTGCGCTAGAATCCAACAGCACACAGTTCACACCTACTGCCTCGAAAGGCCTCCTCTACACCGACATATACTCACCCAGCTATCGCTCCGACAATGCACGCACAAAGACCTCATATGAGCACGAGCTCAAGTTTCCCACGCCGGACATTCTTGAGGCACCCGACGGTCTCGAGATCGAGCTTCCCGACATTGCACCCTATCTACCGGCGCGGACCGATCCCGACTCGGTCCAGAATTTGGTTGCTATGTACCGCACACACGTCACTTCTCTCGTGGACGCAGTGCGATACTGCAAAGAGAAACAATTCTTCCGACTGTTCGGTACCTTTCATGGTACGCTCACTGTACCGGTACAGAAACTCTTCTCTACCCCGGAGTTGGCTCCATGGATCAAAGAGTGTGATTGGATGATGTACCAGAAGATGATTCGCAATGTTTCGCAACTTACTCTCCAGGTCGCACCCCCGCCAGTCCTTCGCTTTCTCGACAATGTCGCAAAAACGCTTCATCCTCACATCAATACGAAATTTGCGCAACTTCCCATGCACGTGTTAGAAGCGAAGCTTGAGCCTGCTACTCTCTTCACTCACCTGCTTCGACAAATGCTCCGCGTCAACTCCACGGCGCACGCTGCTGCGGTTTTACTGACTACCGACAACCATCGTATTCAAATGTTTGCCGACTGGGTGGAATACGTCAACTTGAAGCGCATCATCGCGAACGAACTGCCAAGCGCTTGCAACCATGAAGAGGTGTACAATATATTGACAGCCGAGATCCGCTCCATGTTGGGCCCTCTGCCACAGGACGTACAGCTCTCCTCCGGCACATACCACCACGCCGCGCAACCCGACCCTCCTGCAGACCCTCTGGAGTCGGTCATCGATCGCATCGCAGCTTTCCTTACTCGACTACCGTCACGTTTCCCGACTGCATCCGCTCGCTCGATTCTGCACTGCGTCAATGCCCTTGGAGGTGCTGCGCTACGGGAAATTACAGTAGAGAATGGTAGAAGTTTCCAAGGGTGGTGGCTTACCAAGGTCTTCGTAGACGAGATGGCGCAATGGTTGGCCTCACTAGGCGGCTTTCTTGGACATACTGCGCCCGACTGGAAATCGCCCACCCTCTCGCCTGTTCTAGACAACGCAATGCATGTTGGCATGACCAATGGAGGCAGCGGCAGTAACAACGAGAGCCGATACAGCAGCATCGATGCCGATTTCGACCCCAACCAGTCGTTCATGTCAACCACTAGTAATGTTGGGATGCAGGACGCGAACACAACCCATGAAGGTGAGTTTGCCGCCATTCACATTCCGCGTTCAAAGTGATTAACTAACACAAGATCATCAGTCAACGCTCGAAGCTTTGCTCAGCAGTCACAATACGATATGAGCTTCAGCTACGACATGGACATGAATACCTCACAGCAAGAGCCGAACCACGACGACAGCGGTATAGGCCTTTTGGAAGACGGCATCGACGCGAGCTTCGCTTCCAAGATGCAGAACTCCCTCAAGTCGCATCTCGCGCATGCACCACTCTCGATCATGCCCCAAACCATTAGCTAGCACTTGCTCGCTCCAAGTCTCGCCTTTTTATCCTCACTATGTCCGGACCTGCCTCGCCCATCCATGAGGCTTCTTGATCTTTTACGCGCTACGACGTCTCCGAAGTTACGACCCCACTACAAGTGGCTGGACCAACGGGAATGTCCTGTTTATACCTCTTAATCTTGTATATGCGATGTTATCTCAACATCAAAACGTTGGAGTCGTGCGGCGATTGCCGACCCCTCAAGTCGCACATTTGTTTTCTAATCATTTCTGAGAAGTTATTTGTTGGTGCATTGTTTGCTTGTCCCTGGCTCCTCGGAGCAGTAACTGTTTTATTGTTTGAGCATACCCATCCTCCCATGGCTGAAGAGCGGAGTGAGTCGTACCATGTGTGGGCTTAGTAGATCGAACGCGACACTCGTCGGATAAGAATTAGATCATTCAATTTAGCTTGCCATCGTCTCCCTTTTTCGTTGCTGTACTCTGAAGAAAAGAACTGATGTAAAGTTTCGAGTACCTGAGTGAGTGCACCGAGCAAATTAGTAAGCACCTTGGTATTCCGAGCAGGCCACTCCGGACCTCGACCGCGACCTTACAACTAATTCAGGGCAAGACTACTAAACAAGACGGCACCTGCGCCCTGGGAGCAGCCGAATATACAGTCTCCGCCATGTTGTCTACGCGTGGGCAAGCGAATGCTGACCAATTGTATATACCTTGGCGGTTTGCGAAAGTGACCACGTACGATTCGGACACCAACCTCGAGGGCCTGATCTCTTTTGCAACCGCCGAAAACGCATTGATGCATAAAGAGTTGGAAGAGATTGCGAATAAGGTACCTCGTCTTTTACTTATGCTTTGATCTTTGGTAGCACGAACCAAAACTCGTAAATGTAACCATGATATCAGATCATGCAAACTCCCTGATCAAGTCGCCTTCTTACTGCTTAATAGGTTCACATCCTTGGCGATGTATTTCGCTATGCCTATTGCACCGCAGGTGGACCTCGTCTTCCCACGGCATTTGCGACACACATGAATGAGTACTTTTCTCCCCACACGCCGATTACCGGCGACGATATCAAAATCTCAGCAGCGGCGACTTCCCTTCATCATGTTTTAGCGTACTCTCTGTGCGGGCCTGGAGAAGTTATTCTGACGACTAGACCCTACTACGGCCGCTTCGAGCTCGACTTTGGAAACGAAGCGGGCGTAAAATTAGTCGCTGCCGACACAGATCACGAGACTTGTTTCGATGCGAGTGTCATCGATGCGCTCGAGAAGAAGTTAGTAGAAAGCCAAAAGCGCGGTGTGAAAACCCGTGCGCTCTTAATTGTGAATCCACACAATCCACTCGGTACGCCTTCGCTCCCTTCCTCGGCTTCCTTCCTCGACTCCCAGACTCATGCCGTATAGGACGATGCTACCCCAAATCCACCCTCCTTGCCCTCCTATCCTTCTGCGCCAAATACTCTTTACACCTCATATCCGACGAGATCTACGCATTGTCTGTCTTTTCTAATCCCACAACCACCACTACTCCCGTACCGTTTACTTCTATCCTCTCCATTCCAGCATCAGACATCATCGACTCCAACTTGGTACATGTTACATACGGGCTGAGCAAAGACTTTGCGGCTGCAGGTCTCAAGATCGGCGCGCTGATTACGCGCAACGAAGCGCTGAGGAACGCTGTTCACGCTGTCCTGCGTTTTCACGGCGCTAGTGGGCCGAGTGTGGCGCTTGCGACTGCTATGCTTGAAAATCGGGACTGGTGTCGTGGGTTCATTGAGCTTTCGCGGGAAAGAATTGCCTGTGCGTACGCTTTTGTTACGGGGAGACTTGATAGCATGGGCGTCCGGTATTTTGAGGGAGGGAATGCCGGGTTTTTTGTGTGGGTGGATTTGAGTACGTATTTACCGCCTGAGGAGAGGGGGAGTGGGTTTGAGAGGGAGTGTATGCTTGCGGAGAAGCTGGTGGATGGGGGTGTGTTTCTGCATCCGGGGGAAGAGCATGGGATGAGGGCCGGGTGGTTTCGTTTGGTGTATACGATGGAAGAGAGGGTGGTGGAGGAGGGGATGAGGAGGTTGGGAAAGGTGTTGGGGGGTATTCAGTGGTGAGTCGGTGGGCGTGTTCATTGGCCTCCGTAAGTGCAGAAACAAGGCGGCTACGAGCTGTTGCGTGTTCAAGTGTTGCTAACACCAGGAGGCCAAGCATTTGTAGAGTGAATTGTTAGTAGCAACTTGAACACACTATGATCTTGGCCACTAAGCAAGATGAAGTGATGTCTGTAAAACTGAGAATTTACCATGCACAAATGCAATCTCACAACTCACTAACACACAAGTCCTCTAAAAAGCAGTCCTTATAATAGCTTTAAAGCTTAATACCTTAACACTAAAAAATAGGCTTTATAAGCAAAGAATGAGAGTAGATAGACTTTGTTATTGTTTAGTAAAATAGCTACCTGTATTTAATTTAATTTGTTTAGTTGTATCAAACAAATTAAATCAAATATTTGATTCATATCGGTTTGTTGCGGAGTCTGGCTCTATTCCTGGATCTTACCACCTGGACTTTGAAGATGCTGCCCTTGATGTTCTTCTTCCAAAAGATTGCAGCCGAGATTAGAGACAAGTTGTACGCGTTGGGGTGTTGCACCTACACGGTACACACTGACGAGCCAAAGCCCACGCCGCATCGACATTTCATCCCACTTTGTTGAGACTTCATCAAAGATGTAACAGCACTTTGTGGACTGGAGACTTTTCGACACAACACGAAGGTAGTCACTAACTTAGTTATTACAAGTACACCAGCAGAATTGACAGCATGAGAAAACCCTGACGAGAATAACAAGCTAAATAGGAGGAACAGTGACGATATGCTGTCCCATGAATGTGATCAACATAATGCGCAAAAGTACTTTGATAAACTAGACAAACGTCCTCCCAAGAGAGAATCTGGGCTATTGTCAACTCCTGCATCAATCGATGCTGAACAATACTGCCGAGGACGCAATCCCCTATGAAACCGCTCGGAGTCTGGAACAGGTGAAGGGGAAATATATCCCACCAGACCTCAATCTCAACGTGCAAAGCCGCCTGATACTTTGGTAACACTCATTTTGCTCGAAGAACAGTTACAAACTGCATGGATCAAACTTCGTTTTATAGTGGGAGAGATAAAGACGTTGATACATAGACTGTCAGATCCACACGCTCCAAAAGTGTGCTTGACGGCGAGGTTAGACGAATCTATCAGGAACCCTGTGCGCTTGAACGGAGTGGAATTCCAGGGGAGGAATGATTATCGCTCGCGGGTACGGGTCGAGTGCATTCTATTTGCACGGAAAAAAAGGGAGATTGACCACAGGATTAGATCTTTTTGTTTGCTCGTGATAACGACGCGATAAACTCTGTTTAACAGCAAACATGGACTAGTCGTACAGCATGTTCCACTCAAGACAATTCGCAACTACCTCAAAATAGCGACGATAGGCCAGCTGCACGTTTTTTGTGTGTCACATCTACGTGTTCTTTGACGAGAGATCGCGCCCTCATTCCGACCATCGCCTCATTCCCATCCACCAGAGCTTCGTGAGCGATTTGAAAGAGCTCTATATAAATCTGCCTTTCCAAGAAGCCATAAAGTCAACCAGGCACCAGATCCCATGTGCTGCCAGAAATACCGTTTCAAAACACCAAGTCAAAAAGGTTCGGCCTGAGCATGAATGCCGTCGCGCACCAGACAGAGAATAAGCTCGAAGACGACACTCAGAAAGCGTGAGTCAAGTCATCCTTTCTCATCCTCTCCCTTCTGCGGAACTCACCAGATTGCAAGGAACAGATCTGTGAGGCAGAGAACAAGCGATTGCGCGAAAGATCAATCAACATACACGTCGTTTGTACCTACGTGCTCAACAGACAGCGCTTGATGCCAAGATTTCGCGCCTGCAGATGGAAACTGGAATTTTCGACGAGAGTAGCATCATCATGACAGGGAAGCATTTTTGCTCCTATATGAAAACTGTAGACTCTAGAGTAGCTGAGGAAAGTTGGTGTACATTAAGCTGTGTTCGACTTACATTTCTTCAGCATGATCGCTTCTAGATATCCTTAAGACGCACGTCTTGGTTCAGTCTCGGCGCGTATATCAGTGATACTAAGCTGAGTCTTGGAAGCTGCGTCCTACGCTGGAGTCTCTCGTTGTACTTTTTGTGTTTATTTCTTTTCTGCACCGCCAACACGTCGGACTACTTGTCCTGAGCCAGATGCTCTCACACACTGAGGCTTGTACTCCTCTCTCTCAACGCGGTGAGCCCTCAAACGGCGGAGGACTCCTCGCTCAAGAAGGTACCGGGTGCCAGGTGTTCAAACCAGAAACGCTTACGCAGGTTGGTGGCCCACACCGTAAACCCAGCGCTTTGCGTTTCCCATTTGCCCTTCGGGGGGCAAGTTAGTAGATACCTTTGTAGCCACTAGGACGTTAATCAACACCAACCAACCAACTGAGCTGAGTCTTGTCGTGTGCCTTGTTCCCAGTGCCCACTATCCACGACTTCTACATCGCATTCGTGTACTGTATGACCGCGCGCACTTCTTCCGTTTACAGCCCTTGCGACGTTAATAAAACACTAAACGAAAAACGAACATGATCGATACACAAAATCTTATGTCCTTCGCGTGAATTCATTCGCCCGTAGCCTCAGACCTCGCAATCTATTCCATCTGTGTCGACATAAGTTGGGAAGTCCGTCTCCCTGTTCTTGAAGACTGACTAGTTGGTGCCGCCTTGGAGCGTCTTCGGCACTTAAACGTAATTGCTTAACTTGCTGGCTGTTAATGCACAGTGAATGTTCGTGCAGGTCTTCTGGTGTTCTACGGGCTGATTGTGCGAATGTACTAACGTTAAGAGGGGCATTAAATTGCTTTGTTGGAATCATCTCTAGATTGCTGTTACCGGAGTGATTTATGGTTGAGTTCTCTTTGTCGTGCTTCCGTGAGATTGCCGTGGGATGCTTTGGGGCGAAGGGCAGCGCATCACGAGTTTTCTCAGACCCAGAGCTGAGAGGAGACGATACGGTCTGTTGAAAATTGATGTGATGTACGCGTGGGCTGTGGTTGATGATCAGTCGTGGCCGTTCATGCAGCGGAAGAAGATGCACTGACTTGTTTTATTAGAGGGACAGTCAACATTGCCTGTTGTATCAGGATTCCCAAGAGAGCGATTCAAGAGAGCAGCTGAGCCCCTGATCATGTCAGATGTACTCAATGAAGCTGCGTGATGATGACTTACATCTCTTCACCACTATCAGTGTCCCAAAGAGTATCTTCAACCTTGACGACCTTTTTCGTTCGGTATTCCTTCACATGTGACTTGTTACCGGCAGTGCGCGTAATTCCCTTTCCTTTAGCTAGCTCAGCATTGGTGGGATTCGCAGCACTAGATATAAGGGCATTCCCCACGGAAGATCCTGGGCGCACAGCTTCCATGGAAGCATTCGAGCGGTCATTGGTCTTATGATGACGCATCTTCACGGTCTGGCTTTTTGAAAAGCCAGCAATGCTGATGTGGCCATCTGTCCCTTCCTCGCTCTTTTGAAACCTTCTGCAGGCCGTCTCCAGTTGGATCTCGAATGATTGATTCAGAGGCATTTTGTGAACCAAGTCTCCAAACTTACGAGTCTCCGCTAGCCAAGATAAAGCAATATCTCGCCAAAGCTCGGAAGACCTCAGCGCACTCGCTCACTAGGAGAAACAGCTTGCAAAGCTTCACCTCGCCGGACTGAACCTTGGTAAGGAATTCCATGACATCAAAACTCCGCCTTTTTTCATAGTTTGCATCTCTTTCACAACCTGACGTATTGGCAGGACCACTGACAGTGATATCGATGGCTGGAGCGAGGGCTGTCGTGGCCTTTGACTTGTTGAAGTATATGTAAACGGGGCGATCTTCAACCTCGTAGTCAATACTTGCTATCTGTTGACAAATTCCTAGGTAGCAATTACCAGAGCGGAAGTAGCGCGGCACTCTGGAGAACTTCAGGCTCAAGATGTGTGGCAAACACGCGGTGAGTGCATTGTCCAGTTTGGCAGTCAGGTTCTGCGTGGTAGCAAGTCGGCGATCGTCACTACGGTACGTTCAGCCACAGAGCCGCGCCTGTCGAACTCGGCTTCAGTATCTTTGGAACGGAACATGGTGTGTTCCACATGAGAGTTGACGTACAAGTATATCTAGACATCGACGCCATGCGGGAAAGGGAGCAGTTTACATATCCACACAGCACAACTCCAACACCTCCAACAACTTGTGTAGTAACACCGCAGCACCCTTATCCTAGATGTACCTTCACTGCCACGAAGCGTAGAGATGATGATGATGATGATTGTTCCTCGGTGAGGAGCTAGATGTTCGCGGACGTCGAGTATGGCTAGTGCATGGTTTGTGTAAAGCGGGCGTTAACGCATATGGTGGAGATGATGGCGACGGCGTTCGGTGTCGTTTAGGATTAGGTGTGATGTTTTGGCGGCGGGGTTGAATTGGTTGGTGGTGGGGAAGAAGAGCGGGTTGATGGGAGTGTTATTTCCGCGGGGGAGGATGTTGCTGGTGTGGTGTTGTTTGATAGCGAGGAAGAACGGGCGCGTAGTAGGTCTTCCATGACGTGTAATTCCGGCCAGCCGAAATGGTTCGTTGCTAATTGTTTTGCATCTATCTCCTCGCGCCCCTCGCCTCCTCCTCCTCCTCCCCACTCATCTCGTCCAACTCAAACTCCGCCGCCCCCCTCAGCGCCTCCTCGTCGTCCTTGACCTTGATAAACCCTTTCACCTCGTGCCCCGGATTTGGGAAGGGCGTCGCGCATTCCCTACTCCTCAGCGCAGGATAGTATCTCCGATACGTATAATGCGCAACCGCCATGCCCAAGACACTCCCGACCGTAACGTCATAAACATCATGTCTGTAATCTTCACACCGCGAAATCGCAATCAGCGCGGCCCCAAGCAGCGGCGCGAGAGCAACTAAGACCCTCGCGAGATCTGCGCGCGGTCGGTACACGTGGCATTGTCCTGCGATCCACAGCGCGAGATATCCCAGCCCGCTGAAGCTAAAACTGCTGTGTCCGCTGGGAAAGCTGCGCCAGCCATCATGCAAGACGTGGTGGTTTGTCTCGGTGCAGACTGCAAACGTGACGAGTTGGTGCGCGGGCGTTCCCGGCGCTGGTTTGCAGCGTGCGATGAGGTCGGGGCGCGGGCGGCCGACGGCGTTCTTGACGATGTCGGTTATGAACAGCGTGAGGATCATGCTGATGAACCAGCCAAGGATGGTGACGTGGGCTTTGTGCGTGCCTGGGCGCAGAAGCAGGGCCCAGAGGATGAGGGTGGTGAGGGGGACAGCGCCAGCGTAGATGAAGAGCCATACTGTGTGTCTTTGTCAGGTTTGTGCATGGCATCATGGCAAACAGGTATATGTATGTGTGACGAACCCACAGATACGCGCTCAACTTCCGCATGGGGGTATCCAATAGCAAGATTGTCGAGGAAGAACATGCGGTGAAAGGGCTCAGCGAGGAATTGGATCTGTGCCTTGTTGGTCAATTGAGGGTCCCCCCCTTCTGCATACCAAACAAGACTCACGAGAATATATCCCGCTATCAGTATAGCAAGTCCGACATAGTCAGACGCGTACGAGCGCTACTCACAAAGCATTAGCAGCTGTTCAACTGTCTATGCGATAGCTGGCCTTACCTGCCAGAAGCGCGCCACCGCCCCTAGGTAGCCGGGTGAGTCCAGCAGATCATTTCCAATGCGCCTGTGCGATGCCTTCACATTCGCAGGCATGTTCTGTCGTTATGGGTGGAAAGGGTGCATGGTAGAGTGCTGAAGTATAGATGGCTGGTCCAGGCTCTCGGAGGTGTGCCACAAACTCCGCAAATGACGACGCAGGGATAGATGCATCCATCTCGTCGAACAGCAACACGGCTCCGACTCCAGAGGTCTCGAGATGAATAGCACGCATTGGTCGTGAAAGTGGTATTAAGCGGCGGTACGATAATACGACCCATTACTTCGCAGCATGCCAGCTCTTGCGCCCAGTAATCCACTTGAAACTTGCACACCACCCTTCCACCTCCCCCCTTTCCGCTCTCGCACACCAATCCAGAATCTCTTGCTTTGCAACAGCCAGACTCGAAGTGATTTCGTCCATGGTCCAGATCTTGTCCTTGTCGCCCCACTTGGTCAACAGCCGCGGACACCCCGCCTCGAATGTCTCCATAGCGACGACCAACATGAGCGTTCCGATGGACCTTTGCGCTTCGTCCTTGGGCCAGTATCCGACTGGAACGTTGACGTGCGTTGTTTTTATGTCGGTAAAGCCGGCTTCTTCGAGGTAGGAAGGATGCATGTAGAAGGTCCCTAGTGGTCTGCCAGCTTTGAACGAAGCCTCTAGTACAGCCGCGTATAGTTTGCGTAGTGTCGGTAGTGGAAGATGTGAAGCATCGCCAGATGTTGGCGACGCAGGCATCTGGCCCATATCCCAGTCGGCAACTTCTATCCATCCACCGGGCGACAGGCTTTTGTAAATCTCGGCGTATACTTGTTCCCAGTGCGTGAAGACGGCCTTCATGTTCCGCATGTGGATGAACTCGTATGCGTCGCTGAAATGCCAACCCGGCTCCGGCACGGCATCGAGACTTTGTAGGTCCTCGAGTAGAGATTCCCGGGAAGTATCTGCTGGGTTCTGCGTGCATGCGGAACCAAGCTGCGACCCTTGCCGCGATGATGACTCCAACGGAGTACGATGAGTCGGTTCTGCGAGAAAGTCAAAGCGCTCAAGCTGGGAGGCTACATCATCAACGTTCAGGTCTCTTGCCCACACATCCAGGTCGTCGAGTTCCCAAGTCACCTTGGCATTGCCTATCGAGGCTTCAGTGGTGTCCAGATCCCACTCTGTCATGTCGATGCCCACAACTTCGGCATTGTACTGACGAGCCATTCCAACGGCCCAGTGGCCAGGTCCAGTACCCAGATCCAGTATTCTTCTTGTCGATGGTAGTATTCGCGATGTCGTCAGCTTGCCTTGCAGCGCATGCACAAAGACTTGGTGCTGAAGAGCGAGCAGATCTTGCAATCTCAGGTCATTGTTTGGCATATATACGCACGGTAGATAGTAGGTTTCGTTGCCATAGGTGTAGCCATTCTCGTGAGTGTATTCCAGGTCGTCCGAAGCTAGAGTGCGTCCCGAGCGACTGTTCAAGACGAGCGTCAGCTATTTCTTTGTACACCGCGCTTCGTTTGGTCTAACACTCGGCCGCACATTCGCGGGCCTCATTCGAACGACATTTTCGCGGGCTACAGCAAGTCATGAATAGAACATACTTGGACTCGATTGATGTTGAGCTACCTGAGTCAGCTCGAGAACGTTTGGGAAAGGCCCTGTGAACAGCTACCAAGCTGCCGGGTGGTGGCGCTGGCTCAACCATGGTGTCGGGAAAGAAGGACAGCTTGGGTCGCCTGAACTCCTATCGATCGGTTGCAAGACTCAACGAGCGGCAATGCTTCCGGAGTGTATTGTCAATTCGGAGAAGACGGCGTCCACGCTAATCAAAAAGGATTGTATTGGAATTCGTTGTTGCGCTCGATATTGAAGCCAAGATTACTTGGGTGGAGTAGTCAGGGCGCTGTGGGACGGGTCTACGGTGGCACGGTACCAGGCTATGCAGAGGGAACAAGAAAGACGAGCTGCTGCGCCTGCGGATAGGACGACTGTTGGCAGATTTGACTGCAAGGGGACCTCGGTCCTCGAAAGCGGTTGCTGAGCAATGCCCAAGTCTCGACCGAGTCTTGAAACCGTTGGCTGAGCAGTTTGAATCCTGACATGCCTACGATGGTTGCACTAAGCCGGGGCGTGCAGCAATACGCGCAGGCCTTGCAGCGATGACATGGCTTGTGCGAAGTAAAATGCCAGGACAAAGTCGTGCCAGTAGCTATCCGGGCTGAGAACAAGCCGTTATTCTGCCGGCGCCACGGAGCTCGAGGCAGCTTGTGGCACACTTTGGGCAATACGAAGAATGCAGCGTAATCTCGGTGCAGCACTTGTTGTAGTCTAGCCATCTGTTGGAGGGGTACCTACACCCGCTCACGCCGCGGGTGAGACTTGGGAGGCCTCTACGCTACCTAGTCTCCATTTTAGATGAGCATGCTGCAAGCCAGTGTCAATGCAGATCACGACGAATGATGTCTGTGAGCGAACGCAGAGGTACAACACACATGCAAGATGAAAGCACAGTGTGAAGGTAGGTCGATCATCTATCCGTGAAGGAGGAGGTATTGCCCTTGAATTTCTGCCCGGACATGGCTGCAACGAGCATAGAATTGTTTCTTGTTTGATTGAGTGTCTTGCAGCTATATGAGCACTTCTAATCAACTTCTTGGCCCTCAAACTTGGGCAAACGCGCAGCAACGTCGGACCATTTCTCGCGGCCGTTGACGAGGCTTGAAATGGCATTTGTGATCTCGTCCAGGCCAGCGCGAACCTGCTCTGTTGAGTCGCGGTCGCGCAATGTGAAGCTGTTGTCCTTGACAGACTGAAAGTCGATCGTGATGCCAAGGGGCGTACCCAACTCGTCGTTACGCTGCTCGGCTGTTAGCATCTGCTTTGATTCGACCCGCCAAGGTCTAGCTCACCGAGTATCGTTTGCCGATAGAAGCGCCAGAGTCGTCCACACGAGTGGAAATACCAACCTCCTGGAGCTTGTCGCTCAGGGTTCGTACAAACGGCTTGAAGTCGCCATGTGAGCTAAGTGGTACGATGAGGACCTTGGTTGGTGCGACTGTGGGAGGGAACGACAAGATGCCACGTGCCTCATCTTGCTCGCGTGTCCAGTAACTGTGCTCGCACAATGCCTGTCATGGTTAGTAGGTGTCCCACACAAAGTAGGCGCTAAGACTCACGTATACTATCCGGCCGATACCAAACGATGGTTCAATGACGTTCGGCGTGTATTCTCGGACATTTTCCACCCGTGTGCGCTTCTCGATGCTGATGAGCTCCTTGGGCACCTCAACCTTGCCATCACCAACGCCAGGCACGTCGATAACAATCTTGCCCTCCTTCTCGAGATCTAGCGAAAGCTTCTCTCGCAGGTCTTGGGAGAGAGACTCGATCGCGGCTTCTACCGTCTTGCCGTCCTTCTTGAACTTGGGACCAAACTTCTTCTTGTCGAGGTCGCACTGCCATTCCTCGACCTTGAGTGGTTCTTTCCTTGGCTCGCGCACGACTAGTGGTGCGCCAGTCTTCTTCATGTGAACCGTCAAATCGTATGCACTTCGATCGGCGCAGCCGACACATTCTATCCAGCCATACGATGTGAGTAGCTCAGCGTCCCAGCAGTCGGTGGCATAATGCGCCATCTCGTTGGCCATGTGCTGCCTAAAACGAATCTTCTTTCCATCGACACCGATCTTGAGGAGGAATTGCTGAATGCGCGCGAGGAAGTAGCCGAGAGTTTCGTTGTCGACGAGACCAGTCTCGACAGCTTTTCCAATCTTGGTGGTCTCCACCGTCGTCTTCCCGGAGAGCTGCACGTCACGGTTGAGGAGCTCGAGCTCTACATGCTTGACCTCGTCAAATCGTGGATGCTTCTTGCCGCCTTCGGGGTCGACAAAGTGCTCGATTTCAGCCATCAAGAATTCTCGCACGCGCAACAGGCCGGATCGGGGGGAGATTTCGTTTCGGAAGGACTTGCCAATGGAGGCGGAGGCGAAGGGCATCTGCTGCTGGTTGAACTCGAGCAGCTTCTGGAAGTTGACGAATTGGCCTTGGGCGGTCTCGGGACGCAGGTAGCCAGGCGTATTGGAAGAGGGGCCGATGGACGTCTGGAACATCAAATTGAAGGCGACTGGTGGCAGCAAGTGACCGTTGGTCGCGGGGTTCTTGATGTCGTACTTGGTCATTAGCTGCCCGAGCTCCTCGCCGTCGTAGTTGTCAATCTTTGCCAGGACCTCCTCCATCTCCTGCACGAGCGCATCGTCCAGCTTCACAGCAGCGATGTTCTTGACCTTCTTCTTTTTCTTCTTGGGGTCCTCTTCGTCCACCTCGACCTTCTGGCCGCGCGCTTCCTTGTTGCCCTTGAGTCTAGCCTCGAGGACTTCCTCGACGAGGTGGTCTGCGCGGAAGATCTCGCCCGTCTTGGGGTCTTTGCACATCCAGTCGGCGAACTTGTCGACGTGGCCCGAGGTTTTGAGGACTTCGTGGGGCGTAAGCATGGTGCAGTCGACTGTGGGGTGTCAGTGTCTGCCATGGCGCGTCGTCTCGTGCGCCGCACCCTCGAGCATGTTCTCCTTGAGCACAAAGTGTTTCCGCCACACGTCGACTATGTTGTTTGTGAGGGCGCAGCCGGGCGGGCCATAGTCGTAGAGACCCGAGACGCCGCCGTAGATGTCGAAGGCGGGGGTGTAGAAGAGCCGCCGCTGTGGTTATTAGTACGACTGGCTGTAGCCCAGATGCATTGCCTGCATTATTGTCTGGTGGCGGCACACCTTCATGAGCGATTCGAGGGAGGGCCGGTCGAAGGGCTTGCCCTTGAACGTGGTCATATCGCCCGCCATGGCGACTTGCTGGGGGGGCTGCTTCCGTGTGGGGACTTGGAATCGCAGCTGGGCTGGCGTTGTCGCAAAGCTCCTGGTGGGATGAGCCAGGCAAGGCGGGGTACGGAAAACGGGCCTGCAGGTACGCAGTGAAGAAGGGAAGCAGTGGACACGCAACAACCGCGACAGCTGGCGCATGCACGTGACGGCTCCTGTTTTGGACAGGAGAGGATTTGGAAGAATTCGGGATGCAACGCTCCCTGAACAGTGTATACTTCTTGTACCGAGTGACGCTACGGGGTACGTTGATGCACACAGTCGGGGCGCTCTGCTAAGAGTTGCCGGAGGAAAGAATCGCCGGGCTCCGCCAAAAAGTTTCGACATGGCAAGCTCCAACCAAGCACGATCCGAACTCGACACAACCAGGACTGTCCGAACGACCTCAAGCGCATAGTCCGGGTCGCACAACTAATCCCCACACATACTCGAAGAAAGCGCGTTGCTAACATGGCCCCGCACGTCGTGACCGGCTCTGTAGCAACCGGCTTCAAGCCGAAGAACAAGCTCCGCCGACAAGCTGCATACCTCAACATCAAGAAAAGCCGAGAAGCCGAGAAGCGTGATCTGAGACACCAACGGAAGCGCGAAGAAGACAAGAACCCTGCTCTGCGCGAGGAGCGACATGCGGCCAACGTGCCCGTCACCATCGACAGCAAGCGAACCTGGGACGACGATGCCGTGGGCGACGAAGAAGATGCACTGGGATGGGCGGTAGACGTTGAGCGGCTCGCAAAGAGAAGAAGACTCGAGCAAGAGCAGTCGGAAGCGGATGCCGAGGCAGGAGAGGAAGGCGTGCTCGCAAAGCTGAAGAAGCTAGACCGTGAGGGCGCAAGCGGAGATGAAGAAGAGCCAGACGACGACGCCGCCGACAGCATGCTCGACGCCGATTCCGACCTGGAAGACTCGGCCTCGGACTCGGACTCGGGCGCATTCTCGACCCAGCCACGACGTACCAAACGCGCCTGCAGTCCCTCGGGCTCCGTAGCCACCACAACAGCCACCAACCTCGAGCTCTCCCCCGAATTCCTCAAGCAAAAGTTCCCCCAACTCTTCGACCCCGCCCCCGAGCCCAAAATCCTCGTCACCACATCCATCAACTCGACCCTCCACGCCGAAGCCGACGTCCTCACCTCGCTCTTCCCCAACAGCACCTACATCCGACGCACCGCAAATTTCCACGCACACAAGTACTCGGTACGCGAAATCGCCCAATTCGCCGCCAACCGCGCCTACACAGCGCTCGTCGTGCTGATGCAAGCCGAGCACGAGAAGAAACCCGACGGCCTCGACATCATCCACCTGCCCCACGGCCCGCACTTCCACTTCTCCGTAACCAACTGGCTCGACGGCAAAAAACTGCCCCGCCACGCAAACGACACGGGCCACTACCCGGAACTCATCCTCAACAACTTCAAAACACCCCTCGGTATTCTCACCGCCCACCTGTTCAAGGGCTTGTTCCCCGCTGCCCCGGAACTCGAGGGCAGACAGGTCCTCACGCTGCACAACCAGCGCGATTACATCTTTGTGCGCCGACACAGATATGTGTTTCGCGACAAGCGCGAGACGGAGAAGCCGATTACGGGCGCAGACGGGAAGCCGATTCCAGGCGTTCAAGACGTCAAGGTGGGCATGCAGGAGATTGGGCCGCGCATGACGCTGAAGCTGCGGCGCATTGATCGCCAGGTGCAGTTTAGCAGTGGGCAGGAGTGGGCGTGGAAAGGTCGGATGGAGAAGAAACGCACGAGGTTTAACATGTAGATTCGTTTACGTGTGGGGAAGGACAAAGGGGCACGACATGTCGGATTTGACAAAGTCTAGACCTGTAGCGATGACAAGCAACAAGCTCTACTCCCCCATCTCCTCATCCTCGTCCTCATCCTCAACATCCTCCCAATCCCCCTCGTCCTCATCCCCATCCCCATCCCCATCCTCCCCCTCCCCCTCCCACCCCTCCAACCAAACCCTACTCCTCTCACTCACCCCCCCCTCCCCCCTCTCCACCCTCCCCCCCCACACCACCGCCGCCCTCTCCCGCGCCTCTCTGCCCACCAACCGCGCCCTCTCCGCCCTCTCCTTGACCTCTTTCCACGCACGATACCGCGCGCTCAAGTCCTCATTTTCCCGTTTGCGCGTAGCCCAGTACGCATTTTCCCGTTCGTCATGGTGGACATGTTCCGCGTCGAGGGTGGCCATTTCCTGTTCGTGGGCTGTGAGCGCGATGCGTTGTGCGGGAGTGAGGGGGGGGTCGAAAGGTTGGTCTGCTTGTGCTTCGTGTTGGATTTGGTTGTTGTCGTCGTCGTCGTCTTCTGATGATGATGGGGATACAGTGGGGTCGGACTCGGCCATTTCGGCATCTTGTTGGGCGCGGAGGGTGGCGGATATTTGGGGATTTTGCGGGGCGCGGGGCGGGGAGGAATGGTCTGTCCGAGGGAGGGGGGTGGATTGGGTTGCAGAGACATTGCGGGCCCGGAGTCGTGTGTTCGATTGGGTGGAAAAGGTACCGCGGGCTGGAGTCGGGCTTTGCTCAAAACCATTGTGAAAAGGATCCCATTGTTGCTTGGGACCAATCCAGGGCGGTGCCTTGTCAGCCTCGCCTGTCTTGCGCTTGATACCCATAATCGATTGTGTCTCAAAGGCATCGCGAGGTGAAGCTTGCTGGGACATCATGCTCGATCCCTCTGCGGCCCTGCGCTCATACTCCGAGCTGTCTACTGTCATTGAATATGCACCAAATGCACCTGAGCTCGATTGTGCGTTCCTGCCGTACTCGTATGCGCTTGGATAGCTAGGATTGGCCCAAGGGGGCTGGAACTCGAATCCGGCTCTGGGAGAAGAAAAGGCGGATGGCGGCTGGGCTTGAATTCTTGCTTGGGAGGGGGATTCTTGTAAATGGAACGATCGTGCAGGGGGAAGGTCTGGTCCGTTAGTGGCTAGATAATCAGCCCATTCATTGAACCCTGGTCTCACAGAGCGCGAATCCAAAGTCGTGTGAAGCTGCTGACTGCCTTCCCCGGTCCCGGGATCTGCAGGCTCTGCGTCTTCCATAAGGTCTTCATTTAGGAACTCGCTGAAGTCGAAATCGTCATCTTTACGCCGGCGGGGTTGCTGAAATTCAGGCGCCCGATCATAGCCATAGCCTTGTTGGAAACCTTGAGATGATTGAAATCCGTGAGAAGCCTGAAATCCGTACGATTGCTGGAAGGGTGACCCTGAACCCCTGAGTGCCGCAGTGTTTTGTCTCTCCAACGCGGCTTGAAATCCTTCTTGGCTGACCTCAGTAGCCCTTGCCTTTCCCTTATCTTTTTTCCTGTCAGGTGTCCCGGCACCGCCTCGCATGGACGGACCAGGGGCATCAATCGATTGGGGCAAAGGGCCAGCGTCGCCAGGACGAGGAGAAAATGTTCCATCGTCAGGCGTTCGGCCAGGAAACTCCGCCGTCCTATAGATAGAGCCTGGCGCTTGAAGACCTTGTGGTACAGTGGGAACAAGGCTGGGCGGTGCATGTGGTAGCTGAGGCATCTGCTCATCGTTCTGTAGCTGCAGATTGGGAGCAAGACGAGTGGGAACCAGGTAGTGTAACGGATTTCTATAAGGACGATACTGCCCATGCGCCATGGGCGATGGCAGGAGTTGGCGAGGATTGTGAGGTGGCCAATAGTCAGTATATGGCTCTCTAACAGATACACAATCCGGTGACTGCGACTGGTATGGATAAAGATGGGACCCTGGTTCGGCAGCTTGGGCAAAAGGCACGTGCGGTAGCTGTTGCAGAGAATATTGCGGATCATGGCTGTTAAAGTGCTAATCAGTGGCCGTCCGTTGCATTTGATCTGTCTGCTGGTTAAGAGTGGCCGCCGAAGGAGAGGAGAGATCTTGTGGTGGTGATTGTAGCTGTGGGTCTCGACCTGGAATGAAACGAGGGGCTGTCGCCGAAAGTGGGATGATGAAAGGTGAATCGTTTCGATGAGCGTTGGATAAAGATTGTTGTTGATCTGTAAGATACGGACATGAGTGCGAAGGTATTGCATTACTGGGGTCCAAGGGACCTCCATGTTTGTCCTGCCACCACTTGGAGTCGTACCAGTGATCGCTCTGGATACACGGACACTGTCCTAATTACAATACATATTTAGTAAAAAGCTCACATGCAAGAGATCACTTGTTACCGTAGCCTCCAAATGCGCCAGTATTTCCAGGGGTCATCATGCCCTGTCCTGAAGGCCCTGGCGTTGATGCCAGGCCAGCGGGATGGCTGGTAGGTGTGCTTGGTCCATCGACACCGTGTCGCACGTTGCCAGGGTGGAACATCATACCTCCATTGAGTCCCTGAAAGCCGCCCATGTTCTGACCACTTTGTGCAGCCAGGACCGCAGCTTGTGCTGTTGCGCTCGCGGGGGGGCCGACGCCGGTCAGACCCCACATCTGGCCGTTCATCTCCTCTGGGACCGAACCGTCAAAGATTTTCTTTTGCATCTCCCAAAAAACGGTGCCGGTCAGCCATGCGTCGGAGCCGGCGGTGTGTGAGTTGCCGACACGTTGACATGCGAGTTCGTCGGCAAGATCCTGTAGGCCAGACTTGGTGCCGAGGTTGTTGAGAATGTTGGTTGCCGTTGAACCTATGACGCCGCGGCGCACGAGGTTGTTGGCATGGCGCCAGAGGTACTTGACGTCCAGCAGACGCGGGAAGAAGACCTCGACCAGCCTACGGTACGCATCTTCGTCGTCAGGAAGCGGCTTTGCGCTGAGCATCTTGACCAGGTAGGCAAAGTCGTAGCCGGAATGGAAGGAAATCCAGTTGACCTCGTCTGTGAGTGTCATGCCCGATGTGATGAGAAGCGAGCCAAACTCGTGAGGATCTATGCCCTGGCTACTATGCTTGTCAAAGTCGGCGCCCGACTTCTTAAGCATTTGTATCGACTCTTCGTTGTACATGTCGTCCTCGAGCGAGAATTGGAAGTTGAAGGTCCACGTGCAGGGACACACGGCTACGTTGTTTTGATATCGTTGTAATGATTTCGGTTGGTAGCCCAGTTGTGTCGTGTCGAGATGGGTGGGGGGGATCTCGCCCTTTACTGAGAAGAGCGTGACGCCGAGCTGGATGATCTTGAGCAGGTCGACGTTACATCGAACCGTCTGGTAATGATAGGAAGCTTTGGAGTTGAAGTCGCCAATGGGCCGTGCAACGACGCCGGGGAACTCGGTGTCCTGTGTTTGGATCAGTGTGGTGGTACACACCAGCGGACAGGGACGCGCACCATGCTGACGTAGGGATACTGTTCAATGAGCGAGCGGAGGAGCTCCATCTCTTGGTGCAGGTTCGAGCGCCAGACGTCGCGGATCCGCTGGCCGGCGATTCCTTTTGCGCCGTCCTGGCCGCGGACAGCATTCTCCTGCAGCTGGGCGCCGTGGGCAAACCGCATGCGCGCCTCGTGGCTGTCGAGGCGGGTGCCTCCCGTTGCCTCGGGCATGTTGGCCGCGGCTCCAAGGGCGCCTGCGTTGGACTGGAAGCTGGCCTGGTTGTGGCCGAACAGGTTGAGGTTGGGGGCCTGGCCGGCGCCGCCGAAGCCGGCGTGTTGGAGCGTCTGCTGCTGGTGCGGGTGCTGGTGCTGCTGTTGTTGCTGTTGTTGCTGTTGTTGCTGTTGCATCTGCGGCTGGGGGTTCATGGGACCGCCGGCGAGATGGGCGAACGGGTTCGACAGGTTGTGGCCGGGGTAGCGGCCGCCGTTGCGCGCCATCGTGGGCAGCAGCTGCGGTGGCCGACAATGCAAAGGGCCGTGTGGTGGTGGTGGTGGTGGTGGTGCCGGGGGCCTGTCGCGCTGTAGAGCGGGGGACGGTACAGCGTCAGCCCTTTGTCCCCGCGCAGTGAAGGTGAAGGGAGCGCTTGGTGCGAAGAATAGTGCGAGCAATAGCGGTAGCGAGGGGTGTGTTGGCGAGGGCCCGCAGGCGGCGCGCCGTGATAACCATGTCCCACAGCACCCGGCAAGTCCCGAGCGCCTGCCAAGCCGTGGTTGAATGCGACGGACGCACGCAGAGCTCCCTCTCGCCGCCCGCCGCTCCCCACGCGCCTTTCCTCTCTGCTGCCCGAGAGGCCTTCACAGTGCGTGGCCAACCCCCCCCCCCTCCCCCACTTGCCATTGGCCTGCTGCACAGGACGGTCCCAATCAGCTGACCTCGCAGTCCCGCAACATGCCACCCCCCTCCATCACCGGCTTCGACCCCAAGAAGTTCGCCGCCGCCTCGGCGAACGGCACCAAGGGCGACCCGTGGGCGCGACGGTACGTCCCACATGCGTGCGCAGAGCTGCCGTGGCCGCACACTCACGCATCGGCAGTGAACAATGGCGCTACACCGGACCCTTCACCCGCTTCCAACGCTTCAAGGGCGCCTTCCCCGGCCTCGGCATCGCGACGGTCGCATTCAGCGCCTACCTCGCCGCAGAGCACTTCGGGCTCCTCAAAGACGACAGCGGACACCATGACGAGACGGCATGACGGCACCAGCGATGGCGGCAAAGAGGAGGGCATGCAGCGTCTGGCGTACCGGTCGTTTCCCTTCTGATATTACGAGAACTGTATATAGAAAATACCACCCAATGCGACAGCAGAGATTTCCATGGTCTTTCGAGTGCTGCCAGCAGCTAGGCAGTGTTGCACGTGAATGGCGCAATGCGACCCGCCCAAAACCCATAGCGCAATGATAATGAGGATGCGGGTCATACTCTACTTCTGCGTATGGACCAACAGGAAGAATGCTTTCGATAAATCGCCATCATTCATCGCGCGTGCCTGGATGCACAGCAAATATACAAATGGCTCATACCACCAGACCTAGCGACATTCCTTTAGTTGCTACGCCACATTCACCAGTCCCAGCAGTGTACTGTGCATTATCACATCCTCACACATGTACTTTGCTTTGCGTCCCAATTTCCAGCGTTCATCAATTCCATTCATCTTGACAAGTTGATGGCGTCACTCCACCACCAGGATGCCCCGCCTACTCCATACCAGTCTGTGAATCCTGCAACAGCCCTACAAGCCTACAACCCGGGTCTACCCGCGCAGGGTTCAGACATGCAAGCAGAATCCCGCAGTGCCGGGACATCAAGGCGACATCTCGTGTCATCTCCCCCTCTGCAAAAATGACATATCCATGAACACGAAACACAGACACACTCTTGGAACAATCTTCAAGGATATTTGCACAGGCTTGTTACTTGCAATGGCGACAGCGTCGCTGGTAGGCCCGAGTAAATCTAATGAACATCTACGCCCCATAATACCTGACAACTATGACACTGCACTCGCCGCTCAGGCCAGCCAGAGGTTGTTTTTCGCGGGAAACGTTATTGCCCACCCCCTTAAGCCCATGTCTTGAAGCCCTTCAAAGCCACCCACACACCTAAATTCTTTCTGGGTCTAGGAAGCAGAACAGGTATTTCGATCATGCTTATTGTAGTAGTGTTTAAAAAAATTAAAAAGTTGTTATACAGGTGCTTATTTGTGCTGTCAAAGTAGAGGATTTAAAAAAGTTTAGATTTTAGACTTTTAGATCTAACCTAAAGTGAGTGTGGGCTAACGTAATGTGAGTGCGGGGCTAAATTCACTTGAGATGGTTGGCTGATTTGGCCTTGGCAGTGTCTTAGGGTGGGTAATACTGCTTATGGGGGTGGGCAATAACGTCTCCCGTTTTTCGCTGGGTGGCTGGGTACACACACAGTACTGCACCCAGGCAGGACCAACAGAAAGCCGAGTGAATCTTACAATGCTGAATCAGCTGTTTTCCCACCTAGAAAGTGCCCGTGCACTATACATCAATTCAAAGCTTGCGACAACGTCCTTCTGCTCCAATTCTCCGCTTGTGAAGCTTATTATTTGGTGTTGAGTTATAAGGCTTTGAAGTCATCACAACAGCTGTTTTTACTGTCTCTAATCGCTACAATCAGCCTTTTATCTAAGACTTTGCCTGCCGCAATACTGCTGTTCCGGAGGCTCTGGATAGACAACTGCCTTACGAGCTGCCTCTACTAAGAATGTGACCTTGATATTGGCTCAGGAACGGCCCATGACGCTGTGCCTAATTCAGGTCACCAAACGCTAACAAAACAGTCTTAGTGTTCCAAAAATACGAGCAAATCTTCTCTATTCTATCCTTGCTATTCCGTAGGCTTTCCATCGGTCTTTCCTGGAGGCAGTATGTCACGTCGCGGTGAAATTAAAATTACATGAGCGAGACGCAGGTTCTGCTATTGGCTGCGCCAACGTTGGTAGAATGCATATTATCATTAGTAGCGGAGTAGGCGCGTACACAGTACATACGAGGTATTTATATCTTTGGCCTCACTCCGCGCAACGCTGAGCCAGGTCAATCAAGTAATCTCTATTTTCCTCTGGTAACAGAATCTTTTCCGCTTCTTTGCTTGACAAGCTGTCTAACCCTGTCCTTCTGGTTTCCTCGCCTTCGCTACCTCTCATCAAGCTCGCAGGATGCTCAAATTCTACCTGTTGCTTGCTATAGCTCTTCCCCTTACGCAAGCTGTTCGACTTTTTCTAACAAATAGAGACGGTTGGGAGCATCCTTACATCAGGTCGCTCTACAATCTCTTGGACGACGGGACTCCTGACCGTGAGCTTCTTCTCTGTGCACCAAAAGATAGTAAGTAGTTTACTCAACATGTTGTTTCAAAATATGCTTATTCTTGTCAGAGCTGGAAATATGGTCTCGATACCCACATGACATGTTGCCAAGCATCGATCACATCATCGGATTGCCGCACAACGAGAATGACGACATCGAAAGGAAGCCGGGGACCGAAATGCACCCAGGTTTCCAAGGGGGAATTCTCCCTTCAAACCCACGCATTAACTACGTTGATTCCGGCGTACGCATACGATACCCCCAAAATAATATGAAATAATTTTAACCAACTAACTTGTTCCTCGAGTATGATGAAATTGAGCAAGGACTAAAGTACCGCGCGCCCCTGATGTACAGAATGAGGCCTGGAGACCCGGAGCCGACATCACCAGATACGCAGGTACCATGGAAAGCAGATCTGGTTTTGGTTGGACCCGACCATGGCAATATCCTAGGGCGCGGCGGACAATTCCATGCACTCCATTCGGTCCGAAGGTCAACGCGTGATGGCCACCAAATCATCTCTTTTGCCGGTGCAAAGGGCTCCCATTTCAACCCATTTCGTCAGCACGAAGACAGGACCGAAATTTACGCGAAACTTGCCAAACACGTTACCCAGACAGTTATTGAGAGCCGAAAGCCGCCCTACCTTCCTAAAAATACCTACCTCTCCGTCAACTTTCCTGACCCTGGAGTAGGCGACCAAAGGTGCACTAAAGTGTCAGATTTCAAATTTGTTCTTACAAGCCACTCGAAACACGATCTTCATCTATACCCCAGCACACATTGTCGCCAATCGGGTTTCCCATACGAGAAAACCGTCGTCGAGAGCGAAGGTTGTTATGTTGCCATAACCTTAGGAAATCCAGTCAATCCAGGAGAAACCTTTTTTGGACCATTTCCTAGCGCGCGTGCCCGACACCAAACCATCCAAATGTTCAAACCAATACTGGATTGCTTCCCGTCATAGAAAACAACCGGTGGGCCTAAGTAGATAGATCCTATGGTAGCCTAACACACGGGCAACCAAGGCACATTCACGACTGAGGGGGGAAATCATCAGGCTCAAAACCCCGGAAAAGTACAACCTTGTATGCCACTTCACAAGATATAGAGACAACCTTAACCCAGCAATTCAAACACAAACCCGGCATAGTAGACACCTGGGTCGTATACCCCTAAAGGAACACGCCATAATTTCAACTGACTTGTTCTTCTAGCGCATTGCAATTGATTGTGATGTACTCCGTAGAGTACCTGACGCCTGTGCTTTACCAACACAGGGATTCGGACCCGCCTCTGCCTTCGCTACCAAAGCTGCCGGAAATATACCTAGACCTCGTGTTGGCTGGGCCTATGAATGGCAATATCCTAGGATATAAGAGCTATGATAACACTCGCATTGTCATCCGGAGCTACGTGGAGCGGGGCCATCCTATTATCTCTTTTGCGGGTGCAACTGGCAACCATTTCAATCCAGATCGTCCAAATGCACAGTGAGAGTGGAGCAAAGTGTACGCCCAACTTGCCAAACACATTAGTGAGACAGTTCTCGAGAGTAGAAAGCCCTACCTCCCTAAAGGTTCCTACCTCCCTAAAGGTACCTACCTCAACGTCAACTTTCCTCACATTGATTTTGTTAGTCCAAGGTGCTCCGACGTAAGAGGTTATAAATTTATTCTTGCGAGCCTCTATAAAGCAATCGCAAAGTATTCAGCTACAATTACTGTGGTAAACGGGGTTTTCCATTCGAGACGGACGTTGTTAACAGAGCTGATGGTTGCTATGTTGCCATAACCTTAGGAAGGTCGGTTAATTATTGGACCGGGAGGAAAAATCCTGGCGTGTCTGCACGACAGGATATCATCGAAAGGCTTAAGCCAATACTCGGGTGCCTTCATGAAAATCAGCCTCTTGCTACAGAGAAAAATAGACAGGCATACTCGGGCCCACCAGCGACTCCGTCGTTGCAACCAGCAAGCCAGCAGCCATACAAACTTTTCAAAAAACCTGGTAGGCCTGAGTAGGTAGACTAACTCACGGGCGACCGAGGAGGGCAACCTCGTTTGCAACTTCACCGCGTATGTACCGTCCACCCAGCAATTCAAACTCATGCAACTCTTGCGAAACCACCCGCCCCCACAACTTTCACAGGGCGTCTTCTCATTTCACCCTCAAGCCAAGATAGGCGTATACAGTAGCCGAGCTCAAACCCTTGGATGTTGCGTATCGTATCGGATTACATGCTTGTCTGATACCATACAAGCAGGGTTGTGTAAAGCAAACCGCAAATGATGTAGTTCATATCCTTTTTGGCAAATAAAGGGCTTGGCGCACGAGTTCAGACACTGTTGGCACTGAAAATCAGCAAAATCAAGCATCGTACGCCTTGAAGCGGGTTGTAGAACAGATTGGTGAATGAGCTGGCAACGAGGTCAAAAAATTGGGAGAAACGCAGCGAAAAGCAGCCAGTGCGCGACTTCGGATACAAGCCAAGCCGTCGTACCGGTATCCGAGATTTACTGTACCGAGTTGGAGCTTGTACGTTCGGTATAGAATCGTAACTATACATTCTCGAGGCAGCAAAGACACGCAAGCTCTCTAAACCCCTTAACTCACCCATGCGCAGCACATCCAGACCACTGGAACATGCAGGCCATCGGAACATATAGGGCGACATGTCATCTCATCTCAAGCGCAGCATCGAATCATTCCCCTGCCCCACAGCGATGCAACCCAAACACTTGCGCTTTCCATCGTGCCTCTAGTCCCAACGCACCCATTTTGTATCCATACCGTCGGAATGGAAAATAGAGTATTCAACGCCGAATTTCGCGACCAATCTCATACCGACCCCCACGACGACCGTGCGCGCAAGATGTGCTGCATAGCGACGAAAGGGATGTATTTGGAATGACTTCGTGCTTGTACAGCTATTACTACTGCGGCAGGCATTTGATGTGGCGCCTATGAAAGATCGTGGAGATGAATCATCCGATGAGTATCGGTCACCGAAGCCGCGGACGACAAAAGCCCAGCTGCCCAAGACTTTGGAAAACGCCGCTTGACGGGTTTCAGTGGGGTAGGTGGCTTACCAGGCTTGCCTACTCCCGTACCAAGCGTGGGATTTTCGCCCAGTCTATCCGGATCATGTACTCCGTACGGAGTACTTTTCTTAGTCTTCTACATGTGTACTCCGCTCCGTACCTGCTTGCCTATCTCCCACGTAGTTTTTCCGCATGTAGATACATCATAGCGTGCACTTGAGCACTGCGGAACTGCCAAGTGGCTGTTACGTTGAGGCGCGCTCGCGAGGAGGGGATCCAGGTACGGTGTACATATGCATGGCTTTCAAGGTAGGGGACATGGGACATTGTCCACGTCAGCATCAATCTGAACGCGTCGTGTCTCCACGCACGCTGCACGCCGCACGCAGGGAAACGGCCCGCGATCAAGATGACCGGACGTTGCGCCGTCGTCCGTACGACACATACATGTGTAGAAGACGTGGTTGAGGATGGTGCGCCGCCGTGAGTTGGTGTTTCAAGAACTGTAAGCCTCTTCCACACTACACCAGCGAATGTGCGCGAGACGGGGTTCACACGCGTTTCTCAAACAAACAAAAGCAAAAAAAAAAAGGAATGATAGAAAGTCCATACGTGGGAGTGTCCAAATGAGATACATATGTAATTGCGTAGTACCAGGGTCAGCTTGGGGGAAGCGGGTAAACTTCTTTTCTTTTGGCGCGGATTACCCCTTTGTACTTGTACAGAGTGTCCGTACACGTGGGACGATCCACCCTCACCCTTGCGATCCACCTTGAAAGTCAGGAATAAGCATAGGCTAGCGCGCAACAGACCCAGAAAAGATCAACCACATGATGAGCAATGATCCATACGGAATACAGGCTAAAGGATTATAAAGATATATCACTTAGCAGTAAAACCACAACGTTATCTAAACCTTTCGTTGTTGAATAATAAATTGCAGAAATAAGTAGATGTATCTAAATATACAGAGTAGTGTTGTAAGCTAAGCTTATTACCAACCTTCTCTTACACGCGAGACCTCTCTAAAGTTCAACCTCTTGTGACTTATCTCATAACCACTCTAACCGTCCCACGTGCCGGGAATCACAGCTTCCATACATCCGGCTTTTTTGGACAGACAGTACAGTAACCGCCTACCCTTTTCCCTGGCGAGAGCTGCAGACACATCTAGAAAAGCTTATGTGCTTGAGATGAGTATGATGAGTGTGATGCAGCGAGAAGAGCTAGCGGAATGTGCGGGCACAAGTGTGGTGTGCTGGGATTGTGGATTGTGCGGGCTTCGTGAACAGGGCGGATAAGTGCCGTAGTGTACAGTGCTAAACCTGGTAGTGGAACTGAGAGGGAGATTAGTTAGAAGTGTTCGATGGAAAGGGGAGTGGTGTGAATGGGATTAAGGAATGCTAGAAGGGTAAGAGGGTGGGAAGTCAAGGTGGAATTGGACGGGTTGGCGGCGAGTTTGGTTCAGGTGGGTGTGAATGTTGTCTCCATGATGGAAGACTGAACGCGGAAAAGTGTCTGAACCTTGTCAGTGTGGGGATGTGAGCGAGTCTGCTGAATACGTCGAGGGTATACGATATCAAAGGTAGATTGCGTTCTGTCTCTCAGGTATGATATCGTTTCGTAGGATTTAAGGAAGGTCCGTTTGTTCATCCAAGTATGGCGTGAAGGTATTTGGTGATCATAAACATACCGTGTTACTCGCTACATCTGGGCATAGCCGATTTAGGCTACAATATTCCCTAGCTTTGTTGAGTGCAACTAAGTAGAACTTGTGAGAAGGTTCGGAGTTCTCGTGACACTCGTATCCGTGTAGGGAATAGAAGCACATCCGGATCCATGCAAAACGTATTGTACTGCAAGAAATTCCTCACACCCTGCGCCGTTTACTAGGTCACAGCCGCGCTGGCGAATTGGGACTTCTTGATCGCAAATTGTCATTTTCGTCATGTCAAATCTAATCAAAGGAGAGTTTGTTGAGACTGGAGATCCAACTGCGTGCTGATGGTAAGCCATATAGTACATTGACTCGCGAGTGCACGTCATCTGCAGGTACATGCACATGTTGTATCGAGATCATCCTGATGCTGATGTTGGGTTCGTACCACCCTGCACCCATGCATCCACATATCTACTTCCAAGATGGGCTCGCTAGCGGGAAGATCGTACCCGCAACGAAGCGCCTCTCTTGCCGGGCTTGAAGCGGTCGTAAGCTACTTGAGCTGGACAATAAAGTCATTGCTTGGATTTTTACAGTCCGACGCTTCCTGCGACGTAGAGCGATGAGCAGCTCTCACAAGCCATCGAACTATCACCAGTAGCTCTACAAGCGTACCGGAATTTTTACTATGACGATATGCACACGATAATCGAGCTGCAGTTGCATCGCGATCCACTGAGGCTTCGCAGGGACAGCTTCCGCTACTGCCAAGGCTTCAGTATAGAGGGGATCGAACATGAAACGTTAACCACGCCATGTTCTCAGACAAAAATCATGCTCAGGTTGGTTCGAAACTCCGCCACACAGAATGACGGTCACGGTGTCTGAGCGATGATGTCCAAAGAATCCCAGACGCAAACAGCGCACAAGTGTATGTAATCAGTAGAACATATCTATCTCCTGCCATTTATAGCTGCATCATACCGGGTATAGGGCGCAGGGTGACAGGCTTTGTGATGGCATAAGTCAATTACGGGTCAAGCGTACGAAGTACCCTTTCCAAGCGGACCTCAGGTCAGCTCGGGGGGCGGGCACAGTGTTGGACGTTCCAATACAGCTTGGTTGTACGATTGGGCCAAGCGCACTGCCCTCTACCGGTACCATTGTTGCGGCACCTTGTCGAGGAGACATAGATGTCATACGAGCGAGGGCGGCGGCGCGGCGCATGGCGAAGGGGAACACGAACCGCAAGTCGGACTCCACCACCGTGACAGGGAGCCCCCTCCCACAACTACTCAACAGACAACGGTGCACATCAAATTTCCAGAAAGACCTCTCGTGCTGGCTCTTGTCCAGGTCAATTCGGTCCAAGCCAAACCCCCAAGCTCACGAATAATGGCGTGTCGAAAAACACCCGAATCCTACCGGTGAGAGCACTAAGGTCGTAGCCTCAACGCTGTTCCTAAAATGATAGGAGAGCGGCGGTCAGACTGCCCAAGCTCTATGTGCAAGCTATGAGCATTGTTGCGCTCTACTATTGTTGGTGAGTGGATGCTCTATGAACAGCCAGCCCTTACGGAGTACTTTGCTCCACCAAATTCAGCTGAGAGCGACTATATTTGGACAGGCGATGCTTGGAAAACGTGGTAGTACACGTGTGCTAGTTAGGCGAGGTCCAGTTCCACAGCCGCGGGCACGGCCATCTCGATGGAGCCGTTGTGGAGAAACGACCGACCTTGAGGAATAGCGCGTCGTCGATTTGCCAGGCGAATTGCATGTTGACCGCAGACTTCAAGGTTCAATGGGTCGGATGTTGTTGTTGTGCCGAGGAAGACGTGGAACTTGGTGGGTGCTCGGAGAGTGGCGCCGATGCGGTCAGCAACCCGCTGCAGGAAACAAGGGCAACCTGACCGATGCGACATTTCAGTGGTGGCCTTGGGCGACTCACAAAGAAAATGCAATGGTTTTTTTGTACTCCGTGCTTCGTGTGCCGAGGACATCATTGACAACATCACGCCCTTGATGACCACACCCCGGGTTCCAAGATGTGATCGCCGCAGACGGCCCTGTACGTAGTACATGAAGCAACTTTCTCTCCACCGGGTCCCGACACATCGCCTATGGCGTGTCTAGAAGTACGAGAACGACTTGTTTATTTGGTGCCATTCGCTTCGTGTCGCAGATGCTGCCCCTTGACTCCTATGCTTTTGGGGTATTGACCAAGTGCAGGTCCCCCGGGTGGACACTGCTGCCACTTCGCCATAGCATCACAAGCTGCGATCAAGCCGATACTATGTTCAACCAGAGTTCAGACGAAGTAGGCATATCCTTTCTTTAGGCGCTCGTACTACCTGTGAAGGACGTTTTTGGCGTGGCACGGCAGCAGGGTGGGGGCCCAACGTTCCCACGACCCACAAGACCACAGTCGCGTGTGAAGGCGACGTGTACTCGACTGCAACGTGAACCCCATGCGAGCAAGACGGCTATCCTCGAGGCTATGCTTCGCTGGCCGTGCGACAATGTTGTGGTGCTCTGCAGTGTGCTGTGCTTGTGCACAATCTGGAGCATCCGCAGTACTCGGGCTCACCGGCGACGTCGTCGTTACCTGTTGCAAGCAACAAGCCCGTGCGACAATATCTTGAGATTTTTCGGAGAAACCGTTGGGCTTGAGTAGTGCGGCCGTGTTTGCATGGGCTCAGTCGTGTGCAAATGGCAGCGTGATGAACTGATCGTCTAACAACAACCACACACTTTTGACATGTGATGAATTGGAAGCATAAAACACATGCCTTGAGACTTTCGATGTTTGGAAGCTATTCGAAGGCTCCCACCGGGTCCGTTTGGATTGCTCCAATAATGGCCGACTACTTTGTTTACGGATGGGCCTTCCTGAATCCTGGGTTATTATTCTCATGATTAACTCTGTGCTGGATATTACGACGTTGGAAACGTTGTCGCAGGGCCCAGGCCGCGGGCCGCGGCCTTTGTTCGGAAGTGTCGTCTTCCGCGCGTGTCCTGGCCCACACGACGATCTCTCAGAGCCTGAAGGTTGTTGTAAGCCAAAAAAGTGACCACGTTCCTCTGGCTCCAAAACGTACACAAGACCACGTTTTAGGGAGACTGCCAGGGATTCTTCTTTTGCTGGCAGGCGAACTGGCAGCGACTATGCTTAGACAAATGTACAGAGTACCGCAGGTTGCATCAACATACGAGCAAAAATCACACGGTGTTCATGCAAGGACAAGTCAGATCAAAATTGGACGTAAGCCAATCAGGGCCAGTTTCTAGATCCCAGCTATTCTCGTTTGTCTGCACGAAGGGGCGGTAATTGGCAAGGCGGGTTTTCGGGTCGAAGACATGGCTCCGCGCATGAAAACCTTCAAGCCCAAACCAGGGTCACGGACTCAAGGCTGCAGACACTCGCGCCCGTGTCCGCCTTAAATCGTGATCCCGGCACACTTGCTCAGCGCCAAAGTGACTCTTGGGAAGAGAATTTCTTTTGTCATTTGCGATGTTGATTGCGTACTCCGTACTCCGTAGAGCTGCTTACAACGAGCGACTAGTTTTTTCTTCCAAGACCAATTATTTTGCAGGCGAATGCTTGCTCTGGTCCTTGCAGAAAATACTGCTATTTTCTCGGCTGTACCACCAACATGCGGCCGGCAGATGGACGTTTGCAAGCTTGCCAAGTGCCAACCGGGCCTCATAGCGGTCACAGTTTCTGCTGCACCATTTAACCGCCTATTCCATCACCAGCCAATCAGCTGACAAAGACATATCCCCTGCAATATTATGTTACTTTCTCCCAATTCCTCGGTGCCCTGATGCACAAGTGACTTGTGGGACGGTACATTCCAGTCCTTAGCTTCCCAGTCCTCGAGCCCCTACTACCTAGCGCTGTTCTTACTGTAGAGGATACCCTTCTTGTGTGCATCCCCTGTCCCTGCTCAATGTCTATGATTCCTGAGCAGTATCACTCATGCCCTGTGTACTCCGTACGCTCGCTTGTACATACATAGCAAAATCCCGAAGCTGCTTGTACCCTGATGTCTGCGAAATCCTCACTGACACTGATTACATCGAACACCACGCCTATCTACCAAAGCTCTCGACTGCCTTGCGATTCCACCTGCCGGTGATCTTTCGTTCCGCCCCAGTGCATACGATTAGCCGACTCATAGCCCTCATCACCTCGTGTCGCTCACAGGCGCATCCCTTGTCGGACTATTACCTTGCAGCCAGGCGCTGGTCCTCATATCAGCGTCGCCTTGGGGGTATCGACCGCGACAGGCCCTACGCGTTGGTTATTACTCCCCCTGCAGCATCTAACTAGGTACGAATACATCATCTCCCGCAATTCTGTTCCTGCTCAGCTACGCGTCTGCTCTTGTTCTCTTGACTCCGGCCCCCCAGTATTAGTCCAGTATATTCGTCACGTCTGTCAGGCCTCATACCCTTCTAGCTCGAGTCCTCAAAACTTCCACGAGCCCTGTTCGCGTGCCGACTGACATCACCGACAGCTATCCAGCTCCAATTCCTTCCGTCAAAATACCTGATTTCACATTCCTGACGGGCTTGCTGAGAAAACACTTGCCCCTCTTCACCAATCTTGAACTTCCATGGTGGTGAGGACCACTATATCAGCCGGCCAGTCGCAGATCCCTACTTGCCAAATCATAACCTCCTCTGGCGTCTACTGGGGTTATTCCTACCTCTCAAGCGATGTTTACGTCCCATAAGACTGATGCCCTACCGCTCTCGAGGGACCTTCCAACAGATTTCTCGGTCACTGTTCCTCCGTCCTCCGCATCAACCTCTGAACCTTGGACCTCTCAACATCTCCATGATCCTCCATATGGAGCGATGCAATCACCTGAACAGAGCCATCGACCGTACTACAGCAGGCGAAGCTCCGTATTCAAGCTGCGCTCTCGGAGTAACACGGGAGCTTCCATAAAGTCTACTGTTCTAACTCTGGGCCCTACTAGCATGTATTACAGCGACCCATCACGTCCTGAAACCCCCCTAATACTTCATCAGTACGGCACCCCGGATAGCGAGCTGCTGGGATCTAGGAGGTCTTTGTTCCGGGGTAAGAAAGGAAAGCGGCTTAGTGACTCCGTCTCGTCCAATGCAGTTTGTGCGGAGTATCAAGGAAAGGATGCAGGCGACAAGCGAATGTTGATGTTGCGTAAGGTCAGAAGACGAACCGACCCATCTGATGAAAGTTGTGAGTGCTACACTCGCTACCGTCAAATCGTCCCAATTGCTGACCCCGTCAGCCGAAGGCTTGAAGCACCTTATATCCAGACCATTTGACTTTCAGCATGTTTCACACACAGATAGACACCAGGTCGCAACTTTCGAACAAAGTTTTGGCAATAAGCTGGCCCCTGGACTTCAACACTTTCCAAACTTTTCGTACGAGACTCTCACAGATCAAGAATACCAGTGGCCATCTGTCACGAGTTTTGGATCACCACCACAGAGCCCTCAAAGGTCTCATCACGTGCCACAACAACAACAAAAGCAGCCATCATCAAGGCCAGTTCTTCGCCTCACCAGATCTGTAGAAAGCTTTAGTCAACCAGGTGTCAAAAGCCGTCATCCGCAGTCTGTTCTAGCGACACATCGATCGGCCTGTTTGTCCCCTCTCGCGGCCATTGACGACGTTCCCGAGGACGCCTTGCGGCATGATTCGAGACCAGTTTCATTCAAATCCCGATCAAAAAGAGAGTCAGGCGTTTGGCATTCGTTCTCAGCTCCTACCACGCCCGTCACTCAATTCCCAGGACTCAGGGACGACCCATCCTACTTTGGCCACGCCCTCACGACACCTGACGATAGCGCACTACCAGCTATGCATACGTCTTTTAGTCCCAGTCTCGACGATGTCGCTGAAGAACCAGAACGCTTCACACGACCTCGTCCTGCGCCCCGTCCGCCAATCAAAGGTCCAACAACACCCATATCCCCTAAATTCGCCACCTCGATCTTCACCGATCAACACTCCCCAGTCAACAGGACACGAAGCCGTGGAAACTCGAACCGCTCACCACGCTCTTGCAGTGAGAGAAATCTGAAGTCTCGGCCATTATCACAGATGTCAGACACACTAGGTTGCTTGGATCCGGTTCGTCGAGGCTCAATTCGGAAGCCTGCCTACAAGCGTCGCCAGTCAAACACATGGCGTGCGCCTGAAAACTCATGGGAAGACGATATTGACTACATCTACGAGCACGCGCTTGAGGCCGATTGTGACCTCGACTGGGATCGCTCGTCTGATGGTACTTCTGAATTCGACCAGAGCAACGAGAACGACCGCCGTGTGTCTGGTCATGTCACACAGGAGCCAATGTCTACCTTGCAATCAGCCTTCGAATCGTCGATGCAGTACCAGCCTCACAACTTCCGAGCATCTCCACTTGTACCGAATGTGCCTGAGTTGGCTCCCTCGTCCGCGGCATTTGTATCAAACATGGGAACAGGTCTGATTACACCTTGCGACTCGATGCACGCGCGCTCTACAAATCCTGCTCTCTTGGTACCGCAAGAGTACAAAGACGATCGGGAGAACATGTACGAAGACCTGCTGAACTCGCACGATGACCCTGAGCGTCACTACCCAGCGCTCAATCCACGCTATAGTGCTACAAGCTCTGCACGTAGCAGGAGAAGTTCCTATGATAGCAGCCTCATGTCATCAGCGCAGAGTTCTGGCCTGTGGAGCTCTCCCGTCCGCCGTTCTGCAAGTTCCGCTGGAAGCCTTCCCGACCTCGTACCTTGTCAACGCCGACGTGACTTAAGTTCCAGCCTGGTCATCGACCAATTGTCGGATTCTGTGGCGTCTTTGTCACATCTGAGCAAGGGAAAGGAGGGGGACGATTTCAAACCACCGGGACGTGTACAAGAGAATTGCACCTTCTTGCCTGTTGAGGAAGACGCCAAAGAGTCGATCAATCAGCGCACCGCCATCGAGGACGAGCTTCGGGCTTCTCTTGAATGTGCGCGACAAGGACCGCACCGCTCAACACACGCACCGGCTCGTTATCACAAGCAGACAATGTCAGACGGTGCGGCAAAGCTACTCTCGGCAGCGACCGTTGCATCCGAAGCCCACCAGTCCAAGACTCGTGGCCGTGCTGCGACTGCGTCTCAGGCTGCCAAATCGCCTATACTTAGCCTTTTCCCAGCACCTCCACGGTACCCACTAAACCCCCACCGATACTGATATCTTGTCATGCCTGCGCTCGAACAGCCAGGATGTCCTCACCCAAGCGAAGTGTGGCTGGCACGAATTTCACTTGAACTCATCCCCACTGATATCTTTCAATGTCAACATCTACGATTCAAGATTTTTTCCTTCTCTAGTTATCAAGTTTGGTGCTCGGGCTTAGCATCTCTTTTTTGTACACAAAAGTCACAGCGAGGAGTTCATGTTCCGTTTTGCGTCCGAGCATACATAGCAAGCGATTTTTCCCTTTCCAATACAGTCACACGCTTTCATACTTGTCAGGCCCGCAACGGCATTCGAGCTGTTTGTATAACACATGGATTCGCCTCATACATGTCCGCATCTTGCAGCTCGATAATTTCCTATGTCACATAATGGAGTTGGTCAAGATGATCTGGACGCATTGCATGAACGGCATGCACCTCATGTGGTCATCAAGATCAACAGTGGTCATCAATATCAACAGTGGTCATCAATATCAACAGTGGTCATCAATATCAACAGTGGTCATCAATATCAACAGTGGTCATCAATATCAACAGTGGTCATCAATATCAACAGTGGTCATCAATATCAACAGTGGTCATCAATATCAACAGTGGTCATCAATATCAACAGTGGTCATCAATATCAACAGTGGTCATCAAATCTCAACATGATCATTCTGCCGCTTACTTATCTCACCACGTCAGTGCACCACTCATCACAAAATCTAATAGTACATAATTCTATCCCCTTGAATTCCTCATCTGTACCTCGGTCACACTCGCCCGCCATTAGCTTAGAAACCTCTAAAACTGCCTTGCGAGCGCCACGCCACCATCGATCCGTCCCATTCAACTGAATCATGTTCACAACACGCCAGCGTCGCACATAGCGTATTGTCCGTACGTCATCCCTGAGTAGTTGTCATGAAACAGGTGTTTCTAGAACCACTCATGGAAAAAGATTATTTCCTTTCTGTAAGGTTGGCGCTAGCGGGACCCTGAATACATGAAAACACCAGCGGAAATTTTAAAGACCCTGAAATCTAGCATGCTGACACCATCAAACGTGTGGTGAGAAATGTAAAATTATCGCGCTCAGGACGCGTGAGGTGTGGCACGGACACAAAGCACGATGTGGCGTGCAGGGAAGGATGAAGCAAGATGGGGTTTTGGGACGCAGTGCCAAATTAGAACGGCAGAGCGAAGTGCCAGCCCAGCCTTGTGGGTTGCGAGCGCGTCTCCAAACCAATGCGGGCATAGACGCAGCCGAGCTGGACAGTTGGCTGTGCCTGACTTTTGATCATGGCATTTTGCCAGAGTGCGGCGTGTGCAGCCACGTTTGTCGCGGCTGTACGGAGATGTGTTGGGCAACTGAATGCGCGCGGAAAACGCTATTTTACGTGCGCGCTGGACATAGCAGACCGGTCCCGGAGCTGTGCACTGGGACGGGATTGGATGAGCATAGTTCTCAATGCCAGTATGCATTTGTGTTTTGCCGCCATACGGTACTCGCTCGCGACCTGTAATGCATGAGCAGGTACGGAGTACATGGTACTCCGTACCGTAATGCGCATCAACATCGCTAGCTCACGACCTATCGAATCTGGGGAAGCTCCATGCATTGTCCGGATAAGGCTCCTTCGATCAGGAAAGGATATGCGTCACGTCGTTAAGCCCTAGTTGACAAGATATACCCCCAGTCTGCTCGTCTCAATATCATCATCCTATATGCAACGCGATGCGCCTCGTCTCAGCAGAATACTACGGAGTAATCTATGCTCATTCGTAGAACAAATCGACAGGGAATGATTGGATTTGGCCGGATAAAGGGCCGCTGTTTGTTCCCGCCATGTGCATGTCATCCCCAGGTATGGAAAGAGGGACATTGCGTGTGCCATCCTGGTGAGAACGGTCTCTGTTCGCGTTGTCTCGCTACTCGGGTAATATGCACATGTGCCATGGTGTGTTAGTGTCCAATATTTATGCTTGCCGAGAAAGATTATGCAGGCCGTCTTATGAGGTGCACGGCCAGGGCGTCACATATGGTGTACGGAACGATAAGCGTGTGAATGCGAGATGACAGAAAAGAGCAGGGCGAAAGCCCAGGTACAGCCGAATGAGAATATGATGGAAAGGCAGTATGCTGAAAACAGGAGGGGCTCACTCAGCTTGATCAGACACCGACTGCATCGCAGCACGTGCAAAGAGTGAACGGCGAAGTCAATAAGCAACAGTTTCAGCCTCAGACAAGACAAGTCGCTTCTGGACTTGTTCAAGAAAACATGCACGATCAGTCAGATCCGCTTCCTTCTCTGCATTCTCGCTGGCAGAGCGAGCAATTTGACTCGCGCACCACCCAGTGACGATACATAGTCTTCGAGAAGGATCCCGACTACTGCACTGTTCAACTCCGCCATCTCGAACTGCTCCCTTGGCTTGCGGCCAGCCTTTGGATCAAAGTCAACACTAATGCCGGTCCACCGTAATTGTCGAGCGATGGACATCTTCTCTTCCACAAGCAGACTGCTCCCATATGCTACGATCCATGCGCCAATTCTGCACACTAGTCTCAGCGCGTTGGACTGCGCTTTGAGGATTGTCAGCATGCGATCGACTTTGAAAGATATGCCAACACAGAGAATCTCGCGTCTGCTGAATAAGCTGACAAGGCTGTCATGTCGTCCTCTTGCAGCTATACTGCCTAACTTGAGGATAGAGTCCTTCAGAACTACTTCGTGAACCAGGCAGGTATATGAATCCAAGTCTCGCGCGAAGGAGAGGTTCAAATTGATAGAGTGGGCGATATCGGATGCTGCCAAGTATCGGAGAAGCAGGTCCATCCCCTCGACTCCCTTCCGCATTGCCCGTTTGGTGAGAGCACTTGGTCTGCTCGGAAGAACCCAAGAGTCTCGGAGAAGCTAAATTCTGTTTCTGGTTGTAGCACGTATGCGCAGGTCTTGTCGGCGACCTCTTCGTCCAGACTTTTTGGCTCCATCTCTTACTTCACTTCATTCCAGAGAAGCTTGTCCAGCTTGTCGACTGCCGAACTGATTGATCACACGAGATGCTTAGGAAAACCAACCGCTGAGAAAATACCCTCTAGAACTAGACGATGGTTGATTTTGATTGTGACGTCGAATCTCAATGCATAGATACAGGCTCGGAGGGATTTCGTAAACACGTGGCGTTGCGCATCGAAAGGTGGTTTGACACTCATTCTACTTGTTGAAGGCTCGCATCGAAATATATATAACCGTGTCTATAAAAATCATGAAGCTTTGAAGCTCGGTCTTCGATTGGTTCCTGCGGCAACTGAAGTCGCCCACCTTGTATCGCACATTTGCGACCGCATCGCGGGGGCCTTTAGTTGCGCCGGATATGACGAATTCGGTCTTGTCGAACGGAACAGCCCTTTACACTGCCACCCGCCCGATATCGTCTCGACGGTATTCCGATATATCAAGGGAAGCATAAAGGTGATGGAAGCCAAGAACGGCCCTCTCCAACGTTCATTGTCGTTGTGCTTTACAGCCAATCACATCGTTTTGTGAGCTCGCCTACGTCATCGTCCGCCATATCTTCGAAATCGCCATCGCCAAGTCAATGATGAGAACCTCAGCCACGTTTGTCATCCCATCGATTATCGCCATCGACTTTTCTTCTCCTTTCATCTGCTGCATTTTGCATTCGAGCTTGATTGAATTCCGCCCACCCTAAAGCTTCATCATGGTGTTTGAACTGCGGCCTTTGACGCCGCGTCGTATAGTCATTTTCACATCAGCATCAGTACTCTTTTGGATATTCGTTTTCAGCCTAACGCCAATCATATCGCCACTTCCTCCTTACACCGGACCACATGAAGTTGGCATCTTAGACGTGGAAACTGAAGTACAGAAGCGAGTCATCCACGATGCGATATTGAAAGAGACGGGAGAGAAGGCGTTCGAATTATCTACACTGGCGGTTACCCTCTATTACCCATCTTCGTTACCGTCGGCACCATCAAGTTTGCGACCATGGGCAAGGCCGTGGCTCCCTCAGCCAATCTCGCTCATCGGGAGAGGCTATGCCCGACTTGCAGGCATCTCATTTGCACCCCTTCAGTCACTTTTCACGTTTGGTCTGTGGCTACTTGGTTCAGGCACGGTGATTCCAGGTGTTGTTGACGCGCCAATCCTAGTCGGTGGTGGAAAAGTCCCTCTTGATGAGAATGGTCGCGGCAAAGCGTCAGATGGAGCCAAAAGGGAGCATCAAGAATTGAAGCGGGATGATGGCAATGTCGGAACTCTACCTTGTGTCGTATTCACGCATGGGATGGCTGGTATGAGCCAAAGTTACTCGCACTACCTGGGCAGCATCGCGAGTCATGGCTACGTCGTGGCAGCAGTTGAGCACCGCGATGGAAGTGGTCCCGGTACCATTGTTCATTATCCCGATGGAAAGAAGAAGAAGGTATGGCATATGAAATTACGCAATCTCGAATCGAAGCCGCCAATGACCGACCTGGATCTGAAAAAGGCGCAGCTCGCTTTCCGCGAAGCCGAGATCAGCGAGACAATCAAGCTCTTTGCTCGGCTGAACGCTGGAGAAGCACCTGTTGTAAATCTCAAGCTAGATTCACCACGCGAAGCTCTTCCCGGCTTCAAGGGACGTCTCAACATGGATGCCATTACTGTCGTCGGCCACTCGTACGGCGCCACCGGAGCTATGAAAGCTCTGAAGGCAGCTGGAACCAAGGACATGCCTATCAATGGAGGCATCGCCCTGGATCCCGGAAAGGGCTCGGGACCATTGAACAAAGATATCCATGTCCCTGTGTTGGTTATGCAGAGTGGCGAATGGACCGAGAAGCAAGTAGATTTCTACGACCAGGGGAAGCACTTTGATGTAGTACGAAAGATTATCGAAAGTGTGAAGGAAGGTTGGTTTATGACTTTGAGTAAGTATCTTCATCCGTGTTCCCATCTACAAATGCTAACATGACACAGCTGGTACCGCTCATCCATCTTGCACCGACGCACCACTGATCGTCCCTTGGATCATGAAGATGGTCACTGGTACCACACTAGACCCTAGAATAGCGCTCCGCGAGTACATTGACACTTCCGTCCGATTTCTCGAGTATCTGCAGTCTGGAGACAAGAAGGGCATGCTAGCTAGCGACGTCACAAGTCAAGCCGGGCCACTTGGTGATGCCGACAAACGCAACAAGGCCAACGGCCAGTACGGTGCTAAATGGGAAGTTCACGTAGTCCCATGAGACTACAGAAATACATGAGAATTACTAGCATAACACACATGCAGGAATTCATCCACCAACCAGGCCCAGCAAAACCCCTTACCTAACCATCCATCTCCCCAACCTTTCACTCTGACTTCCGATTTTTTTCCTTTTACTTTTTTTTCTTTTGCTTTTTTTTCCCTTTTCCCTCCCCTATCCCTACCTTCCCACCAACTACCATCATTCCCAAAAAAAAAAACCCTTGCCCATCCCTGCCCCCCTCACACATGGCTCTTCTCTTCCCCACCCACCCATCTCTACAACCCATACGATCCCCTTCTCACATAACATGCCCCAAACCCCACTCCCGCCACCACCATCAAGGCGCCAAACAGCGCAGTGGTGCACCCGCGCACCCACCGACCGCTGCGGAAAGTGGTGTGTGTACACCAACAGCGCCGTGAGTCTTGCGATGGATGCATGCTAGGAGGAGGGAATGGGTGGAAGTATGGTGTATGATGTGAAAGCCCTTGGTTGAAGAAATTGGATATTCACGACAAGGTTGAGTTTTTTGTGGAAAGAAAGGTAAAGGGGGAGGGGGGGGGGGGTTATGAATGAACATAAGGGTGTAAAGAATCCAGACTAGCATTCGAATCAGGGTGGGCTATCGTGGCCAGACTTTGCCTAATGCACCAATACCGGCCCGTATGCCCCCATTCCCGGGGTTTTTCCTCCTCTTGCCCGTCTTGTTCTCCAATCTCGTACAACTAACGTCCGCCTTGACCAGCATGAAGCTCTCGTCAAACACATGCCCATTCGCATTCCCGCAGCGCTCCAATGCAGGCGCAAGCGCAAGTTCCACTCTCCTACTGCCTGTCACTCCGCTACCATAATCCTCGTCATCCTCGACGTCTTCCATTTCACTCTCGTAGAACCCGTAGCCCCAGTACATGTCCATCTTGCCGCCTGTAAACGTCACAAAGCGGTAGTCAGCGAGTTGGCGCTTCATTTTGAGATCGAGGGCTACGGCGGCGGAGAGGATGGTATGCAGCTGTTCTTTTCCAGATCGTAGGGATTGTGCGCTCCAGGGTCGGAGCTTTCGGCGCATGCGACTGCAGAGGCGTTTTATGCGCTTGAGGACGGGCGCAGCGTCAAAGGTGGGGCGCCACTTGCCGTCGACTTGGGGGACGAGGAGGTTGACAGTGAGGGAGCGCCATTGGTGGTATTCTTCTGCTTGGTGTTTGTTTTTCACGGCTTTCCGAAGCGTGTCGTTGATGGCGCGCAGGGACTTGTCGCCGAGCTTGCCGGCCCAGATGTAGCCGCTTCCTTTCTTCCAGTTGCTGAAGATGTTTTGCTGCAGGGTGGACCAGATGTATGCTTGTATTAAAAGGGGGCGCTCGGTGGGAGATTTGAGGTATGTGGCGTAGTTGTCTGTGAGGTTGCCGAAGAGCTCTTTTGCGCGGTGGAGGTAAGGTCGCTTGCTGCTTGTCCTGACAGGCCCGGCGAAGTATTCTTCGCTCCATATTCGGATTTCGCAGCGCAGGGCGTGGAGTTCTTGGATCAACGTCTTCTCTTCCGACTTGTACACGACCGAGTTCCCCTCTGGGATGCCGTGTGGACCCACGCTCTTCCGTTGCAGTTCCTTCCTCAGCGCGTCTCGCTCTCTCGTGACGTGGTAGAAGCGCTGCACCAGGTCGTCCTGGCTGCTGCCTGGTTTTGGCGGTACCGTTGGGTAGCCATTCAGGCCCAATCGACTCGGGCTGGGTGAGCTCGCCGTGGAGCCGCCCGAGCTCGATTCGGCGAGCGTTGCTGTGACTTTGACATGTGGCAGTGTGTACTGCGTTTTCCGGCTGCTCCTCGGGAGGAGCTCCTCCTCGTCCGACCATCCGGCATCGGCATCCCCAAACGGGTCCGGGTTCGGCGGTGCGCCCATGCCTGGGCAGGAGGTAGCGGTGCTCGCCGACGAGACGTGGCCGTGCACGACTTCGGCAGAGGGGCAGGTCAGCTTCAGCGAGCGGAGGGTCGAGTCGCGGACGTCTGTGGATGTGGCTCAGTCAGCGCGCCACTTGTTGGCGTGCATTCGTGGCGGGTGGGCCGAGCATGGCGCACCTGGGGAGAGAGTCGCCATGGCCACATGTCTAATATATGCCAGCCTGGAGCTATCTTGGTCTGCGCGGGGTGCTGGGTCACGTGTCTCTTGCCAGCGGTGTCGCTTGGACGCAAAGGCAGCAAAGACAAGGCGAAAATGAATGGGAAGAAGCAGCCATGTCGACCAGCCCACGGCAAAGCAAACATGTGACGTGCGCTGCCAGCCTCGATGGACGGAGCGAAGGCCCAGGCGATTCCGTGGACCAGTACATAGGACTCGGGGCTGCAACGCAGACGGGTGACGGTGTGACGGGCATGGCTTCCATGCAGCCCACCAGCTGTTATTCCGACAGGGCGTGTCCTGATTGGCTGCACCGTTGGGGTGCACTTGTCTAGATGCCGTGTTTGGCTTTGGGCATGCGATAAAGTGACGGGTCGACCAAGTGTTGGCGAGTTCACAAGGACCCATCATCTCGGCATGGACGGGACATGGCGTCGTCGTGCCTCGAGGAAGAAAAGATATGGCATCACCCCAACCTGTCCATCTGTCCATCTGTCCATCAACTCAGCAGTTCGGTCAAAATCGAAAGCTCGTATTTTCTTCTCCCATGTGTCGTCTGGTAGAGTTCTGGCGCGAGCAGAGATGACATAACGTAACGAATCGAGCACGGCAAAAGCAAGGGTAGAGAGGCTTTGTCAGCATAGGCCAGCCCACTGAGGTACATGTGCATTTCAGATGGGAAACTCAAACTCAGTCACAATGCACTGGGCGTCTGTACCGAGTAAGCACGGCCGTACTCGAGATTTTCCTTGACGTTGTGACGGTTGAGCAGAAAGTGGTTACCGTCCGAGGTGCAGCTTGCCATTCCGACTCCCGCCATTCCCAAAGGAGTAAAGCCAAGCTGACCATAGTGGGGCGAGGAGTCTGGTCGCATCGAACACTTCCGGCTTAACAAACGCACCGTGCTCCGACCAACGACTTTGCATTCGACACGGATTCGATACAAGGGAAGAGCTGGGAGCATAGAGCCAGGAATGGGCGAAACGAGAACACATTCTGGTCCGCATTCGCCAACCTCAACTGGGAAACAGAGCGAAAGACGACAGCGCGTCATATCTTCGTGCTTAACCTGCAGGAGACGGAAGGTGAAATGTGACCACGTTCATCCAATCTGCGGTGCTTGCACACGGGGAAGCCATGTTTGCACGTGGACGGATCATGTTCCTGTACAGGCAGCCGCTGGGAGAATTACGAAATCAAGTACAAGCGGGTTTGGCAAGGTCGCAAAGAACAGTGATATGCAATCCCGCCTCGATCGACTCGAGCTCCTGCTCGAGAAGGCTGTTGCAGGACAAGGATCGATGCCACAGATTTCCGTACAACCAAGTACCGAGGTTGAAAGAAGAGATCCGGAGGCGCATCTGACGCCGTCTTCGAATAGTCAGACCCCACTAGGCCATCAGGGCATACAAGCTGACGATGGCGAGGGCGTCCTACTGATAGATGAAGGAAGATCGCAGTTTGTGTCATCTCTACACTTTGCACTATTAGCAGAAGAGGTACGCATTTCAAGGGAACCATCACTGCAACTTGTTTCGTCCTAGGAAGCACTGCCGGGGCTGTCGGCACGCTCTGCCTTGCATTTCACAGCGCAAAAATCTTCCAGACATCGGATAGCAGACTGCTACTAATTGACGCAATGCTTCCCCTGCTCGTCAATCAAACTTGCTGACAGTTCTTCGATCTATGGACTGGTAGGGTGTTGAGGGAGCATGTACTAACAACAGCTCCAGATACAAGACATCAAAGCACTGCTAGGTGACAAGTCTGATGAAGAGAAGAAGGAAATCCCGCAAAACAGCCTCGTAGATCTCTTGTCCCTTGGACGCGCGGGCATTGGCTCCAACCTTGAACAACTTCTACCGAGCAATCAGGAGTTACGTGATACACTTCTGGATGTGTACTTTGCAAACGTGGACCCAATGATACGAATCACGCATAGAAGTACAGTCGTTAAAAAGTTTGCCTTGTATAATCGCGAGACGCACCCGATTTCGTTCGCCGTTTACTTCTCAGCCATCAATTCGCTACCACCGAAGGTCGTGCAAAGGAAATTCCTTGAAACCAAGGAATCTCTTCTTGATCGCTTCCAGCTTGGTGTCGAGATCTCGCTAGCTCGAGAGAACTATCTTACATCATCGAGTCTTGAGATCTTCCAGGGCTTCGTTTTGTGGCTAACGTGCATTACAAGGGAAGAGGATATAGGTAAGTCTTGCAGGTATGTTCCTGACGAGAGTGCCATTGATCCTGATTAGGAAAAGCATGGGTTCTTCTGGGCACCGCCTTCCGGATTGCACTCAACCAGGGTCTACACCGAGATCCATCCCTGTTCCCCAAAGGGTCTATGGATGCCATCACAATCGAGTCGAGGCGACGCATGTGGCACCAGTTGAGCCATTTGGAGTTCCGCGCTGCTGAATGCAAAGGGCAAGAGCCAAGCATAACCGAGGACTTCTACACGACACTGCTGCCCCGCAATATTGACGACGAGGACCTTGTCGATGGTGCCAGCCCTGGCCCATCACCATATGACGCCGCGAAATTCACTCCACTCACTTTTCAACTGGTTCGGTACGTGGGTATGCGATGCCTACGACGGATCGTGCAGTACACGTATCGATTAGAAAGACGTATGCTGGACTCTGGGCTCCATGGTACATCTCGACCTGATCCCGCAGAGGAACTGCAGAGTCTTTACGAGCAGATCAAGGTCATGCTCCATGAGTACCATGAGGAGATTCATCGGAAGTATCTTCGCTACTGCAACCCAGAGATACCGATGCAGCGACTTTGTCTAGGTCTAGCCTCTCTGCTAGAATGGCGGTCTTACTTGCTGTTCTGGCTGCGCATGCCTCGTGCTTACCGAGATGTGGTCTTCTCAACAGCTATACGGAGATCGTGCGTACCTCGGAACTGACATCACAACTAGGGCCGCTAACTTGAGCCCACAGTATTTTCGAAAAATCCGTCAATTGCATTGAGACTATCAACGGTGCAGCTGTTGATGTACAGGCCGCGCAGTTTCAGTGGCACATAGGTGTGCAGATTACACAACATTCATAAAAGCTCAGACTGATGATCACAGGTGGCATCGCGTCTTTCCAAGCCATAATGCATGTTCTTTCTGAGCTCCGCAACCCACTATTTGACACTCCGGATCGACATCGGGCACTGAGAGCACTGCAAACGTCCCGTCTTCTTCGAGAGAACAACGGCGCAAAAGCGTGGCAGGCTGTCAGAAATATGATTGACCGAGCTGTCGAGGAACACAATGCGTCTCCCAGAAGTAACTCACAAAGCTCCAGCTCTTACACGAGTCCTCGAATGCCGACAACTATGGCACCGCTCGATGACCTGTCCAACGACAATGTTGGTTTATATCCAGCCATGGAAGCAATTCCGAGCTACGCTGCACAGGTCTCTTCTGGACAGTATACCCCAGAACCGATGGGCATCAATCCCCAACAAGTCCAGCTCAATCCTAATCTACTTTCGTCTGTGCAACAACAGCAACCCATACTAAACGCCCTGCAGCCTAACTGGGACGATTTCAACTTGAGACATATCAACAATATCGTGGGAGACATCCAACCAACGCCAGAGATCATGCCAGACTTTGATTTCGTAAGTCGGTAACTTTTTTGTATCAAAGACACTGCTGACATGAACAGGGCTTTTGGGGTGATCCATTCAACTATGAGAACGAGCCAGCTGCTATGCCTATCGAGGGGAGCTACCTTCCACCATGGATGGGATGAAACACCGTTCTTTTGCCGCTATCCCTTCGAGACCTGTGGATTAAGCCATAGTAGGCACTTGGAAGCCGCTATCAAATGCGCGATGGTTCTTGACTGACTGACTTGGCCAACTGTAAAACTGGTCCGGCTCACGCTCCAAGCGCCGTAAATCTTAAAATTGTTTCGTCCAATGCATTTACCAATGCCCTCGCGAAACCTTGTGGAACATCCGTTGTGCGTTTTCGTAGGAACGAGGCCATGGGAAGCTTTGCAAGACGATACTGAATACCAGCGGCTGCCTCTCGAGGAGGAAGTCCTCAAAGCCAATGCGTGTAGAGTCGGGCGATCCAGCACAATCATCCACCGCGAGGGTACCTGCGATGCTAGTTTAGAGATACTCATTTACTCTAACGTGGCCGGTCAAAGTCAACTCGACACCTGCGACTTCGGAACCACAATCCTCCGTGTTTGGTAGACGGCCGCTAGCCACAAGCAAGTGATGGCGAAAGATTCACCGGTTCGAGTGCCGCTCAGTGTAACAGAATGGCCGACGGAAGTGCGACCAACGTGCGAAAATTTGGTAGCGGTGATGTATTCGACGCCCTCACCCTTCATTATCTCCACTACAGTATCTGACACATCCTCATCTCCGCTCTGTCAAGACGCGCTCATTGTGCTCGGGTACAGTCTCCGCGGCACCGAGTCTGCGAAAAGTGTGCAAACTCCATATCAACTTAGCTACTTTCCAAATGACGAGAGTTTTGCGCACATGGCTTAATTCGAGAGTCCTAACGTACGTGAGTAGCTTTGTTTCCTTGAGGCCGGTCGTAGGGGGTCTGTCTTCTGCTGATCAGCTGTTAAGATCCGCTGTAATTATCCTGTGCAGCGATTGGACGTGGTTATGTCAAGAGGCTGTGAAAGGGAACACAGCGGCTGGCGAGGCAGACTCGGATCGTTCGTGTTGCCAGCACGTTCGCGTGATGTACCTATTATAACCACATCGATCAGACAAACCTTCGTAAGATCTAAGAAGCATTCTGGATCCCTGAAGCGTAGTAGGAACAATCGATAGCAGTTGAGCGCATCCAAATGTCCACATCATTCTCAATGACCAACCACTTGTGCTGACAGTCCCGCGGTCCCGCGACCTACACAGTAATTACGGGCCCTGTGTTCTATTCTTGTAAGCACCGACCCCTCCTAACTGCTTTTGGGTCAGGCGCGCGGGGAGTGACACGAGGCTTCGCGACCCACATTTTGCTTTTGCCCAGCTGAGGCTGAGACGAGCTGCGTTGCTGCGGAAAACCGAGCATGTGAGACATGCACACTCTTTTGCTGCCTTGAAGCCTCGACGCATTCACTACAAAATCCTTCACTGTCGCTGTATATACTTCTTACCATCGTCTATCGGCAGTGCGACGCTTGCGACACACAAGTCTCGATTCAATCGATTCCGGCACCTCCGTGTTTTGCCGTATGTTTACGTTCTCCCTTTTGGAATTAGCTGCCTGACGACACATTTTGGAAGGAAAACACAAGTCATACGAGGAAGAAAAGGTCACGATGAGGATACCGCAGAGTTATATCCAGAAATGCAAGGTCGTGGGGCATACGTTCCAGACCATCTTCATCTTCGTGGGGCTATGTATCACCATCGCAGTCTTCACCAAGGATGGCGAGACAGGCGGCGCAACTAGATACTATCTTGCTCTGGTAAGTCATGTCTTCTTCGGTATCATTTGGCTGCTCAATAAGCCTTCGCAAAAGGAGACAGAATGGCGCAGACTCGAGGCTGATTTTGTTCCACCTAGTGCTTCCTGTCGATACCAGCAATTATCTACCTCACAATGGTACCCATGTGGTCGCGCGCCCAACGCTTCGCAAATGCCTACGCCTTCCTTGCTGTCGACGCCGTATACACGATCCTCTGGTTCGCTGCCTTCATTGCCGTAGCGCTGTGGAACAGCAGCGGCATCAAAGAAGGCGCCAAGGAGAAATCAATTCCAGACGACGCGCGCAACTGCACGACCTTCAAATGGGGCAGCGAAAGCAAATGCAATGTCAGCAAAGCGAGTGTTGGCGTGGGTGTCGTAATTTTGTAAGCTCCCTGCTTCACAGCTGCACCTTTGGAGCCGCAGCATGACTAACCCAAATCCACAGCGTCCTCTTCGCCATAACAACCGCCGTATCAGGCTACTACCTCCACAAATTCCTCAAAGAAGGCGTCCTCCCCTACGAATCCAAAGCCCCGAACCCGCACCACATCTCCGGCGAAACGGCAAAGGATAATGCCTGGTCCACTGAGATCGAGACGGGACACCGCGAATCAGACGACGACGACCGCCGCACCGAACACGGCGGTAATCAACAAGAAGACGAATACGCGTTGCTCAACAGCACTGAGACCGACGAAGGCAGGCATCCTGGTCGTCCGCTCAGCTGGGGCGAGGAAAGATCAGGATATCCCAAGCCCGTGCCGCCGTATGCAGATTACAGGGAGTCGGAGGGTGTGGATGTGTTGAGCCCAGGGGGCTATGAGGATTATCGACGAGAGGCGGGGGCTGGTGGTTTAGATGAGAATAGCATCAAGAGTCTTGGGGGGAGCGGGTATAGCTTCCGATAAGAAAAAGTCACCCTGGTGTCATTCATAGCATCTTGTTTGAGGCGTTAGTCAGGTTCGAGTTGTTTGGTCCTGCATATTAGCGACTTGTACACATTGGGTTATAGGTGTTGTGCTGGGAATGCATCTCTTCTCACTCCCTCTTTGTTGCTCATGGAGAGATTCCTTCGACTGCTTTGCTTCCCCGAACTTGAATTTGTGCTCATATACGGAGTCCTTTGGTGATGAGTAATCACGTATTACATATGATGTGCAAGTATCGCACCACAAAGTAGTGAAGTGACCGATGTAGAATCCTTCGTTCTCACCCTGACTTGGTACGCACTAAGGCTCTGGGAATCAGAAGGACAAAATGGCAGAGTGATCCGTCGGAGCTGTATCGCGCTCATCCTGCTTGCTTTCGTCTATCTTGTTGGCTTTCACTAGTCACAGTCACATGTACTTTCAAGCTTCAGCAGGCGATTTGTTGTTGCACAGACGCTTGCGCTCAAGCAATTATATTCCTGTTCTCTTTTGATCATTAACAGGTGTATTTGCGGAGTATCTTCATAGCAACAAAAGCATATCTACAACAGCTGCAAGTGTAGCTCAGGAATGGCAACTCTCCGACGCTAAACCCAGCTTGGCGTATATGCCCCGGTTATGGTATTGCCGCCGCACTTGCGCACCCATCCCATCTTTCGACATTCCCGATTACGACTTGTCGTCTTCCAGTACTTGCTACTCGTCCGGCTCAAAAGGTTCCCACCGGACCTGACGACCACCGCAATGCCGTCTCCTTCGGGAATATGCCCCTCTCAGCATCAGGAGTTTGGTGCGCATGCCTTCTGACCACAGCCGCTTGCGCATATTAGCCTCTACTAATCATCCTATTTCGGGCTTCCGTTGTTTTGTAATCATTTTATTCAAGCCTAGGAGCCATCTTGTCTTTTGCAACTGACGATGGCCGCCCCGCTACTTTTCTTATGCACTTAGCACCTTTCTTGCGCGAGCTTCTGCGAGACTCCTATAATCCATGACCATGGTGATAGTGCTTCCTGTACTGCACTAGGCTGAAGAATCACGCTTGTACATTCCATTGTGTCTGGAGCTTTCCGTAAAACCTCTACTCAGATGGCGCACCGGGACGCAGTTGAGGGCAGAATTCCAGGGAGCCGAATACCTTCCAGTTTTCGCAATATCATACCATCCGAACGATTCCCTGCTGAAAAGGGCCGATACGTGCTTTACTGCAACTACGTCTGCCCATGGGCCCATCGGGCCGTCATAATTCGAGGACTAAAGGGACTGGAGGGTATCTTAGACTTGGTCGAAGTTGATGCGAGAGATCGCACACATGGATGGTACTTCTCAGGCAAGAGCGGGCCGAGTAAGGATCGCATAAGCGGCGTTAGGTGGCTCAAGGAGCTATATCTGAAGGCCGATCCTGGCTACAGGGGGAGAATAACAATTCCGGTACTTTGGGACCGGCAACAAGGTACAGATCTGTCCCTGCATATCACATCTTGTGTGCTAACCGTGCACAGAAACCATAGTCAACAACGAGAGTGCGGAAATTACACGTATGCTATGCGACGCCTTCGACGACTTGCTCCCGCCTGAAGCACGCGAAGCACAAAAGGGACCAACTGCACTCATCCCCTCGCAACTGCGCACCGAAATCGACGAACTCAATTCTTGGGTATACGACACGGTCAACAATGGTGTGTATAAGGTCGGATTCGCAGCGTCGCAGACAGCCTACGATGAGCATGCAGGGAAGCTTTTCCTGTCACTGGACCGCCTCGAGGACCGCCTCTCTCAACCAGGTAACGGCCCATACTTGTTTGGCGAATACATCACGGAGGCTGATGTTCGACTCTACACGACTCTGATCCGATTCGATATCGCCTACTACACTCTGTTCAAGTGCAATATGAAAATGATTCGACTCGACTATCCTCGATTACATGATTGGCTGAGGCGACTGTACTGGAGTGAGGGCCCCGAGACTGCAGGTGGTGTGTTCAAGCATACGACTCATTTCGACACCGTAGGTCATACAGTAGCTGTGTTCCAAGACTAAGCTAAAGATCACAGATTAGGCGAGGATATGCTTCTGTGTTAGCCGGCAATGGTGTAGTACCCACTGGACCACTGCTGCCAATCATGCCAATGTAATGGGAACCCACGACCTTTTTTCTTTGCTCGGTTTAGCATCTCATCCTTTCCAGGCCCAAATGTCGATGTCCTCAATCGTATCATCATTCTTGGCGTATCCCAGTACCAGAAGCATTGTGCAGAACTTGCTCCATGAACATGTTCAATTGGTACCACTAGTTTAGTCTTTATTCCAACTAAGTCCTATACACGTCTTTCATATTACGCTTCTACCGCTAATTCAATGCTCACTCACATCGACTGAATCAGGTAGGGCCCAACAGTACAGTGGGCTGACTGATTTTCACAAAGATGACAACGTATGGGCGCCTGGGGCTCCCCCGGAGCTTATCCTTCTCGTTCTTTCTTACCCACATTCTCTTCTCTCCCTAGTAGCAACCACAACTTTCAGACTCGGACGTCCACAACGATGTCGACCACATCTCCACCAACCAAGCCAGTCTCAAACATGGACACTGAAGATGATGTTCATCCACAAAATAGCGCTGCCGGCTTTTGATTCCTGGACCTACCTCCAGAGCTCAGACTGATGGTCTACAATCACATTCAGAGTAAGTTACGTCGCTATTGAGGCCCATGAAAATGCTGACAAACTCATGGCCACGCATGCCATTATGGACTTTCCGAATCGTTGTACAAAAGTCCCATGAACTCGATGACGACGATGGTCATGTTGAAAAATATCTGTCTAGGGGCATGATGCCTGAATGATGCCTGGGTAGATAACCGCCTAGACCAAAATATTCACGTGTACTGGTTTACGGGGATCGGTCGACACCAGTGTCGTTGATAAGTTGGCAGGATGCGGGACATACCCACGCCATGGACAATTAGTTGTCACGGCGAACATGTCGGCAGGAACATCAGCAAGCCTCTATTAACGCGCACATGGACACACATGACAGAATATTTGACGCACGTTCAATTACTTGTATGTACATATTGTTCGTTGCGAACGTGTTGGTCGTCATTCGTCAAAAGACATGCAATCAAGGGTATCGTGTAGGTAAGTAACTCTCAAGGTCAGCAAACTTCTTTGTTCGGCACACCAAAAATCCCGACCATTCCCCACCATCTGGCAAGCTTCTCCCCCATCCTCGTCTCAAGTAATTTGTCAACCGCCTTAGGTAGCGTTGGTCGTCTGAATGTCCCGCGTATTTGCGTCAACTCGTCGTTCTCCTGTAGCATAGCGGGTTGCTCTGGATATTCCTCCATTGAAAGCTTCTGGATTTGGGCAGCACTGATATTCCGAGCATCGGTCGACGCTTTCCAGAACAACCTGCTTACAGGCTCTCTTCCTGCAAAGAAGTCTTCGTCAAAGCGTTCCTTGTCGCTAGCCGCTGCTGTTATGAACTGCAGGTAAGACTTCAAGAGCCGCATGGCGTCATTGGCACGACAGTCTCGCAATTGGTCGTTATCGGTCCATAAACGCGACGAATGGTAGGGGTGAGAGATGTGGCGCAAATTTCCCAGGTCACCCAACAGCCACCGAGTATCCTCTGCGACAAAGATGTTGGCTGGTTTTATGTCGTCATGGCAGTATCTTGCCTCGTGGAGGTGTTGCATATTGCCGAGTAGACGTTCGAACGCCGGGCGAAAATGTTCATCTACATCCTTCGCCGTCTTGAGCTTCGTTTCGAGCAAAGTCTTCTTTGCGAGCGTGTTCAGGTTACCGCCTTTCAACAACGGAGTCACAAGGTGCCACTCTGGAACCAGTGAAGGTGGCGCCGCCGCTTTGAAGTAAGCCCTGACTGGAAGGAAGCCATTCATGGTCTTGTTCGCATTGCTGTTCTCCGAGAATCCGGCGTTGCTGATATTGATTTCATGACCTCCAAAGCGCAAAGACGCGGCTATTTCTGTCGGCCATTTCTCATTCTCTGTACCCGGTGCGCAATTTCGGAATGGACTCCGGCCTGGTGTGAATGTCTTGATGACGGAGTCTTTGTAGGCAAAGACTTTGCCCTCCCAACCATGGCCTAGTATCCTCCAGGCCTCGCGATTCGCTATGATTTCGTCTTGGAAATCAGAGTCATCATCCTCAGCTCGGGAGAACCTGGATTGTAGTTCATTCTGGCCCGCATCGAATATAGTTGGGGAGTATTTAGCCGCCAGCGACTGTCGGGAGACGAAGAAAAGATATTGTTGGTGACAGAAAGCTGTGACAATGAGAACAAGTGCGATGCGCCAGCGGAGATGGAAGGCTGCCCTGGAGCTGTGTGACACAGAAAGTAGGAAATGACGACCCATGGCCGTAGAGGGAAGATGGTGACCAAAGGCTGAGGATTCTGCCGTGCAATTGTACTGGAACTGCGCATCTAGCTACTCTTAAGCCTCAAACCGCTCTCGCTGGACCGCAAGACCGCCACGGGTACTCCGTATCGGCCTGCGCATCTGAACAGCTTGCCAAGCGAATACATTCCTTCATTTCAGGCACAGTCAACAGCACTTGGGGGTCGCGCGACATATGCCAAGTCTTAGCCACTCACAGCTCGAAAGTGACGGTATCTTGGTGCCGAGAAGCGCGGAAAACAAGGAAGCATCTCTCGAGACCGTCGGCTAGCGGCACATAGCCACCAGCTTGGCTTCCTGTACTGGAGCAACGAAGCTTTAAATGTGGCTGGGGGTTTCCTTAGCTAGGAAATCCCCCAGGCACTCATGACGCGAGAATTGTGTGAGGGTCGGAATGTGTAAAGCTTCAAAGGGATGATGCTGACGATGATGTGGAGATGCTAGTTTCCCGCCAGCGGTGCCAACGCTAGGCGGTTCTGCCCACTCAATATCACGGAGGCTCACCCGAGCAATTGAACAAACCTGAGCATTTCCTGGTCTGTAGACTACGTTTCGGCGGCCTATCGCGCTATCTCAGCTCACGCCTCTAACTATCGATCTCATTAAGGTAACCAGCGCAGCTTGCACGATGACGCGCATGGCAACCGCGATCAACTTGCCGTCCATTCCAAGTACCGTAAGGTATCCTGCGAAGTTGGAAATGCTCCATCAACAAACAAACAATAGAATCAAGCCGCTAGGAGATAGATAGTGGGAGGGAGGGCATCTCGGCTAGGTGCATCTCACACGATGGTTTGGTGGAGGCGTGGGCGCGGGACTCGTTGGGGGGTTGCGGCGGCGCTGGAGGTGTAGGTAGCTATGCTGATGAGGAGGGGTGCGCATTGTGAGTGGTTTGCTCCAAGGGACGGGCTGAAGGCGTGGTCGACGGGAGTGTGCAGTTTGAAGGGTAGACTTGTGTGATTGATTGTGTATGGGTACATTTACATACATCAAAGTAGATTCAAGGACGAGTGGTGTAAATCGTTACAATTATCTTTAGCAGGGAAGTCACAGGCTACGGGATTGTACAATACCGACTTTTTGACATCCTCTTCCCATCACTTTGTTCCAGAACATCGTGTCCCTAAAATCCACACAATTGCCCTGCACGTTTTTATCGTATATTGCCTTGGATCTTCTCGCGATGCAACAACTCTCAGGTGTTGTCAAGGGTATAGCCTCGCTCGTGTTGGACAAATTCTGCAAGAGCACAGTCAAGATATGTTGCCGACCACGTGCGTGCAAACCAGCCTCGTCAAAAAAAGCCAGTGTGCCTGCTAGATAAATTTCCCTCCAAGTAACCCAACATACATCAAAATCTGTTGTTGGACTGTGGACGATGGAAATGTTATCAATGCATTACATGCTGAAAGCTATCTGCCTGTCTACCGGTTGCATGTCATACTTGCATACCACGGCTCAGTAGCTGATTCTCGGAACTCCGCCTGACCCCAATCAAAGTCTTCAATCGCATCAATCATGCATTTCAACCAAAGATCCCAAGCCGATGATAATGCGCCAAGGTGATGTTGTTTGAAAAGAAAATAGTCGCGCAAGGAAATGTCCTTGCCGTCAGACCTCGGGATTGTACAGGTTGCAAAAACGACGTGATGAAAAGGTTTTGTTATGTAGGACCGAAGTGTCCCAAGCCAAATTGGCAAGCGCTACACTTGTCCTCGTTCTTTTTCAAGCACTCCAAATTGATCTGCCTTAGTGTCAGTGGGATGTGCCATTCAAGTTTCAACAAGAAACCTACGAGCTTCAGACGCCACCACGAGGTGTGCCGACTGCACTAGTCAACGCGCTTGGGCCACCATTGATGCTGCCGGCCTCGTCAAAGTCCTGCCACTCGGGGAACTCCGCAGTTGCCTCGCGCATCTTGTCCACAGCTGTCTGCTCAATCAAGTTTGCGTCGGCATACAACAGACTAGAATCTTCGTTGTAGAGGCGACAGTTGTTGCACAACAAGCCGAGGTCTTGACGGAACTGCTTCACGGACTGATACTCCTTTTTGTTGATCCTCTTCTTGATCAGATTCATGCAGATGGGAGCCTTGATCAGCTGGTAATAGTCTGGATAGTCCCACTTGTCGGGCAGCTCGATGAATGGGTCAATGATGCCACGATTGGGAATTTCCGGGTCGGATGACTCTTCCTCAAGATCGTTCAGGGCTTCGTAGACAATGTTGACGACTTTCTGAAGAGATGCTCGACTATCGGGGCTAAGACTGTCCTTGGGCGGAGCAGGACGGCCACGCTTGCGAGGCGCCGGGTCACCATCGAGTGACGCCTCGTCCGCCTTGCGCTTGTCTGCTTTAGGCTTTCGTCCACGCTTTTTGGGCAGAGGCTCCTCCGAGCTCTCGCGGGATGGTGCTGGTGAGTTACCGGGATCGAGACCCATCATGGCAGTCTTGTTACGACTGCGCTTGGCGACCTTAGCTTCTTTGCGAGCGATAGCAGCCTCGATCGAGTCTTCATCGTTGTCGACTGCTTCCAGCCATTGCTCTTCTGTGAGACCGTCGTCGTACTTGACGCGTGTGCGCTCACGTGCGCCACGACCAACTGGTGTATCGTCCTTCTCCTCGACGATTGGATCTGCATCGTTGAGGTAGATGTCAGGCAACTCACTCTCACCAATCAAACGACCCAAAGGTTTGCCAGGTCCATATGGGTCTTCGGCCAAACGCTGTCGGTCCATTTCTTGGAACAGCTTGAACTCATCTTCGTTCCGCATCATGATCAGGTTGAGATCATCGTCATCCATCTCTTCCTGCTCAAGGGATTCTGCTGCTTCAGCAGACTCCAACATGACTCGCAGCATAGCATCTCGTTCTTCGTTGGTCGACTTGTTGTCGAATTTACCCGCCTGAATAACCTTGCCATCCATGTCCAGTTTGTAATTAGCTCGCTCCAGGATCTTCTCTTCCACAGAGTTTGACGTGATGAGTCGGAGAATGCGGACCTCGTTCTTCTGTCCGATACGATGCGCGCGATCCTGAGCCTGCAAATCCTGGTGAGGATTCCAATCAGAGTCGTAGATGATGACAGTATCTGCAGTCTGAAGATTCAATCCTAGACCGCCGGCACGGGTAGATAAGAGGAAACAGAAGTATGGCGAGTTGGGAGCGTTGAATTCCTTCAGCAACTCGGAGCGGTCATCTGCTTTTGTCGCACCATCGAGACGCATGTACTTCATGCCTCGGAGGCGCAAATAATCTTCCATGATGTTCATGATCTGCGTCATTTGGAAGAACATGAGGACACGGTGGCCAGTCTTCTCAAACTTTGGTAGGATTCTGTCCAGGAGCTCAAATTTACCTGCGGAACGCCACAACAGATCGTTGGTGCTCTTGGTGGGATTCATGACCTCCTCAACCTGCTCAAAGACGAACGGGTGGTTGCAGAGCTTTCGCAACTGCATAAGCATGTTGCTCAAACCACGCATACCCGTCTTACCACCCTTACCGTCGCTAACCATAAGGCGGTTGTGAGTGACAAGCTGCTTGTATAACTTGGCTTGTAGTGTAGAGAAGTTACACTTAATGACACGCTCGGTCTTGTCAGGCAGATCCTTCTCGACATCCTTCTTGAGACGACGTAGAAGGAATGGTCGCAGAACTTTGTGAAGACGCTTGATGACGAGGAGCTGTTCTTCTTCGGTGAGCTCCATCTTGTCCTGACCTCCGGTATTGGCGAAAGGCGTATTGAACCACTCGTCGAACGATGTGGCAGACTTGAAGATAGTCGGAAGAACAAAGTTCAACATGGCCCACAGCTCGGTCAAGTTGTTTTGCAAAGGAGTTCCGGTAAGGATGAGACGGTAGCGCGTTGTATAATACTGTGTAATGGTCATGCTAAGCTTGGAGCCCGCGTTCTTCATTCGATGACCTTCGTCGACAATCATGTGTACCCACTTGATCTTGCTTAAAATCGGTCGATCCTTGATGACGAATTCGTACGTGGTCAGGAGGACCTGGAACTGGCCATAGCGAATCTGCTGCTGATACTGTTTTCGCTGGTTGGGAGGACCCTTGTATGTAATCTTCATGACGCTCGGCGCCCACTTCTCAAACTCATTGTTCCAGTTGGTAAGAGTACTGAGCGGCACGATGACTAGGTACGGTCCAGGCTGTCGCTTCTTCTCGATGAGATATGTGATCAGACTGATGGTTTGAATAGTCTTGCCCAGACCCATCTCGTCGGCAAGAATACCGTTGAGGTTGTTGTTGTACAATGATACCATCCATTGCAGACCCTTGACTTGGTACTCTTTTAGTGTGCCACCAACCAGAATATTAGCTTGCTGCGTGACTTCTTCCTTGTTGCGGTGAGCAATTTCGTAATAATCGGTACGCTTCTTGCCAGGTCGCTCTTCTGCGTCGGAATCGTCCTCGGTCTCCTCGTCTTCGGACACAGCATCGACAAGCTGGTAACGGTCGATAGAGGTACGTTGTTGTGCTTTCACGGATGCGGCAAGCTGCTTCAAGAAACCATCGGTCTGCTTGAGCAAGTGTGTGATACGAGTATCTTTGGCTTGACCCAATAGCTTGAGGTAAGTTTCCTCGTCGTTGGCTTTCAACGCTTGCAGACGCTGCTTCGCAGTTCGCTCGATGCGTTTCTGCTCTTCCTTTTCGATGTTCTGGTGTGTCGTGATCATGGTACGACCCAGCTTCTGCAGACGTTGTCGCTGGGCCATACCAGCTTCTTGTAGCTCGGTGCGGTGCTTGCGGATGGCATCGATGAACTCGTGGTGCTTCCTTTTCTCCTTTGTCTCGCGCGCATCGCGTTGTTGCTTCTCGAGCTTCTCGGTGAGGCGGGCTTCGCGCATCGATTGCTTCTTGAGACGACGGTAGATGGTTCGATTTGCGGTCATGGCGAGGTTGTCGGCGTGGATCATCTGCTGCGCAATGTCTCGTCGCAACTTGCGCTGCTTCTCAAGGAGGTTCAACTTTTTTTGCTCAATGACCAAGGCTAGTTTCACTTTTCCATCATCTTCGGGCGACTCAGTCTTGCTGGTGTCCCAGGAACCAATGTTCGCGCTCAGTTTCTCCAGCTCTGCCTTCCTCGCGGTGAGGCGGTTGTAGAGGATGATTTCACGCTCCTTGCGCAGTTCCTGCATGCTCTGCTGTACGGCATTGATGTCGATTCCTTGTGGCATGATGGACGGGAGGTATGGCCGGTTCTTTCGCAGGGTGTGGGTCATGTAGTTTAGATCACCGAAGGCATCGCTTCTCCAGGGCTCGACAAAGGTATCGGGAAGACGAGGTATGATACGGATCTGTTGTACAGCTCCGCTCGCACTGGGAGCGCGGGTGACGTTATCAAGGACTTGGGCCGCGGCATTGACGGCATCGCTGGGTGTCTGCGCCTTCTTAGTTGTGTGGTGACCGTAGATCTGCTGTTGCATGTTCGTAGGCAAGGGCAAGCCTTTCGACAGATGCTTGAAAGCACCAATCTGCGCGCGCAACATCAAGAGCTGCTCTTTGGAGAGCGTGTTGCCGCTTGTAGCCGACGTCGGAGTCTGACCGTCGCTCGAAGGTGCTTGAACGCTGGCTGTCGCAATCTGATTAGAATTTGCGGCGCCGCTCGAAGCCGGAGCCGCGATGCTGCCGTCAATGGACCCGGGAGGCTTTGCGCCGTTCGAGATTCCCACGGCGCCGCCATTCTGTTGCATGGCCTGTGGATCGGAGAGGCTCTGCTGGCGTTGCTGCTGTTGCATGCGCCTCATCTGGTGGAACTGATTCTGCTTCTGCATCATGGACAGGAGGTTGCGTGCTTTGATGAACTCGGGGTTCGTCTCGGGCACGCCCTGCGCCTTCATCGTTTGGTATTGCTGTGGCGCGACGTTAGCTGCGGGTGCTGAAGCGCAATCGCGGCTGGCGCAGAGCATGCGCAGGATGGTACATACCTTGTAGATATGCTGGGCCTGCTCACGGGTCATCCCGCCAGGCAGCTGGTTAGAGCCCATCTCGGGATTGGGAGCCACCGACGCCATGGTGGCCGTGGTTGGCGGTGTTTGTGGTGGGGCGCAAACAACGATCGATGCAGTCGATCGTGACTCTCGAACACGGTCGCGGCAGCCTGGGGGCGCGCGACAATAGGGGAGGGACCGTCGCGGTGAACAGTCGGGCGCGTGCAGCGGGCTACTATGTCATTATCGTGGGGAGTGGTGGCACGTGAGTCCCCGCGGTGAAGGAGAGCGATGGGCCTCCGCCGGAAGTCCGCACCTTCGCGTCGTCGCGATGCAGCAGGCCGAAGGGGGGCGATGCAAATTGGGGTGAGGCGAGGCAGGCGGGCTCAGAAGCGCGCTGTGGGGGTCTCAAGGTCCAGCACGCGTTGGGAAACCGTGTTGCGGGCCAAATGGGGATGCAGGCACAGGCGCTGGTGATGCTCGGCGGACAAGGTGCTCTGGTGTTGGAGAACGTTGAAGGTTGCGCCGCTCAAACCGGCAAGCGCGAGCAGGGCTTGGCACTGGCAGAGTCACGTGGATGGGCCTATGCGCCCAGCGCAAGGGCATCACAGCGTCAACACGGGTGTGTCGCCGCAAATGTTCTCGCGGAGCAGTCTCTGCGGACGCTGCTCGACAAGACGCATACAAACCACGCGTTCGACGTGTCTAGCGTCCGAGCGTTGGGCAACCGCATCGCAATCCGGGAAGCCTATCCCGCGAACCAGTGGAGTGCCCCCAAAAGCCTTACCCCTCGCGCTCAGGACCGCGTGGGCCTCGAACATCAAACCCGTCTCACGCTTCGACCATGTCACAACGGTCGTCTATCTCCGTGGCTTGCTTGTTTGATTCCAAAGCCTCCTGAACTGCTCATCACAGGCCGCACGGTGGATGCTCGCCCACAGGGCTCTCCGCTCAGCAAAACCATCACGCGAATCCTCATCCTTACGAGTACTTGGTCAATTTTCAATTTGTTCCTAGTAGCACGTGACATGCATGTACGAAGAAGCGAAAGTATCCCAGTCTTCCTTTTCCATTAATCACAGGTGTAGGCCAGAAGCTACTCATATTCATTCCACCCCACAGCTTGCATCTCAAGTGAGACTAGGCGCCGTCCAGTCAATGTACTGAGTAGGATCAGTTCCACTTGGGCCCTTTTCGACGCCGCTCGTGTTGGCATCCTGGTTGAGCAAGAACTTGTTGATGAAGGCGGTGAGTTCAGTCTGCTGGTTCGATGGGAACGAGCAATGGTTGTGGTTGCCGGAGCCGGTGAAGCCCATGTTGTCTGGTACACCGTAGGCCTTGTAAATAAGGCGGCCAGCCTTCATGCACGCAGTTGTCGAGCCCGGCCCGAGCCAATCAATCTCGTTCTCAATAACAAGTAGACCACGCGGGACTACCAAACCAGCGAGCTGGTGGTGATCGGTAGCCAAGGTGTTGGACTTTGTGCTGAAAGAGTTGAAGCGGGTGGAGAACCAGACGTTCTCGCCAACAATCTGACCAGAGGTCTGGATGTTCTTGCCCTTGGCCTTCTCCGAATCGGAGATACGCCAGCAGGCAGCACCACCGGAGCCAGACTCCTGCGGCAGACCGAGAGCAATCCGGTTGACGAGGGCGGCGGCAACGAACGCACCCTTTCCGTTACGGGAGCAGCCCGTCACACCAACACGCTTGGGGTCGATACCAACACTCGAGGTAGCCTCGAGAGCATCAATGATGCGGTCAACACCCCATGCCCAGGCAGTGGTAGCACCAGCGCTGTGGCTGGAGCCGTAAAGGTCGAAGAACTTGCCCTTGCCACGGCTGTTGCCGCCTTGCTGCGCCCCTATGTCATCGTTGTTGAAGATGATGGTAGCAACGCCAGCAGGGACGGGAATGCTAGCTGCACCGTAGGCAATGATAGCTGGGAAAGGTCCGGTGCCGCTGGGCTTCTTGATAGACACAGAGAAAGATACCGACTTTCTTCCCTCGGTCGAAGTAATCGAGAGCGAAGATCCAGAGAATGTAGCACTGACCGACGATGGCTTCTTTGGGAAGTCACCAAGCTCTTGAGCCTGGAGTGCGGCATTGACCTCGGTGTTTCTGCAGTCGAACTGTGCCTTGGTAGTCACAGCCGTTCCATCGAAAAATTTGAAGGGGTTCGGGAGCTTGGCGTTAGTGGTTGATGGAAATGTAGACGGAATGGCAGGGCATGCGGCGGCTTGACGTCGCTCGAAGACGGGACCGGCGAGGACCGTAGTGGCCAGAAGTGGGAGAATGATTGAGTACTTCATGTTGGGAAAACTGACACCTGAGATGCTGTTGAAGTGAATTCTGACCGCTTTTGGAGCTTCTTTGGATCTTATAAGAAGCACGTCCTACCAGGATCATCCGGTACCCCAGGGTAAACAAGGTTGCCAGAAGTAGCAAAGTGAGCATTGTAGCGTGACTGTAATATAATAAACACAACATAACTTAGCCCGATTGGCACGCTTGCCGCTTCTTTTTCCCCACGGCTCTTGAGATGAAGCACTACCGAGACACGCTTCACGTGAAGCCTTTCTCTCCAAGGTTTCGAAGACCTCTTCACCGTGTTGCCATCTTAATATGGTTTGGTGTTACTCGAATTTCCATCCACCGATCCTTCTCAGCGCAGCCACTTTTGTGATGATGCGACAAAAGCAGCTAGGCTATCAGCACGCCCTCAATCAATACAGCCTACCTGAGCAGACTTTACTTTTTCCTGCATGCTTGAAGATATTCTCGGGGTCTGTAATCGAGTCCTGACCGATGGGAGAATTGCACCAGTGAAGACGACTCATATTCTTAGATCGAGTTTGCAGCTTCCCTTGAACCGAGGCTACAATGGATTACAGTCTACCAATCTTGGCAAGAGACAATTTCCCATAATGAAAAATGACCATGTATGACCAGGCTTATACGTTGCTAAACCCGGAAGTAGTCGATCAGTGTGGGTGTATAAGGTTCAATTGGCAATGCCGTTGCCAATTAGGATAGTCCATATCCAAGTGCGGAGACTGACTGTATGAAACCATGCGGCCACACTCTATCGCCCCTGTCTCGACACTCGACCGTCATTAAGAGTCCATAGCGGCTCTTCACGATTTCCAGAGTGCATATGTGGGGTGCAGTTCTGTGGGGCACTACCGAGTTGCCATTTAGCCAGCTCACACCCACGCGAGAATACCCGGAACTTGGAAGTCGATACACGCGTAAGTCTCCGGTGCTTCCCGAAGTTGCAGTAGGTGCTTGAACCCTGTACTCGTGACCGGGCTCAGTGGTCGCATCAGTGAGGTGTGCAAAGATGGACGTTGAAAGCAGTCATTGCAAATTGTAGTATCCTCTTCGTTCTGGCAGTCTCCATGCTTGTATTACAACAAGCCCCCATGTCACTCTTGGTGTCGGCACAATACAAGACGCAGTATGGCGGATAAACGGCCGCTAATTCACGTCTGATGAAGAGTGCCACAGCTTAGCAACTGAACTTTACGTCAAAGCCATGGACGTGCATTCTACAAAGCAAGTGAAGATTTGGTATTGTGTTATGTTGTGAATGCACACTGCTCGCAGCCTTTGTTGTAATGATGTACACACGGCCTGATGGGCGACTAAAACTGATCTGGGAAGGCGTGTCGATGTAGTCGAGACGTGAATAAATCATAAGTGTCAAGTTTGGAGTTGGGAGTTGGGAGTTGGGAGTTGGAGTCGGAGGTTGTGGTGTTGTCGGCATAGGGTGAGGAAAGCACGCTTACTACTCTGGGATGTCGTCATTGGCACCCCTCAGCCGCGCAAGCAGCGACAACAACAACAAAATATGATCTAAGAGCATGGTATACTACCACAAAAACTTTCTCCTGTTTCGTTTGGTGGAATTCTGACATGAAATTAAATGTGACTGGACAGTTCAAGAGCAAGGAGTTCTACACTACTTAGAACTTGACTGGTCAGGCCCCGCTATTGTTCAACAAAACCACCGTCTGGTCGCTCATCGACTTCACAACATCCAAGTACATGTGCAGATACGAATATGTCTGGTCGAATGCAAGTGGATAATGCAATCAGATTCTATGAAGCTAAATCTGGGGACTACGACGGCACATGGCACAGCAACTTCACGAAGCGGTTCATCTCTCGCTTGGACATACAAAAAGGCCAACATGTATTGGACCTAGCATGCGGGACCGGATTGTTAACTTTCCTGGAGGCAGAAAAAGTAGGCCCATCGGGTAGCGTGGTAGGGATCGATGTCACACCTGGCATGCTCGCCGTTGCCACCCGCAAGCAAGAGCAGGATGCAGAAAAGTACTCGAACGTGATCTTCCACAACGGCGACATCTTACATCTGGAAGAGACAACAGCACTTCAGGGAAAGACGTTTGATGTCATCACTGTTGCTTCGGCGTTGGTGCTGTTCCCAGATCCGAATGCAGCGATAGAGCACTGGTCAAAGTATTTGAAGCCTGGTGGTGTGCTTGCCGTGGACGCGACACACCCACGGAATCTCGTGTCTGGTATGGTCCTAGAGAGAGTGGCTCGGCGTCTAGATCTACCCATGCCATATAATCGTTCCTGGAGTCGATCTGAAGCATCTCTCCATACCGTGCTCGAATCCGCGGGTCTCGAGGTTGAAAAGGTGGAGACCATTCACAACCAAGCGGGATACGGCAGGCGCTACTACGACGTTGAGAGATGGGATGATTTCTTCGTAGAAAACATTGTAGTCAAAGACGTTGCAAATACTTTTGCCAACAATGACATTCGAAGGAAGGCACAGGCTGTGTACAAGGAAGAATGGGAGAAACTAGCGATAGAGGGAAAGGTAGAAGAGGTGGATGCTGTCTTCCTGGGCATCGCGCGCAAATGTGAGTCTCTATGGCGTACTTATCTCAGGCGGAAGCTAACAGACCCGAGCTGCTGACGGCTCAAGATATGTGCCAGAAACGGTCAGCGGCGAGGCAGTCTTCAAGGGCGGATGCCGTTGTGGCCGAGTGCAGTTCACGTCAAGTCAGCGCCCTTCAGATATTACACTGTGCCACTGCCGCGCATGCCAACAGCTATCTGGATCAGCGTATCTCGCATTCGTAGAGATCCCGAGATCTGCGCTCAAGTACACCGGGTCATCGACGCTCAAGACGATGAAGCTTTCCGAGGTTGCGGAGCGCACGTTTTGCTCGAGCTGTGGCACCCCGATCACGATGGAGTACTCGTACAACGCAGACAGAATCAGCATAACGATGGGATCAATTGACACGAGTTCTATGTCGTGTGGAATTCCCACGGTGAAGAAACATATATTTCTTCGGGAGAGGGCGCCATGGGTTGAGTCGCCGGACGATTGCGCGGAGCGCTGGGGCACAGCTGAGTTCGCACATTTGGTCGCAACGAAATACTAGGGACAAATGAAAGCGAAGAGAACGCCTATGTTGTCACAGCATAGTTGTAGAGATGATTTAAACTGCTGTGGCTCAGATGTGTCTTGCGGGCAGAGTTGATCGTGGCGTGCTGGGATTGTCGCGCGAGGCCTGGAGTCTGCTGTAGGTGGTATGGAGTACTCCATACTCACAGGATACGGAGTTCTGTGTATTCGGTAGGTATAAATGCAGACGTACGAATAACGCATCGGGGTTGAGGTGACTGGCCTGTTGCGGTGTGCAGGGTGACGAGTCGCTCCTGCCACGCAAGTCCCCGCCTCACCGAAATCTTGCTGTGCCAGCCACCTCGCCAGCCATGCGTTTCACAACATCTGCTGTGGTCAAAACCTTTGACTGCTCGTGCTGTCGCAAGCTTCACGTTACCCTCATACGGAGTATTCTGCAACGCTTTTCTTCTGCGGCAACTACCTTTGAACCTTCCGTCTGACCCTCCATCGACTGACCGCCTGGTTTCACGCCTCGTGCAGGGACCATCCAGATTGCAGCGTTGGCCCGGATACCAGAAGCCCCTCCTAAGTAGGTGGTAAACTCTTGGAGACCTGTTTAGGTTCCACAATCTCCATCATTCCGATCATCCCATTGGGACTTTGTTGGGCGATCAAAGATAATCCTCGCTACCCAACTTTCGCAACCCGACTCAGGCCACGATGAGCCGCAACAGGCCTGTCGCGGCACCCCAGGCCTCATATTACTCGCCACGCTGGGATGCACGACCACACCAATATATCCACAAATTCGGCTCAGCACCATTCGCCGAAGACAGCTTTGACGACGTCGACATTGCCAACGAAATCGTGCGACCGCCACCCTCGGCCTTCACCTCACCAACTGCAACCGCATACGACCCGACCGCACCTTCCCCGGACGAGGACTATCCACCCTCAGCTCGTAGCAGTCACCAGCGGACACTGACAGGCACTTTTATCGACAACTGCCAGCCCTTCCTCAACCGCGCATCCACCACGTTACAGCAACATACTTCAAAAGCATCGTTTCATTCACCCACCAAGTCCCTGGCCAGCTTCATACCTTCACGGGGCGCCACCGAATCGAATGCGTCACAGCCAAAGATCAGAGCACTGCAGAATTGGTTCAACGGCTCTTCTGCACCAGTAAAGCTCGGCGTAACACCACAGACCGAGTACTCCGAATCAGAATCTGGATCAGAGTCCGGAGAGGAATACGACTCTGAAGCAGAGAGCGAGGAAGACGAAGAAGACGGGCGCGGGAACATGATGGCCAACCTGTTCAACCGCGGCTCGTCGCTCACGCGGGCTGGCAGCCAGAGCCCGAGCCGATCAGAAGCCAGTCGCACCCCCACAAAGCCACAACAACCTACTGCAAGCAGCAAGTTTGCCTGGCTCTTATCCACTCAGAAGAACGCTGCGATCCCACCCCCAGTCCCATCGCCTGTCTACCATAACCCCGACGATGAGCTTCTAAACATCAACATTGCACAAGCTCTTTTCCCTCACGGTCCCGCCGACCCACTCGCACCCTCCTCCTTCAACGACCTACTCGCAAATGCTGAAGCTCTACTCTCTCGCTATCAACAATCATACCGCCAACTATCGACTGTTCTTGTCGACGCACGCTCCGAGCAGAGCGCGCAGGAGGATGAGCTCGACGAGGCAGACACCCGAGTGCGACACTTGAAGATGCAGCTCGAGACCATGGCAGCTCGCGCCACGGAGCAGGACGAGCAGATGCGCAACCTCAACGAAGATCTAGCATTCGAGCGAAGAGCAAGACAAGAAGAGGAGGCAGCACGCACGCGGAGTTTGGCACTAGTGCGAAGCCAGCCCATGTGCGAGCATGTTGCATGCGACACAACTCCTCGACGCCGCAACCGTATCTCCAATTCTGAAATTAGCGTTGATTCAGGTTTCGAGTCAGAGCCCGAGACAGATGCTGCGAGCGTCTTCTCAAGAGCCTGCATGAGCCCGACTGGGACCGACATCTCCATCCTCGAAGCCGATCACGACAGCACACCGAAGAACCGCAACACTCAGCCGATTGAACGAAGAAGCACGTGCGAAAAGGTCGGCGACGCCACTGTTAACCTAGAGAAGGGTGTTTGGGGTTGCGCAAACTGCGAAGGCGGCGCACAATCAGCAGTCTGGGGACGACTGGCCAAGGAGCGCGAGGAGAACCGCACCTTGCGGCACAGAGTGGAGCAGCTTGAGGACGCCGTTGAGGGAGCACTCAATGTTGTCGGTGGACCTTGGGGACAGTGAATTTACTTCGACGTACTACATCTGGAAATACTTGGGATCAGAGACAGCGAGGAAGCATTAGGATTGGCGCAGTTTGTTACTGCGGGATGCATTTTCAGCATCTCAGGAGCGGGCAGGGCCGTGCTTACAATAGTATGAATACCACATTGTCGAGAATAGATCGTAGACTCAAACCACCGGCTCCTTCGATACATGTGATGTCGACGTCCAGTACCAAGAATCTACACACGCTCATGAAAACGTACTGTTCTTCCGTCAAAAGAACAGGTGCTGCGCAAACGGTGTCACCAGTTTCCGCAATTAGGGTTTTAGCGCTGGACCCTTGCCACGTGCCAAAGTCCGATAAGCTCGCGCAACGTGCTCGCTTATCTGGCCAATCGCGATCGATGACCAAAAATATCGGGTAGAAACAGCAACGAATGGCGCAACCACAACAGCGCAAAACGCCAGGAGACACAATCTTAGCAAAAGGAAAGTATTGCATCGGCCGGGAATCGAACCCGGGGCTAGCCGAATTGATCAGGTACTGATGGCAACGGCTAATTTTACCACTAAACCACCGATGCGTTTCTTGCTTTGATGGAAAATTCTAGCAGTCTAGTTTGTATATTCAAAATAAGATTTGTCAGATTTTACTGCTGCCCGTTCTACCCATGTTACACCGTAAAAGTGGCTGGAACCATCACGTAACATCGACATGGAGCTTGAGCTTGCCCAACCCCCCTAAAATGCAACCCTTTAACCTCCTAGCTTCCCTCTACATCTTAAAGTCGCTCCTCCGTATTTTCAACACCTCTCTGTCTATAATTACTGTGTTGCCTTATCGCTACGGTATACGTGGAGAAAAAGCTTGGTCCATTTTTCATTCTAATTCGGTAAATAAAGCTTAAAGGCAGCAGTTTCGCTAGGTAAAGACCTTTTCTAAAGAGTCTGTCTTTGTGACCTCTAATAAGCTAATCTTGAGGTGCGACTGCGCCTGCAGCCTGCGATTACTCGAGCCCAGACAGACTGGGCAGCGAACCGATTTCAACTCTTAGCGCCCTGTTGTCAATGTCATCCAGGGGAAGGGCGAGTTCATTACGGAGTAGTGGGGGAGCGACAGGACTAGTAGAACGTCGTGATTCAAGAGATGTATTGGAAGTCACCTTGGACAGGTCGTCTAACAGCATCAGACTGCATGAAAGAGATGGCGATTGAGGCGCAGATATATGAGAGACTTGGGGTACATCCAAGACTGGTACAATTCAAACACTGAGACTCTGTTAGCTGTACCTTGATGCTGAAATTCATGCCTAACGGCAGCCTTAAGCAATACGTTGAGAAGTATAGGCAGGAGATATCGCCATCTGAGAGACAACAGTGGGTAAGAAAGGTCGCTGAGAGCAGTAAGCTTCTACACTCGCACAACGTTATTCAGGGTAATGTTAGGCCCATCTAGTACGGAGTATACCTTGTTAACGTCACGGAGGTCACCGAGGTACACATTCTCAGCCTAAGTTTATAAATAGTGAGTCCTTCTGCTAGAGATAAAGTCCGTGCAAATGTTAGGTGGACTTGAACATCAACATTAACAATTGGTAGGCACACTCTGTTTCCCGGATTTCAATAAATATTTATCAACACGGAAGCGCCCGCTACCAACAGTGGAAAATCTAACAGCGGAGCGCTGCCGCAAAGCAGATGACAAGCGCCACCAATGCGCAGCAGTCCAATCGTCTCCCCTCAACGCCGTCTACAGCTGACAGAACGTCCCTTGGTAGGCTTTATGGATCTGCAGGTGTTGATACTTACTCTGTAGGATGTGAGCCACTATCACACAAGGAACCAAAGTCGATGGTCTCTTGGATTTTCTCATACGCAATCAAGCTCATGCCGCATGCGAGACTGCAACATGAAGACATTGAGCTACAGCGTTGAGTTCGACAAAGCCAACGTCGAGAAAGAGTCTGACGACAGTAACATATTCTTCGACTCATTTTTTGAGCACAAGCAGCAAAGTAGAGGAGAGAGAACATTGTGGTGTATGAGATCTATGGGAGAAGGGAAGGGAAATAGTGAAGGGGCTAGGCCTCATGCGGGCTAGCGCAGCGTGTAGAGATACCTGAGCCAATCGGGCAAGAATCGACAGATGTCAATGAGTGCTGAGGATGCTACGAAAAATCTCAAGCTCTGTAAAGAATAGGCTGCTACGGAAGGAGTGGACAAGTTGATGAATTAGCATAAGATTGATGTTATTGTGGCTCCAGCTAATAGCTCTTTTCGCCAGAGTCAGCGTGAGAGTAAGTAAGTTGGTATCAGACATACATGCGAAGCCTAGGAGACGAACGCCCTCGTATGGTATCTTCTTGCATCCATTTATTTCAGCGACGTCGAAAATAGTGGGCGTCCATACGGATTACATGTCCATGCGAGAGCAGATGAAGAAGACAGAATCTTGAAGTTCATGAACGTGTGGGAGAAAGACATTGGGCTCAGGATGATGCCAGATTAGAAAGCGATTTGACACAACTCGTGTTGCTACAGGTACGGCAATCACGATAGCTAGAGAATTATTGAGTACCTACTCCGTAATGTATTCATAACGTGAGATCGTGCAATAAGTCTCGCTCTTGCTCTACCTAGCCTTACCTAGTTGTACGTAGTCTTGAGTTTCTCTTTAGTGCTTGACGTCGGCTCCGTCTTGTGTGACACTACAATGACCAGTCTTCAACCATGTCACTAGTCTTGCTGCTCAGTTCTCAACGCTAGAATCCGGATATTGAAGCATTACATTTGCCTTTGTGCCAACACACTGAAACTTTAAGGTTAAATGCTACAACTAAAGGGATAGAAAATACTGTGCAGATCTGACCGCGCTACAAATCAAGTCTGGGAACACAGTTGGGTGTATCGAAGGTTCGAGGTTCGGTGGTACTGGCTAGAACCGCGGCGACGTTCGTCGTAGTATCCAAGGTAGAGGCGTAGATGCGGCAATGTACGTAGTCGCAGAAGACTGAAGTTTCGACATTGGGTAATAGCAAACGACACACCATTGTGGATATGCAAGAGGAGCTGCTTCGTCTGTGAGTCGCTCTCGCACTCGCAGAGAATGTGATTTTGGCAGAGGACATTCCATAGGCATCTGGGGAGTATGCATGCAAGAACTAGAAGTTGAAACATTTTGGTGTACTTCAAGTTAGACCTGCAAAGTTCGGCATGTGAAGTTTCCGCAATTGTGTACTATGTGTAGGGAAATCTGGCGCTAACACCAGTGTTAGTGCATTTAACCTAGTCTAATCCTAGCTAAACCACTGCGCGATTTAACCCCCATTTTCCATTGCGTAATGGCTACCGATATCAGCTTAACGTCTAGTTCCTTTTAGTGCGTGGGAAGGAGTTTTTTTCGCACAGCCTCACGCTGATCAGACTGCGGGAGGGAAAATGCCTCAAGCAAGATGAACCCTACGGGTACGGGCGTGCGGGCGCTTGTCGAGCTTTTCTACCACGGAGAATGTTGACTATCTTTACCATCTCAATTGCTTTAGTGCCCGTGTTCTCGAAGGATTCGAGCGTTTGAACAATACAGCAACATGTGGCGCCCACCTATAAACTTCATAACGCTGCACTGTAAGCTTAGTCTACAAACGTTATGCGGTGCAGCTCAACTGATTGCCCCTTCTCAGATGCATACATCCTCAGCTTCGGCATTCTTGCCCTGATTATCCTGTATCCTCGCGGCAATCTGTCCGCGATCGATGCGTACTTCTTTGGTGTCAGCGCTTCGACAGAATCGGGCTTGAATCCGTAAGGGCTGCCTACACCCAGACTGCACCTGATTGGTGTTCTAATAAACAATACTACTCCCTAGTGTGGATGTCAAGGATCTGAAGCTCTACCAGCAAGTCTTTTTGTATATCACGCCCATCGTCACCAATCTCGGCTTCATAAACGTCATAGTTGTTGTCGTGCGACTGCGATGGTTCAGGCAGAAGTTTAAGGGATTAGGTATGCAGAAGGGTACGAGGAGATTGCGCGCAGCCGCTTAATTCAATGCAGTGACAGAGAAATCGAGCACCGTCGGACGAGACAGCCGTCGCCAAAACCAAAGTGCTTCGTATGCCGCGAGCACACGGGATCTCGAGGAAGGTCCGACACTTTCTACTGCTAGGCAGAAGTAAGCAGTCTATAGGATATATGTTTACGGACTACACAAGTGACTGACGAGACTTTGTAGTGACACACTGGAGCTAAAACTCACGAACCTTACGGAGCGGTCCAAACTCGACGCGCCTCGTATCACGTTCGCACCCGCACCGCACCGCGACAATGCCGAAAAACATGCTCTATACGTACCTGGTCCATGCGAGTGCGAGAGAGGTAAGTACTGTTGCCCTGTGTCTTTTTCCACGATGCTTACAATCAAGGAGGTCAATCAATACATTCGCTTTCAGATGGTAAGTCTCTCGTACCAACATATATATTGGCTATCCTGACCAAACTTGTATAGATGAAGATGAAGACGAAGACCGAATTGAATCTGCACCAACAGCAGCAGGCCCCAACGAAGCCATGCGCCGCAGAAGATCCGACACACGAAGTCTGAGCAAAGCGACCTCGATGGAAAACGCCGTGTCGTCAATTTTCGTTTTGGGGAGTAATGCGAGTCGTACTAGCCAAGATAAGTTCAGACCATCGAAGTCGGTAGATCTTGCATCTTTGAGTCCGGATGAACTGGGAGGTATTGAGTATCGCGCACTGCGTGTCTTATTGAAGATAACAATTGGTAAGTACTACGGACTATGATGTTTGAGTGACACTAATGCAGCAGTCAGGTTACTTTGTTGGCCTCCATCTCTTCGGTGTTATATGTTTACTACCTTGGATCCACCTCGCGAGCACCAAATACAAAGACTACCTGGATTCGGTTGGAGAGAACAAGACGTGGTGGTAAGTATTGATCGCGGAGTGTTAGCATCGGAAGTAACTTATGTTCATTTACAGGGCCATATACTCTGCCCAAACAATGGTTGACAACCTGGGCCTCACACTCACTCCGGATAGCATGGTTTCTTTCCGGGATGCTACCTGGCCGATGCTGCTAATGTCTTTCCTCGCATTTGCTGGAAACACGCTCTACCCCTGTTTCTTACGACTTCTCATCTGGACTATATACAAACTGGCGCCATCGACATCATCACTTAAAGAGTCGCTTCGCTTCCTCCTCGACCACCCTCGTCGCTGCTACACTCTCCTATTCCCAGCCACAGCTACATGGATTCTCGCCGCCATTGTCGTAGCACTAAACTTCCTCGACACTCTCCTGATCGTCGTCCTCGACCTTGATAATCCTGAAGTTAATGTCCTACCCGTTGGATCGCGCATCGTAGCTGCCATCTTCCAAGCAGCGTCAGCGCGTCACACGGGTACGGCGTCCTTTAATTTGGCGAATGTGAACCCTGCTGTGCAGTTTAGTCTTCTCGTTATGATGTACATCTCCATCTATCCGATCGCTATCAGCATCCGCATGAGTAGCGATTATGAGGAACAATCGGTCGGGCTGTATGGTGCGGAAGAAAGCCTTGACGAGAAGCGGGGTGGGAAAACGTACTTGATCAATCACATGCGGAACCAGTTGAGTTTCGATCTGTGGTATATCTTCTTGGGCGTGTTTTGTATCTGCTGTTCCGAGAGCAAGAGGATCATGAGTCGAGAGGACTACGTAAGTTCTTTACTAAGCCACTTCTGTGAATAGCCGGCTAACATATTCTGGCATGCAGGCTTTCTCAGTGTTTTCAATCTTCTTCGAGGTCGTATCCGCTTATGGCAACGTTGGCCTCTCCCTGGGACATCCCTCAAACTTGACTTCACTATCTGGACACTTTACTGCTTTCAGCAAAGTGGTCATATGCGCGATGATGATTCGTGGCCGGCATAGGGGTTTGCCATACGCCCTTGACCGCGCCATTACGCTTCCGATCGACCACGCACAGGATACGAAGATAGATGAGTCATAAACCAAGCTGAGAAAGGACCTCGAAGAAGAGAACTGAGAGATGAATGGCAGGATGATGTTGAAATCTTACACGCAATAGGATGTATTTGAGAACAACATTCAGCTCTCTGTCGAAGCATGCTAGATGCGTGCTTGGCAATCCACTGTTGGCTAAACTCTCGGCCCCGTAGAATTCGGTATCGACCAACCCTTCGCAGTACCTCCCCGAGAATTTGTTAATTGGGATTAAGATTTTAGTACAGAACGTAGATAAGGGTTGAGTTGGTTGTAGAAGGAGTTGGCCAAATCCCAGAGGATCTGCTTATGCCGTATAGGAAGACGCTAAACCCACGTGGGAAGATAACAAATCTATACACTTCGTAGCGGAGTTGGGCGCTATAGATATTGCTGTGCACAGATAACACAAAGTCACAACGTCCAACACCGATCTCAATCGCTAGTGTCATCTCGCTGGATAGCCGTTGACCACCTGGACTAAAACTAGAAGTCAGCAATATCCGATCTCAAGCCACTCATCAACGACCTGCTCAAACGGGTTTTATCCACCCAGCTCCTGCAGTAGTGCTCATTGTCTTACACGCCTTACATACTGCCTCTTTCCTGGGTTCACCTCACATTACCGTGCCGTCTTCCCAGTTTACGGGTTCGGGGTGCTCATTACACTAGTTTGTATGCTTACTGGATCTGAGAATAGCATTGCTATGCAGCCTCGCCATGCAGCCAATGCATCCGGGTAAAATGATTGAAATGAACACGAGAAAAGGCGGTCTCACATTGGCCCCAGCATCTTCACAGGTACTCGCACGGAGGCAGTCTTTGGCCATTTCTACCGGATACCAGGCCGCTGTCTCTCTCCGTTATATCGAGTCTCGGTTAGTCTACACTAGTGGTGCGTCTGCCAATACAGCATGTGAACCTCAACTTCACACTTGGGAGCTAGATGTTGCAGTCTGAGATATTTGTAGGCATTAGCGAGAGATACCAACAGGTACGGAGGGTAAGCCATCAGGCTGACCTAGGCAGAGATGACATTTTCTACAACAAGAGCAGCTATAAAGACTCGTAGGGGCATCGCGTAATTGTATTGTGTCCGTTCTATCTTTCAGTTGGTCTTCTACGTGCTTTCACGAATCACAGCGGAATTTTCTGGCCAAGATGTTAAGAATGTATGGTATTCTTACAGTCTTCTTTTCACTCCTTCACATAGCTTCCTCTGCTTCGGTTGCTATAAATCGCAGCGGCTGGTCTGCGACCGCAGACAGTCTCGAGCCAGGGAATGAACCGGCGAAAGCACTCGATGGCAATGCTTCATCACTATGGCATTCCAGATACAGTCCAGCGCCTGTAGACACGCTGCCCAACTGGATCATAGTGGATATGAAATCAACCTTCAACGTCCATGCTGTTTCTATCCAACCGCGACCAAGCAGCAATAGCAACGGCAGGGTAGGCAGCCACAAAGTCGAGGTCTCGACAGACAACAGCAACTGGCAACTTGTTGCGCTCGGAACATACAACAATGATGCGACGACTAAGAAGACCACTTTCGTAACAAGGCAGGCGAGGTACATCAGAATTACAGCGACTTCGGAAGCCCAGAGCGCAGCCAATCAATGGACCACAATCGCAGAAATCAACGCCTTCCACGACGTTGTGAACTCTACACCTACACCATACACCCCTCCTGCCGCTGGGAAAGGACTATGGGAGAAGACAGTCGATTTCCCCCTCGTACCCGTTGCAGTGTCGCTGCTCACCAACGGCAAGCTACTGATCTGGTCGGCCTATGCAAGAGACAACTTTGGCGGTGAACGGGGCTACACACAGACGGGTATATACGACCCAGACACGGGAGAGTCAACTCAACTGCAAGTTTCCAACACGCAACACGACATGTTTTGTCCTGGCATTTCCCTCGACTTCAACGGTCGGGTTATCGTCACGGGTGGAAGTAACGCAGCCAAGACAAGCATTTACGAGCCGGCGACTAATGCCTGGATCGCAGCTCCGAATATGCAGATTGCTCGTGGTTATCAATCAAGTACTACTTGCACCGACGGTCGCGTGTTCACTATCGGCGGCTCGTGGAGTGGAGGCAGGGGCGGAAAGGATGGCGAGATATATGATTCCACGACAAACGCTTGGTCTAAGCTGCCAGGTGCACTTGTCAGCCCGATGCTCACAAATGATGCTGGAGGTATTTGGCGATCAGACAACCATGCGTGGCTTTTTGGATGGAAGAACAAGACAGTCTTCCAGGCTGGGCCGTCGATTGCGATGAATTGGTACGACACGACCGGATCTGGATCTACTACAGGTGCAGGCAATCGGCTGGATGATGGTCATGCTATGAGTAAGCCCTGATCAATCACTGCTATGAGATACATGCTGATTTGATTTCCAACAGACGGCAACGCGATCATGTATGATGCCACAGCCGGGAAGATCCTGACCGCAGGTGGGGCCCCCAGCTATGAAGACAGCGACGCTCGTACAAACGCCTACGTTGTGACGATTGGAACGCCCAAGACCAATCCCACTGTCTTAAAGACACAAAACATGGCCTACGCTAGGTCTTTTGCGAACGGCGTCGTTCTCCCAGATGGCACCGTAATCGTCACCGGTGGTCAAGCAAGAGCAAAACCCTTCCAGGATACCACAGCTGCTCTCGTTCCTGAACTCTGGAGTCCCGTCACAGGGACCTGGACACAACTCAATCCCATGGCAATCCCCCGAACCTACCACTCTGTTGCCATACTTATGCCAGACGCGACAGTATTCCAGGGAGGAGGCGGTCTTTGCGGTCAATGTAGCGGCGCGCCCGAGTCCAACCATTTTGACGCGGAAATATTCGTACCGCCTTACCTGCTCAACACGGACGGATCCCGACGTGCGAGGCCGAGTATAAGTGCGGCGGCATCAAAGGTCAGGGTCGGTGCTAGCTTGGTTGTCACCGCCAGCTCTGGAGTGACCAAGTTTGCGCTGATTCGATTTGGTACGGCGACGCATGCGGTCAACACTGACCAGCGGAGGATCCCCTTGACGCCGACAGTGAGTGGCACGAGCTACACGATTACAGTTCCTGCGGATCCGGGTGTTTCGCTCCCGGGTTTCTGGCTCTTGTTTGCGCTTGACGATGCAGGGACACCGAGTATTGGCAAGATGATTCAGGTTACTTTGTGATTAGCACATGCCACGTTTTTCGTTTTTGGTGCTGGTGCTGGTCGAACCCTGAGATTACTAGCATGGTGCGATGGAGGCGCCTTTTTCTTTTGTTAAGTAGTATACTCGTTAGTAAATATAGCTGAGGCCGACGAGCCATGGCAGCCAAGTGCATAGATACAATCTCTATTGTTGCGGTGCGGTACAAAGAAATGACATATCCGGCACGCAGGGGAACCGAGTATACGGTAGCACATTCAGGACAAGAGCCGTCTTGCCAGCCAGAGACTTCGGAATAGCAGAAGGCAACAATCGATTGGCGTTGCAGTGAAAGGCCAAAGTAGGGAGTACCGGTACCTAGGTAGAAGTAACCTCACACTGTACAACCTTGAGAGGCACGTTATTTGCCGAGACATGGAGCCCTTGCGGCGTCCGTTGAGAAGATTATTAGATGAGCGGGCGAGCGAGGGAGCTTGACCGTGGAGTTTTGATACGGCCAAGCTGTAGCCGAAGAAGTGCCGCCATTACCTGCTCGCGCAAAACCAGCCCGACCAACGACGCAATTCGCGATACCCGCCCGCCTACCCAGCTCTGCCTTCGTGACCGCGCCCACGCCACGATGCAGGCCCTCCGACACCCCCTGCGCTCGGCGCTCTCCAAGTCCGCGACCAGGCAGTATGCGACAGGCTCTTCGCAGTATGCCGAGACGATCAAGAACCTACGCATCAACGGCGACACCAAGGTGCTCTTCCAGGGCTTCACTGGAAAGCAGGGCACGTGAGTCGACATTCACCGGCGCCGCCAAAAGCTGTGACATGCCGGGCGGCTTGCTAAGTCAGGGCAGGTTCCACGCACAGCAAGCCATCGAGTACGGTATGCGCCAAACCCACCACTAGCCTCCACCCCCCAAGAAGATGGCGTTGACGCAGAACCAAAGGCACCAATGTCGTCGGAGGCACAAACCCCAAGAAGGCAGGCTCAGAGCATCTCGGCAAGCCCGTGTTTGCCAGTGTAGCAGACGCCATCCAGCAGACGGGGGCTTCCGCATCGGCCATTTTCGTCCCGTACGCCAACCCCGCCAGACATGTGCTGGCCTGCAATGCAAAAGTATGTAAAAGCTGACATTCAGGCAGCCCACCGGTAGCCGCGAAGAGTATCGAGGAGGCCATTGCTGCCGAGGTGCCTCTGATTGTGACGTGGGTAGACACTTTGCATGTATACCGCAGACACAAAAGCTCACATGGCACAGTATCACCGAGGGCATTCCGCAACACGGTACGTCAGGACAGAATGAAGCCTGGGCTTTGAAGCTGACAACAGTAGACATGGTCCGCATCACCGACATGCTCAAGTCACAGAACAAGTCCCGCATGGTCGGACCCAACTGCCCCGGCATTATCGCTCCTGTAGGCTCACTTGCCATGCAGTCTTCCAGACCAATGCTAACACGCTCTCTTTATGCAGGGACAATGCAAGATTGGCATCATGCCCGGCTTCATCCACAAGCGTGGCCGCGTTGGTATCGTGTCTCGCTCCGGAACCCTCACCTACGAAGCCGTGAACCAGACCACGCAAGCCGGTCTTGGCCAGTCGCTCGTCGTCGGCATTGGCGGTGATCCCTTCTCTGGAACCAACTTCATTGACTGCTTGAAGGTCTTCCTGGAGGATGAAGAGACAGATGGTATCATCATGATTGGAGAAATTGGAGGCTCTGCTGAGGAGGATGCGGCCGACTTCCTCAAGGAGTACAACACGGCCAACAAGCCCGTAGTCAGCTTTATTGCTGGTATCTCCGCACCGCCAGGAAGGAGAATGGGCCATGCTGGAGCCATTGTGAGTGGAGGAAAGGGTGACGCCAACTCGAAGATCAACGCTCTCGAGGCTGCTGGTGTCGTTGTCGAGCGCTCGCCTGCTGCGCTCGGAAAGACGCTGTACGACCAGTTTGTCAAGCGTGATCTGATATAAGCGCCTCGAAGTGCCTGGTGTCGCGGTCGAAAGGTCTCATGGCCAAGCAAGTGTAGGTTTGAGCCGCTACAGTGTGGAGCAGTCTTGTGCCAGCCTGTGCATTGTACATTCAGTCATGTAGAGTAAATTCACGCTTGCATCAGATACATGCACTCTGATTGGTGTTATGTAGACGTCCAGTGGTTTTTGTGTTCCGTCACATGCGAGAAGCTGAGGCGATCGCTAGGGTCAGTCAGTGCATGGTTCTCCGAGCAGCAGCAACCTCGCCCAGCATCGACCGCGCTCACCACCACCACCACCACCATGTCCAAAGCCAAGACGAAGAAAGCCCGCCGCGAACTCAAGCGCGACGGAATCCGCAAAATCGCCGCCCACCAGCGCCGAACCGCCAAAGCCGCCACAACACCCACAAACGCACCCAAACCACCTCCAAAGAAACACCAGAAAATGGCCGACACACCGGCGCCAATCCAAGCCTCTCAAAAACACGCCGTCCCCTTCGGGCCCTACGAACACATCCTGCTCGTCGGCGAAGGCGACTTCAGCTTCACGCGCAGCCTCGCCCTCCACCACGGCTGCGCCAACATCACAGCAACCAGCCACGACACGCGCGCCGCCCTACACGAAAAATACCCCACATTCCCCGCCATCCACGCGACACTCACCTCGCTGACGCCGCCCGTGCCCATCCACCACGCCATCGACGCAACAAAGCTATCCACCTACAAACACGTGCAGTGTGTGCGCGACGACGGCCTCACCGGCTGGGACACGGTGGTGTTCCAGTTCCCGCATACAGGCGGCTTGTCTACGGATGTGAATAGGCAGGTGCGTGCGAATCAGGCGCTGCTCGTGGCGTTTTTCGCGTCGTGTCTGGAAGCGAGCACGCGGCGACAGCGGCTTGATGGGTTGGTGGCGCAGGCGCAGGCGCAGGCGCAGGGTCGGGATGCCAGTGCGGTGCGGCGGCGCGGCGCGTTCCTGCGTATGGGCGGGCGCATTGTTGTTACGCTGTTTGAGGGGGAGCCGTATTCGCTGTGGAATGTGCGGGATTTGGCCCGGCATGTTGGGTTGAGGGTGGTGGAGAGTTGGAAGTTTGATTTTGCTGCCTTTGAGGGGTATAGCCATGTTAGGACGCTGGGGGCCATTGATGGCGGAGGCGGCTGGAAGGGCGAGGATAGGGATGCGAGGACGTATGTTTTTGAAAAGGTGCCGCTGGTGCCGGATAGTGAGGAGGAGGGGGAGTTGGAGAAGATGGGGGTGAAGATGGGGGTGAAGATGGGGGTGAAGAAGGGGAAGGGGAGGGTGAAGAGGAAGAGAAGGGGCAGTGAGAGTGAGAGTGAGGACGATTGATGCTGGACAAAATTGCAGTGATTTCTTTCCTGCAATTGTTTTGGACCGGGAGAGGTCCGTGGATCAGAGTGGACTGTGTCGCATCCAACGCTCAAAAACGCCACGCCAAACGCCTCGCTATGCCGAACAACAAAAGGAACCTTTCCGCACCAACCCCTCACATTATATACACCTTGCGCACCTCGGTCTCCCTCCACGCCTCACCCTTGATCCCTCCGACCGGATCCCTCACCCACCCACTCTCCGTCCCGACCTTTTTATTAAACGCTCTGAGTCGATCGCTGCCGTATATCCGCCCGTTCGGCAGCACCACCGGGTCGTTCTCCACTATGCTCTTGGTGTGGTGTGCATACGGGACGTTGCGCGCTAGTTCGTTGAGCTCGGTGCTGCAGATGGGGCATACTGTACTCGTGGACGACGAGGCGTTGGCGGACGACGACGTGTATGCGGAGTGGCAGGCGGGTGTCTTCAGCGCCGAAAGGCCGGCAGACAAGGCGATGTGGAGGAGCGGTCGAGGTGGGAGTGAGTAGAGGTTGTGATGGGTCGTGAGGAAGAGGGATGCAAGGTGCGTCCAGCGAGAGGGAGAGTAGAGAGACTACACGACAGTCAGTCAGCCAAACAGTCAGAAAACAAAATATCAACACCACATACCACATAAGGCTCCACCTCATCCCAAGGCCTGTACGCAAGCAATCCAGCCGCTCTCCTCAGCAAATCAAAATCCCCACTCCCGCTCAAATACCTCTTCGCATGCGCCCTCGCCTCAACCAACTTCATCTCCCCGCCTCCCCCGCCGATACTCACTCCCTCGCCCTCGACGCCATCCATGCCACTCATCCCCGCCTCATGCCCCTGCCTGACCAGCTCAATGTACTGCTGCAGCCTGAGTTCAAACTCCAACATACTCGCGCTCTTCTTCAACTCCTTGCCATGTTCCTTGCACCATTCCAACGCAAGACTAGAGCTCATACCCTCGCGCAAACTGCGCTCGATGCGATGACACGCAACAAACGCATCCACATCAACGAGTTCCGCAATGCCCTTGCTCTGCGCCAAATGCGCCGCCGACTCGGAATAGCCTTCGCGGAGCAGGTAATCGACCAGCAGGCGCGCCAGCCGCGTGCGCGACCACTCGTCGTACTGCACGTCCACGAGACTGCCTACTTGGTACAGATCTTGCAAATGGCGTATGCGCGCTTTCGCGCTGGCGTGTATGGCCATTTCCTCGGCGTGCAGGACCTCGAGCTTTCTCTTCAGGCCCTGCAATTTGCTGATCATGGCGTCGAGCGAGGCGAGCGTGGTTTCCGGCGGGGCTTGGGATGCGGCTTTGGTGGTGGCGGAGAGAGTCGTCGTCGTGTTGGTTGACGAGTGCTCGATGACGCGCTGAGCGTTTTTGAAGTTGCGCCGCGAGAGCTCGTAGGGCATGCGCAGGAGGGGTTGGTCCTATGGAGACGTGTTAGTGTTATGCATCTGGTGTTCAATCAAAGGCGAGGTGTACGAGGAGCAGGTGGGACTCTGCGTTGAGCCTCGTTGAACTAAGCTCCGCCATGGCGGGCGATGAGGTGAACGAGCGAGTGGTCAGTGATGTCAGATTAGTTGGGTAGAGTTCCGAGGTGTATGGTATGAGCTTCATCAAGCTTTGTCAGCGAGCGAAAGATAGTGGGCGTGATATGGTATGACTATGGAGTGGTCAAGTTGAGCTTGCAAGTTGCCGGTACCGCGACTGGGTGGGTCGGCACGTGCGGAACACCAACCTGTGGCTAGCTGGAAAATGACGTGGGCAACATACATTGCTTTGGTCTATGTGATATCATTCTGTTCGTAAACCATGATTCTAAAAACTCCTCTAAAGCCCAATGCATAGTAATCCAGAATCCAGATGCCTCTACTCACACAGCAAGGCACTGAAGCAGGTCGCGCGGAGCTGCCAGCCTACTGCAGAGGTATCCTGAACCCTGCTCCAAGGCCATTACTTTTGCTGCACGCGTCCCGCAGTTCAAGAGGCGCGCGCAAGTTGCGAAAACACTATCCATACCCCTCTAAAGAGCACCAGTCGACGTCATCTTCTTTCGGAGATGGTTCTTGTACTCGCCAATGCTTCCATCCCATCGACGGACAGTCTTGTGCTCGCACACCATGATGTCCCTTGCAATCTTGTCGAGCAATCTGTCGCATGTCAGTATATTTGCATCCAAGTAGGTACGAGGGGTACTCACCGGAAGTCGTGGGATACGACGACGACACCTCCACTGAATGCGTTGATGGCGTCAGCCAAACTGTCAATGGTTGGGATATCGAGACCGTTGGTAGGCTCGTCGAGTAGCAACATGTTGGGTCCCTCAATGGCCAGGAGCGCAAATACGATACGAGACTTCTGGCCATCGGAAAGAGTAGCCATCTTGGCCGTCTGTCCTTCACCGGTAAGACCATAACGACCGAGCTGCTGACGCCAGTATTGGTAGTCCTGACTGATGTGGGAGAACTTGTCGCGGACGAAATCGAGCGAGGACTTTGTGAGATCGAGCTGCTCGGCAGAGTGCTGGCTGTACACACCAAGCTTCAAGTGCGTATGGCGCGACACGACACCGCTCGTCGGGCTGAGCTTGCCTGTGAAGATGTTGAGTAGAGTCGATTTGCCGACACCGTTGGGTCCGACGAGGGCTGTTCGCGAGTCCATGTCAACACCAAAGTCCAGGTTCTCGTACAAGTTGTCCTTTTTATCGCCAGAGTAAGAGAAGGTAACGTCGTCGAGCGAGAGCACAGGCGGAGGCAGCTTCTCGACATCGGCAAAGCGGAAGGTGAAGACACGGTCGGCCACGACTGGCTCAATGAGACCGTCGGCCTCCATCTTGTCGAGAATCTTCTGGCGGGACTTGGCCTGCCTGACCAAGTTGGCGTAGGTACCAGCGGATGCGATGAACTTCTTGATGTGCTTGATCTCGTCTTGCTGCTTCTCGTAGGCCTTGGTCTGGTTGACCTCCTGCTCAGTTCGGGTCTTGATGTAGGTGTCGTAGTTACCGCCATAGTAGAGGAGCTGCTTCATGCGCATGTCAATCATGTTGGTGCACACGCCGTTCAGGAAATCCATCGAGTGGGACACGAGGATGAGGGTGCGGTCCCACTTTTTCATGTACTCCTCGAGCCACACACAGGCTTCCAGGTCCAAATGGGCTGTGGGATCGTCGAGCAACAGGAGCGCGGGCTTGACGAAGAGCGCCTTGCCGAGGGCGACACGCATGCGCCATCCACCGGACATGTCCTTGGTCTTCTTGTTGATGGTGACCTTGTTGAAGCCGAGACCGGTGAGGATGAGCGAGGCGCGGGTGTGGAAGGTCGAGGGGTCCATGTCTTCTTGACGCTGTCTGGGGGTTAGTTATGCTGTCTGATGATGCAGGTCAGCTGTGGCGTGGCGTACCTCGTAGATCTCTTCGAGGATGGGGCTGTCGGGGCCGTCCTTCTCGAGGATGTCCTCGGCCAGCTTCTCCAGACGCGCGAGCTCGTTCTCTGCCTCGCGGACGACCCACTCAAGGGCGCCCAGCTCCGTCTTGGGGGCGCCCTGGTTCAGCAGGTAGATGTCGATGTGGTCGGGGAAGGGGAACTCGCGCTTGTCGATGGCCTTGAGCAGCGTCGTCTTGCCGCAGCCGTTCTCGCCGAGCAGGCCGTAGCGGCGGCCGTAGGTGACTTCGAGCGTGGTGTCGTTGAAGAGGACGCGGCCGTGGAACACCAGCGACGCCGAGGTGATCTTGACGTCGCGCGAGGCCTGCAGCGAGGCGAGGACGCCCGTGGTGACGCGGTCCGAGAGGCCGTGCTTGTCCTCCTGCATGGTGAGCTTCTTGACCTCCTCGTTGAGCTCGAGATCCTCGGCGGGCTCGTCGTCGCCATTGACCGACGACGCCTTGGAGGCGTTCTTGGAGTTTGCCTTGGACCCCAGCCTCGAGGCGGCCGTCTTCTTGGGCTTTGCGTCGCCCTTCTCGGCGCGCTTAGCATCGCGGGCGGCTTTGGATGCGGAGACCATGGTGGCAGTGTGGTGGGTGGGGAGGGTGAAGGTGCGGCGAGGCGAAGAGATTTCGATGGGATTTTTCGAGTCGAGCAACGTCAGTCGGGCGCGGTGAATCAAGCACCCCGCTACCACCCACTACCCCACTAGGCCCGGGATAGCGCTCAACAACAAAGCACTTGCTCAGCGCAGATGCAAGAACAGTGCTGGAAGAGACTGGATACGAGTGACGGGGCACTCAACAGCTCACAAAAATTCGCTGCGTAGTTGTTGCGAGTTCAAGCCCGCCTGTTGTACGGAAGCAATCGCATGTGTATTGAATTTTCGCTGCTTGTGGCGGGTAACGTGATTCGTATGCCGCGCCCAGCCAATCGGGTCTTCCACAATCCAAACAGTAGTATGTGCTCGCGGGGCAAGTGAAGCGCTGATGCCTACTCGAGCATCATATTCATGCTCAACTCTCCAGTATCAGCCCTGCACGTCTCGAAACCTCGTACGCATCACGTTAACAGACTTGTCGGTAAGCACCTGAATCCGGACCTAGCTACGAATCACGTGACCTGTCGGTAAGCACCTAAATCCCGACGCAGCTACGAATCACGTGACCCATCGACTGGCTGCAAACATGAAAACCCAAGAGGTTCGATTCACAAGCAAACAAATCCTGCGTTGCACTTCTACAATAGACAACAGTGCTAACCAGCTCCAGTCGCTGCCTTACCACCAAATGTCCCCACAAAAGATAACGCTCCCCCAAGCCTACATATCCCTATGCGTACTCCCACTACGACCCCCATCACTCCTGCTCGGCGCAATAGTAAACTCCGTACTACTCCTCCCACTCATCACCTTCAACTTGTCCAAATCCCTCTCTTCCTCGCTTCCCATTCCATCTACCCTCCACCTTAGCCTCTCCTTCAGCCTCTCCAACACCTGCGCCTCCTCGGCGTTCAAACTCAAATCACATGGCAAGATCACCTCCGCGCCAGTAATTCGAACCCAGTCCTCCTCCCGACCACACCCCTGTTCCTCGGTGCTTTCTTTCCTTTCTTCACTATCCCTCGCATCCGGCACCGTTTCCTCGTCTCGGCTTTTCGCTTTGCTGATATCTAGCGGCGTCCACCAATAGATTGGGAATTGGCGTTGAATGTTATTGACTACGAGACCGACAAGTACCATCAGCGTGGTTCCCCACATGACTAGGCCGACGAAATACCACCCCATGGCTGTGATGGCGGGATCCGTGGCTGCGAGCACGGCTGACGCGCCGCCGGGGGGGTGCACGGTGTTGGTAAGGAGCATGACTGCCGATGCGATGCCGCACGCCACGGCGCCTGCGACCCATTGAATCGAGTCGTATTCGGAGTGGTATTGGAAGAGCTTGGATATGCCCACGCCAATGAGTGCGGAGAAGACGTGTCCTAGGACAGCGTTGCGAGGTTGTCCAAGTGGTGAACGAACGGCGTTGTATTCCAATATCGCAGACGCGCCCTGTCCATCTTCATCAGTAACACACTCTCTCCCAAATATCAAAGAGGTACGTACAAATGAAGCAATCAGCGCCGGGGGATGATGTAGCTGTATACTATCCATGTGATTGAACACACCCGCAACAACCCCCAATCCACAAACCGCACCCACGCACGACCAAACTGCCCCAAGCACATTCCCAACATCCCGCCTCTGCACCTCCCTATACCCCAAAAACCGCGAAACGCAAAACGGAAGTTTGTGCAGCGCCGACGCCGGCACAACGCGGTTCAAATACCGATCAACATCGACATCCCAATCCCGCGCAGCCCTCATCCCACACAACACATCCATCGCGAATCCCACAATATCCTAAACAGCCAATCACTCAGCCCAGAAAAAGAAACTCCCCCCTTTGGAGAGAAAAAAGAAGATGAGCGCGCTGGTATCAAAGCACACCCACGCGCGCCAGGAAAAACACACTCGGACATTGTAAACCCAACCTCACACCCCACAAATCCCCTTGGCCTATAACAAACCAATGACATTTTTCTTCTTCACCCGGACATACGTCCGCCGCAGCGCAGCGCAACGCTTCCAGGCAGTTTATTTCCCGTCTACGGCACTCGGCAGATACAAGCGAGCAGAAACATGGCAAACCTTTTACGTAAGATTACGTACAAACGCCGACCCTGCGCAGCGTTTCTCCTCGGGGTGTTTGGGCAGCGGAGATGGGACTATGGACCACTACCACCCAAGTAAATCATAGCCACCTGGCCGCGACGTAGCTGGGCATGTGGGAGTCGGAGTCGTATACGATAAACCCTACTCCGTACCCTTTTTACAACTTCGCGTGGGGCCGTGACGGGAGTGGTTTCGCGATGCGAGTACCTATTACCTACCACCTACGTCGGAGCTTGGAAATCGTGATGCCGTTCCTTATCGTGTATGTCGTACTTATTAGTCTACCACGTCGTTTGAATGGCAAAATAACATCGTTTGAAGGTTTAGTCTCATGCTAGAACGGAATTCCCTGAAAGTCGTCACCGCGAGTCCTGCGCTCGTTATCCTCGCTGACATCAAGAGCACCATCAGGCTAGCAAAATGGGTTGCTTTTAGATTTCATGGGAAGTAACCTATTTCTAGCACGCATAAATGAGGCCGAGATCCGACATCTTGCAAATGTAATCAGTCAAGTGCTCTAAGATATAATGTATCGTAAGTGTTCCGAGGAACCGTAGTGAAAGATGTAGCTGCGCCTGTTCGTGTTTTCTGCTCTTCGCTGAAATTCTGCTCTTCGCTGAAAGTCTGAACTCACATATACTGGAGCACAATCATCTCCTCAGTTCTTGTCTTACACTAGCTTCTCTATGTGCCGCGGAAAAGAAACTGCAGATCCTCTGGACTCAAGCGATCCATGGCAACCTTGTCGTTGTTGACCGTACCAGCAATCATAGCAGCCTTCTTCTCTTGCAATGCGACCATGCGCGACTCAACACTGTCTTCGATACAGAGACGAGTGATCACACATGGCCGCCTCTGTCCAATTCGATGGCACCGATCAGCAGACTGCCACTCGGCCGCAGGATTCCACCATCTGCGCAACGTGTTAGCTGTGATTTCAAATCGACGGTAACAGACTCACGGATCCACAATGAAGACCCTCGATGCTTCAGTCAGATTAAGAGCAACACCTCCCGCCTTGAGCGAAACGAGGAAAACCTCGACATCTGGGTTGGTCATGAAGTGGTCGATGCTCTTCTGTCGCATGGCAGGTGTCATGCTGCCATCTAACATGACAGTATTGAAACCAGCACGACGGAGACGCCATTCAATGAGCTGCAGCATTGACGTGAACTGACTGAAGACGATGGACTTCAACGTCTGTTTCTTGCTGCGCAATTTGTAGAGGTCGTAGACCAACATCTCAATCTTTGTCGAGGAGGTCCAGTTCTCCATCTTGATGCGATTGATAATGGATGTCTTCTTAACAGAATCTTCATCTTGCTCAAGCTCTGGCTGCTCAAAGTCGATAGTCAGGGCAATGTGACAGCGTGGGCAGTCTGCGTCTGTCCCCGAAGCCTCGCATGTATCCATGAAATCCTTGACACAGGCACGACAGAACTCGTGATGGCATCGAGATCGTACTGCGTCCTCGGCCGGCTCGTCGCAGATGTTACACACGTACACATTTTGCGCACCTTCTGCAGACTTCTTCTTCAAGAGCAGATCCGGATGATTTGCTACCTGACGCATCTGCATAATCAGTCCGAAAATGTTTGCGTAATTGTTGAGCATTACACCTTGCGCGACATATGTATCAAAGTTACGCGCCGAGTTGGTCATAATGGACGAGGAGAAATCCCGCTCGATGTCGCTGAAGAATTCGTTGTGGATGATAACATCCTTCATGGGAAGTTCCTATGAGGGGTTAGTCAGAGCTTCGAGGTGCTGAACAGGTGACCTACCATCGAATTTGTGTGATCACGCTTCATGCGACGCAACATGATGCGTGCAGTAATCATGTGTAGTTTTGTCAAAGCATCTTCCCGAAGCTCGGGATCGTCGCCAGTGATCGGATTCAGCAGCTCCTGGTTGAAGACGGAAATGTGCTCTGAAGCACCATGGTTACATGCAACACACATATGATCGTCGTCAGTAGCCCAGTGCAGTTTCTCGCAGGCGCACGAACGACAGAAGTAATCTGCAAAAGGGCGAACCTCCAGGAAACGAAGCAGGGAGAAGAACTCTCCGATACGGTTCTGAACCGGCGTGCCGGACAGACACCACTTGTAATTACCTTGCAGCGCGAAGCAAGCCTTTGCCACACCTGTGTTACGCGACTTGATGCTGTGTGCTTCATCGAGGATGAGTCGATGGAAGTGAATGGCATGGAGCGGTGAAGCCTCCTTGATGATATCATCACCACGGGACCAGCCTTTGGTCTCTTTACGGTGCAGAGATTCCAAGCTGTTGTATGAGACCATGATGACGTCGTAACTTCTCAGTTCCTTGACGGTCATCTTCTTGCACTTCGCATTAGTTCCGTGATATACGAGGACTTTGAGTTTGTTGTCAGTGTACTCGCGAATCTCGTTTGACCACTGCATGAGAGCGACTGGTGGGACGCAGACAAGGGTAGGCTCCTTTGCCGGGTAGTCCGACATGATGAGCGAGACAGCCTGAATCGTCTTGCCCATACCCATCTCGTCACCAAGAAGTCCGCCTTTGTAATGAGTCTTCTCTTGGCGAATCATCCAACTCAACCCCTCAAGTTGGAACGGCTTGAGGCGCCGGCTGATGGACGTGGGCTGTTCGGCCTTCTCGGTCTCAAGAATTGGGATATTCTCCAGATCTTTCCACATGGAAAGTAGCTTGGGATGGTGCTGCTCAGCTCGCTCACGGTTCATGGCCTTCTTGCGCTCCCACTTGTCCTCGATATGAGCCCATCGCGCCCGTCGGCACTTGTTCTCGTCCTCGTCAGTAGCCGACTTCTTCTTTTTGCCACGCACAGGTCTCGATGCTTTCTTCGCAAGCTTCTTCATTCGTGAGCTGGCAACCATGAGCGGTTCCTCTTCACTGTCGCTAGGCGGCGGCGTAGACAAGTCGCTTAGCACGGAATCTGCATCCTCTGGCTGAAACTCCTCGCCTTCAGACACATCGGAGTCTAGAACGTCGTCGGGGATAAAGCTACCTTTCTTCGCGCTGGATCGAACAGAAAGGGTACGGGTACGGGCTTCGGTCTCGACTTTGGCTTTGCCCTTCCCCTTGCCTTTGTAAGTCGGCAGTGTCATCGGCGCGTCGGACAACTCTTGGTCATCCTCGAGCGGGTCCAAGTCTTCCATCTTCCCCTTGCCTTTGCCGCGATATGCCTTGGGCCGTTTGTGGGAAATGATGACATCGTCTTCGTCAGAGGAGTCGAGACCCTCTTCATTGGACTCTATCTTGAGACGCTTGCTAGGGTGCAGGGCCTCTGTCTCCTCCATGTGCATCTGCAGAGCAAGCTCGGCGTCTGCGTCGATCATGTCGGTGTCCTCGTCCGAGTCTGGTACCGCCTTACGCGACCGCTTCAAAGATGAGGACCTGCTCAGCGAGTGGGTCACAGCCTTACTGAGGCCGCTCTTACGAGTTGAGGCTGACGTGTTTGCGCGGGGGATTGAAGCAACAGGCGTGGTTGCTATACTTGTGCCAGGCGTGTCGTAGTCTGACTCCTCGACCGATGGCGAGCCATTGGAGCTATCCTGTTCTGCCGACGGTGCCTTCATCTTCGACGGCCTGCCCCGGGTGGGCACGGACTTGCGCGAGCTCATCGCGGGTATGGCGACCTCTTTGAGAGTACGCCTAAGGCTTGACGGACGCTCAGATACTTCGACTTCGACTGTGTCGTGGTTATCGTGGTCCGAGGAGTTAGGGACGGTGGTACGCTCGAGCGAGAGGCGAGTTTCGGGAGTGAGCGAGCGCGGGTCGTCTGAGGCAGCTGCGGCCATCGTCAATTATTCTGTCGGTGTTTTGCGAGAAAATGCACTCGCGAAAAATGCACATGAACTCACTGGGAATGGTTGCAGAGGAGAGTGAGACGCCAGGGTCGAATGCAGTCAACAGTGAGCGTCGAGTTGAACGCTGTTGCTGTGGTGCCATTGTGCTCACGACGGAGGGGCCAGGCGTGAATAGTGCGAAAGCGATGAATTGATGACGACTGCAGGCAGCAACGAGGGAGACAAACACAGATAAGAAAAGGGCAAACCGCGCCGGAGGGGAGAACGATGGAGATACCCTGAACGCCCGGTGTGTATCAAAGGCGAATTTAATATGTACCCCTAGACTACGCGTGCCGAGCAGACCCTGGGTGGCGAATTATGGCAAAAGCGGCAGATCGCAAGGCGAAGACTCACGTGTCGACAACTCTGTGCCTTTACTCGGTGGGATGAGGGACGAGCTGTCAATCTGGGCTCATCAATCTCGAGTTGAGGGGTCGAGTGGGTGCCGACGACATTGTAGCACACGAATTGGGTAAGCGCAACGCGGTGTCACGTGCGCTGCCATTTAAGCACTTTTGCGCGTGACGTACATACTAACTATCGATAAACTTGAACGTTCACATAGTCCTCAGAACACGTCCACGATGCTCTACATTCGGCCAAACTACAGAACCAGACATCCAACCATAGCGCCCAAGGCCACTACTCCGACATTCCCGACCTCGAAGCCCATCACTCGCCCAACCATCTTACCCGAGCTCGCAGCGCCCGTGTATTGAGGCGAGCCGGCACTCGCGCTTGGAGTCCCAGATGGTCCACTCGTTCCATTCCCCACCAGCTCCGGGAACAAGTAGCTCGTATTCGCATCGACCACGATCCAGTTCTTAATGAGAGCTGTGCCATTCATGACCGTCTCCCATTGGTCAGCGGTGCACTGTCCCTGGTCCAGCACGTAGCATTGAGACCCTGGATCCGTCACTGGCTCGTTGGTGATGTCGTATACATCCTTTCGCCCTCTGGACGCATAGTCTGGGGTCTCTGTGGTAGAGATTGTACCTGTTGCGATGTCGAGGTTGAACAATGCACGTTGGAAGATCTTGAATGCTGTTTCCGGCTGGTACGCTGGGACCTGTGTCATGATGTATCAGCATGATTTTGTTGCAGAGACTTGTCTCCGAGAACTTACCTCGTGACCTGCTTCGTAGACTCTAGCGAAAGATAAATTGCCATACTGGCGCACTTGGCCACCGATATATGTGTCGTTCACGACAAGATCTGTATACCCAGCTGCTGCAAACGAGGATGCATTCGCGTATGGAATGGCCAAGGAGAGCAGTTCGCCTCCGTACCAGTTGCACGCATAGTCTCGATCGCCGTACACCAGTGTCACCTTGATGCCTTCCTCCAGTAAGTACCCCAGATCTTCCTTCCAGCCCGGGCGAGGATAGTCCCCAATACTGCGGAAAGCCCTTGATACGGCAGAGTTCGACTGCGTCCAGTTGAGAGGTATGCCCAGACCTTGCTGTACGTGAGGCTGATTCAACCATCCTTGGTACCATGGCGGTGGGAACGAGGCCGCGCCAGGCACGGAAATGTCGTAGTAGTTTAGATCCGTGTCGAAGTAAGGGTCTCGAATTTTCTCACTGCAAAAGGTCTCTGCGGCTTCGCATACCTTGTTGACGGATGGGTTGAAGCCTTGATTTGTTGAGTCGTACGCAAGACTAAGATTGCGACACTCTTCGATCTGATCAAGACAGCCACCCTCACGATACAGGTCGTTTATGACTCCTTCATACCGAGACGTATTGACTGCTTTGATGCCGTAGGTGTTGTTGTACATCATTCTTGGATATGCCGGCCATTGCACATAGCGATCGATGCAGCCATTAATGATGAAAAGCGTGTCGAGGTGCAGGAGGTGAGTCTGACCCTGCTCGTCCCATGTGCCATTGAGGATCCGTTCGTTTTGCTCCTGGAAGTATGCAGCAAACGCGGGCCCATAACGCCCTCCGTAGCTCTCGGTAGCTATCGAAATTCGATCGTCATTCGGCTTGTGTTGAGGGAACTCCTGGAACCATACTTGCGCAAAGTTCCACAAAGCACGCGCTGAGTTCTCTGTTCCACGGGTAGTGAGGTTATTGTTTTGGCTTGCATATGTGCCAACGTAGAAGGAAGCATTCTGGGCAGGGACCTCATTCGAAAAGTTGGCTACTTTGACTGCACCTGTGTCCATATTGGTCGTGATGTTTGTCAGTATATCGTAGCTCATTCCGACTTGCACCGGCTGGTCTAGAAATAACATATTGACTGGTTACGTTAACATACATCCTCCAGTCGTAGCGCGCCGCAGCAGCAATTCGTGTGATGAAGGCGGTCCTGGCTCACCTTCATTATTCCAAGCCCAATCGCTGATATATGTCGAGTTTGAGTCGGCATTGATATAGCAAGGACCGTTCTCACGCAACAGTCCTACCATCGAGGAGCTGCCAGGGCCACCGTTCATCCAAATAGATAGAGGAGCATTAGCAGGATCTTTCCTTGACTCGAAGAACCAAAAGAACGTGTTGATTTCGTAAGTCTGGTTTTGAACACCGAGGTCCGCTAGCGCTCCGGCAGGAAGGTGAACATAACCTGAATAGCTGCGGACACCCTCTGTAGTTTCGCAAAGGTTATTCTGTTATGTTTCAGTGACTAGCAATTAGGATACTAGGTGGAATACCTAATACCTCTTTGTACGAGATGCGGACGCCCTCTTCTAATTGGGATTCTAGGATAGTTACACCTTCAGGCTTTGGGGGAAACTGAGCTGCACCAAGCCCTGCCAGTCCTCCTAGAGCTCCAAAGGTCAGCAATTTGGTGCAAAGCATCGGGGAATGAGTTACTACGTGCTGAGGTTTAAGACTACGTAGGAGATCTTTATACCTTTAGAAACCGGCTGAGGTACGACCTTGCCGTTTGCCCATCAATGGCGTAAGGTAGTTGCAACGGCTGTATCGTACCGAGCTGCCTTGTTCGGCCATAGCGTTGGTTGACTGCAGGAAGGGAGCGTCGAGGCAGCCAGTCGGTGACGCTGATTTCTATTCAGTGTTGCTGACTTGGGCGGGGAATGCTGCATCCCAAGCCTCTACGGGAGCTTTCTCTTCCTTGGCACCAAGAACAAGCTTTACGCTAACTGTTGCCATTGTGAGGTGGAGTCAGAAGAAGCGGTAAAAAGGGAAGGTCATGGTCGCACGATAAGAACTCGGCGAATAGTAGGTGGGCTCTGAAGCGGTGTTGCATATATCTAGGGAATGTCTCCGAGGTAAGCAATACGAGCGGCAAAGCTTGATGCGCAAACAAGCAGCACGAGCAAGGCACTTGGCTCAGTGCTTTCGTTCGTTGTGCGGCCGTTCGCTACGTTCGTTCGCCGTTGACCCTACCCTACTCCGTGGAACCGTGTCTCGCTGCACTTTATGTCTGCAAATTCAGTAAGAGCAATTGGGACTGACATGGTCGTATGGCACTTTGCTGTAGTGGTTTGAATTTCTTTGCTAATAAATGCAGGCTTGGTCGCGTTCAAGGTCTGTTCAAAAAGAGACAGTGAAAATTGACGACAAGCATCCAGGACCGCCACGACACCCGAGACACTTTTACGCCATATAAACGCCTTGTGCAGCCTTGCGCAACAGTGGTCGGGTTCATTACAAGGTGTTGCCACAACCACCCAGTTTTCCTTGGTACCCTACAGCCCACCAGAAATCGAGGATTGGGTATCTGTTGAAATCATCGTCACGAGCCACGCGCTCACACCGGAGCTCCCCAGGCGGCGCGTAGCCGGCGAGCGAGCTGAATGTCCTTTTGCTGTATGGTGACGCGCTTGGCGTGAATGGCGCACAGGTTCGCATCGTGGAAAAGGTTGACGAGGAAGGCCTCGGTCGCCTCCTGGAGGGCCACGAGAGCCTGACTCTGCCATCTGTTGGGGCCATCCTCGGTGGTGACCTGTTGCGCAATCTCTCTGACCTGTGCAGAGTTAGATTCTGCTACAAACCGAACAGCGGGCGAGACGTACAAGTCGCTGGAAGGGAGTCCTAAGGAGCAGGAGATCTGTAGTTTTCTGGTAACGGCGGATCTCGCGCAATGCGACAGTGCCGGGCTTGTAGCGCTTCTTCGCCCGGTCAGGCGCAGGACCTGGCTGGCCAACTGGCTTGTCTGTCAGCTGGGGTGCGCCTCGTTTGTCTGGCGCCATGTGTGAACGTACGTCTCTTGCCCGACTCTCTCCGTGCCCCGGTGCTTGCTCGCCCGCCGCGCGATCCGGTGCTGGCTCTGCCGCCTCGCGTTGGACGCGCCTTGTTGCGCCTGGTGGGCGACTTGGGTGGCATTGCGATCGGAACCGTGCTCCAAAGGCGTCGGAAACGGGAGACTGCGCGCTCGCGGAGCTCTGCGAAAAGTGGTGTTTGGGAGGTCGCGACGGAGGGCGCCGCGGCGCGTTCAGAAGCGCGTTAGCTGCAAAGGCGCGTCTTGGTGGGGTTCTTTCGGCTGTCGCGGGGCGTCTGCGAGAAGGGGTTTATCCAGAATTAACAAGAATAAAAGCGCGGCAGTGGATGGCGCGTGCAAGAGCGCGTGCAGGCGAGCGACACTGTTCTCGCCATTGCCGCACTGTCCTGTTCGAGGGGCTGGGGAATGTGGCTGGTAACGGCGGGAGCTAGTGAGCGCCACTGCTGAACAAGCCACCATCACGTGCTGTCAGATTAGATTAGATGAGATGAGATTAGATAAGCTTCGCCCGAGCTGGGTGGACACATGGAGCTTACCTTCCTCCAGGCTCCCACGCCGCATCACCGGTCCTTTCACCAGCTCGCCTCTGCAACCATCTGCTTCGAATCCAGCAGCCCCACAAACACCCCCGCGTTGCACCCCCACCAGGCCGAGTGATCCGCGAACATGGCAAACGTACTCGGCGGCGGGGAGGGCATGATGGGCGGCTTTCCACTCGAGCAGTGGTTCTATGAGATGCCAGTATGCACACGGTGGTGGATGACGGCGGCGCTGAGTGCAAGTGTGCTGGTACAATGCCACATCATCTCGCCCTTCCAGCTCTTCTACAGCGTGCGGACAGTCTTCTTCAAGAGCCAGGTGGGCAGTCCCCAAGTCGGCTACGACCCAGCCACATGCGCTTATACTATCTAGTACTGGCGACTCATCACGACCTTCTTTTACTTCGGCCCGCTGAGTCTCGACCTTCTCTACCACATCTTCTTCCTCCAGCGGTATTCGCGCCTTCTCGAGGAGTCCTCGGGTCGCTCTTCCGCCCACTTCTCGTGGCTTCTTGCCTTCGCCTCCACCCTTCTCCTTTGTATAGCACCCATGTTCTCCATGGCCTTCCTCGGATCTGCGCTCAGCAGCACGCTCATCTACATCTGGAGCAGAAAGAACCCCGATACCATGCTTAGCTTCTTGGGACTGCTCGTGTTCAAGGCCCCGTACCTGCCATGGGTACTTCTGTGCTTTAGCTTGATCATGCATGGGACGGTACCAAAGGATGAGATGTGCGGCATCGTGGTTGGCCACAGTAGGTCTTTTGAACTCGTCGGCAGAGTCCAATGCTAATCTGTCATAGTCTGGTACTACTTCAACGACATCTACCCCCCTCTGCACAATCGTCACAGTCCTCTTGATCCGCCATCGTGGTGGATCCGCTTGATTGAAGGCCGACCGGCACCTGTGGAGGAAACCGCGGAAGAGACAGAGGCTACAGATCAGGGTTCGATCGACATTCCGGCAGATATTGCGCCTGTACAGTGAACAAACATTTGCATAGTTGGAGTTCGGAGATTCCTCATGATTCTAAGATACCCGGCAAGCCTTACACGCCACAATCCAGGCAACGACAGCAATTTCTTCACCACTTGAACTGCAAGCAAGTCTCTCTAACATGAATACTCAGGCCATCTGCACAAGCCGCTGTAATTATCTGGCAAACAAATTGTCCATCAAAAGGACAGGCAATTAATCAGCACTATACAAACCCTGACCGAGCCGGTGCCGCTTCTGTCCTCTTTCCGGTTCCGTGAACCAGGCTCACATCTGAGGCTCACGCTCCAACCAATTGTTGCACCACTGTGCCTGCGGCTTCGCAGATATGCTAAGCCCAAAAAGGCAGGCGCCTCTTTCGAGTTAGCATCCCCCACAAATTCACCCATCACCCAAGCTTTGGACGAAGCTTTGTGGCAAGGGGACGGACTTGACCGACACTCTTGATAACATCACGGAGCTAATTCAGATACTCACCAGTATTTGATTTTGTCGCCCAAACTCAGTTCCTACATATCACCACTCTTTCCTCCAGGATCGCTTGAGGATCTTCCATTGCGCAACACCACAATGGCGTCTGTCAAATCACTACTACCTTTTCTGGTCGTGCTACCAGGCTATGTCAACGCGTGGGGCTCCCTCGGACATACTACCGTCGCCTACCTTGCCCAGAATCTCGTTTGCGACAAGACTGCCAAATTTGCCCAGCAATTGTTAAATGACAGCTCCCCAGCCTACCTGGCCAATGTTGCAACTTGGGCAGACAGTTACAGAAACGAGCCCGGCGGCGGGTTCTCGTCCGTTTATCACTATATCGACGCCTTGGACAACCCCCCAGAGAGCTGCAACATTGACTACGAAAGGGACTGCCCAGAGGAGGGCTGTATCGTGAGCGCGATTGCCAATTACTCCAGCCGTGCTTTCGAGAAGGATATTGGCATTATAGAGCAGCAGAAAGCGCTCAAATGGGTTATTCACTTTGTTGGCGACATCCATCAGCCACTGCATGTGGAAAACATCGCCGTGGGAGGTAATTTGATCAACGTCACGTTCAATGGTGCCAAGACGAATCTGCACTCCATCTGGGATACAGCTATCCCACAAAAGGCGGTCGGCAACTTCTCTCAGGCCAATGCGTTAAGTTGGGCCAACAATCTCACGGCAGAGATCAAGCATGGACAGTACAAGAAAGAATCCCGCACGTGGCTCAAGGGCATTGATGCCAAAGACGCAGTCGAAAGCTCTCTGGTTTGGGCAAGAGATGCCAACAAGTACGTCTGCTCCACGGTCCTCCCCAATGGCCCAGACGCCGTTTTCGGCCAAGAATTGTCTGGCGCGTACTACGCGACTGCCATTCCGGTCGTCAAGAAGCAAATAGCAAAGGCAGGCTACAGACTGGCTGCTTGGCTAGACGCCATCGTAGAGGCAGCAGAGAAGCATCAACACGGGAAGCACGATAAGCGGATCAAGAGGAGCGATGCCAAGCTCGAGCCATGGATGGAAGAAGCAAGGCAAGCCAGGAGAGACTTTGGAGGTGATTGTGGATGTGGGCCGGAGGAGCACGTTCATTAGATTGTTGTAAAAGGCTGTCTGTGCGTATACCACCTTGCTACAACAAAAACGGGATTAAATATAAGGGCAATTTCAACTAGCATATTCTCACAAGTCTAGCGCTTACACTCAATGCACGTAACTGTGTCACTGTCGTGGGTAATGTTTCCACCCGCATTGCATGAATTGATCGTCCAGGAACGAACTCACCCCTCAACCGGAGAACGATGAACATAAAAAAAAGCACTCGGGTGATGACACTTTATGGAAATGCCTGGAGCAGAGATCTTGGCCAAGTTTGGCATGTAAATTCAGACTGTTGTTGCGTGACATGCTCTTTACGATTATTGCAAGATCTACGTCTTGGAAAGTGTCATGTTGCATTCGCGGTCATGTTAACACGGGGATTGGGGCGATGGGCTTTTTCGTCCCTCACTGCAGTCAGCACGTGGAGACACATGTTGCGCGGCTTTTCAACAGCTGCGGCGCAGTCTGCACTCTTACACCCGCGCCGAAGAGTGCAGCATCGAGCGTTATCAGCACCGAGATATGCGTACTTTTACCAGTGTCACACCGCACTCGACAAGATTGATCTTACAAATTTAAATTTGTTTCCCATATCAACTCAAGTCTACTAATCTCTCCATCCTTCCCAGACCAAAGACTGCTGCCTCACTCGCGTGATCGTTACCCATTACAACAACACCTTTCTCAACCCAGAAAATACTTCTCTAAGCCCCATCGTGCATCCCCAGCACCATTGCAACTCAGCACGCACGTACATACCCGGAGCGAACCACAACAGCCCTGGAAGCCATCAACACCAGAGGCGTCCAAAACGCACGAAACCTACGCATCCAGCATGTCCGTTCCATTAACTGCAGAGACTAATCTAGACCTGGAAATCCACATGCCAGTCCCTCGCGATGAGTCTGTAGATTACTAGATGAAACTTTGCGCCGGATCAGTGAGCTCGTAAGCCTTCCAGCGGACAAGAGCAATACCCGCCTGCATTGCGTGATCGGTCATGTTTGTGCATCAGGCCCACTGCCTTGCAGAGAGGAGATGTTTAATGTCTGGCGTAAGATGCTTGGAATGAGTTGTGCTTTGAGCGTGTTTATATGTTTGCTATGGCTGCTCTGTTCTCGATAACCTGTCTGGAAACATTACTGTGTTGGAAAGGTTTTGCGGCTGCTTCTGGGGACGATAATGCTTGCGAGTGAGTATGTTGTTGTTGGCTCTGGACTGAGTGCGGGGGGATTATTGGGTCTAACTTTGCGAGAGCGGGACGTTCGGTGCTACTTGTCGAAGCTGGGTATGAGTTGTGAGAATTGTCAGTCTAGACGAATTGGGCGAACAATTCCACACACAGATGATCAGAGGGGGAAACGTGAGTCAAGAAGTCAGGATTTGAGATTGTTGTTGCTGAATCTAGTGTGAAGCTTCTTCAGGTCTCGCACTGGGTGAACTTCAATGCGGCCGAGAGATCCAGCGATGCGATGGTGTGTTTCACGCGCACGTTCGTCTTTGAAGCTGTGGATGATATGCTGATAAGATTAGGGATTTCTTTGTGAAATACTCCGACATCGAAGCACAATAACTACACCAAACGTTCTACCTTGGCATTCACCCTGAAGCGGGAGCCAAGACAGAAGGCTTTGTATGTTTTTTTAGCTCCTATGAATGAGTGGCTATTCGATGCACAATGAATGTAATTCAACCAGTACTTCTTTCCAAGAACTGTTCTATCCACTCTAGGTCTGATCATGGCGCTGAATTATTCCGACTTTGAGGAGATTGCTGAACTCACTGGTGATAATTCATGGTCTCTAGAAAACATGGGGATATACCTGCTCCGTCTCGAGACGGTGCACTACAACAGCACATCTAGCACGGCCACAACAGCTGGCTCGATATGACGACTTTGGACCCAGGGTACACCGCGAGTGCAGATTCCAAACAGCTCAGCAAGCTCGCCACTCAAGCCGCCGGGTTCAAAGCTACAGACACTCTGAGTCTCCTGTAACGCGACACGAACGGCGACCAAATACTCGGCCCCTTTGGCGGCGTCAGCCACATCAATCCAAACGGCCACCGATCATCACCTGGATACTATGCGCGTGACACAGAGAACAACAGACGCTTCCCACTAACCATTTCGCTCGACACACTCGCCACCAAAATCCTCTTCGACAAGACAGACACTAATTCCCAAGCCATTAAGAACGAATACCTCAAGGCAGAAAGCCTTGTGCGGCGCTGACCCGCAGTACAACGCTGCAAACAAAGGCATAGGAGGCCAAGTCTACGCGTCGAAAGAAGTTGTTATGTTAACTAGAGCATTTCCTTCCCCGCCACCTTCTCCTCTCCATAATCAGCCATAACCCCCATCTTGATCAAAAATTCTACCCCTGTCCTTGTTGTCGCCCCTAGTGTAAGTTACTATCTTACTAACAACTACAAAGTATATATCCCCTTGCCCAGCGCGCTTTGACAGGAATATCTAAGATTTTCCCGTCTTTCTGCAGCATGTCACGATATATGCATGTGGTGCGACTCCTTTGCCTTGGAAGGCTTCTAGCCCAGCTTACCCAACCTCCAGCCTCTCTCTGACAAAAACTCTTGCGCCTAAACCAACACGGATGCGCGCTCGTGCACATGCATCCGCGCACCCAGGCAGGCGTGTGTAAACTACGATGTATGGACACGCGGGACATGGTGGATATTTAATTTAAACTATCTTCAAAAAACATCACGGATATGGATTTACACGCCATCTATAAAGACGTCGAGTGGGTGCGCTCGTGGTTGGGTGACGTCGGTACTGAGGCGCTGGATAGGCTTGTGCTGTTTCGAGGAGTTGCGTCCGTGGGAAAGAGAGGTTGGAAAGTAGGAGTACACGAGTGATGGCTGGAAGATGTATCTCAAGGAGCGGGCGTATATTCATTGTGCGAGTAGTGGAGCGCGATTGGTGCGGTGGGGATCGCGTGGCGGTGCTGGGTAGTGAGTTCCTGGTCAGCGGTGTGGAGAGGTTAAGACTGAAAGAGACGCCAGTGTGTAGAGTGGTATTGTGAATTAGGGGTGTGTTGGTCGTAGTAGGATGTAAATAGAGTCGTGGTTGACGTTCCTTTCTGGCACACTCTCACTTCAATTGTTCTCTTTCAGTCCTGGTGACTGTCCAAGTTCCATCATCTCAGAGACGCTGCATTGTCTGACAGAAAACGGATGAAATGTACTTGATGAAGCCCATGACCCAACATCAGCGGTGTCAAATCTCCAAGTATGTGTTACTGAACTCTAAAGATGTCCTCTTTTGGAACGCAAAATACTCGAATTTATCATCAAATTGGTGGCCCTGGCCATAATCCCGTCCCTCTGTGCTCCCTCGAATCTACTTCCGACGTGACCTCGACAGTATTAGTCTGTATAATCCCCTTATGATCCGCCTCCGCCACTCTCACACCACTCTTCTCCTCCCCGCTCTCTTCATCCCTCAATATCCGCCTCTGACTCGCCCCATCTCCAATACCATCGTCGTTCGGATCCAAGCTTGTCCACCTACCTTCTCTGCCCTTCGCAAGACTCTGTAGCATCGTGGTATGATTCGAATGATGACTGCGACTCATTCTCGACAGCGGTACGGACCCTGAGGGCGAGCGAGTCGATTTGCCGCGCGATCGACTGTACGAGGACACAGCATCTTTGAAGAAGACGCGCAGAACAGGGATGGAAGCGGCGATGATGGCGGTTGCGGTTTCGACGACGGTCCAGATCGTCACGTCTTTGCCGTGGAAGTAAAAGTCTTGTTGGCGGAGTTGCATTAGGTATACGCCCTTAACGATTGCGCAGACACCGGCGCTGGAGTATGGAGTTAGCATGCCGGATGTGTATGGAAGAGTAAAGGTGGTGGTGTACAATAGACCCATGCTCATGGCGATTCCAACACCGAGCTTTTCACGGAGCCGTAATTGTAAGCCCCATAGTATTTTCCAAGGCAATAATGCGAGTGCGAAATCGGCGACTGTGCACCAAGCAGCGTTGAAAATGCCATAGTTGATGGTAATTGAGGCAGGCCAGCACGTTCCTTCTACCGTCGGGTCCCATGCCTTTGCTGTTGGTGTACACTGTATCCAGTTGAGTGTTGCTGAAGGGATCATGATGACGAAGAGTGTTACGATGCAGAACCAGACGAACCATCGCAGTCCGCCAGAAGTAAGACGAAGGAGAGTGATGCCAAAGGAAATCTTAGACAAGGTCGATGCGAAGCACGATATCGAAGCAACCACTGAACTTCCGAGCGCGATAGTAGCCAGATTTTCGATCGGAATATCGGCGGTGTATTTGCCAAAACCGAGCAGCTGTCCCACCTGGGTGACGATAGCTTCGGCGAGAAGAATGACCTTTGCTGTGTTAGCCAGGCAATGACGAGTACGAAACTCGAATGTCGGTTTACCCATGACAAAACAAGAACATGATCATCCCACCACAGCCCTTGCTTCCTACTCAACTTCGCATATATCCTCAAGCCCAAGAATCCTCCGCACAATATCGTCAAGAACCACGTAACACCAACAATGACTGGTCCATTATCAGGCACCCCCATGACAGCAGTCAGCACCAAAGTCTCGAGTGCACGATCATACGAAGAAGACAGCAAAAGAAACTGAACCCAGCAGATCAAGAGAGGAACTGTGGGGGATCAAGATGATTTGCAAGTCTTCCCTTGGCCGCCACGAGCATGGACCCGCAACTCCTACATACCCTGCTTCGTTGCACAACAAATTGCCTCAGGAGAGCTAGCAACGCCAACGTACATGATACCCAACGAGGCGCTCGTCAGGCCTAACAAGTGGAGCATGAATGCGCCATCTGCACAATAGCGAAAAGAGATTGGCGGGTCCAACATCGGACCTTCAAGGGCACGGCAAAAGCTTTTCTCTTCGCAAGCCGGGCAAGCCCAATCGAGACGTTACTAATGTCTTTCGATGCGCTATGTACGGAGTAATGCATGTAAGATGGCGGTACTCCGTAGGCGCGCACTGAATCGATTTCCCACGTGTGGAGGCGGTTCGATCGGGATCTCTTTCGGTCCTTACCATCGTTGCAGGTTTCAAGTGTGCAGGGCGAGGGGATGGAGGCGATTTCAGTGGTTTGTTGGCGGGCGCGTTGTTGGGAAGACGGGGGAGGCCCTGCAATCGCCACATGGAAGGTTTGGTAGGATGTGGGCGGACGGGTCGGGTCGGATCTGTTGACCCGGGGCTGGTTGCGAGTGCACTTTTCCAGGCATCTCATATCATGTCCACCGTCGACCAGGTAGCCATGACCTGACTTTGGATGTACTCGAAATAATCGGTATGCAGGTTGCTTGAGGCATTGCTCTCTGCCACACTCCGCGGTCGTTCGTCTGCATGTTACAATCCTACGAAGTGAAGCCTCAGAACTCAGAAGGGCACTAGGACAGTGGCGTCGAATTAAAGTTTCGCGGCTCCGGCCCATCCACTAACATTCCCTGCGGCCATCGGACATGAATCACTAGTGTACTTAGTTAGGAAAACGTAACTTATAACAGAGAGGTGCGTGAACGGTATGATCTACCCGATGCTTTCGACATTATTGGGCATCAAGTTCTGTGCGAACCAAGTACGTAGCACAAGGCAGTCGCCAGATCTTCGGATGTTATATTGAGAGCCCCGAAGCCGAAGCCCGACACGAATCTGGTGAAAACCAGAAATCTGCGCCGACTCCTACACAACCATTTTCGACTCAGACAGGGCACTGCTCCGGCAACATCCCTTTACATTGCTAACAATACTATCTCCAACCCTATGTCGCTAGAAATTCTTTCTTAGGCCTTTTTGAATTGCCTCAGCTTTTCCTGGACAGCTTTCTTGACATCAAAGCTCATACTACCCCTTCTTCTTCGCTCTTCGATCTCCGCCTTGACTTCCCGCACGATCTCGTCAATTTCCGCTTCTGGATCGTCGGGGATGCCATGCAAGGCCATCTTCTTACTTGCGACACTATCTGGAGAGTTGGTCCTTGCAAGCTTCTCGCGTCTGATCTCATCTCTAGCGGCCGTCTCGATGGTGGACTCATCCATGGCTGATGTGGACGCCGGAGGTGCGCGAGCTGTTTGCATCTGTACTAGCTGTTTTCGGATGGGCAAATTGCGTGAGAAGACAGCGAAGGATGCGGCGACGCCGATTAGTGTGTAAAAGTAGACGCGCGCCCACACCTTGAACGTGTCGGAAAAACCAAGTAAAATGAAGGGCGCGACAGTGTAAGCGAAAACTACTTGTGTGATTATTGTGGTGATGGTGTCGTAATACCTCTTGGTTGGAAGCGGGTTCTTGCCATCGGGTGTGAGAAAAAGTGGACGTATTAGACGGCGACCATCTGAAGTGTAAGTGTTAGTTGGAGCTTTTAAGGAGGCAAAAGGTGACACGTACTCTTTGCAACCGTCTGAACTAGTGCAGCGAGGACAAATGCCATGTAGTAACCCGGATAGAAGCCATGCCAGAACGCACTTGTAACAAATGTGGCCAGGGTGGCCCTAAAACCAGGCTTCTTGCCCTTGGGCGTGACGCGCAGATACATGTAGTTCCTTAGCCAGTGGTTGGTATTGATGTTCCAGAAGCCTAAGTAGGCGCGAGCGTTTTGCGCAGTCTCAATCTCCCAAGGTTTGATATTGGTGAGTCGGTCCCATTGGGCACGGCCGGTCGATGGATCGATGCCGTTGTATCCAATACCACAGAGGATGCAAGCACCTTCGGACAGACTCCAGACACCATAGTACTTCATTCGAGTTGTCAATCCGAGCATATAAAGCTGCCAGACTCGACGCAAGAAGCCATACCTCATGTACTCGGGGCCCAAAAAGAATGCTGTGGAGTAGTAGGCAGATAATTTCAAAAAGCCGACGATCCATAGAGTACCGTAGACGCTTTTAACCGCGGCTGGGAATCCACTTCGCGGAATCTTCCGTTTCTTGCGTGTTGGGGGAGCCTTGGACGGGTCTGTTCCTGGTGGAAGCGTGAACATTGTAGTTGTGATGTAATCATTGTAGTCGCAGTAGTCAAATGCTGGACCAGCCATCATGGCTGGGAAAAAGAAGACATAACCAGCGTAGTCGAGAAGGTTTGGCATAGTCCGAATGGCATGATCCTTTTGGAAGTCGGTCAACTCTGATTCTGGTAGACGGCCATCCTGGACATTCCAACAAAAGGCTGTGAGTTTCATGACTAGGACCATTTGAGCTCCCGTGATGTCGACGCTGTCGGGTTCGTTCACCGATTGGCGGACGATGTGATTGATCGACATGTGCCCCATCAAGAACACAAAACCGATCCATGGCATAAAAGGAGAGTTTACTTTGGCCGAAATGAGGTATGCACCGCCGGCGCTGATGATCAAAGTGCGCAGGCCGGCCCATAGATCGAAAAGTCCGACCAGGTAGAACATGGAGACAGCCACGACAAAGACATTCTTTTTCCAAGGTTCCTTGTCCGGGATCCTTTTCAATAGTGCAGCCAGAGGGTACGAGAGGTAAAATGTGGTAACGAGCTTGACTGAGAACGATGGTCAATTCCGGCGTGCAGACTGTCCAGCTGTGTACCTACGCTCATCTGCGGATGTTCCCAGCGCACCGCCAACATACTCGAAGGCTATTCAAGCATCAGCATAGGCGAGATGTTTCAGATTGGGAAACGCACGGGCATTGATGTATGGTAACATCTTGGTGGTCTGGGAGCCACTGCGGACGCAGGGCTGAGGGAAGGTTCCAAGTGTGGCGCAGATGCCTGTGAAGGACAGAGTGGTGTTGGGAGGATTGATTGATGGCTTGTGACGTCGGCTGGCTGCTGGCAGGAACGTGGGCGCTAGCAGGGATGGCGCGTCGCAGATCATTGGTTGTGTGGTGCATCACGTGCAGCCATCTCACTGCCGCCCTGCCCACTGCCCACGACGCAATCCCATCGGAACCACGCGCGCGGCCACGAGGCACCCAAGAGCACGGGACTGGGCACGGGGGACCCCCACGCGAGCAGCGGCCATGAGCGCAACATACAACCTCGAGCCGAATCCGACGGCGAAGGTGCTGCTGCACACCACCACGGGCGACCTGGAGCTCGAGCTCTTCGCCAAGCAGACCCCGACCACGTCGCGCAACTTCCTCCAGCTGTGTCTCGACGGCTACTACGACAACACCGTCTTCCACCGCCTGGTGCGCGGCTTCATCCTGCAGGGCGGCGATCCGACGGGCACGGGACAGGGCGGAGAGAGCAGCTACGATGGCGAGGCCTTTGCCGACGAGTTCCACAGCCGGCTCAAGTACACGCGGCGAGGCCTGCTGGGCATGGCCAACTCGGGCAAGAGGGACGACAATGGCAGCCAGTTCTTCTTCACGCTGGCAGCAACGCCCGAGCTGCAGGAGAAGAACACCATGTTCGGGCGCATTGCCGGCGACACCATCTACAACCTGATGAAGATGGCCGAGGCCGAGATGCGCGAAGGCAGCGAGGACCAGCCCATGTACCCCACCAAGATCACGAGCACCGAGATCATCATCAACCCGTTCGAGGACATGGTCCGGAGGGTGCGCGTGGCAGAGCGCACAGAGCCCGAGGCCAGGAAGACCAAGAAGCCAAAGCGAAAGGCCGGCAAGAACGTGCTGAGCTTTGGCGACGATGCCGATGCCCTCGTGTCCGCGCCCGTCGCGAAGAAGGCAAAGTACAACACCAGCCTGGTCAGTGCCGACGACGCCCCGAAGGCACCCGCGGCAGCGCCCGAACGGTCCATACCCATCCGAAGGCCCGCGCCAAAATCTCGATCAAGAACCCCATCGCCCACACCCGCCAAAGTGCCCACTTCCAAATCCACGCCGCTCGAGAAGCCACAACCGCCGCCACCGCGAGAACTATCGCCCGGGTCCGAGAAGCGTTCCAAACTGGACCACGTGAATGCGCAGATCGCCGAGCTCAAAGCGTCCATGAAGCGGAATACAGGCGCGCAGAATGCCGAGCCCACAAAGAAGAAGTCGCTGCTAGAGTCAATGGTGCCCACATCAACCACGCGCGGTCGAAAGCGTGGCACAGGCGTCACAGGCACAGCACAAGAACAAGCCACGCTCGACATACTTTCAAAGTTCAAGTCAAAGCTGGAAACAACTAATCCAGCAGCGGTGCCAAGGGTAAAGTCGCCTACTTTACCTGCTGAGCCTGTGGCTGGAAGCACCGAGGCCATTGGCGCAAAGACGTCGAATGACGAAGAAGCTGCCGCCTGCGATTTGCATTTCATAGTAGGATGCCAATCATGTACGGCGTGGGATAGGCAGGAAGAGGACGACTCGGACGATGATGCGGGCTGGATGGCGCACTCGCTGAGTTTTGCAAAGGATCGTTTGGGTAAAGACCTCGAGTGGAAGCGGAAAAATGAAGACTATCTGGTCATTGATCCGTTGGAAGAGGCGAAGAGGCACAAGGCGGATGCCAAAGGGAAGCGGGAATGGGATGATCCAAAGGGGAGGAAAATTATCAAGACGTAGCTGTTTTACAAGTTCAATTGAGAAACTATGATGCCCGCAAGATGATTTGCCTCTCTATGCATGCTTTGTACCAATGCTGTATGCCGCATTTCTGTTGTTTTTCTCACCACAGCCAAGCTGATCAAATTCTAAAATTTAGGCCATCTTGTATAGTTCAAGGTACGCAGATGACTGGTGGACAGCCTAATGGCAGCATTATAGATTAGGCAGAGTTGTGCCTAAGAGCAAAGAATAGCTCAAGTATAGACTGTGGTCTGTTGTGGTTAGTGTCTAACTGCCCTTCACTTTCACGGTCAGTCACTACGCAACTCTTCCGCTCACCTCACTAGTCTACGCGACTCTCCCGCTCACCTCACTAGTCTACGCGACTTTCCCGCTCACCACGACTAGTATGAAGACCTATCCTCCAGCTTCTCACCTCCAACACTACGACACCAACCTTTTTTCGCACGCCACCTACCTAAGCACTCTGCACTGGGCCATCGCTTCAAGCAACCTACTTGCAAGCACCACAGCTGCGAAGCTACTCACGTAAGTCATGCGTAGCCTACAGTAGTTTCTCTCAAAGCGCTACTACCTCACTACACAGGCAGCCACAGCGCTGTCTCTTAATCTTCTGTCACCCACACGCCTGTGCTCTATCTTGTCTTCCCCCGACAGCCGCCTGTCCACTCCACCATTTGCGCTCCTACTTACATCCGTGCAGTTCCCAACCAACCCAAAAAGCTCAACTGCATCATCATGCCGATCAACTGGCAAGACAAGGCTGTCCAGGACCGCCTGCTTGTAGCCGTCATCGCGTCCGTGGACAACAAGGTAAACCCAGGCACCCTTACTATCTCAACATCTACTCACGCGTTACTCAGATCAGCCCCGCCGAGATCGCGCGTATCTACGGCGGCGAAATGACGTACAACGCCGTCGAGGGATACCTGCGCAAATTCCGCAAGGAGGCCAAGGAGATGAAGACAGAGGCTAGTGGTCGTGTGGCTGCAGCACCAAGCCCAGCGAGACCTAAGAAGACAAAGGAAGTTAGTCCCACCAAGGCTGGTAAGTTGCATTGTTGCTTTGCAGCGGTTCCGAGACTGATGGTATGCTAGGCGTCAAGACGGGTCGCGTCACCAAGAGCAGGTCTCCCACCAAGGTCAAGGCCGAAGTTGTGGATGAGGTCGAAGACGAAGACGAGGAAGAGGTCTAGCATCTTCGCTTCGTGAGTACTCGCGCTGTTTTACGATGCGTCGAATGGGTGGTGGGAAGGATATCGGGTGCATGTCTAGGAGGTGACTTTTGTGATGGGACTTGGATGCTGCCAGACATGTGACGACTCACGAGAATGAGGGTTCCCATCCAGTGAATGCAGCAATGAAGCTTCCTTCAGAAGAAAAATGGAATCATCCTGAGAGATATCTCGGTCTAACCACCATTCTCATCACCGCGTGAACGTATGTATTGCTGTGAAGCTTCTTTGTCGGAAATTTTGCGCGCTGGTGACATATCTATGTACAAAACTCGCGGGCAGAGATGCAAGTACGATAGAACAGACCGATGCATGTGGAGCTTAACATCTAATCATTAGTATTGGATGCGTAGCACTCTGTCAGTCTTTCCTCCTTTGAAAGGCTACTTGGACTCCATATCGTTCATATATGATTCTGATGGTTGGGTGAGTTCGAGGAAGTGCCCTCGCACGTGGCAAATAACCAAGCAGTTCCTTCGGTCCAAATTGTCCCGGCAAAGGCGCTGGCTCCAAGGTCCTGGACTCGGGAAGAAATGACGTTCCCGCGTTTCAACGGTCGTGATTCATGTACGAATCCTTTGTTGTTTCAGGGAACGGATCCATGTGGGACCGGCCCGGGCCAATGAGCGTTCTCGCCGAGACTTGTCGAACGAGGTGTACGCTACAACAGCCCATGACGAAGACGTCAAAGTTTCGTCGTAGTACTACGATACATACTGGGTCGGGGTGAGAACCGCACTTCTTTGTGCCTCAGTTCTCTCGGTGCGAACATGGTGGTCCTGCTAAGTCGGCTTGCTTGAAACATCCGAACGAGCTACAGGTAGGTGGGTACCGTAGGGGTACCGTAGGGGTACCGTATTCGTATTGTCGGTAGACACAGCACGGAGCACACCGCCTTTCAGGACAACAGACCGACTTCAGAGCATGCGAATTTCCGTCTGCAGTAGTGACAAGATATGATCCTTCAGGCGAAAGAGCATACATACCATGTCAGCCCACTCGATAATGTTTTCGTTACGCCACAGTCTCTCGTTCTTGGCTTCACACTCTTTTCACTCTCTGAGCTCTCCCATTCCTTGTTGCGACACCTGAGCATACTCATCGCCTGGTTTGCGTGAGCGCTTGTTATTTATTGACCCTCACAAATTCCTGCTAGCGATACAAAGTCCAGCCTCGACATTATGCGCTTCGAACTTATCACACTCCTTGCAGCAGCAGCTAGCGCTTCAGCCCAGAAAGTCATTGGAACTGCGTATGGCTTCGGTATCGGAGCCACTGGCGGTGGCTCTGCTGCTGTTTTCACGCCGACCAGTAACGATGAACTGGCGAAATTGCTCTCCGACGACGAGGCACGTACTATCCTGATTACAAAGCAATTTGACTTCACTGGCAAAACCGCCACCGGTGCTGGATGTGATCGAAAAGGCTGTAGCCAGAACAACGGAGGTCAACTCTATCTCGGTGACCTGTCCTGTGCACCGTCCGCCGACAATGTGGCTGTCAGCTCAGTCACCTACGATACTGCTGGTACCACAGCCCTCCAAGTTGGCTCGAACAAATCTATCCTAGGGGTCGGTGGCAAGGGTGTCATCAAGGGCAAGGGCCTATCAATCAAAAAGAACGCGCAGAATATCATCATCCAAGGCATTCACATTACGACCGTCAACCCGGGCGTAGTATGGGGCGGCGATGCTCTCGACATGCAAGGCGGAAACTCGAAGATCTGGGTAGACCACTGCAAATTCTCTCTCATCGGTCGCATGTTTGTCGTCAGCCACTATGATGGTGCGAGCGCTACACTCTCCAACAACGAGTTCGACGGCGTCACGACAACAAGCGCCACATGCAACGACAATCATTACTGGGGCTTGATGATGATCGGCAAGAATGAAAAATTCACCATGGACAAGAACTACTTCCATCAAATGTCCGGGCGTGCACCTAAGCTCGGCCAGACGGGTGTCTCGGGAACTTTCCACGCCGTCAACAACTTCTTCGAGAACATGAAGGGCCACGCATTCGACGCTTACGACGGAGCCAACGCCTTGATCGAGGGCAACGTCTTCAAAGGAGTCAGCCAGCCTTCCACCGACGTCGCCGCCAAAGTACCCACTTTCATCGTCAACGCCGGGAGCGCGTGTTCCTCTGCTCTCGGACGCTCGTGCCTAGACAACTCGGTCGATTCTACCAGCGGAAAACTGGCCGGTGGATCGTCGACAAGCTTTTTATCTACCATCGGCAAAAACGCTGTTAGCAAGCCCCTGGCTGTAGCTGCAGTCGCGGCACATGTAAAGTCAAACGCTGGACCTGCGGGTCTTGGTGCTGCGGTAGCTGTCAAGCAAGATGCTCCTGCTACCACTCCAGCAGCTACGAAGCCCACACAGCCCACGACTACCACAAAGGCCGTTGCTAAGCCAACTGTCCCCGCTGCTTCTGCTGACCGTGCTAAGCTTTACAGCCAGTGTGGTGGCCAGGGCTTCACCGGCCCTATAAAGTGCGAAGCCGGATCCTCTTGCATCGTGTCGAATGCGTGGTATTCTCAATGTCTCGCCAACTCGTCTAAGTTCCGCCGCGCTTTGAGTATGTAGATGTTGGTTTCACCAAGAGTGATTACAACTTCGCCTGGGGACTGAGCGCTAATGTGTCGGTTATTCTTTTCCTGGTATATAATGTATTGTTTATTAGGAATTTGAGTTCATTTACTATATCGCACGCTCTGTTCAAAGTGGATGATCAAGGGCAGAATCTTTGGTGGTGTGTTTATCTTCTCGGCACTCCCATTTGCGCGGAGAGCCCTTGCTAGTAGATTGAATCTTCTAGCATAACGCTTGGGTAGAGGTTTTGAGTAGAGTGATATACTATCTTTGATGCTAATTTAATCTGTACTTGCTCCCTAAACATAAAGATCATTTAAAAGACTCTATTCGTGTAAGGAGACGCGCATTATAGCGAACATACAAGATCGATAGCAGAAAAGAAGCGAATTGCTATGAAAGCGTCAAGATGATTTCAGAGGCAGCATTCTGTCAAAAGGCAAGAGTCTTCAGGAACCTAGTCATAAAGACAAAGCTCTAAGCTGTAAATATTTTAACAAACCTTTGCGCGATCTAAAAGGAGGTGTAGCACGCGAATAGGTACGTAGAGGCTTTCTCCAGCGTCTTCTTCCAAAACCGCAATTGTTGAAAATGCTAACTCTGGGGTTGGCGTTACACTAGGTAATATAGAGGCTATGGGGCATGTTCTGTGTATACTCATGTGTTATTCCCATGATTTCTACGTTCGCCTTGTGTAGGAAAATACACTAGGGTAAATATGCGCAAGCTTTAAGCACTTGTCCAGGTCCAAAATAGTGTTAAATATTAACTTCTATTTAACATGGACAAATCACTGTAAATAACTGTTGTTAACCCTGGCTTAGCGCCGTAAAACCATCAACTTGTATCCAAGGACCTAGGATATAGTGGCAATAGAAAAAGGGCGGCGATAATCTTGCAGATCTGTGTTGCTAAATAAAAAGAAAATTACCAAGAAGGTGCTATGTCTTACGCCCGATACGAAAAAAGGTAGGCTGCAGTTCACACCTTCGAGTTGAATGCTTCGAGCTAGGAATGACTCTACAAAAAGCGATCTGACAAGCCTCCCTATCAAATTGAATAGACTAATAGAGGTAAAGTCATTGTGTTCCCTTGGCCTACCTAGCATCGAAGCGCTTAAACTAGGCCTGGAAAGTGGTTAGCCAATCCTTTAACAATTCTACAGTATTATAGGCCAGGTTGGTCCGTTGTTCGCAATTCTATATTAAGGCGAGGTGATTCTGGGAGTTACCGGTATGGTGACCGTGACACTAAAGAGCACAAGCTTGCAAACGAAAACACACTGTTCAACATTGCTTCCTGAACGAAGGCCTTCACTGCCACTGCTTGTGCTTTACTAGTAGAAGAGGTCATTTTGAACTTCAACGCTCCTAGACGCTAGTAACTCACGCTGAGATAACCCCAAGGGTGAATGTCTTGCCCAGATTCCACAGTCTAAGAAGTGAGTGACTGTACAATAACGGATATGCGCTCTGGTCAACTTAGTTATAGAGCGACAAAGCAATACTAGCTCCTATCTGGACTTCACAGAGAAACGCGTGCTTCAGCTCTATGGATATGCTCTGTATCCACACAACATGGGCAGTCTTCGTGGATATATAGGTGACTAGACCAAGTCTCAGTAGATGCATTAAAAGAGCTTGCCATTCGGAGCACTAAGATCGGAGAGTCGAACGACATAGCCGTATCGCAACACATCCTTGCTTGTTGCTATTGTTGAATAGGAGATTTTATTGCTGCCAGCCTGACCCCGCAACAAACAAACAGATCTACAGATTGAATACTTAGACAGAAAATCCCGGACGGAAATTAACTTGTTTAGGTATTCAATCTGTAGATCTATTTGTTTGTTGCGGAGTCTGCCGGCGGCGGTGGCGGCGGCGGCAGTGGCAGTACCAGGTGAGTCCTCTCACAGATGCCTCTGGCCTTTGCTTACTTTGATGCTCAGTGAGCTGCTCGAAAAAGCGATTGCGACCTTTAGCAATAGTATGAACTGAAAAGATTGTGTGGCACGCTCGACTTTTATATTGGCTTAGGTGAAAGCATAGCTTAATCTCCTAGACGAAGCAAGAGTTCTACGAGAATAAGAGACAGCACTCCATAGGATCTTTACAAGTAACGTGATGTTAGATTTTGGTACGGTGCAAGATTATGATGACTTGACAGTGTACAAGCATCTTCAAAATCCGTGTCGTCGGTTTGACTGCACAGATAGTTCTGTCAATACGTAGCAATGCTAATTTCATTATTGTGCACTGAGTGCCACAAAGCGACACGAGAGCGGTCGAAGACCTGAATGGAGAAATACTTAAGCAAAGACAGTGGCACAAACTACGCACGTTTACTTGGAATGCCCGAGGTATAGTTGGAATCAAAGCAGCACATAAATAAATCTTCTGTACAAATGCTTTGGCTAGAATATCTCGGTAATGCAGGGTATTTTAGCACAGCATGATGTCTTGCTCTCCAATGCCCCAGAGCATCCACTCTTTGCTATCCTTTGCACCAAGGATTTCACCGAAGACTACGCGTCCGTCGGCTGTCCGCCAATGGTTTTGACCAACTACGTAAGACGCTCCAAGATATTTGTAGCTGTTAGCAGTTTGGGACACCCTCAGGATACACGGAGTAGTGCAGCCGAATAGAATACTGCAAGAATCGCCTTCCTGAGTAACAGCTGGTGCCAGACCCATGTATCCACGCTTCGTCAGAATGAGCTTGCGATTGTGGGTGTAGCCTTTCACAGTGTGGTGGAAGAGGTCGATGGCACCGTCTTTGGCCAGCCAATTCGGAGCCTCAAGATCGTCAAAATCTCTGTGCCTCTCACGAATCGTTTGATAGTATGCAGCTTGACTTCGGAGCCATTCTAAGACCTCGCCTTCTCTCGTAGCGGCCGTGAGGGCTGTGATAAATACATTGAGTTGATTTGTCCTTCGATACGGTAAGTCTGTCGACAACCTTTTTATGTCCTTGAAGATGTCGGTAATAGCATCTAGTGTCGTCGTCGAAAAAGTGAGGGCCTTTGACGCGTAAATCACAGTATCAAAGTCAACGCCTCTTGTGCTGAGTGTGTTCTCTTCCGTCACCGTGGGTTCATAGATAGAGTCGTCGCCGGAAGTTAACGCGAGGTAGCCAGAATCGGCTGGCGCGAAAGCATAACCCGTCCTCGTCAAAGGCAGATCCCATCGCGGTACCCAGGATGGTATGCCGGACTCGAGAGACTGCGCGTCATGTTCAACGTCGCTCAAAAGACCAATATACTTCTTAGTCCGGATGTATTCGATAGCGAATTGCAGGTATACGTGTAGGAAGTGGTCTTCATAATTTGGCTTCAGATGTACCTGCCTCTCTTCATCTTCAATGAGTTCAAGGAAAGCATAGATCCGGTCCCGTGGATCCTTGAGACTCAGCTGCCTCGTCAGGCTGAGATAGCCCAGAACACTTGAATGCACCCAAGTCATTTCCGAGGTAAACAGCTTCGCATATTCCTGATGTCGATCCTCAAAAAGCTCAACATGAGCAAGTGGAATCTTGCTATCGAAGCTCTTAGCATAGAGCAACTTTGTCGCTCGCTTGTACAAGAAGTTGCAGGTACGCATGAGGGAGTTCCAGCTGAATTCGCTCTGACCCCAGTACACTTGACCATCACGCGCTAACCCAGCTTCACGTACTACCCATCCCCTGGTGAACCAAGTCTCATCCAGAAGTACGCCGAGGGAGTCCCATCGTGGATCCACGAAGATAGCATCGCTTGCTTGCGGATACGGAAAGGTATTCCAATCTTTGCGTAGCAAGGGTAGAATTCTGTCTATAGTGCCACAGACAGTGTCTAGCAATGACACAACTTGTGGACCGTGACCCTTGTCGTTGCCGCCCATGTGGATGAGTACTTGACTCGCGTGGCGATAAATCTGGCCCATGATAGCTACCTGGCGCCCTTTCTCGTGTAAATTTTCTTGATTGATACATATCAAATCTGCCCAGATGTTGCGTGTTCTGTCTGGCTGACGAACCCGACAGAGTACTCGAAATAGGTTTGTTGTAAGCGCCAACACCTTCCCATCACAAATGATTTCTTGGTCCCTGACATCGCTCCCCCAAACGTACGAAACAGCTTCGAATTCAGTTTCCGTTGATCGTGCTGTGTGCAGGTTGCACTCCAGAGGATCGGTGCCTTGACCGGCGTGTAGCGTCAGGTAACGAATGAAGTCGCCCTGTGGTAGCTCATCATACTTGTACGTGTCAAGATCCATTGAAGAAGACATGAGCGAACCAGTAGTAAGCCCAAAGATATTGAAGGGGACAGGAGTTCAAGTTTACGTTGAAATTGCTCAAATGCAGGTCCAATGCAGCATCGAGGTCGGCTGAGATGAGGTGGGGCAGGAGCTCTTCAAGCTGGCCCTGTCCTGCTGCCTTTTCTTTGGCTTGAGCACGTGGGCTCCTGGATACGAGCGCTTGAGTTTTCCGGGAGGATTTGCAAAGGTCCGTTCAGTTAGAGTTGTCGTCACGCACCATGTGTGTAGGAAAGACTTTAGGCTCATTAACTAGTTACTAGTGCCAAATCCAGCCTAGCTCGCAATGATACTCAACTGAACAGCGTACACGATCAAATAGACCAACCATACGAACTGCTTTGGACAACTCGAGCGCTTCATTTATATGCGCTATTCCTGATCTTAGCTGTGTTCAAGTCTTTTTCACGATCGTTTTCACGCTCTACTGGACTGCGCATGCAGAGCACACAGCAGCAATGCTTTAGCACCAAGTATTTACGCCAACCGTTCCTCAAGATTCTAACGCTCTGAATGGTGCTTACTGCCCGCGGTCGGGTTGTGGAGGCATGAACGACTTCTTGAACATGAGAAGTGACCGATTCAACAGTAATGGCTGACTCTACCGAAAGTGCATCATGTGCAGGAATGGCTTCACGGACAGACGGGGTCTCAACCCAAGTAATCCTTTGTGCAATTTCCAAATTCTGTCTAATTTGCAAGCCAGGCATGATTAGAATCGGCATGGAGTCCAGGAGCTTTTTTATGCGCGTGAGTTCAAGGCGTGCAGGTGGCAGAGTTGAGTGGCGCTCAAGTGCGCGAGATGGTAAAGAGCGATGAATATGCTCATGACTCGATACATAATTCGCCCACTGCGAGACTGTTCAACCATCTTAAACCAATCACATTCGGCCCCAAAGTCCCAACAAGGAATAGCTCAATGCAGAACCCCGGCTTAAGCCCAACGTCCCGTCTAGAAACACTCACCGTTTCTCCCCCAAACCAATCAAAAACACATCAAATTAGCCAACAAACACCACAAAACCCTACTCCCTTCCACCTTGTAGCCCACGATCCCGCAACAATGTCGACCCCAACCTCAAAAATCCACCTGCGCACACCCCCAGAACCCGGCCGCAAAGCCGCCGCAAAAACATACATCATCTACTTCCTCACGGGCAACCCAGGACTAATCGAATACTACCGCGTCTTCCTCACGCACCTGTACGGCGTACTAACACAACACACGGCGTCTGACCGGACCGTTGAATTCCAAGTCTACGGCCGGTCGTTATCCGGCTTCGAAATGAGCGGCGCGGAAATCAAGACGCACAAGTATCGCAAGCAACCGCCGTACGGACTGCAAGATCAGATTAGACATGCGGAAGACGATGTCGTGGAGGTAGTTGAAGAGGCGAAAGATGCCGGCGGGAAAGACGTGAGGGTGATCCTACTGGGCCATTCTGTGGGCGCGTACATGAGTCTTGAAATCGTGCGGCGACTGCGAGCGCATGGGCTTGCGGGGGAGGATTTCGCGACGCGGATTGCTGGTGTGGTGGGGTTATTTCCTACCGTGGTGGATATTGCTAGGAGTGAGAGTGGGGTCAAAGCTGCTGTAACGTCTCTCCATAACACACTCATGATTTATACTCCTTGGGATGCTGCTAATCCGCGCTACAGCCGTTTTTGAAAAATCCCTCCTTCGCACTGATTGTCTCGCTAGTAGCTGGTTTCTTCACAATGCTTATGCCCCTCGCCCTGCTCGCGAGATTAGTCTCGTTCATCACTGGCTTCCCGTCCGACGCGGCGCGCACCACGGCGTCGTTTGTCAAATCTCCGTTCGGCGTGCAGCAAGCGCTGCACATGGCGCGCGACGAAATGTTCCAGATCGACACGGACATTTGGGATGAAGATGTGTGGGGCGCCGCGGCCGAAGCTCCGGCGTCAAAACATCCGCACCCGAGGCCGGTGCTGAGGTTCTTGTTTGCGAAGAAAGATCACTGGGTTGCGGACGAGACGAGGGATGCGCTGATTAGGACGCGGGGGAGGTTTAGTAGGTGGGATGTGGAGGAGGTGGAGGGTATGGGAGAGAGTTGGAAGCCGGCGATGGAAGTTGATGAGACGGAGGGGTGGCCGCATGGGTTTTGCATCAAGCATGGGGTGCCGGTTGCAGAGAGGGTTGCGGGGTATATTAGGGGGATTGTGGCGCAGGACGCGTCGAGAAAGTAGAACTTAAAAATCTACTGCATGGCTAGCAAGTTGTGGTTCCTGCTATTCATGCTCGCCGCTGTCAACGAAGACCATGTGACAGCCAGCGACACGCACACACAGTGTTTCGTGCTGCTGGCTGCATGTCCAGTTCCAACACGACACGAATTCCTTCTCTACCTATATCCGATCCTAGGGTCATGGTTGTGACCTGATAGCACGCCGGGGCACGTGCATGTTGGTCGTCATCACAACCGGGGTGTTGTGCCACTTGGTACAATTGTGACGTACAAAGTCTCGCCCTGCAGCTTTATTGTGGGAGACTTGGCACTTCCGTGGTGGTGGTATCATGGTGGTTTGACATTAACTCCAGGTGTTCATCATCCAAAGCCATTGAAGTCCTGCTTGGCCTTCATAAAAAGATGACCAAGGACATCCTGCGGTAAGCCGGAGTTTTCTAGTGGCATGTAGGACTGCTGGTGCTGGTACATGTGTGGCGGCGGGTGGCTGTCGTGGTTGTGCACGCCGAATCCAGCGTCTTGCTCGCGCTGCTGCCCAAACAACTCACGCAGAGAGAGCTGGCGGCCCATGGAAGCCGACGACGCCGACTCGGTCTGTTCACCTGCTTCCCCGAGGCCATTCTTCCCCGCCCTCTCCTTGGCTTCGCGACTCGCCTTGGCCCTGTCGGCTATCTCCATCATCTTCTCGGCGGTCTCAATGCGACAGTTGGAGGTCGACGCGGGCGGCGGGTCGGCGAAGATCCAGATGCCGTAGACCTGGTCGCCCTGCAGGATGACGTAGGGGTCTGAGATCTCCATCTCGTCGCTGCTCGTGAGCTCCAGGTAGAAGTTGTCGAGCCCGCGGCGGTTGAGGATGACGGCGCAGTGGCGCTCGGCGCCGCTGGACGAGGGCGTGAGTTGGCAGACGAAGAGCGTGCCCTCGATGCCGACCTTCTCCCATTGCTGGTTGTCGAGATTGAACGTGTACAGCGCGGCATACGGGGTCACGTGCTCTATGGCGCGCAGCTCTGGATATGCGCGTTGCAGGACGGAGAAGTTGAGTTCTTCGTTGGAGCGGGCGGGCGGCAGCGGCACGTGGACGGCGGGCGGCGGGGCGTCTGTTTCGTAGTCTGACGGCTGTGGAGGGGCTTGGGGCTGTTGGCCGCGTGACTTTGCCCGGTTGGGAGCCATTGTCGCTGTGAGCTGAGTGGTGGTGTGGGCGGTGCAGTGGATTCGAGGCCCGCGACGCGACCAAGGCGGCAAGGGCATCGTCATCACCATCTGCGCCCTTCACCACCCGCCAACATGTGACCCGCGCCCGCGCCCACCCAGTCCAGAGCCTCGCAACACCGCCGTCGCCAAACTCCACCCCCGCCGCCCCGCCCCTCCACCGCCCCGCCATGCCCGCCGGCGCCTCCGCGACGCCCTCGACCGAGCACCTCCATGCCCAGATTCCCGGCGCGTTCCCGGATGCCCGCACCCCCAGCATCGCCTCCATCACGACCCACCAGACGTCGCTTTCACAGGCCCTCTACGACCGGAGATGCGAGTACACCCGGCAACGCAACGTGCGCATCAAAGTCGGCACCTGGAACACGGCCGCCCAGAAAGGCACCGAGCAGGATGTGGGGGCGTGGTTTGTAAGCGGAAAGGGCGTGGAAGAAGCTCTTGCGGGCCTTGGCGTCACCGACGACGGGCAAGCGGACAGGGAGAGCGTCGCATCGCAAGAGGCGCGGCATGCCCGAGTCACACCCACCGTTCCCCACAACGATCCGGGCTCTGTGCCGGGCGGAGAAGAGGTGGACATGTATGTGCTGGGCCTGCAGGAGATTGTGGACATCACGTCTGCTACAGAAGCCCTGAGACCCTACACCGACCCCTCTGCAGCAAACAAATGGAAGCAATCCCTCCAAGGAGCCCTGCCAAAGGGCTACAAACTGGTGGCCGAGCAGCAGCTCATCGGGCTGTGGCTGATCATCTACGCATCATCCGAAGTATTCCCGCAGATCAGCAATGTCAGCACCACGAGTGTCGGTACCGGACTCATGGGCTATATGGGGAACAAGGGTGCTGTCACGACGCGCATTGTATTGGGGGACACAACACGACTCGTCTTCATCAACTCGCACCTCGCTGCTGGAGCCGACAAAGCCTCGCTTGACCGTCGCAACTGGGACGCCTCTCAGGTCAATACGCGCACACGCTTCGACCCTATCGTAGACTCAATGGGCTCGTCCCAGGCGCAGGGCGAAGGATTGGGCGACGAAGAGTTTGCCTTCTGGTTCGGTGATCTAAACTACCGCCTCGAAGGCATGCCAGGTGACGATGTGCGAAGGCTACTGACCATCCACACCAAAGACCTCGACCACGAAAGCGAGGGCCGCCCTTCCACATCTGCTGATTCCGGGTATGGCTCCAAAGTATCGTCGGAGGAGAGTGGAGTGCCACTTCCTCCAGACCTTGACCCTACTTCCCTCCAGACAACGATCGCCTCACTTTTGCCTCACGATGAACTTCACCAGCAAATGAAAAAGGGAAAAGCATTCCACGACGGCTGGGAAGAGGGACCTGTTCGCTTTCTACCCTCCTATAAGTACGACATTGGAAAAGTTGGCGTGTTCGACTCGAGCGAAAAGCGTCGTTGTCCTAGCTGGTGCGATCGCATTCTTTATCGCACCCGTGCAGCAAAGCAACGGTACGATGCAAAGGCCAAGGAACAAGAAGCTGCCCGCAAAAAGGATGAAGAGATGAGAGCGAAAGGCATGGATTTGGCAGGAGACGAAGATATCCTGTTTGATTACAACCCTGACACCGATGGCGATAACACTGCAACGTACGATGAATACGAAGACGACGAAGATCCACAACCCGAGACCATCACTACCAAGGACGGGCTTACCGACGAAATTCTGCTGGAATGCTATACGACTCATATGCGCGTGTTGAGCTCGGATCATAAACCTTTAGATGCCGTCTTTTCGCTAAAGTATGACGCTGTCGTCCCCGATCTTAAGGCTGCCATACACGCAGAAGTGGTGCGCGAGCTAGACCGGCAGGAAAATGAAGGGCGACCCTCTATCGCTGTTGTGATCGAGCGTGCAACAGGGTCTTCGTCGACCGAAGACCAAAACAAGACGGACAGTACGTACGAGGGAGTGGATTTCGACGACGTCAAGTTCGCCAAGTCGAAGCGACGCACTATCACCATCGCGAACACCGGACGAGTGCCTGCTACCTTTGGATTTGCTGACCGCCCGGTGGACCAAGATCAAACCGCCGGACCTTTCCCACCATGGCTCAGTGTAACCTTTGACCGTGAACCGGACAGACGCGACAAAGCTGGACCCGACGACGTACATGAGCATTACACTCTCCGGCCTGCCGATGTCATTAATGCCGAACTGAAACTGAAGATAGAGAACATAAGTGCGGTACGCAGCCTCAATGATGGCGCAACCACATTGGAAGAGGTGTTGGTGCTGCGTGTTGAGAATGGGCGTGATCACTTCCTACCTCTGCGCGCACACTGGCTTCCGTCTATACTTGCTCGCACAGTCGATACGCTTATCAAGATTCCAGAAGGTGGCATCAGAAGACTCCAGAATCAGAAACCTGACCGCGACGAGGTAAAATGGAGTGTGCCCCGGGAAGTGTTTCGGCTGACGGAAGCGATAGAAGACCTGACCGAGCGCACACTGGCCGAGTGGGACATGACCAAAAGGGAAGGAGAAAGGGCGCCTTTTAAAGATAACGCGGGATGGCCCTTCGTTAAGCCGCACAAGGTAACGAACACGATGGACGAAGATGGCGAGGAGCAGGTTGCGGGGCTGTTCAACGCACTTGACTGCGATTCGCCATTTGCCGAGGCTTTCGTTCCTGAAACCCGAACCAAGGAGAAAGTCGAGATGTTAGCAGAAGTGCTGCTGACTTTCTTGTCGAGTTTGACCGATGGCATCATCACGAAGAGTTTATGGGAGAAGCTGGAAGAGGGACTTCTCACGGGTGAGAGGGCGAAACAGTATGTCGCACCTGACGACGAGAAGATGTGGGTTCTCGAAACCCTGGCCACTGCACCTAGCCATAACGCTGCGTTTCTCCTGCTTCTGTCGTTTCTACAGAACATTGCCGACCAGATCACAGAGGCGTCCAAACCCAAGCTAGAAACACGGCGCACGAGCGTGGATGTTCCAGCCAGCCGGGAGGTCAAAGTACGTAGGAGGACACTGAGCAAAGTGCCAGAGGTTGCGATCAAGCAAGTCATCATCAGGAACTATGCTGTTGTGTTCTCGGACGCTCTTTTCAGGTCCAAAGAAGAGGCAAAATTGAAGGAGAAGGACAGGGCAGCGAGGAAGGAACGCATGGTGAAGATGATGGAGTTGTTCTTGAGCAGTGGAGAGGATTGAACGTGCAGAGGCGCCTGACGAGACTTGATGTTGGAAGATGCAGTGCTGGAAGCGATACCCATAGATGAAATTCGTCCTCATAACAAAATGTGCATCCCTGCCATTACCCCACGGCGGGGCAACCCAACGACCATGCCTCCCAAAAATTTGGAGCCTCTGAGCACCGCGACTCCCAATTGCGCGCACACGCAATTGAAGGCCACCACAACACAATGCCCGACCAACTCCGCGTGCTCCTTGTCGGCAACGGCGGCCGCGAACACGCCATCGCCTGGAAACTCGTGCAATCCTCGCGCATCGAGCACGTCTACGTGGTCCCCGGCAACGGCGGCACCGCAACGCTCGACTCCCGCGTCACAAACGTCTCGGCCGCCAAGGAAACCGACTTCCCCAGCCTCGTCGCCTTTGCGCAAGAAAAGAACATCAACCTGCTCGTCCCCGGCCCCGAAGCCCCGCTCGTCGCCGGCATCGTCGATTACTTCGCCCAGCATGCCTCGCACATCAAATCGTTTGGACCGAGCGCAGCTGCGGCGCGCATGGAGGGCAGCAAGACATTCAGCAAGGACTTTATGAAGCGCCATTCCATTCCGACGGCAGCATACGAGAACTTCTCGTCCTACGACGCGGCGACGGCATACTTGAACTCGATATCCCACGCCGTCGTGATCAAAGCGTCCGGCCTCGCCGCGGGCAAAGGCGTGATAATCCCCCAGACCGCCGACGAAGCACACGCCGCGCTGAAAGACATCATGCTAGACAAGGAGTTTGGAAACGCGGGCGACGAGGTGGTGGTTGAAGAGTTCCTCGAGGGCGATGAGCTGAGCATTCTGAGCTTCAGCGACGGCCACACGATCAAAAGCCTGCCCCCGGCACAAGACCACAAGCGCATTGGCGACGGCGACACAGGGCCCAACACAGGCGGCATGGGCACATATGCGCCGACGCGCATCGCGCCGCAATCCGTCCTGGACCAAATCGACCGCGACATCCTGCAGCCCACCATCGACGGGATGCGCCGCGAAGGCCACATGTTCAAAGGCGTGCTCTTCACCGGCTTGATGATGACCCCATGCGGCCCCAAAGTCCTCGAATACAACGTCCGCTTCGGCGATCCAGAAACCCAGAGTCTCCTCGCCCTCATGCACACCGATCTAGCCGAGATTATGCTCGCGTGCGCAACAGGCACACTACAAGACGTCAACGTCAGCGTGTCAGACGGCTCCGCTGCGACCGTCGTCATGGCCGCACCGGGATATCCAGCACGTTATCCAAAAGGCGCAGTCATAACCTTGGACAAGACGCCTCCAGGTCCGTCTTCACCCCCACTCGTATCCCAAACGCTAACACGCACATGTCGCAGACGTCGTGCTCTTCCATGCGGGGACCACGTTTTCTCCCGCGGATCACGCGCTCAGGACTTCGGGCGGCCGCGTCGTGGCGTCGACGGCTACGGCGCCCACGCTCGAGGATGCGGTGCGCAAGGCGTACGAGGGCGTGCGGTGCGTGTCGTTTGAGGGCATGCAGTTCCGCAACGACATTGCGGGGCGGGCGCTGAAGAGGTAAGGTTTGCTTGGGTAGCAAGTACTGGCTGGGCGTGGGGAGAACGGGCATAGAGAGATGGGTAGCTGATACATGGCGGGAGGTCAGTTATTAGTCTGTGGGAGAGCTGGATTGTCTGCGCGCTGGGTCGATGAATGCCGTGTCTCTGCAGATTACCACGTATGGCTTGGAAGATGGATTACATGTACGAGATGGGAAGACGCCATGATACTCGACGTTACTTTTCCTTGTCCTCTTGTTTTTCCGTCATGTCCTTTTTGTTTTTTTTATGCTTCTTGCTCTTCTTCTCCGGCGGCTCCACGCCCTCACTCTTGCGCTTCTTCTTTGCACTCTCCGGGCTCTCGGCTGACTCGGGCGCAAGACGTACCTCGTCGCCCTTATCCTCGTTGGCCACCTCTTCGCCCTTGTCCCCGTTCGCCGCCTCAGCCAGCTCCCGTTCTCTCGCGCGGATGGCCATCAACTCCTTCTTTTGCCGCGCTGCGTCTCTCAGAATGGGGCTGTCACGCTTAATCGCATCATTCGCTGCCGCAATACAGGCCTGTGACTTTTTCTGACCTTCGCCGCTGCCCAGCCATTCGTCCTCGTAGCCCCATCCTGTGAGATAGGCGCCCAGGAAGTATCTTTGTGCACCGCGGTCCACTAGCATCGGTCTTTCTTCGCGGTAGTTGACTTGGACGCCGTTCATGGCGACAAGTTTGAGCAAGTCATCTCTCGCGGCTACGTTCTCGGTGACCTTTTCTTTGAAGTTGAGGATTTGGGGAGCCCAGAGCTCGTCAAGCCAGTTTTCAGCGGTGCGAAAGCCGTTGACGGGGTCTGAAAGGACGACGGCTGCGACATAGGCTTCGAATATATCTGCAGTGACTTTCATCCAGCCTTTGCCGGTCTTGTCGTAGTCGAACTTGCTGTGGAGACGATCGGGAAATCCGTATGCTTGGGAGAACTTGGCTAGAGTGATGTTCTCGACGAGTCGCTCGCGCCATGAACACAGTTGCGGGACATCGACGACAGGAAAGCGGTTGTAGAGTGAGCGCGACGCGATGAGCTGGACGTAGGCGTCGCCGAGGTATTCCAGACGTTCGTAGTCCAGGCCGAGATCTATGTGCTGGTGAACGTTGAGGTGGTTGGCATGGACAGATTGATGCGTGAAGACGGCTTGCTCGAGGTGGGGTTCGGTCATGGGCGGCAGAGGCGGGAGATGTTTCGCGTCTACGACTTTGCGGTGGATGTAGTCAGGTACGGTGACGTGGGCGGCCTTGTCGGGTCGCTTCTCGTCCAAATCTCGCCTAGCCTGAGCAGATGTGGACTTTGCCGTGCGCGCTGCGACGAGCCTGCGGAGTTCTCGCGCATGCAGAAGAATGTCCCTGTCGGCCTCGGGCGTCGTTTCGGCTGCGACAAATCTGTCGAGCAGCGCGACAAGGCCGGTCTGCAGCTCCGTCGCTGACAGCTGGGGCTGGTGCGGGCGCCCGTCGAACGACGCCGAATGGGACATGGGCTGACTGGCTCGTTGCTTCTTGTTGAAAGGCTGTTTGTGGTCACGGTGAAGGCTGAAGCCATTGCCGCGCTTCTGCGCCGACATGCTCGAAATGCGCTGGGGATGCGCTGGGATGCGCTGGGGAAGTGAGCCCACAATGTTCCCTCTATGGGACGGGTAGCGCGCCAAGCATTTCCCAAATCCTCGCTCACGCCTCTGTAGCATCTGCCCTCGTCGCGCCGCACAGCCCATCTGCACCTGCACTCCATGGCGGTCCCACGATCGCGAATACTGGACCTTATGAGGGTATGCCCCCATTGCGCGATAGCATTCCAACCCCGCTAAGCTCTGCAGGTCCAGTGCAAGGTCTTCAACACCACATACAATCCCGCCAGACTACGACTCGGATCGCGCATCCTCCACCAGCGCCTCAAAGGCCCCCAGGTCGCCGCCTACTACCCGCCGCGGATTGGCACTACGAAACAACTGCGAGCGCTCTACCCCCACTACGAGATCCTAGACGAAGACGAGGAGGACTGGCTTGAGCATCTGCAGGTCGGGCGATCAAGAGGCAAGGGCACGCCGAAGAAGAAGCGGACTGCGGCTGGTAGGTGGACATGTGCTATGGCGAAAGGATCCGTGCTAACGAGCGACAGAGTCGAAGAAATTCAACAAGCGGAAGTAGATGCGACCCGTCATGCAATGGCGTTGTTTGTACCGTGTCAAAGGGTCTCTCGACCTCAACAGCTATTCACAAAGCACGTGCCCTCTTCTCTCCTGTCCAGCTCTCCGCTACATCTTGCTCTTCACCCCCGTCTCTGTCTGCTTCCACCGCTCTTCGAACTCGTCATCCCACGGCACCCTGGCCTGTGCATGTTCGGGAAGAATCGGAACATTTACCTTGTGGTGCTCTACGGTGCAGTACGTAGTCTTTCCGTCCAAGCTCTTCATGTCTCCTCGGATCATGGCCATCTGCTTGCCCACTCCGACTACTTGACTGTTGAGCCGTACTTTGGTGCCAATGGGGACTGCACGGAGATAGGACATGTTAAGTGTTCGTGTTACGCCGCCCATGAACTCCCACTGCCATCCATGGTGTGGTTAGTGTATGTTTTCAATGCATGTTCGCACGGAACACGTACGAAGCCGGGTCGTGCTAGAGGACACAGTGCTGTGGTCGTCGACATGTCGAATATGACGCCTGCTGCGCCACCGTGCATGACATCTAGATTGTGTTAACGTCAGACCTCTATAGAGACGATGGAGTCACACTGTTCAGGTTGGAGAAGTTGGGCGCAATGGTCATTTCGTAGGATACAGAGCCGTCCATGCTGGCATCAACGAGCTTCATGTTTTCCATGACTTCTCGGTCAAAGTCCTAATCTATTTGAGTGTTTGACAAGTACATCAAAGTTGGGCATGCTTACGATGTGGTCTTCTGGTCTTTGCGCTGCGATCAACTTGTATCGTTCAAACATGGCTCTGACTGCCGCCACTTGAAGGTGACGGCGCAATCAGCATTGTCTCGATAAACACTTCAAGGAACGAGTTTGCCAAACATACTCCCAAAAGAAGCTTGGAGTTCAACTTACTACTCGAGGTTAGCAAAATTTCATGTCAGTCCGGAGCGTACCTCGGTACCTAGCCTCCTGGCGATCTGCTTCAGGGTCGCCCATCATGTACTAGTGCTATGGATTTGTCGCTGTGAGGTTCCTCTAGTTGGGTGAATTATGATGCTGTCAGGCGTGCATGTGAGCTCATGGACTTATTCTTGATATGATAGTTGGCTTGTACAGCAGTGTAGACCAACGGTCGTGAGGAGTGCCTTGGATTGCCTCGGCTCCACCAGCGTCTTAGTGTGCATCTCGCCCTTGGATACCAGCACGACGAACGCCTCGCGAGCGCAACACATCGTCCAGTGCACAAATACTCGTAGCCAAAACACCCATTCTCGCCCGTCTTGGTCTGGCAGTAGCTAACCTGGCTGCCTCAGGAAGCGCAAAGAGACTGCGGCCATGGGTCGTGTCGGTGGCTTCTCCACAACGCCTGTCAATCGTTTCACGACGGCCCAGCTTCGTCATCGACCCAGCTTTAAGTTTGCGCTCGTCTTCACGGGTGCCCTAGAGTACATGCATACACTGTTTTTCTGTGCTATTTCTAGCCTATGGAGCTGCGGCCACTGTATTAAGTGTCTTCTTCTCCCCTCTACTTACGGAACCCGATCGCCAGCTGTCTTCAACCCTGCGCGTGCGCGTCCGGTCATCAAAAACGGTCGCGCTTACCTTGTCTCCTTTTCGACCGTGAATGTAACACTACAATGGCTTCCGGAAGTCTGCCCGTTTCTGCGATACTGCGGAAGAAGGTGTTGAAAGTGCTGTTCATCTCGCTCCTCCTAGATTTGGTGCGTCATCCGATGTTTTGTGCCGCGAAGCCAGTCTAATTTGTCCAGATCTCCTTCACATTTATTCTACCGCTGTTCCCCAAGCTCATTGAATTCTATCGCAATCACGAGACGGGCGACCCCAACACGATCCTCTCCAAGATCCTCGCAGGCCTGAATGCGTACAAGAACTCGTTTGCGAGGCCCATCAACTCGCGCTACGATATCGTCTTGCTCGGCGGCGCCCTGGGATCGCTCTTCTCGCTGTGCCAGGCTGTTGCATCGCCTGTGATCGGTAGACTCTCGGACAGATATGGCCGGCGCACAGCGCTGCTCTGGTCCATGGCCGGCAACGTCCTCAGCGTGGCGCTCTGGGTTGCAGCGACCGACTTCCGCACCTTTCTCGCCAGCAGAATTGTTGGTGGGCTGAGCGAGGGCAATGTTCAGCTCGCCATGGCGATTGCGACAGACGTCAGCGATGACAGCCAGCGAGGGGCTACAATGGCGCTCGTGGGCGTGTGCTTCAGCATTGCCTTCACATTTGGCCCAGCACTGGGCGCATATCTCTCAACACTGCAGATCATGACGACGAACCCATTCGCGACGGCTGCAGGCTTTTCGTTGTTTCTCATCGTCACAGAGACCATCTACCTGTACACCAGCCTTCCCGAAACGCTGCCCTCGGCGACGGCAACCACCAACGGCTCCGCCAATGGACACGCCAAGGAGTACGAAACGCCGAAGCCACGCGTACGCACAAACTCACACACCATCCTGAACGCTACGCATTTCACCTTCATCCTCTTCTTCAGTGGCATGGAATTCTCGCTGCCCTTCATGACATACGACTTGTTCGCGTACCAGGCACAGGATTCGGGCAAGCTCCTGGGTTTCATTGGGCTTGTGGCTTCGCTGCTGCAAGGCTCTGTCGTGCGGCGCATGCATCCTCTCAAGGTTGTGCAAATGGGAGTGGTCAGCTGCACAATTGCATTCTTAATCTTAGGCAGAGTACAGACGCAGAGCGCGCTATATGGTGCAGCAGCTCTGCTGGCAGTAACGAGCGCAACTGTCGTGACGGGCTTGAACAGTTTGTCTTCATTCGAAGCGAGCGCCGGCGAGCGAGGTAATAAGCTGGGCAACCATAGGAGTTTTGGTAAGTCTTGACTTCCCTTCAATTCCACAAGATTCTGCTGACTTGTATCCAGGGCAGGCTGGTCGTGCACTTGGACCCCTCATTTTCTGTACTCTGTACTGGTGGGCGGGGCGGGAAACGGCGTACGCAATGGGTGCAGCAGGAATGGTGGCGGTATGTGGCCTGGTCTTTGGTCGCCTCAAAGTACCTCCAGGTACAGAGAATGTTGCGAAGAAGGTGAAAGAGGCTGCAAAATGAAGTATTGTATGAGAATCCAAGAGCACGGCGCAGAGCCGGTCATATTGCAGAGCTGCGTCAATCGAGTTGTCCATCTTTCAACGAAACATCATCAGCACATCACAAACATCACACGAATACGCCTGATTTCTACAATTCCAACCCCTGTCTGATCACTCAGAGTCTGGCCGGTCGACATGCCAATGCTCCCCCGCATCCTCCGCGCGTGGTGTTCACAATGACTCGAACAGCCTCGGCATCTTGGAGGCTCGCGTTTACTATCCGTTTCGTCCGACGCGCAACAACGTATAACATCTCGCGGCGTTTGCCATTCCCGGGTCCTTTTCGCTGAATTACTGTCGTTCTCTTTGTCACCGTCATCACTACAGGACTTTGCTTCAATTGATTGTTTGGTGCGTGCAACACAATTCAAACCCCTCAGGAAACATGGCAGCCACTGCCGCGGCTTCAATCGCAGCCGTCTCTGGACTAGCAGCCTACCTCAATGGCAAATACCACCTAGGCCAGGACATCAAAGCTCTACGATTCCGGCGCAAAGCGAGCAAATACTACGAAGAACTCGGTACGTTTGCAAAAAACAAACTCCAAGTCAAGCTGAGGTGCAGTCGAGGAAACTAACCAATAACCTCAGTCCGCACAAAACGCCAATCTCTCTGGTACTCGTTCGCTCCCCAGGTCACCAAATACCCAAATGAACTGTGCATCTGGTCTCGCACGAAGACATACACATGGCAACAAGTCCACGATCGCGCCGTCCAATGGGCGCATTTCTTCCTCGCACAAGGTGTTCAACCTGGCGATATGGTGGCCACGTATCTGATGAACTCTGCTGATTTCCTCGTCATCTGGCTCGGCCTGTTTTGTATCGGGTGTGCGCCCGCGCATTTGAATTACAACCTCAAAGGCGACGCGCTGATCCACTGTCTTCAAGTCGCGTCTGTCAAGATGGTGCTTGTCGATGAAGAAGCAGACTGTGCTGCAAGATTTGCTGAGACGCGAGAAAGAGTGGAGCAGGAATTGGGTGTGAAGCCGTTTACTGTTGATGATGCATTGCTGGAGAAGGTTTATTCTGGCCCGACAAATGTCCCTGGCGATAGCTATCGTGAGGGCGTTACAGGACCCGATCCAACTTGCCTGCTTTACACGAGCGGCACGACTGGTCTCCCAAAGGCAGGGAAGTTCATGGTCAATAGGTATCATGAGCGCGGAAGCCCGGATAAGCCGCCGTTCGACCAGAAACCTGGACCGGCAGGAGATCGATGGTACTGCTGCATGCCGATTTTCCACGGAACAGGCGGGCTGTCATGTATGATGTGTCTGACAAGCGGCATGAGTGTTGCGGTGGGCAGGAAATTCTCCGTCAGCACGTTCTGGGACGACATTCACGACTCACAATCAACAATGTTTGTATATGTTGGCGAGGCAGCGCGGTACTTACTCATGGCTCCTCCGCACCCCAAGGAACGCGACCACAAGCTCCGCGGCATGTACGGCAACGGCATGCGCCCGGATGTCTGGAACCGGTTCAAGGAACGCTTCGGCGTCACAGAGGTAATTGAGTTCTTTAACTCCACCGAAGGCGTGTTGGCTATGGTCGTCCGATCCCAAGGAGACTTCACAGCAACCACAGTCGGACACCATGGCGCCATCTTTCGACGAGCCTTGAAAGACGTCTACGTCCCCGTCGCCATCGATCCAGAAACAGGCGACTTACTCCGCGACCCAGCAACCGGCTTCGTAATACGCAACTCGTACACCGACGGTGGCGAAATCCTCGTGGGCGTGCCCGGCGAAGAAGCGTTTGCAGGGTACCACAACAACCCGTCCGCCACGGCAAAAAAGTTTGTCCGAGACGTTTTCAAAAAGGGCGATTTGTACTATCGCTCTGGCGACGCACTCCGCCGAGACGACGACGGCCGCTGGTTCTTCCTAGACAGGCTCGGCGACACATACCGCTGGAAATCAGAGAACGTGTCCACAGCCGAAGTCGCCCAAGTCCTGGGCCGCTATCCTGGCGTCGCCGAAGCAATTGTGTACGGCACGCTCGTGCCCAAACACGATGGCCGGGCCGGATGTGTCTCGCTTCGCTTCACAGACAACGTCGCTGCTGAGTCGTTTGATTGGAAAGCTTTCCTGGAGTTTGCGAGGATCGAGTTGCCGAAATACGGCGTGCCCGTTTTTCTCAGGCTCGTCAAGCAAGCAAGTAACACGGATAATCAAAAGCAGAACAAAGGGCCGTTGAGGGAGGAAGGTATTGACCTTGATAAGTTCGGCTCGAAGATCGTTGGCGGGGAAGGTGATGTGGTGATGTGGACGGCGCCTGGAGCAGATCGGTACGTGAGGTTCACCATGGAGGATCTGGAGAAGTTGAGGGGCGGCAAGATTTTACTGTAGAGTGTGTTGTACGATATCATAAAGCAACGCCAAACCAGCCAAAGCATACTGTTAAACTATTACAGCTAACATATGCAAAATCTCACTACTCGGTTTTTCTGGCTTATGTTCTATATTTGGTTTTCTTAGACGATTACTAGTAAAACGCGGGGCATAAGGTGCACGGGCACGGTACCGTCCATCAAGGTACCAATCATGCTCCACCACAAGCCCATCAACCAAGACTGGTCGCGTACCACCACCTCCCCTTTAGTGAATCCACTACATGTTGAGCTTTTCCTCCAATCACATTTCTACTGGGACCTCGCGCTCGCAAAACATGGCCAATGTTGAGAAGCGACTGGTTCGCAAACTGGGTATGTAGCCTCACGCTCTGGGCTTGCGGCGGAGTGGAGTGGAGTGCGCATGGGCTGACGAGAGGTTAGATTGTTTTATATTAGTACGCCGGACGACTACGATGTAGATTGCCGGGTTGAAAGCTGACGGTGTGCCATGTGCAGGTGTATTGCTGCAGCGCGTATTTTTTCAATTATCTTGGTGAGTAGGGATGCGTTCTTCAGCTTGCGGCGTCTGGAAGTGGTGGCTAAGGTGTTGGGTTAGATCGCTCTGCGTTTGCAAATGCATATGTAGGTTACACCAGGCGTGATTCAAGGTCGAGTATAGGGTGATAACTGGTTCGTTGTAGGTATCTGGGCTGAAAGAGTCGTTGAAGCTAAAAGGCAATCAGTATAGTATTCTCATTGCCATGTTCACTGCTGGGTAAGTGGTTTGTTAGTCACATAAATTGATGTTGCCTTTTACTGACGTGGGTTAGGAGTTGCGTGGGTCAGATTCCCCATGCGCTCATTATACAGAGAGTCGCGCCTAGGTTCTGGCTCCCTTTCACACTTCTTGTTTGGTCTGGCCTGACGATGTGTTCGGCGGCGTGTAAGAACTATCACCAGATGTGCCTAGTGCGCTTTTTTCAAGGATTTTTTGAAGCCAGTTTGTACAGTGGTACGATATACATACTAGGATCTTGGTAGTAAGTTGTGGTTGCCATGTAAGTCTACTTGGATCTGATAGCGAGTACAGCAAACCTCTGGAAATCGCAAAACGTACTGCCATTTTCACTGCGATTGGACAGATAGGCAGCATGTTCGCAGGTTTCATGATGACTGCCATGAACCAGAGCCTACATGGCCAAACATCGCTGCAAGGATGGCAGTGGGTTTTTATCATCAGTACATCTAGGCCTCTTCGTTTTCACCACCCAGTAATAACACCATTCAGATGGCGCAATGGGCATACCTTTTGGCATCTTCGGCCTCATGTTCTTCCCCAACCTCCCCGAATCTGCGAATGCGCCCTACTTCAGCAAGCAAGAAATCCAGCTCGCCCTCGACCGCCTCCCACCAAAAAAAGATTGGGGCCACGACATCAGCCTGAAATCATTCACTAGGCGCCTATTCGCATCCCCAGAACTATATATCCTCACAGCATACTCAATCATTGCCTGCGCCCTCGAAGCCATCGTACTCCAGGGCCTATTCATACTGTGGCTGAAAGCCAACATCGCGAAATTCCCTTCATACGCTACTACCACATATCCCATCGGCATTCAGGCCGTATCCATCGTATCGAACATTGGCGCCGGGTACGTGATTGACGTTACCAACCGCCGCATCCCCATGGTCATACTAGCTGGGTGTTTGCAGCTTGTCGTCGCCATCCTTTTGCTCGTACCGACTCTTCCCACCGCAGGCGTGTTTTTCGCGTTTTATTTATCTGGCACGTCGTACATCGTGAATCCGATTATGTACGGCTGGGCGAGCGTGATCTGTCAGCGCACGGGAGACGACGCTGCGAGATCTGTCATCCTGTACAGTATGAGTATGGTGCAGTCTATTCTGTACACGTTCTGGGGGATTACACTTTACCCAGCGACGGATGCGCCGTATTGGAAGAAAGGGTACGTTGCGATGATTGTAGTTGTGTTTGCGTTTTTTGCCGCTACGGCTGGTGTTACTTGGGTGAGTCGCATCGTTTTGGCTTCTGGCTGTTAATGTGCTGATGTTTGAAACAGCTTGATAAAAGATCGCAAAGGATCGCGGCGAGTAGTGAGGACCAGGTGGATGGAACACAGGAAACGGTTCATCCTGTTAAGAAGGACTAAGCTTGGAGTGACAGCTCGCAGTCGCCAAGTCATATTCAGCGAGAAGAAAGAAACGACGCGAAGTTTTTTCCGGCCATGGATTGGCTAAATGAGCAACGAGCAGGCCTTGCATGCGCAGAAAATATCAACCTTTTCTTGGTGTGTCGAATCTCAAAGACATCGGGAAAATCAGCAGTCAATGAGGAGTTGAATGGGTTCATCAGTCGTGGCCTGGGAGAGCTGTCGCACGCGGTCAAATTTCAAATTGACTGATGATTCGATCCGTCCTGGGATCGCCTTCGACTGCTATAGGAGCAGGACGACCAAAGATACTGCTCCATACGTTACACAAGATTACAACCAGAATGTCAACAGGCTGAATAGAAAGAGCATTGTTTGAGCTGCGCAGTACTAAGAAGGGAGCTGGTGAGATCGGAAGGTAAAGTGACTCGTTCTCCACCAAATTTTTGCTCAACATCTTCTTGCTCTCGATGCGTTCGATAGCCTGGGGCGCAACGGTGATATTCGGTACATGCTTGGAAATGATTGACTGGAAGGATGTATCATTCCCCGTTGATGCTGCCTCACAACAGTCCCTGAATGTCTTGGAAAACGATGCGTAGAGACGCATCGTCAGCAATCACTGGACACATACTGGGCTTTATAGAATCAACTGCGAAGTCACAAAGATAGGCTGAGAACAGTGGTCCGGTGTCGGTACTCGATACTAATTCGATACCGGCCATAAAAGTCCGAGCATCGGCGGCGGTGGCACGAGAATTTACCTCCGAGCTGCCGGGTTGAGTCTACGGCATCCTCCCAGTGAGCTCTAAGAGGGAAGAAGCTAGAGATGATGTCGACAAGATAGCAGTAAGTGGCAAGATGAAGTGGCCGCTCAACAACGTGCTTGATGTAGTCCTCAAAGGCAAAGCCCGGTCGGGTTTCTAAGACGATCGTCGGATGCCAGGATGTAGTCGCCTGTAATATCTGCGACGGAAGAACCATTAACAGCACCATGGCTGATGTCCAAATCGCAGATCGCCGTTGTCTCCTGGGTGTGACAGTGAAATAATGTCGGGTTACCGATACGCAACGCGAGCTTACCCCCGCCACCGAATACCGAACATTTTTGAACCTTTATTCTTGGATCGAAAGGTCTGAGCGCCATCTGATCATACAATCTTGTTTGAATGACACTCTCAATGGACAATGTTCGTCAAGACCAATGCCATTGTAGTTATACAATTTGTGCCCATGCGGATCCTGAGGTGGCCACGTCCAGGACGTCACCAAACCTACGGGTCTGCACCTTGAGTGCTTGATTGTACTCGTAAGCAACCCGAGCTCCTTCTCGCACCTGGCTTGTGAGGAGGCCGTGTCGCCTGGGAGATGAGGGGTAAATGCTTTCAATACTGGCAGATTCTGTAATTGCAATCTCAGGCAGCTTGGCATCAACGAGGAATTTCAGCTCTTCATGGGTCAGAGACAGTAGGGAGAAGTCGGTCCTGGTGGGTCCTTGTTGGCAGTATTATAGCTGCGAAAAAGCATCTACCACACAGGTTGGAGCATTTTTCATCCACGAATGAATAAGATGCTTATCCTTGATGTAATCTTTAAGTTCAAAGAGTTGCATCTGATCTTGGAGCGATTCCACCGTGACTTCAACAAGCGCAAATCGGGGCGCCTCTTTGCCGACATCTTCGAAATTTGGCCTGTTATCCAGAAACCTGGGTAAGCAAGGCACCTGCGCGCTCCATTTGCTGATACAGACCGAGATGGTCAAATAAAGCCCAACGTGATCGTGACCACGAAACTTATCAAGTCCTGCTTCGTTGAGGCATCATGATGTAGTATACGGGCGACCATTGGCAGGCACACTAAATCGAACGTCCATGACACGCTTAACCACATCCAGGGTTATGAATTGCTTCTGCACTTTGACGCAGAAAATCGCGGAGAATGACCCGCCATAAGACAGAATCGATCTTGGCATGATACGCAACGAGTAACGTATCCTGATCGGCATTCGAAGAGCTTTTGAAAAGAGCTACAGCAAGTTTGGTCCATCACCTGTGTCCAACATGTCAGCCATAATGGAATAGACATTATTGATGGGTTCAACATCGAACGAGTGGATACTGAAGGAATTGCCAGTCTTCGTAGATGAAGCGTACACGAAGCGTGAAATGTCACTTATGTCGGGAGTCATGAGTTTGAACGATGAAGGTGTCATGAAGGCCCAAGTTGTCTTGTAATCACTGACAATGTAAGCCGGGCCGCTCGCCAACGACGCTGTGTCGGGAGTGCATATACATGAACCGTGAACGAACGCCGTGAGTACCTCAAGCATACTTACATCAAAGCAGTAAGATACCAGTTCTAAAATGCGTGTGATGCAGTCAATGGCAGCACGCTCGTGCTGTATGGAGCCACTGAAGAATATGCAGTTCTCAATCTTACATTTCTTAGGGTTACACTGCAGTACAAACGCGGTGTTAAATACCCCGCGTAGAATTGTGTAAAAAAACCCCGCAGAATTCCCCCCAGAAACACCGCAAAGTCGTCTATATTTACACAGTCTATATAAATATACCTACTAAACAGGTATATTTACGCAGAGAGTAGGTATATTTATACAGCAAGCAGGTATATTTATACAGCAAGCAGGTATATTTACACAATAAGCAGGTATATTTACACAATAAGCAAGCATATTTACACAGTAGCAATGTAACGTTAGAATCTAGTTTATAATTAGAGCAATTTATATCCTATCTTTTAGAATAACTTAGCTTATTAACTAAAAATAGCAATTTTAAAGTTGTTTTCTAAGTTGTATTAAAGTAGAACACCTAAGCTACTCTAACAAGATCTATAATGTAGTCTACTAACACCTATATTATATTATTATTTTCTTTATCTACTATTTAAAGACGTAGCGTTAATTTACTAGCTAGTTTTACCCTTTAATATCTTGCAATTCTAGCCTAGCTTAATATATTAGCTAGATTCTAAAAAAGTGTTATAATAGTGTTAAAGGACATAAGCGCTATTGTTTATTCTAAGTTAGCGTAGAATATTATAAAAGCGTTACTTTGTAATATAAAGTTCTGCAAACGCGCAGAAAATACACTAACTCTTACTCTAGTTAGTAGTATAAGATTCTTATACATAATAAGGTTATAGGGCGCTATCTCTATATACTAGCAGGCTAGAGAGTTATCTATCTATCTTAGTTTACGTTACTATTTAGAATTTATCCTTACGTTTATATAATATATAAGGCAGTGTACTATAGGCGTTAGATCTTTTTTAGTTACTATTATTAAACTATTTCTTTTAGGGGTTATATTACTCTATTAAGTATGCGTTCTTTACTTCTAAATTATAGTACTAATTTCTGCGCTTTAATGCTTATATAGTGTTAATATAGCAAATATCTTTATTGTTTATAAGAACTACTCTAGCAACTATTATACATAACTAGCTAAAAGGCTAAAGTTCTAAATATTCTAGCTTAGGTAAAGTAGGTAATAGAATTGTATAGTATATAATAAAAGCAGGTCTAGATTACTTCTATAATATAGACTCTTATATTTATGCAAGAATAACTATGCGTACGCATTAACCTCTATAATATCTGCGCTTATAAAGTCTTGTTAGCTAGTATAGTAGAGTAGCTAATAGTACTATAGAAAGTTTACTACGTACTACTTTAGCAAGAAGTAAGCTATAGTAGAGGCGCTATATATTAAGAAGAATAATTGCTATTTATGTATAGTCTAATTAGCAAAGCTACCTATTACCCTTAGAGTAGTTCTTACGTAGGTAGGTACTATTACACACAACGCTACTATACTACAGTTAATAAGCACCTAATTAGTGTTTAGTATTACCTATAGATATTTCTTTACATCCTAGCCCTTAGTTTAATACTTTATACCTTTCTAAAGGTAAAATATAGATTTTAGTATATTATAGTTTATAGAGTGCATAGTATTAATAAAGAAACTTCTTAGGAAATAGAGGGTTAGAATATTAACTAGAATAGAGTCTAGACTAACAGTTAATACCTAGGTCTCTCTTAAGTACCTTAAAGCTCCTCTTAGTCTTATCTATTTACTAGTGCTGCTTAATTTGTTAAATCTGTTCCTATATATCTATATTAATAGTAGTAGCTGTATTATCTATATATAGGTAGAAGTACTTACTACTCCTACCTATTATTCTACTAAACGTACATATACAATAGCTTTGTTTTGCCTTCTTAGAATGTTTTGTACCTATAATATCTACAATTGCTAGTCTATCTCTAGTAACTAAGATTAGGTAGGCTTTAAGTATAAAATCTATATTTATTACCCTATTATAAGTATAAACCTCCTAACGCAACTTATATAGCTCTGTAATTAACAGGTTAAGCTATATATTAGTATAGTCTTTGTTAAATCCTCTAAGTATAATATAGGTAGTTAACGCATTTAATGCGTTATCTTTTACTAATAGATATAGGTTAAGAACGTATATTACAACAGGCGTAACGCTTTAGCGTTTCTTTAGGTTCTTAACTATGCTAACAGTATTAAGTGTAAGACGTATAGCTAATTTGCAATAATCTTAGAAATATCTATATTCTTAGCATTTCTAAAACTAGCTCTTATTAAATATATTAGTGTAAGCTTCTGTATTAGGCTAGGATAGATTAAATGTTGCCTAGTATACTAATAGCTACACGAAGCGTATAGCATAGCTATATTAAAGTTAAAGTTATAGAATAAGTAGTAGGTATTTAAAGGTGTACCTTAGTTGCCTATTATTGTTGTATTACTACTAGTTATAAACTAGGCACACTAACGCAGTAAGTAGTCTGCCTATATACGCTATATATCTATTTATACAGTAGTGTATAGAAATAGGTTAAATAAGGTTACTAACTAACTTGCTAAGTATTCTATAACTTGTTTGTATAGAATTACTAATATCTACATTATAATATATCTTAAGTACTGCACAAATTCTTTTTATTTTCTCTTTTAGTGTACTATAAAAAGTATTAAATATATCTAGATCTTCTACATATATGTTATCTTTATCTCTAGTTAAAGTAGTAAGTATTTCTTCTATCTAATTATATATGCCTAGATAGTCTTCTTTATCTATATTTTTATTAATACTATTCTAATCTAAGAAGCTAAAACTTAGTGTAGGCTCTAGAACAATTGCTCTATTATCTTAGGTTTGTGCATCTTTATTTAATATTAAAACATCTAATAATCTATTAGTATTAAAAGAGATGCTATAGCAATAGTAGGCTGTTTTATAGCGCTTTCTTTATTTAGTTATAATAAAGTAGGCAGCGCCTCTGTGCAATAGTAACTAGTATTTACACTATACCTTCTATAAGCTATATATTAATATAGTAGAAACATTTAGATAGTAGATATACTAGTTATCTAACTACGTGTGTTAATTATGTGTGTAAGAGAGTAGTAAGAGCCTATAGTAAAGTAAGAGATATATTAAGCAGAGATACGCAAGTCTTCTACTATAAGAGTAGTAACCTTTACAATAGCTAGCTTTTTTATAACACATAGAACTATAGTTTTATATTAATTAAGTCTGCGTACAGCCTTAGGCTATACATAGTACTAGTTAACTAACTAATTTAGAATTAAATACTAGTAGAACTACTGTAAACTAGTATTATAGAATTAACTCTAAAGTTAAACGTATTTTCTTAGGCATTAGCTTATTTTTTATATAGTAGCAGCTTATAAGCTCCTAATACTAAACTGTAACAAACAGTTAGTTTATTTTAGTTAAAAATACTTATAAATCCTCTAACTACCTTTTCTAAACGTTTACTATTACTATATATCTGCTAACTATATAATATTCCTACTATACCTTCTACTATACCTATACCTCTAATCTAACCAAAACCTATACGTACTATCCTAGAGTATAAATACAAGTAGACTAGTAATAACTATTCTAACAACACACTTTTGTTCTTAGACTTAGCTATTATATTATCTTATATAGTACAGATTCTCTAACATTTACCTTTAGATTATTACTATTCTTAAAAGCTATTTTTATCCTAGGTAGTTAGGGCAGCAGGTTTCTTATAGAAAGATATAACAATTTATTACTAGAGAATTGCATAGGGTATAGCTAGTTGCGCTAGTGCAGATTATATTAAGCGTAATACTATACTCTAATCTCTTATCCTCTTCTTGTTAGGCAGAATCTACGCTATACAGTACCTAAACTATAACACTTATAATTAGATTACTTAGGTAATTTAGCTTAATATAAGTGTAACTTAGATTAAAGATAACTAGAAAAAAGATATAGCTTTATAGATAACACACGCGTTATAGTAGTAGGATATAGGCATATATTACTTATGCAGTCTAGAAGCTGTATATTCTGTAGTATTTAATACGTATTTCTTAATATTGTTTACTTAGCAGTGCTGTAATAATCTTAGGATAGAGATAGTTCTATTAGAGGCTTATAGCTTTTTATAGCACAACATTTTAAAGCTAAGGACAAACTTTTTTACACGAAAGAAAGAGGCTTACAAGGTAAAAGATTTGTATAGAGATCCTACTAAAGGCCTTATTTGTAAAGTAGATAAAGAAGGGCTATAATTTAATAGATACGTATAATTAGCTAGTTTGTGTAGATCTAATACGTTAATAGGTTAACTTAGTTGTATTGCAATTACTATAACTACAGATACATACTTCCTTCTATTAGCTAAATTGCAATAGTTATAACTTATTATAATTTCTTATAATATATAATGTTATACTAGTTGCTGCGCAGCTGCAAATATACGCTTACTCTTACATAAGGTAAGGCACTAGCTATCTTAAGCTATCTGCTTAGTTTCTCTATCTTTTTAACACTAACGCCTACCTTAACGCTAGCTTTGCTACGTATCTCTATTCCCTCTATAAGTCTATTCTAATTACTATAGGACTTGGCTGTTACTGCTATCTTAACACTAAAGTTTACTACATCTGCTAAGTCTTTTCTACCTGTTGTTAGGCTACGCTAACTATAATAGAGTTTAACAGAGGCGTACTGCTACAGTAACTTAGCTACATCTACTAAGTCTTTTCTACCTGTTGTTAGGCTATACTAACTACTATAGAGTTTAACAAAGGCGTTCTTCTAAGTATATTAGCTACATCTACTAAGTCTTTCTTTTCTATTATTAGACTATACTAACTACTTAATATTTTAGCTAGGGCGTACTACTACAGCACAAGCAGGTTACTTAGCTATATCTACTAAGTCTTTCTTTCTTACTGTTAGACTATACTAACTACTTAATATTTTAACTAGAGTGTACTGCTGCAGTACAAGTAGGTTACTAAAGCTGCGCAATAAAAGCAAGTTACTAAAGCACCTTCTACAGTACAGTAGATTACTAAAGCCTAGTAACACCTAGCTAAATATTTATACAGTCTTCTAGATATCTAAACACTCTATATAATAATAGAGAGTAACTTACTGTCTTAGTACGCAGGTATTAACCTGTCTAACCTAAGCAGTCTAACTAGCTACCTCTATAGTTACTTTAAATTGTCTTGCGCTTTAGCTTCTACCTAGTCTTTATTAGAGTGTTTGTACTAAGCCTAGAGCTTACTAGATATAACCTTATACTATTATTGCTTAGGCTTTAGCCTATTAGGTGCTTGCGCCTAATTGCAATAACTACTACCTTAACTTAGCATGTCTATGTTAAACTAAACATATAATTTACACCTCTACGTACTAGTATAGTAGGAAGTATAAGGTTTAAGTTAATCTCTACTTAATCTTTTAAGTACTATATTTATTATTAGTAATTGTGTATAAAGATATAGCGCTAAGAAATATATTTCTTATACTTAATCTTATATATATGTTTCTTTACTAGTAGAGTTTAGTATAATGTTGCAAAGGCACTTATAATACTTGTTACTATTATTGTTAATAGTAATAGTTATAGTTACTAGTAGCTGCAGAATAGACTTATAGTTTTTAGTTATAAGTAGGCCTACCTTATACTAGTTAACCCCTATCTTGCAAAGCTCTATTATGTTATTTTAGTCTTAATTCTAAGGCTTTGCCTTATAATAAGCTGCCTGTAGGTAAGTACGTTCTATACAATATATATATTCTTTTAATAGGTTTTCTTTTAAGTAGTGCAGTGTAATAGAATTAGTACTATTAGAAGTTAATAACTTTGTTATAAACACTATCTTGTTTAGTTTACTAACGTAGCTGTTCTAGTTATTAGCAATAGGTATAAGTAAGGCTAGAGCTTATACCTAGCTTAAGAGATTTGTAGTTAATAACTAGTGTTACTGTTAGCTTAAGTTCCTGTTAGGCTCTGTTACTTTTTATATAGTATACTTAAGGGCTAGCCTATCTATTATTAGAGCTTTACTTTTATAAAACTATAACTCTGCACAACAGCTTACAATTACTATACGCCTATAGTTAAGTACTACGTAGCTACTATTACGTTAATCTAGTTATTAATCTACCTATACAAAGAGGCAGCTAGTACAGGAATTAGAGTATGCTTAATAGCAATAGACGTAAACGTAGGCTTTGTCTAGTTAGTCTTAGTAAATTGTTAGCATTATAGTGTCTAGGTTACTTCTACAAAGAAGAATATATCTAGAGTATACCTATTAGCAGCGCTGCCTTAAGCAGCGCGTTAAGAAGCTTTCTAAGCGTTAAAAGTAGTTATAGAAGGTAGCGTTAGTAATGCGCTTGCGCTAAGGCGTTAGTGTTTTCTTTAAAATACGCGCCAAAACACCTTAGCCTATTACCTATATCTTTGTAAAGGTGTAGCAGATTGTTATTGCGCCTAAGACTACTATAGTCTTAACCTTACTTTTATTATTAGCTTATAGTATCTAGGCTCTAATTCTTAGTTTGCAAATATAAAAACTTGCGCCTCTATAGCACTAGCCTAACTATAACACTCTCTAGCATAGTACGCTAGCTATTACTCTACTATAATAGCGCGTAATAGCGTTAAGACTAAACCCTATATATATAAGTTGCTATGTTAAGGAGTAGTATAATAAGTATTACAAGTCCTAATATAGCAAAGCCTATATCTACATAACAGGACTTAATATAACTATAATGTATTTAGATTACGCCTAGACAATTATTAAAGGCAATAGATTAGAGTACTAAGAATAGTTATAGTAATTATTTAGAGTAGATAAGAACAAGATAATATTACTTAGACAATATTAAATAGTATAGGATTAGTAGTAATAGACAGAGTTATATTTATAGACTACCTCTATAGTAAGAATATACTTTACTATAGATAACTAAGGCCTAATTATATCTTAAATACTCTAGCAGTAAAAGATTTGTTCTCCTTTAAAGCTGCTTCTAATTCTGCTTGTTTAAAGTTAATATAAGCTTATAGAAGTTCTATCTTTTCTTTAGTAACCTTAAGGTAGGCTATCTAGTTATTACTCTTACTATTAATTAGAACTTTTAAGATAGTGTATACGTCTAGCGTGTTACTATCCTATAAGCTAATCTATTGCATATTTAGCAGATAAAACAGAGTTTAAGAGTATATTTAAATTAATTACTTACTAAGGCTAGCTAATTAGTTAGCTAGATAGCATATCCTCTAAAGTACTAGGCAACGTCTGTAATACTACAACGTTATTGTTAGCAGAAACTTCTTATTAGAAATAGTAATATAGACAATATAGTGTGTTAAAAGAGTATATAGTTGCTATTATAACACACCTATATACTAATAGTTAATAGAGGTAGTGCTAATAATAGAGTTAAAGTTAATAACTAGTAATATAAATGTCTTTTGCTGTAAGCGTTTAGAGTACCTATCTACTAAGTTTTAGCTATATTTAATCTCTAGAATATCTATATACCTATATAGACACTAAAGGCTATAGTCTGTTGCAATATAGAGAAAGCATACCTTCTATAAGGCAGAGGGGCAACTAAAGAGAACTATAAATAAGCTAACAACTAGATAGTAGCTACAATTAAGCCTAGTTAGCCCTATAAGTCTACGTCTAAACTGTCTTTTACAAAGTTTAGACTAATAAAACTAACATCTGCTTCTAGACTAGAATAACGCCTATCTACTAACAGGTAATAAATAACAACTTAGATATATATATCTAAAGATTTAGTAGCAGCGCCTTATGTAGAGTCTGCTATTAAACTTAAAACTTATAATTATATAGTAATAAGCAATAGAAGACAATAATAAAATAATATAATTAGAAACTACAAGAAACTTGCAACTTATACCTCTATTATTTAAACCTTCTTAATTTAAGCATAGTACCTAAAAGATTACAGAACCACGTAGTCCTTAACAACGTCTAAAATTAGGGGATTTTAAATTACTAGTAGTATACGTAGCTGCCTATACAAGGATTCTAATACCCCTAAACATATATAAGAGTTTTATAAGCAAGAATAGAAAAAGAGTATAGAAGAGATTAATTTGCATAGCGTATAACATCTAATAGCAATATAGGGAAAGCTATAAATTTAACAAAATTACTATACTAGACTATACTATAATAAGAGACTACATAGCACGTAGGTAGCTATAGGCAGCTTAGTATTTTAATAGAGCCTAGCTAATTAAGTAGGCGTTAAGGACTACCTAGTATAACTAAAAAAAAGTAGTAGCTTAGGTAGAGAAAGGTAAGCGCAAACAGTCTATATACGTAGAAATATATTCTAAAACTAACAGCCTACAAGAAGGCTAAACACGCTGCTATAGGGTTTGTAGACTCTAATAACAACAAGGTACAATTATTACTACTAAACAACTGTTACCCTTAAGTATTAAGACTAAGAGAATTACTATATTGCGTAAGAAGTTGCTAGAGGATGCTATCTATACTAGAGTTTCCTACTAAGCATATTAGAGTATGCGTTAATTATACAAAAACCCTACGTAGCCCTTATAAATATATAGTAGACAACTTAGATAATATAAGGCAAGTTAACTATTAGTTTTAGGCATCTTAAACTTTAGATAAAAACTATTAATTATCTAGTTAAAGTTAACACTTTACTTAACTAACTATTCTGCGCTACTAGCAATATTAATATGCTATAATATTAAACAGTATTATAATATACTTAGATATTAAAGAATATCTAAGTAGATAAAGTATATATAGCGTACTTAGGTAAAATAAGAAAAGACTATTAAAGAATAAACTGCCTTTTGCGCTAAACGCATAAAGACCTATAGCTTCTACACTACTAACCTATAAAGGAGTAGTTAACAAGAAACTTACTAAGGCAGAGAAACTACTATAGCTTCTTACAAATAAAGAGATCTTAGACTTATAACAACGCAAGGTTACTTAATTATTACTATCTTAACAATATAGTAAGCCTAGTTCTGCATTATAAAAAAAGAATGTTACACTAGATAAGAGTATACTATATAATTTTACGCTAAATATTTACTATTGCATTCTTTAGATATATAAGTCTTAGAACGTAAAGTATATAACAGATATATTTCTTACAAAGATATAGCTAAAACAAAGTATATTATAGAATCTTATTATGCTTTAACTCTTTCTTACTATAGCTAAGCAGTACCTAGAGGTAAAGTGTTGTTAGAGTATATATAACAAATTTGCTAAGCTTAATAAAGTAAGAAGAGAAAGGCTACACTTAAAGACTTAATAGACTATTAGAAACGTAAAAGTAATATACTCTTAAGCAAAAGAGTAATATAGATTCCTACCTTTCTAAGATTATAAGCTTAGCACTAGACACAGTTAAGAGGATATACTCTACCTAAGCTAATAAAGCTATATCCTATTAAGAAAGGCTATAGCGCTATTAGGCAAAGCAAGTACTAATAGAATATAACTAAAAGAAGTATCTAATAGAAGAAACAATATTATAAGCTTACACAGTTAAAGTTAACACTCTAATAAGAGAAAGGGCAAAGCCTGCGCAATAACTATTTCTTCTAGCTCTTTTAGCTTAGATAAGAATAACTCTAACAAGTAAGATAGACTAGTATAGTAGTATAGTAGTAGTAATATATATTCTACGTAGCAGTTACATACAAGATTCTTATCTAAATAATTTAACAAAAAGTAAATTAAGAAAGTGCTTGTGTACGTACGCTACTTACTCTACTATATAATTTGTATATCTTGCCTTACTTCTTCTATCTATTATTCTTCCTATACTAGAGCAGATAATAAAGGCTACAATTATAAGCTTATAAGAAGTACGCTTTCTTAGTAAGCTTCTAATTATATATCTTATTTACTAGCCTACTTACCTAACAATATATTAAGGAAAAGACCTTTAAATAGCAGTAAGAACCTTAACGCAAGTAAACAATTCTCTACTTATTAGAACTTACTACTCTTTTTTTAGTAGTACTATCTTTGCATAAGAAACTAACTAAAGGCACTTTAAGACAATAACTTAAATAGCAGTAAGACATTTAAAGCTAGTAAATAACTCTTATATAATAATCTCTAACTCTAACTTAAGTATCTAGCCTTCTAGGAATCTAACAGTAAACTGTGTAGTATATTTAAAACTTACCTTAAGCGTTATACCTACCTTAATAAGAGCATTAAGGATCTTATTAATACTGCTAAAGCTGCAAAGCAACTCTTAAATATAATAGTAATATATTTAGTAGTACTAAGTTAGTAAAGAGTTAGCAAGACAACTCTAATAAATACGCTGTTTAATTACTACCTTCTAGCTATACCTAAAGCGCTAAGGCAATATAGCTTATACTACTTTTGTAACTATTATTAGGTAAAGAGGTAATACTATATACAATACTAAGACTAGTAATATTATTATTTACTTTAACAACAAGGTAGGTATAATAATCTACATCTAAGGATAAGCTAACAACTAGTAAAAGAATTGCAATACCTTAGAGAATAAGGATAATACTCTTAACTAAAGAAACTTTATAAAAATAGCTTAAATAGTAATATAGTGCCTTAATTATAAGGTTTTCTACTCTTTTAACACTCTACCTACTACAATATATAAACTACTCCTTATACTACTATTAATGTTTCTCTATTAACTATAACTACTTTCCTCTAGTTTGTTTATCTACGCTAGGATCTAATAACTTATAAGAAACAAGATAGTTTTCTATTTACAAAGGAAAATAACAAGTTACTGCAAGTTTAATTAATATTAGGATAACATATATAATAACAATTGCTGTTATTAAGTGTAAAGAATTAAAGAAAGTTTTTACATAAGTAAGCAATTTCTATTTTACTTAGTGCCTGCTTACTATATACTTTTCCTTAACCTCTTATACAACTACTTTTCTTTACCTACTATATGCTTTTCTTTAACTTCTTGTATAACTACTTTTATCTAGATTATACCTTTATAAAGTGCAAAGTATTAAAGAAAGTTCTTACGTAGGCTAGTAATTTTTATTTTAACTAGTGCCTGCCTACTATATACTTTTCTTTAACCTCTTATATAACTACTTTTATCTAGGTTATTTATATACACTAGAATTTAATAGCTTACAGAAACTAAGGTAGACTCTATTAGGCAAAAAAGAGCAATAAAGCACTATATTTTGTTCTAGTAGCTATTAGTATAACATTTACAACAACTACCTTTATTAAATATAATAGATTAAAGAAAGTTCTTATAGTTAAGAAGTAGCTAGGTAATAGAAACTCTAGTATAAACAGCATACAAGTTCTAATAGAGATCTAGTACTTAACTAATAAGAGTGCTTTAATTATATATAGCTATAAAATTACGCAGTGTCTTAAGCTCTCTAAGAGTAACTGTCTGCGTAATAGCTATAAGAGTATAGAGCTAATTATAAAACCTAAGCTACTATACTATAAAAGACGCAAGGAAGATTTAAACCTATATAGCTATAAAGTTACGCAGCGCCTTAAGCTTACACGCGTAATAACTTTTAATAGGCTATAAGTGCTTACAACTTTGTTAACTAATCTTAATTTAATAGTATTCTTAAGCATATATCTAGATCTTATTTCTAGTCTCTCTTGCCTAATAGAGGGCAGTAGTTATTAAGATTACTAAAGACTTAGCAGGCTATAACGCCTGCTACGTCTACTACTTCTAACTAAGGCTACTTAGTTGTAGTGTATTTACTAACACTGTCTTAAACACAAACTTCTAAGAGTTTTAGTAATAAGTAGTAGGTACTTAGTAAAGCCTATTAACGCAGTTTAACTAATAAGCAACTGCTATAGTTATTAATAAGAATATTTGCTGTTATAGAGAATTAGTTTTAGATAGCTATAAAGGCAATAGGTGTTAGTTTAAACAAACAATTAACTTTACCTTTACATCCCTAATCTACTAGAAGCTTAGAGCACTATAGTAAATGCTATTATAAGGAACTGCTTGTAGGTTATAATAACAGGTTAAATTAGATTAAAGAAAGATTAATTAGCTTAACTCTAAATATATTTTTAGTTAAAAACCTAATAGCTTTTAAAATTTTGTGCTTAACTACGTTAACATTTACCTACGTCTTATATAGTAAGCAGTATTAGCAAGTACTATTTGCCTAGCTTAAATAACGTACTACTTAGGGCGTATAACAGTAGGATTTTTATTAATTTTGCGTAATATATAGTTTATATATATTTTAACAAAATATAAGATAATATACTATAAGATTAGACAGGCAAAAAAACACTGCGACAGTGTAATATACACCAGAGCTGTGTAAATATCCCCTACGTGCGGTGTAAAGGAGTGAATTTACACGATACTGCGGTGTATATTAACACCGCGCTAGGTATTTAACACCGCATTTGTACCCCAGTGTTACCGGTGATTCCAGAGATAAAGATTACGTATAAAAGGTCTGCAGGTGTCACAGGCAGTAGCAATACGCCATCCCAACCGCATAATGTTTCGAGGCTCTGCTTACTAAGAACGAGCGTGAGTGGAAATTCTGGTCCGTAGAGAGGCGTTTGTGATGGGGAGCAAATGTGTACTTTGGCCTCCACTTCTAATGCGTTATGTACCCTCCTGTCAGCGGGGTTGGACGGATAGAGGAAGACAGAAACAGCTCCGACCGTCAGAATCCGCGATGGAGAAGGGCCGGTATTCTAGCGATTGGACGAGCTCGTTCCAAACCCAGACAGCGTCAATTCCCGTGACAGATCCCATTTCGCAGGTACATGTGTGCGAAATGATACTTAGCAATCACAACGTTGTGTCTGAATTGTAATAAAATGTTTGACTTCTACTTACAACGACATTACATAGCAGGGTAGTGGTCTAACGAAGGTTCACTGAATGTCGAGTATGTTCCTTTTAGTCTACTGAGTAGCAACATGCAGGGAACTAGCCGCCAAGATCTACTAAGTGTGTAGTAAAAGATCGAGCGTGTAAGTGATAGCAACTGGTGGGAGTTCGATCACGTGTAGCCTTGAGAGCCTGCGACTTTATGCACACGGGGGTCAAAATTGCGAAAAGAAACTCTCTGAGAGAGCATGGAAAAATATACATGTAGGCATTGCCTCAATCTCGTTGGAAGTAGCGCAAAGGCATGCTGAACTTTGGGACGGATTTGGTGGACACCTCGCCAATAACGAAGTTACCTTTATGATCTTTGAGGGACCCATGATCATTCTTGCCGCCACTGACATTACCGCTTTTCATCCGGCCACGTTTCTCGCGACCTTTGTGTTCCCGCTGGAAGCCTAAGGGGTATCATGTTAACGGTTAAGCTCGCCGACGATCCTGAGAGCTCGACCCAGCCCACTGAGACTGAGTGGAACAGCGCAGCATGCTAACGTATTGAGCAGCGCAGAAACACGGGTTGAGAACTTAAAGCAGGTATCTCAATGATGTGGGAAGACTGAATGCAAATCAATATTTGCGGGTTGTATCGTAAATGAAGAAAGATGTGTCGCAATTTAGGGGCGGTCTGACCAGAGGATAATCTTTTAAGAAACTTCTTCTAGCACATCGTTTGGCGCATCAATGGGCATCGTACCCTAAGTTGTTTTACCGTGAATTTTAGATCTACTATCGCGGACACTTGTGCAAGACAGAATAGAACAAAGCATACTTCAACTCAATAGCACGCTTTAGCTTAATTCATTGTGACTCTCGAAATTGGTGGCTGAAGCGACACTGTTTCTTGCACCTCGTCAGAAACCTTGCTTAAGATAAGACCATGCCCCACGATAGATCATGGTAAATAATGCTCCTTAACAACAAAGAATCACACCCAGCGATCAATGCTGATTGAACCGGCTTCATCAACCAGCGCATAGCCATTTGGTCGGCGTCGCATCGTGATTCGTGAGCAAGACTTGACCAATTAAGTTGCTTACAGCTCTCAGATATAGTAATAGTGAAGCTTCAGTATCACTGCTCTCTTGGATGCAGACACCACAGAAAACCCTCGTGCCAACGACAATCAACTCATTTCTTCCAAGTTCCAACCAACTTTTCGATCAGGTTACCACCGGCCTTCTTTGTGGTTGCACCACCAACAATTGCTTACACCTAACATGCCCATCTGAAGTATAAGCTTCAAACCTGTCATTCGCCTCTGGCATTAAAGCGACCAAGATTCTAGCGAAAGGCTGTCCACGCGCGCTGCGCAGACACACCTCCATTCTCCTCTTGTACGATCTGACCAGTCACATTCGCGCATATCCATCGCGGGAATGTCGATTCTTCATGGTTTTTCTCTTCTCCTTCTCCTTCGGATGAGACACTGTGTTTCTTGTAATACTCAAGTCGTTCCAAGATCCTGATGTCTCTCTGCTGAAAGAAATGTCAAGCTGAGACTCTCTGGACCTTACTCCAGTTTTCATGTTTTCTGTTCACTTTCTCCCTTTTCCATCATCCTGGCATAATTGTTCCTCCTACATGAGCACTTGTTTTGACACTCCATAAGTTCAATTGCGTGAAGGTCACGATAGCGTGATGGTGATAGTTCATGGCTTGTTCGTCTAACGATCCGACTAGTCGACGCTAGCCGATCTCTTCAACCAATAGCACAATGCCAGTGACATACTGCGCATTGCTCCATCTTTTCTGTGTACCTACACGTAGTCCGCATCTCACAACGCAAAGACAGCGATTTGTATAAAGCACTCTATACTGATTTTTAGATACTCCAGCCACATTCTTCACAGCGACAAAGCACAATTCTATGAACATCTACCGCTCGCTCCAACGAACAATTTTTCGCAGTAAATCGGCGTGCAGGGTGCATCATTCGTTTCCGCAAAACAAGGGTACAATGATGAATGGAGATCTGAACAATACAGCATCCGAGCGTATGCGAACAGAAATCACGGCTGATCCTGCGTATCGAGACCTATCTCTTGCAATCCCGCCTGCACAAGATGAGCCTAATATTCGGAGACTGTATCGACCATTCCTCATCGAAGGGGACGCGCATGAAGACTGGGTGGCCCAACTCGAATTGAGCACTGTTCTGAAAATGGTTGATGTTCATGTACTCCGAAATGGCGGTGATCGATTAAAAGTACTCGTGTTACATGGAAGCATGCGAAAGCGGTAAGACATCTACTGCTGCCCAGCAGAAGTCATTCCTGAAATCGTGCAGATCCTACTCGCGGTTACTCGCGTACGAAGCTAGCCGCATACTTTTCCGGTTGGGTTGCGATGTCCGCATGTATGATCCTGCTGGTTTGCCGGTCAAAGATGACGAACAGCATTCGCACCCAAAGGTTCAGGAGTTGCGCGACCTGAGCAAGTGGAGTGATGGACACATCTGGATTAGTCCTGAACAGCACGGAAATCTAGTCAGTAACTACGAACGAGGCTTCCAGGCTCACTTTCTGACTGCTTGCAAACAGACGGCGGTTTTCAAAAACCAGATCGACTGGATACCTCTATCAACTGGATCCGTTCGCCCGACACAAGGGCGTACATTAGCAATTGCGCAAGTCTCTGGTGGATCCCAATCCTTCAACACTGTCAACTCATTGCGCATTCTGGGTCGATGGATGCGCATGTTTGCAATACCGAATCAAAGCTCCATACCAATGGCATATAAACAATTCACCGAGGCGGAAGAAGGGAGTAGACTGATACCGAGCGGTAACAGAGATAGGCTGGTAGATTGCATGGAGGAATTCGTCAAGTACACCATCGTAATGCGCCCACATTTCAACCTTTTTGGTGATCGGTACAGCGAGAGGGAAGAGGAAAGAGCCAAAAAAGAGAAGGAAGCGAGGGAAGAGGACGTGAAGATCACAGAAATGTAGAATGATATTGTGTCGAAATGTGTATCAAGATAGACTAGCGTGCGGGGAGATGACGAATGACGTCGCCCTGCTAAACATCTTGCAGTAATGACAAACCAAGAATAATGAAATAGTGACAAACCGTTGAACATCAATTTATGTGAACATAGGTTTCCATAGTCAGCCAGGCACATCCTTTTTACATTGGCTCGAATTAAGCGACGATGAATGACAGAATGGTGAATGAAACCCCGAGTCAACCAAATACAACAAACGAACTCAAAAACATGCCTAGAATGGACATCAACTCGGAGGAAGTTCTGCCGGATGGTGGATATGGTTGGATCTGTGTGGGTGCTTGCTTCACTATCAATTGCTTCACATGGGGCGCGGTCTCGGTAAGCTCTATATTTACTAGCATACTTAGTATAATTGAGCAGACCTGTAGCTCTGTTTGCCTACTGACACACTTCCTTTCATAGGCTTACGGTGTCTACCTGTCTCATTATCTTGCCGACGAAATCTTTCCCGAAGCATCAACGTGGGACTATGCCTTTGTCGGGGGCTTCAACTTTGCCATCGCCATGCTCATAGCCCCCGTCGTCACCATCCTGACGCGAAAGCTCGGAACACACATCGTTATGTCAATTGGAATGCTACTACAGTGTGCTGGTTTCATATCAGCATCGTTCGCACATCGGATATGGCAGCTGCATATCTCCCAGGGCGTGCTCATCGGCTGCGGCATTGGCTGTCTTTACATCCCTGCCTTGCCAATTCTGTCGCAATGGTTCGTGCGGAGAAGAAGTCTGGCAAACGGCATTAGTGCTGCGGGTTCTGGCGTTGGCGGCGCTGCGTTCACATGGGGCACTGAAGCCATCATTCAGCGCTGGAATATCAGCTGGGCGCTACGCATCACAGGACTCATCGCACTTGTTGCTCAGCTCATTGCTATCACCCTTATACGAGATCGAAATCAAGTCATCAAGCCTACTCAACTTGGCTTCGATACGAAGTTACTAAGAAGATATGAAGTGCTGCTGCTGCTAGCTTGGGCTTTCACTAGCATGTTTGGGTACATAGTGCTATTATTTTCACTTTCCGATTTTGCGCTGTCGATAGGTCTATCGCGAGCACAAGCTACGGATATGATTGGACTCTTGAACGTCGGTACTGCTGTTGGACGGCCTATTATTGGCATACTCAGCGACAGATGGAGCCGTATAGATACCGCAGGTGCCCTTACACTACTGTGTGGACTTTCTTGCTTCGCTTTCTGGTTGCCCGCGACGTCGTACGGGCTCACAGTATTCTTCGCCATTTTATGTGGTGCTTTGCTAGGGGTCTTTTGGATGGTAAGTGCAGGCTCCTCGCACTTGTGGATAAGATTCAATTAAATCCCTCCAGACGATCGGTCCGTTATGTGTTGAGGTTGCTGGGATCAAGAATTTACAATCTCTTCTATCCTTATCATGGGCTTCTGTAATCATACCGGCGCTAGGTGCGTATTTTCGAATACTCTATGTCATCCCCGGGGATGTTGATTTATTACTGCAGCATCCGAGGGTATTGCATTGAAACTGCGACGTTCATTTTCTTCCCGGAAGTATCTACACGTGCAGATCTTTGCTGGGCTTGCGTATGTTGTTGCGAGTGGTTTTATGTTGCAGCTTCGTAGAGTAAAGCGCCGTCAGACGCGGAACCACACGGTATAGTCGAATGCAATGTAGATGGAGACGATATCGTGGTGTTCCCGTGCAAACATTTACCTTAGGTGGCAATTTCGCTTAATTCCGATATCTCCGAAACTTCTGTACGTGAACATTGTCCACGTATCATCCACAACGAATCAACTACCAAATATGTCAAAGAAAGTGCGTTATTAGAGTCTCCAATCACAGGTAGCACTATGACCTAAACATGCAGTAGGGAACTGACACGGCATCTTCCCTGCGCATCCGGGAGAATCAGCGACGCTCCCGGAATCGCCGCAAGGAGCTCATCGAGGAACTCCAAGCACGCATACACGAATACGAGCGCAAAGGTATTGCAGCAACACATGATATGCAGCGTGCTGCACGCAAAGTTGCCCAGGAGAACACGCGCTTGCGCTCCTTACTTGCACGCCACGGCGTATCGCAAGCCCAAGTAGACAGCTACCTGCAGTCCACTGACGCGGATGAAGAATCGGCAAACATCACGGTTCAGACGGCCACGAATCTATTTCGGGGTCAAATCGAGACAGCTACGAGGGTGCTGCATCCCATGCTCAATATAGCGCAGGAATCAGAGCGCGACCATCACATCGATGACAGCCACATCGACATTGATGCCGATGCTATCAAACATCCATCGAGACAGCAGAATTTTCATGAATATGCTGCTACAACGAACCTGGAGTCTACGCATACGCAAACTGTTCTCGGCACACTTCTGCCGACCAGCGTTTCCCGACACGAAGAATTCAACGATGCGGTGAATGAACCAATCTGCCCAAATACTTCAGATTGCTTCTGCCCTTCCGCAACAACAAGATCTGCATCTGATCCACCAAGATCTGGTCTTGAAATTACATGTGAAGCAGCTGCTACCATCATTATCGAAATGCGCGGCGACGGAGACGTAGAAGCAGTTCGCGCTTCATTAGGCTGTGCAGGCCGTGAGAATTGCAATGTCAGAAATTCCACTGTACTGCAGGTCATGGATGAAGACTAAACTTAAGATGACATTGGTTCTTCCCGCCACTTTTTGCAACTCTACTCCACTCGATCGTGGCGCTGACCACGTCTTATTCCCGCCAGGGACCAGCCTCCATCTGCACGCAGTAAGACGGCACAGAAGTACGCAGCTCATACATAGGTATCGCGGATCATCATATTTTCCATCACTTGGCAAGCATTTCGCAAGCCCACCCTTTTCCAAAACCACGCATCGCACCTCTCGCACATGCAACACTCAGCAGATCGATAAGGCCTTGCACAGCGATTTTCGGGCGTCAAGATTCAAGGAATCACTTCTTCTGGACCGATGCGATCAATGGTGTCGCGTCGTTATTTTCGGGCATCACAAATCTCTGGCGCCAGGCATTTTGAGTGATGTGGCCTCGATGAGGGCTAGATGCGAACTGTGCCGCGATACAATACACGGAATATACGGGATTGTAATTTCAGGCCCTGACTTCGGGCTAACACAAGATGAACCAGAGAAGACCAGGGGCTAGAGATACGGATGTTTTTTGGCATTCGGATCGTATCGACGGATGCGGTAGTCTCTTCGAAAACGATGATAAAGAAGCGGCGTATCATGGCGTGCGCGAGGCAGAGAATTTGGCGTTAGCCGTAATATAACATGTCGGGGCTGATTTTGGCGTTAAATCCGATGTCTGGGTGGTCGAGAAGGTGGCTGCGTTGTTCTCTGTGGAGAGCAAAGATGACTTGGTCATCGGAAATGGCGCCAAGTGGGTCGATTTTCTCGCAAATAAAGCCAGCCAAAATATAGAGGTTCTGTGGTAGGGCGATATGGTGATTACGGACAAGTTGACGAGGAAGATTCGCAATCTCGGTTCCACCGAGAACGATCTGGTCGGAAGACAGGTTCATCAAGCGAAGGAGGGCGGATACGAGCGATGTTTTCTTGAGCCAGATCGACCCACAAAGTCAAGCTCTGTGTCCGGTGGATCCGCAAAAGACATGTCATCCAATGTAGCTTTCTTTGCCGCCAAACTTTGGTCAAGTTTCAGGCGCAGGCTGGTCCTCACCTGTGGGGTTCTCAGTTTCTACTGCATCACTAGAAGCACGCACACGCGTCAGAGCGCCCCTGGAAGTGTCAAGCGGTTTCTATGCGGTGATGAGCCGCCTGAGAATCTGTGAGAAGCCTACAAGGTTGGTGAGCGCGAGGGCAATCATATCCGAATCAACCGTGCCCTTTGTCTTGATACCGACCATGACAAGCAGGACAGCCATGCCGCCAATCACTAGGTCAAGCATCATGTTGAGCCATTTTTATACGCAACACAGAAGATGACTTAGTTGCTGAGCTTTGTTGAGCACGTCAAGGAAGCGTGAAAGATGTTGGTACTCCCATCAAAACGCCCGGACCGTCACGAGTTCACTAAGCATCTCGAGATACTGTGTACCAAGCTATACTTGTGTCTCGATATAAGGGATGCACAGGCGTCGAAAAGTGTGCAAGTATTATACTTGCAAGAAACATAGAACGACAAGGATGAGCGGCACAGCAACGCCGACATACTTTGCAGATGCCAGAATGACCAGTAGCTGAGCCAAGCACAGGAACATGTTCATCGCTGTCTTGATTAACGACACAGGAAGCTCTATTTCGATAGGTTCAAGATCTTGCCTGAAGCAGTTCGTTGTGATTCCAGTATCCGTAGAGCAGAAGAACGACATGGGCGCATTCAGCACAGTCTGAAGCAATTCTTCGTGTGACCACCGACCCGCTTGCAGTGTCATGGTCATGATGAGAATCCCAAAATGCTACATTTCTGTCAGTTTATAAAGCGAGCCAACCTTTGTCGCCTGCCCCTTTCTCAAAGTCGACGGTCTCTGCCCAGCTTTTAACTACGTCCAAAAAGCCTACAGAGGTCTGAAAGCACATCGTGACATGACGGCGTCATCAACCGACCACGCAGATCGCATGAACATAACTGCGGCACACGTGTATGTCCCCGACAACCAGAAGACCACTTCAGGAAATGCATCAAAGAAACGGCGAATGAGTCGCACTCTACGGCTTCGAAGTACTGCTCAAGTGGCCACTTGAGCTCGACCGCACCTATATAGTACACTTTTGCGGTGGCCACTCAGCCTAGAAACAGATATCACAGCGTCCAGGCTTTTTGCCGCATGCGCGATTGAAGCCTTCAATAGCACAGCCCCTCGAGGAACAGGCGGCAGAAAATTTGGTGGGAACTATGTAGCAGCTATTCACCACATGGAAAAAGCGCGCGCTCAGGGGTGTCATGTTACGCTGCTTCTCGATACACAGAAACACAAATGTACTGAGGAATTCTAGACGTCGGGATTCATCGACATTGGCATAAGGAGACTCGGCTAGCAAGCTGTTATCGTTGTGCCTGACAGCAAGAATATTGAGGATGAGTTTGGGTGGGTGAATGTTGGAAAGGATGAGGATTTGTTGATGCCGAAGCAGGAGAAGTTTGAGGAACCAAATGTTGTCAACATATAGTTACCGATTATGGACGCTGGGGCTCATGAGAAGAGTGGCGCAATATTGAGTGCGCCAGTTGAGGTTCAGATCAAAGTATAGAATGTAGCACGCAGGTTGTATACAGTTTTGTTCATATCGCGTGCGCCAAGGAACCGTAAACATTGCATGTTACTCCAGCTTGATACCTACACAGACGTTCCGACGATACTGAAGCGAGTCTGCATCGCAAATTCAATAGCTTACCTTGCTGTAGTCTGTGTTGGTCGCGATGGATGCCGTGAAATTCTAGCCTTCACTTTGGCTCAACGAAAAAAGTGCGGTTTTGCTAGTCTTCACCTGCTCAGTGAATGACTACCCTAGCCAATAGATTATCTACTCGCCTTTATCATTTGAGCTGAGTACACTTTGCCGGTTGGTGATGATTGTGTCGAGGCCCTATAGTTAGAACGAGCTGCTGATAAGGATCGGATCTTTGTACAACATGGGGTAGGAGAAGTCGGAGCTTGCCTTGTGCTGCCGCACAGACATTCCGCTTTACATTCACGAGGGCAAAGTTTAGAAGTTCCAGGGGTATTAGAATGAAGGGTTATGACTCAAATCTATCTAGGTTTTCGCTCTACTAGTACACAGAGTGTGCCTCATCCCCAGCAACTACTAAAAGCTATACATCTAACCAAATTACATTGACAAGTGAAAGATATGACGTCGTGATCTATGAGTCCGGTCGCTAACATGCTAAGATACGGAGAGAGAGAGAACACCCAAACAACAACAGCGCTAAATGCAATACAGCAAAAAAGGAGACAAGCGAGCGTAGAAGGTAAATTTTTACAAGGTATCGGGGATTAATGAGGCGTCCAAAGTGCACCGTTTGGATGAGGCATTTTGATTGGTTCAAGGTGGCTGCGATGTACGGAGCTGATGTACGAACCTTGAAGTCCGTAAGCACAACGCTCTGCTGAGCGAAGGAAATAAACCAGCCAGTCTGACCCAAGTCGTACGACCAAGTATATAAGACTTGAACAGCTCAACCCAAGCACAACAATCTCGTCCCCAAAGCTGTTGTGCTGCTGCTTGGGCTCAACATGTCGTCCCACCAACCTTCGCGTCTCTGGGAACTCGGATCTTGCATGGCGAGCCATATGCATAGGCCACTTATACGCTTGAGCACTGCTGGAAGCGTGTTTTTGTCGCCTTCCCGAATTGGTACGACTCGCTGGTAGAGGCAATCCCGCTTATCTGAATTTGCCGTTACGGCAGCAATAAAGAGCGGCCACACGGGATAAATCGCTGTGTACAGGCTGCCCTTGACTGGAAAAGAGAGCAGTACGCTGTGCAAGGAGTCGGTCAACTCGAGAACCGACGGATGGAAGCGGGTGAAGCTAGGCACTGTAAGTACAGGAAAATAGCGACAATAGTAAAACTTACCCGTAGAGGCGACATCGTATGTAGACCAGCGCTGCCAGGCGGAAAGCTTCGGCTGTCGCAAGCAGCACTTCCTGCTCAGCAGGTTGAAGTTCGCTTGTCCACTGCTTCAGGTTCTGTAATTGCGTCTCCTGAAGTTGCGCATACATGAGACGATTGGGGGGGCTTGGCGTCTCGGTAGCAAGGGAGGTGACAGATGAGATGAGAAAAATAAGCTGGGGCGAAAGGCCGAGAGTAACACAGATCTGCTGCGCCTCGGTTGATGGCGTGCTCTCATACCAGTTCTTCTTCTCGAGCGAGTGGAAATGCGTGTTGCGGAGTTGACTGCATGTCTGTGCTGTCCGAGCAAGTACAAGCTGAGTGCGTATGAAGAGTGCCACATCAGAGTGGAGATTGACTAGATCGGTCGGTATTGTATCGAAAATATTGGCGTGGCACGACCAGCACAGTAGTGAATCATGGCTGTTGATTGCTGCATGATGCATGAGCAACATGCTGGTTGCAATTGCGCCATCGTAGTTCTGTCCGCTGCTAATCTGCCCAGTCAAAGTCTTCAGGGCCTGTGTTGAATAGTACAACTCTGCTTGATGGTACAGCTCCTTCTCCGACGGAAGGTACTCGCAGATGTAGGACGCCGACAGGCTGAGAAGCGCATAGCGCGTGCTCAGACAGGCACTTGAGACCTTCAGCATTGAAGTGTACGCATTGGGCTGCGTGGAAGCGGATCGACCCGGGCAGATGCCGTTGATGTAAAAGTCCGTAAGGGTCCGCTCTATGTCTCCGCCCCACATAATACTTGATGGCACGTACTTAATAAGACTTACAAAGCCAGTTTCGTGGGAAGAGCTGCTGTCCAGGGAGTGTACAGATTGTGGGGTAAACGGGCTGCTAGAGTTTGCCCGCAAAGCATCCATGTCAGCCATTGGAGAATCGACTGTGGACGTTAGCTCCTTTTCAGGTCCCGCCGGTTATGTTACGCCTACCTTGCATACCAGGGAGATCAGATAGCTCACAAAGGAAATCTTGGCATGCATCTGCCTTCGACCGCTGTATGTGCCGTATCCGCTGTATGACTAGGGTCACTGCGCCGGTATCCTGAATGAGTGACAAATATGGCGGTTGCTGCTGAAGTGTGCCTTTGAGCTTCTCGAACTGTTTGCTGTTGAGTTCACCTAGCCGCCAATACAGTTGCCCAAGCACTTCCAGTAAAACGACTCCCGGACCTTCGGTAATCATCCATTGTCTTATGACAAGAAGGTTTCGCCTGCTATTTCTCTGATTACCCTCGGTCGGTAGATCTACTACCCTTCCGAGTAGTCTGTCGATATGTGTACAGTCGAGACAATTGAGGTCGGGTGACATGGAGAGGTGTTGGAGAGCATCATTGGCTGCCTCCAAGGCCTTTGTGAGTCGCTTGTCAGCATCCATGGTCTAGATGGTACGTAATGAAAGTCCGCAGTGATGTCTGGTTGCGGTCGTATCGCTGGCTGAACCAAGTAGTCTTATGCCTGGAGGGATATGGAAAGTGAGCGCAGATGGACCTGCCAGTTATGCGTGCAAAGTTTCGATTCCGAGTCCGTCAAGTCGATACTCTGCCTGTGTGCAATGAATTCGGAGAATCACTAGTGATACCGGGACAGCGCCCCAGGTAATCTATAACTAAGCGACGAGAAAGAGAGAAATCCAGAGGTATTAACAGACGAGGTCCAGCCGCGTTGGTCGGCTTGCAGACTGAGAGGCTGACGGCATGTATCCCCGGTAAGTCCCCGATAGCATCCCCATATCGAGCTTCGCTCTCAGGCCAGGGTCGTAACACGAGCCAGGATCAGACACAAGCTTTTGGTGGCGTAATGTGTTGGTAGCTACAGGAAACACTGACAGCTTGCCGCGTCTTGTGATTGGGCCATCCATATGTGTGGTAAGGCTGTCAGGTCGGGGCGTGGGCGGCGGAAGACCTGTAGCAAAGATGCGTCGCCAGTCCAAACACTAGCGTGGCCGCGTGCCCGCATTAGCTAGGCGAGTGTTCCGGACATAAGCCCGAGTGAATAGGCATTTCCAAGTAGATTCGATGGTGTTCTGATGGCTTGCACTTTGATCGGGAACACAGCGAGTGCAGTGAATGTTCCGGGACGCACGACTCGGGTTAGCCGGGCTGGATTGGGAAAAGCGGCATCTCCTAATGTGCCGCGGAAATCTCTGCTATTCAAAGAAACATAGCCCGGGATTCCACCTTTCGTGGCCTGCTGTCATCGCGAAATCGAGGACATGCTTTCTAATCGTCACTGGACGTGTCCGCAAAATCAAATCTCCGTTCTAGCTTTTGCGGCGCTGTCAGGTCCAGTCACCGTGGTCAAGCTGCTGCCGCAAAGAGAAGCGGAAACCCATCGCTTGCACTACTGACTAGGAAGAGCCATAACGTGGTTTCGTACCAGGCAGAGACGAATGCACAGGTGAGGCCTCACTAAAGCTGCGCACAGTAGCTGCCCTGTCCGTCTGCTCATGGTCAAAGTGCGCGGGTACGGACAGATCACCCACCGATGGCTGCCGACTACAGTTCACGAGCAGAGCTGCCAATAGTAGACAACGATTGCATTTGCACTACTCTTCAAATCATATCCATGAACTGACAGCCTGGCGGCTATACCTGTTCAGAGATTACTTATCACGATCAAGCTTTATATACCTGCTTGGTCCCATCTATTTGCGGATCCCACGGGGAATTAACGATCACCAGCATAGATTCGCTGGAAAACATCTCCAAGTCTTGGCTTACCATCACAATTTTCCTGACCCGGCATCTTGTTGAAGCAGATCTTTTGGGAGTTGCTCTCGCGAGCAATACCAAAAGTCCTGTTCGCGTGGCACGCAAAGCCTGCCTCTCTTCTGCATATATTTAATGCAGTGCTAAATATAACAGGTACCACTCTTCATACAGTTTGTACGGTATTTCCTTTTACGACAGTCTCAGCTTACAGTAAGGAGCGCTTAGCATGGGGGCCAGGCGCTCCTTTCCGCCGTGGTCACATCTTCACATACTCCTCTTCTTGACATTGACTACAACTTGCATAAATCCAATAGCATACTCTTCAACGATCCTGACGATGATCGAACCAAATTACACCTAGCCCTTTTTAAAGATGTCATGAGGCCGCAGAAAGACGAGAAGGACAAGCTCAAACTCAGGATGTTCAACCTAGGCTGAACATCGTGTACCTTCAAACAAACAGACCATTGCTCCTTTCGCAGAGTAAGAAATAAGCTCCAGCATACTCTGTTGGGACGATAACGGATATACGCTGTTAGCCTTTTCGCGAGACCAGGCTCAAACATGTCAAGACATTCTTGACTTGGAAACTCGAATGAGATATCAGCGCCGCGCACGCCTGAATTCGTCATGCATGAATGTGGCCTCCTGCCTTTGCCACTAACAACCGAAGGCTTGGGTGGGCTGCGACCTGAAATCACGACTGAATCAGACCGTTATTGGACATAGTTGCAGGTTCAGGAAGAGAACAACAAGCAATTGAGGGTGGCACAGAACTTCGGCTCCCTCGACCGACTACACGAGACCTTTATGGAGCGTTCCAGACCTACATTGTATCCTTACGGAAGATGAGACGTTCTCTTACGAAAGACAAGATGTTTATTTTCCAAGTTTTTGAGCGTCTGATCGTGCATTACCGCATCTATCTTCAACCGTCCTGTTTTTCTCAGCCATTTCTGGGAATACAATAACTCGGTTCCAGTCTCTGTTTACACCATAATTGGCCGTAATGTGCTCTGCTGACCTCAAGCCTGCGTCCTGAAGTGCATGCAGTGTCATGTGGTTGGATGCCACGAGTGAGGCCGATACGGCACGCGTGATTAGCAGCTTCCTCGCCGCCCCTTCACTCCTCCTTTTCTCTAACAACAAAACCACCACACCATCACAATCGCGAATCGGGAGCAACATCAATTCACCTAATCTCTCTGCTGCAGTATCTCCGTGCTAACAAAGCTCGTATTGACCTCGAAGCTCCGCTTGCAGGGCTTACTGCATGCATCGCTCCTCCCATGAAATGCGACACATAAGATACGCGATTCGATTCTTACTCATGCGAATGATCAATCGTTGCCTCCCCGTCGAAGGGATCTGAGCATACGAAGTCCTACCAGATCGTGATCTGTCACATTCATTGGTTAGGTCCGATATGAAACACATAATCCCCGGCGCGATGGTGTAGGCGTGCGGTCACTTGTCCAAATGCGGCACATCTCACAACTCCACCAACACCGGATTTGTAGCCGGACTTTCGGCCGTGTGCCCGATGGCTTTTTTTCTTTGCCGTCAATACCGATGGGAAGAAGACAGCGCGCCTTGACGGCATCCTGGTCAGGTGCGACGCGCAGCTCCGACATGTTTCACGGGCTTCTACGGACGTTCTACAGTTCCCGTCTGCCCCAAAGGCATCTAGGTTACATGCTACCACGACCATACTGCTAGATGCAGTCGAAGATGACATGACGTTGCCTAGGCGATGGCTGTTTCGCGTGCAATTTGCCTTTCGGTTAGTCACCAAACCCCGAAGTCTAGGGGATCATGTACGGCAACATATAGGTAATAATGGATTGAATTACCAGACCGCTGCCCACGCCAAATATAGGGACCTGGGATCCGCAACACTAATGGGAGTGAAAAGCAATGCAACTTAGCACAGTGCGTGCCGAATTGGTCACCCTTCGAACAGGACGTTGCAATACGAAACAACAGCAATACCGAAGAGGAGATCTATGAAGACCATCCCAGCCAAGCCAGTCGAAGAAAAGTAGAGAGGTATTGCCTTCAATTATGATAATGATGCCGTGACGCAAGGTCGTTCCGGGTGATATGTCATTATCAATCTTCCAGCATAGGTCTTCTTCGTTCCTTTAAAGAGAGTTCATGTATTCCGTGATTCGCTTTATTATCACTTCTTGCCCTACTTTCAGACGTCTGAATCTGCATTGCAAAAAAGAACCACGATGCTGGATCGCAATCGCCAAACACAATACTCTATTGGTTGCCCTTCATCGGAACCGCACTCTCTTTTCTACAAAATCAGCATGCCATCGCTTGTCCAACAAGCCTTCGCTTACCATAGTCCGTCAACATTCTAGAACAAGGTCAAGACTCTGGAGTGGTTCATAAACGCCGTGTCCGACGACAAGTTTGTATTCAGAAACGAATATGAAGCTGTACATGGCCACTCACGATGCCTTGCACCTCATGTTGAAAAGTCCGAATTTACGACAGAAGCGACCAACGAAACTGCTGGTGCCGTTGAAGGCAGAAACGCCCAACTCATCGCCAACGCTCCCTAGACGTCTCCCAAAGGCAAAAACACGGAACTCTGGGAATAAGCTGGAAACATCTAATCCAACACCGACGGCACTTTCGACGCCCGCCTCTTCAACCTCGTCGTCAACTACATGAGCCAAGTCCAGATCAAAACCATGTCCCACTGTGTAATCCGACATGTGTGATATCGAACCAAGGCGTACACTCCATCCTATGTCCTTTGACAGAAAGATACACTACACCAGGACGCCGCGGAATTGCCTCAAGCGAGCTCATGGGCGTCGCCATGAAAGAATGCCACAATGCTGTCGCAGCCAAACTTACCGACCAGCCCTATTGAGACTGCGAAATAGGGCACTCTCAACGATATAAGCCAAGTCATGCTCGACTGCGCACGCATCTGGCTCTACACACACGCTTCTGACCAATTGCAAACCACAAACGACATCTCCGTGCTCTGAAGCGTCAACGTAAATTCCAATGAGAACGTCTTCTGGATGCTCCTGCAGCTGCACTCTCGCCCGCCCTTGACTCTCCAACATCAGCGAGGAAATCGCGCTGTGTGTACACATCTTACCAACCGGGTAGAACTACACAGTCTGCACATGCTTCTGCCATTCAGAGTCCAGACTTTGCGCACCATACTCCGTCCTGACGTCTCGAATTCCGTGCAGTGCAGAGATACTATTTCTCACATTGCAAAGTAAGGAGCCAGCGGTCAAACACCGATAAACTCTTAAGCGCTGACTGAGGTTGTCGCGCTAACAGCATGGAGAAACACTCCGCAACAAGTCGCGTCTCTCTGATCTCCAGGCATTTCTACGCACGTGGCGTCGAATAACCCAGACACCGGTATCATCTCGAAGGCCCCCATCACAGGTTGTTCCAACTTTTCGGCAGGTCGCGTGGGTAGGCTGGTTTATGCACGAGCAATTTGTGCAAGCCCAATTTTCACCCTCCATTGTTGTTGATATCAATAGCGGAGACCTAATGATTCCCTTTCCCGAGTCAATCGGTCTGGGGTCCACCTCGTGGTTCGGCAATTGTGCCTTGCAGTGCTTGTTTGCACAAAATGCCGCTCCAACGTTGTTGATCTCACAGCAACTGTTATATCTGCAAATCAAGTGCTCGACTCGATTGGATTCGTCACTGTATGGTCGACCACACCTCTTGCATGTCACATCCGTCGGCTTATTGAGAGGAAACTCGTCTCCGGACTCGGGATCGAGGGCGCACGATCGACAACACCACCAAAGTCGTTGAGAGAGTGTATCTTGATCTGGGCAGAAGTCGACGAGAGGTGCTTGAGTCGAAGGCTGTTGCTTCTTGATAGTATGTTGTCAGTACTGTGCATGCAATCAGACTAGTACACTTACATGCTCCACGGCCAATGGTTGGTCGTTGCGAAGCGGACCACATTCATGGCCAGCTTTGAAGGCGACAATCGCCGCTAGTGATGCTGCGGTAGGACTTGAGTCACGCCTCTGTAAAAGACCAAATTGATGCTGAAGCGGCGTATCAATTTGACCTTGGGTACCGCCAACGTCATCAAGCATCTTAAAATCCATAGCAGATGCACACGAGGTTTGTCCACCTTGAGCTGCCAAGCGATTATTCTCCCGATGTTGCCACATAAAGGAGTTGCTGCTATGGAACAGATCGGATATGGAGTTTCCATGAAGGATCTCCTATTTTTGGCTTAGTGCCTTGGCAGTGCCTGCCTGTAGATAGCTTGAGCTGCCTTACTTATAAGACTCTTAACTCTAATAAAATCTTACAATATATACTAAGCTTTTGCTGTCTTTAGGCCTTAGCTATAGCATCTAGTAGCTAAAAGCTTTTGCTCTGCTCTACATTGCGCGTGTAGCTGTCCTCCTAGTTTTATATTACGCGCCTAAGCCTAGCAAGCAATTGTTAGCCCTCTTACTCTACACTATAATAGTAGCTACCCTTAATCTATATTATACAGTACCCTCTCTGCTTTACATTGCGCGTGTAGCTACTTACAATTATACTAGGTGCCTCTTAGCTTAGCTCTTTTGCCTACACTATAGCTTTAACTACTTAATTCTTATTAATACACTTATACTAAATCTACGTAATCTACAACTGCTAATAGTTCTTTAGTATATTTAGCTTACTAACTGCCTAAGACTATAGTATAGTCTAACTATAAGACTTATTAGAGACTTATAATTGCCTTGCTATTATATATATACCTTTAAAGAAACGTATAAGTAGCTAAGAACTTAAGGAATTAAATATTAACCTAGGCAAATTATTATTAACTTGTTTACTGTTACCTTAAAGAACCTGCTAATCTGCTTTAGCAGCGCCTAAACTAGTACCTAGGCCTACAGGCGTTCTAGCACCTAACCTAGCCCTGTTAGGAAAGCTGTAGCAGTTATAACGTGCGCAAACACAAACGCAATAAGAAAAAAAGACTTTAACTTTAATAAAGGAAAGCGTTATAGTAGGCTTGCTCTAAATAAAAGTAAATCTAGAAACAGATAGTGCGCCTAAGACGTCTTAACTAAGTAAGTAGGCACTCTTGCTAGAGCTGCCTCTGCTTAGGCTCTTACAGGATTTAGCTTTTTCCTACTTGCCCTATGTTTCTTATACACCTCTCCTGTCTACTACTTCTTTTCCTTCTACCTCTTGCTATTACTTATCTTCTATACTATTATTAGTTATATTACTCTTGCACTATCTATTAGCAGCTAGTTTTACAGCTTATTAGTTTTTTAACGCACAAATAAGATTGTCTACGTTAGAATAATTCTCTAAATCTAAAGCTTTTCTTCTACCTAGAGCTTTACTACTATCTCCTCTAGAGTTAACAGCTAATCCTACAGTGTACTCCTTTAATCTACTACGCCTAAACCTGCGTATGTTGCACCCTATAGAAATAGCACAAAATCTAGCACTAGCACTAGCCCTAGAGCCTAACTTAGCTCTAGTGCCTAACTATCCTTAAACGTACTCTAATAATTAATACTAACAGAATACTCTTATTATCCTAGAGATTACTTAACAATAGGCTAAAGGAAGAGTGTTACTAATCTTTAAGGCACTAATTCTTTTTACTAAAGTATAACAGGTAGCTGCTAATATAGTAGGCTAACTAATATTCTGTATATACTATAAAGTAAATTGCTGTTACACTATTAAATACTTAGAGAGTAATAGTTTAAACTCTAACAACTTTAAATTCTAGCAAAACTAGTTTATAGAAGGCCTAACTAAAGAAGTAGACAAGATAAAGGACCTACCTGTGCGCACCTAGCAGCTAGTACCTTTACTTAACTTTTAACAATTAGCTATTCTACCTTCTACTAGACTAGAGCGTTTAGAGTAACTTGCTTCTTAGTAATACTCTAGTAGACTGTCCTGTTACTTAGAAGAAACTAAAGAGATTCTACAGAAATTCTCTCTACCTTGTTACTAGCCTAAACATTAACGCACTTAGAGAACTTGTTATAATATACTAGTATCTAGGTATTAGCCTCCTCTCTAGCAATATAGTATACTTAGAGTAGTACGCGCAACTAGGGCATCTACCTGTTATTATCTAGATAACCTATTATTAAGTAGTTTATCTTTAGATAGTAGTTAATCTTAGCACTAGCTACGTAATTAAAGGCAAGATAGATATTGTTGCTGCTACTGCTGTAACAGCTTTACTAAGTCTTGCACCCCTAAGCTAGTTAACAGACGCTAACTAAAACCTAACAAAATAGGCACGTATAATAGCACTACTAGCGTCTATCTATACGCCTAGCAAATTAGCCTGCGCGTTAACTAGTATAGCTTTGCTTAGGTACTTAAAGTGCTTCTGTTGTGTATAAAAGGCTAAGCGCTAGAATAGTACGCTTTATTATTAGAACCTAAGCATAAACACATAATAACAAGCGTTAATGCGTAGATTAACTTACTCTACTATTACTTTTAACGCAATATTATTAGCGCAGAAAGAGAAGCTAATACTCTAAAGTATTGCTTTAATTAGAAGTTATTAGTCTGTAACTATATTATAAAGAAGTAGACCTTACTATACAACGCTAGCTACAATCCTATTACCTAGGAAATTATAATAATTTATAAGATTTGGTTAGACCTTAACCTACTTCTTATAGTATTAGTGTCTATTTACGCTAATATAATAATAGAAACTTTTGTTAACAAATACTACTAAAAGAAAGACCCTTACTAATAGGCATAGAAAGAACAACACATACAAGCTTACTACAAGTTTAAGTCTATTATAAGACAATTTGCGTAAAACTACTAGGCAGCTTATTGCAAGCGCAAAGACTAAGACGCGCTCTCTCTTAAAAAGACTTTTAATTAAGTTCTGCTGCGTACTACAGTACTAGTAGTAGTTGTTCTAAAAGCTATTACCCTAGCCTATGCCCTGCGCCTGTTAAAGTACCTATATATATATTATAGAGGTAAACATTGTAACAATCTTTGCCCTACTTAACCTAAGTTCTAGAAACGCATTACGTTTCTAGCTAACGCAATATTATTCTTTCTAAAAGATTCTTTTAATAATAAATTAGTTTTAGATCTAGAATTTAACAACTAAGTATTTTAGAGTAATAGCGCAGAACCTGCTCTAGCTGCTACTAAGTTAGAAAACTCCTAACAGAGCCCTAGATAGATAGCTGTAACTCTAATCTTGCTACTTCTGCTATCTATAGTTTAAGCAGATTAGATCTTCTTTTTCTTTTATTAACTATTTATTTATTACTATATTAGATACCTGTTGCAGTTAACAACCTAATACTAGTTTCTTCTACAGAATTTTTATCTGCTTTAAACAACCTAGTTCTCTATACTATTCTTATTACTACTTTTACTAATTGCAATAAGCCTGCTAAGGCTTATATATACGTATCTAATATAGTTTCTATTAAATTTTGCCTAGACATAGGTGCTAGCGTGTCTTTAATCTAACGTAAAGAACTTAGTTATTACTCTTGTGCGTTACTTAAGAAGCTTAAAGAAGATTAGATTATAAAGGTTAACAGTGTTAGCTTAACAGCGTTACATACAAAACAGCTTATTTATAATTTTCTAGTTACTCTCTACACTGTTAATAGAGAGGTTATCTAACTATATAGACAGGTGTATATTATTAACAAACTGCTAGTACTATGTATTATAGGCAATAATATTCTTTAACCTTAGAAAGTTAGTGTTATATATAACAATGTCCTAGGCAACTTCCTAGCGCTCTAAATCTGTAGCTATTACGTTAAATTGCACTTAACCTCTATTCCCTACTATACACAAATAGTAGTTCTAGCCAAACACAATTACGTAATCTCTGTAGGCACTAGAGTCTACTTAGAAGTGCAACACTATCAAATGCTACTATATAAGTCTAGATACCTTTTTACTACTTAGCTAGTTGCTAATCTCTTTATAAACACCTTTGCTTCAGCTAGTAATTAATTAGTAAATAGGAACAAGCCTAAAATGCCTTTTAACAATCTAGGCAAATACAATGTCTCTATTTATTAGGGCTAAGTAATTAGCTATCTTAAACAGGTATTTTCTCTCTACTAGTAAGCTAACTTACTCTATTTTTTAGATTACCTATTTAAAGAAATGCCAATCTCTATAGGTAAAGATAAACCTAATAATCTTCTAGCAGGCTTACCCTTTATAGTAGAACTGCCTAACAATAGAATTAAGGTTAGAAAGGCTAACGTATTATATTTGTTTAGAGAAGACTACTAAAGGCGTATCTAGAAAATCTTATTAAATTACTAAACGTTATAGCGTAAAGAGCTAGGACGCTTTAATAATAGAGTTAAGATACCTATTCTATTCTACAATAGTATTAATCTGTTAAAGCTTAAGTAGGCTCTATACAACTAATCTAAGCGTAATAAAGAGGCAATTAATAAGGTTTTAGATCCTCTTACAGAGTAGGGGCGCATTAAGAAAGTTTCTCTTAGTTCTCTAAGCCTAGTAGCGTCCCTAGCATTTATAGTTTAGAAGAATAACAAACCTTAGGTAGTAGTTAACATGCGTTAAGTTAATAAAGCTCTTATCTCTAACGCCTACCTACTTCTAAAACAAGACACTATTCTGTTAGCTATAGGCAGTGTAATAGTGCTTTTATCCCTTGATTTTGTTAAGAGTTTCTTCTAACAGGACATTGTAGAAGAAGATTAATAGAAAACTGCCTTTGTAATAGTATACTAGAGTTATAAAATGTTCCTTAGCTTAACAATAGGGCTCGTATGTAGCTTAGGTGTCTTCTAATACTAAATAGAACAGCTATTTAACTAGTATCTCTAGGATTTTATACTTATCTATATTAATAATATTATTATCTTTAGTTGTACTCTAGAGGACTATTTGCTACATCTAGACAAGGCTTTAACCCTCTTAGAGAAAGTAAGAGTTACTCTGTCCTTTACTAAGTGCTATTTTAGCTACCCCTCTATTTAGGCTCTAGGACATTACGTGTTAAGATTAGGACTTAGTACTGTCTAGGAAAAGACTAAGGCTATCTAATCTATAACCTTTTCTAAGACTATTTAACAACTAGAATACGCAGTAGGCCTTTTTAATTTTTACTAAAAATTTGTAAAATATTACTCTAACGTATATATACTGCTAAACACGCTTAAAACTTGCTGCCTTAAGGACACTCTTAAAAAAGGATATAAGTAACGCTGTTACGCAGAAATAACGCCTGTTACAGATTTTATAGATAGACTATAACGCTACAAAGCTAAGGCTGCTTTTAAGAAGCTTAAGAACAAGCTATGCTCTTTGCCTACTTTAGCTTACCCTAACTTTTCCTAACTATTTATCTTCTATATAGATAGAAGCTGTAAACGCAGTTTTAGATGCGCTGTCTACTAGCTTAATGTATTAGACCTAGATAACCCTATAGAGTAACCAATTTTGTATCTCTTAAAGACCCTCTCTCTTACAGAATTACAATACTAGCTAACAGAGCTAGAAACAGCAGCGCTGGTATAGGCACTTAAGAAGCTACCTTAGTACACAGACTATAAAAAATTCCTAGTATATATAGATTACTCTGCTATTATTAATATATTTAAAGACAAAGGCCTAGTGCAAGGTAAACGCTCTAAGAGACTACAATTATAGTAACTGTTCCTTGCCTATTACTACAGTAAAATAGAAATCTAATATATTTCTAGCAAGGACTATTTAAACGCAGACGCCTTATCCTAAATGCAAACCTTAAAATTACCTAAGCTAGATCTATTAGCTAGTGTTCTGTAGAGCCTTCTTACTTATAAAGGAAAGAAACCTTTTTCTGCTAGTCTACGTCTTACTCTATAGGAACCAACTGGAGCTGCAATACAGGAACCTATCTCTTACTTTATATTAGAAGCCTACCTACTAGACGCTTTATATAAGGCTAAACTTATTTAAATAAATAACAAGTTTAAAGACACACTACTACTAGTATTAAGAACAGACCCTACTCTTTAAAAAGTCTACTATAATATTATAGAGTAAGCTAACAAAATACCCTAGCCACTTGTAACTTATAAGAGTTTCTAGATTAATCTAGATTCTAGTCTTATATACTAGATGTTGCTAGATAGGCAAGAATAATTATATATTTCTTAGTCTATGCACTATAAAGTGCTTTGTCTTGCACATAACAATATTAGCTATTTAGAAGTAATTAGAACTTGCGAACAAATCTAAGTCTTAATATACCTGCTAAACCTTAAGAGACACGCTACTAAATATATTGCCGCTTACCTACAGTACAACGTCTGCTAACTCTTAACTAAGATGCCTACAGGTAAAATGCAACCTATTAATTATCTGTTTCTACTATTCTATGCTATAACTATAGACTTTATTATTAGCCTGCCTATTACACCTAACAGGTATAACTGTATACTTATAGTTACTAACAAGGCTACAAAGGCAGTTAAACTAATCTCTAAGATAGTAGGTAAATAGAGTAAAGCTAACAATCTAGATTATCCTAAAGAAGTACAAGGCAACGCTTAGTACTAGGCTATTTGCTTTTAGAATTACGTTGTTTGCAAATAGGGTCTGCTAAAAGCTATTATTTCTAACCGTAATAGACGTTTCCTAGCCAAATTCTAGTAAGCCCTCTTTAAAAGAATAGGAACTACTTTAGCTATAATAACTGCGTACTATCTACAAGCAGATAGCTAGAGTAAACAAACAAACTAGACTGTTAAAATTACTCTCTAGTATATAATTGCAAATTATAACGCCCTAATAATTGGCTAGGATAAACTTTTACCTAACGTACAATTTGCAATTAACACTGCCTGTAACTTTACAACAGGCAAGTTACTATTTAAACTTCTCTATAGTACCTACCCTTGTAATAGAACTATAGTGCACAACTCTAGTATACAGCATCTACTAGCTAAATAATTCCTGCAAGATTGCTGCAACATTTAAGCCTAGGTAGAAGAGGCTCTTAAGCTAGCGCAAGCACGCATAGCTATATACTACAATTAGCAGCACTTACCTGTTAAGATTAGTAACATAGTTTTTCTTAAATTAACGCGTAAAACTAATTATAGCTACTGTATTCTATATTCCTCTGCGCTTAACGTTATTAAGGATAGTCTATTTAAAGTGCTTAAAAAGATTAGTAAAAACACGTTCTAACTTAAGCTTCTAGACTGCCTAAAAATCTACCCTATTATTTTAGTTATTTATCTAGAGCTAGCAATACCCAACCTATACAAGCGCCTGCTAGTAGTAGCTAGCAAGGTAATAGAAGTAGCAGAGGATAAGTTACTAATACCTATCTCTGTCCCTAACAAGGAACTAATATATATTATAGACTGTATCCTTACTAAAGAAATCTATAAGGTCTCTAGCTACTATTATAAGCAATAGTTTTACAAGGTTTAATAGTAAAGATATAGCGCATCTAAAGACTCCTACGTTGTAGAGAAGTAACTATAGATAGATATACCTAAGATAGTGTAAGCATAGAAGCAGTAGTATAGTACTTGTCTAACTACGCGCTGCTTTCTACAAGACACTATCTAAGGGTGTTATTTTAGAAATTTTTAACAAGCTTTTAGCAGCTCTATGCGCCTGCCTGCCTATACTGCAGCTTTTTACCTTTTCTCTAACCCTTTTTTATAAAATTATTGTTTTTACAAATCATTGCCTTTACCTACTAGAGTAGAGTTTTCAGTTATGTTATATTGCAACGCGTACCTGCCTCTTACCTTATTATTAAAACAACAATAGACGCACAGACTAACATTAGCCTACTACTTAGCTTTTTTACCTCTACACACTTACCTCTTTATCTACTTACCTCTACCCCTACTATTACACCTACTTATCTTTAACTAAAGACTCTTACTTCTTAGCACTTATCCTAATCTTAACGCTACTATTATTATGTTACAATTTAATAATGTAGGTATTAATATTAAAGAATTGCAGAAGCTTGCAAGCACTAACCTTACTACAATTAACAGATACACTAGCCTTTAGTAGTTTAAAAAACGCGTAGAAGAAGATAAAGAACTTTTGCTTGCAGATAAGCTAGTTAAAAAACTCTACAAGAACAGCTACTATAGAGACGTAACGCTTAGCCTAGCTGCTCTCTTAGAGTTTAAGGAAAAGGTATTCTAGGCAATAGTAACGTTTATAGTTAACCCCAAGCACTTAGCTACTAGTAAGCTTAAGAAAGTTTACCTTATAACAGAATCCTAGCTTAACCCTCTAAACGCCTTTATAACAGTAGTAGAACTCTAAAGGTTTATAGCTTAAGTTGCTAGCGCGTAACTTAACCTAGAGTAAACCTGCATATTGCTACCTCTCTATTAAGTATCTATCCCTATCTACAAACCTATAGTGTTTTCTACTATATTTTCTACTAACTTAGACTACTCTGCGCTACTAAGTAGCTACTTAATCTTACTTTATATTCTAAACTTAGGTATGTTTAGGAACAATATGCGCTCTTTAACTGCGTTTAGGTTAATTTCCTTTAACTGCCTTATAGGCACTAAAGCTAGAGACTTGTCTAGACGCTAGAACTACAGCTACTAGCGCGCACGCTTAGTAGACACTTACTAGTTAAGTAACACAAGTAGCAACGCTCTAAAGAACCTCTAAAGCTTTACTATACAAATAACTGCACAAAAAATAATACAGTCTAGCTAGACCTTGTATACGCTATTAGACACAGATATTTTCTGCAAAGCCTATTTTGTTATACTAGTTAACCTAGAATTCTACCTACGTATGTCTTTCTAAAAATTACTACATTTTTGTAATTAACTTTACTTAGCATACAAATAGAATATCTTAATCAAAAGGCTTAAGAAAGTCTTCTTATCTAAACAACTTGCTTACACTGTTAGCTATATCCTAGTTAAGGAAGCTAAAGTTAATAAACTTAAACACTTAGCTAAGAAATAAGCTAAAGGTAACAAACTGCCTTTGCGCGGCTGCTTAGGTAAGGTAAAGCCTAAGTGGGTACAATAGACAGAAGCCTAGCAAAAGAAAAATGCAGCTCTGCTAAAGGCCTAGCGCAGATACTGTGCGTAACCTAAGGCTAACTTTACTACGCGCCTTAACCTAGCTAATAAACAATAGTAGGAATTAGGTACATATACTAAGTTTGTTATCTATAAAGACCTAAAGGACTACTTATATATACGCTTGCAGATATCCTTTAACTATTTAGACGCAGTAGTTAAATATTAACTTTAATATAAGGCTAATATTAATTTTATATTTTGTAACACGCACCTCTATAGAGATACACATAGAAGCTAAGATAACAACCTTTACCTTTTAATAGAACGCATTATTAACGTGTCTAATCTCTCTTACGCGATATATCTTACTACTCTGTTAGAAAAACACAACGTTAGTAATATCTGCAACATTAGCAACACTGTTAACACAACTATACTACTAGCTACCAGACAGTTCTTAACTGTGCTCTACTGTGCTAAGTAATAACAGCAATACCTAGTATACTATTATTAGCAGCCTAGCTTATAGAACTCTTTTGCAAAATAGTTTATAGTTCTTATATTTAATATAGCTTTGCACTGTCTACACAACTGTGTTACTAGTTAGCAGCCTATCCTTAACTATACCTAACTATAGTTTAAGTCTAAGGCAATCTCTTTAATAGCGCTATTACTTAGTTTAGGTTTTGCTGCAAATCTATACTATCTTTGCGCTTTAAATTAATTTTGCGTTACGTCTACGTATATACTTCTTTTGTAATACTTTTTGTATTCTTATGCTCTTAGGACTAGGCTACGTATCTACTTAAGCGTTTTTTATCTTATAGCTTTGTATAGTAGTGTACTGTACTCTGCAGTTCTACTACTTAATTTACCTAATTTACACTAGCTCCTTAAGCTTTATAGGGATTTCCTTGTTACAATCTTACTTAATCTCTTCTTCTTTTGTTATTACACCTTATAGACTACTACGCAACAATATCTTTATGTTCTGCTTCTTTAGAACTTTTGTTTCTAGATTACTTTCTAGGTTGTATAGAATAATACTCTTGTACACGTCTGCTAGCTAGCCTAGTTAATATACCCTAAACATAAATTAGTCTTAGGTACTCTATTTGTCTTAAGGCTCTACAATTATAACCTTATTTGCTTTAATTAGCGTAATAGCTTCTGCAAACGCTATTAACGCTACTAAAATAAATGTTAAGTCTAGGTCTTTCTATTTTACTAACATAGCGTCTATTTTAAACTTTAGCATTCCTTCTCTTAGTAGAAAAACTATATCTTTGCTAAATTTTTTTTAAAGCTCTATCTAGAGCACTAGTTGCATACATAGTTTGTATAAGCTAATAAGGATTTTAGCCCAAATATTACGTAGTACTATTTAATTATCTACTAGGCTCCTCTAATTAGGATTAGGTCTAGTTTTAATATAGGTTCTCTTAGCCTCTAGCTTAATTGCCTTATACTTTGTACTATATATAAGTAGTAAGTTAAAGTTATTAGTAAATATTTCTTTATTTAGCTGCTAGAAGTGCTATTAGATATGCGTTAATATAAACTACTTAGTTTTCTTACTTCCTTTGCTTTTAAACAGCGCAGCCTTAAGCTAGGCTAGTATTAGAAATGTTATAATACTCTGTATCTTAGCGCAGTTAAATATGTATACGCTCTTAGCTTTTGCGCTATTTAGCTCTTCTTGTTATAGTACTATCTTATATCTTATTGTTGCATTAGCTATAAGCAATTAGAAGTTATTTATTTAGTATAGCTAGTAGAACGTTAGGAAGTTGCTCTTAATGCCTAAAATCTTCTAGCTCTATAGGTCTTGCGTAACTAGAGTTTAACGCAGTATAAACCTTACTGTAATCTTCTCTCTTAACGCTATAAGCGCTATATACTTAGGAGAATTAAGCACATTTTTAACTTCTTCTTATGCCTTAAATAAGCAGGTGTCTTAGCCCTTTACTATAACTAGGCCTAATATCTTTCTTGTTTCTCTTATATCTATAATTTTCTTACGTTAGAAAAAATTAAGATTTATCTGGTTGGCCTGGTTGCAGCGACCCGCGGCTGCCTAACAGTAATACTGTTTACTAGACAATTTGCTAAAGTTACTCTACTTACTTCTGGTTGCTAGCGACCTAACAGCGACCTAACAGTAAATTGCCTGTATTACCTGCGTTACCTGTGTCACTAGTGTTGCTAGTATTGCTAGTATTGCTAGTATTGCCAGATTTAACAGTTAAGGACTATTAAGTACTATAGCACTAGTAGAACTATATACTGCAGCTAGCTGCCTGTATCTTTACACTCTTGTAGCGTAGGCTAACTAAGCTAGTCCCCCTTATCTAGTTATATAGGCTTTTTAATTAAATATAGCATAGATAAATTGCGCTTCTTTAAAAGTAGGCTGGCCTAGACGCAGCTACTAGGCTTAACGTTCTATAGGGCACGCGTTGGCAGGTACACAATGCGCTCTATATATAGAAGGCTGTAATAGCTGCTACTACTTGCAGAGCAGTAATTATCTTGCTAGTTAGTTATATTAGAATTAGGTGCTGTGTCTGCTAGTGCTGCACTGTCTGCTATAGTAGTCTACACTGTTGCGTTATATTAAGGCTAACCTAACAGTATTTACACGTTGTACTAGCAAAAGCATATCTAGTTCTTATAACATTTGCGTTGCTTACTATTTACAACTACTTAATAACACTCTATTTCTTCTTTATACTATTGCACTAACTTATTACACTTATCTAGTTCTAGTTACTATTTCTCTTTAGTTAAGGTAATTACGTTAAGTATGTTACCTTTAATTGTAATATTGTAGGCCTGCGTTACAAATTCTTCCTATGCGTCTTCTGCTATAATACTCTAGCTACCTCTATAGTTCTTAAACTATAGCTGTTTGTCTGCCTTATAAAGGTATTCTAGTGCAAGTTTATCTATATGTCTATACTCTTCTAGCAAAACATCTTTTACCTTACTTAATGCTTTACGTACACATATATAGACAGCATTCTATGCAAGTTATTATATATTATATTACGTTTAGACCTACTTACATTATTAGTGTCTCTGTGTAGGACTTTTCCCCTCTTTCTAACGTCCTTCTTTCTATCCTTTTCTATTAAGCAGTTTGCTTTCTTCTTTTCTTTGTTATTGTAATTGTCTATAAGCGTATTGTAGCAATCTTACTTCTCTTTTGTGTAGTTAGCTAGGATATTATCTACGTTGTTGTTATAGGTATCTTTTAGTACTAAAACGTTAGCTCTGTTATTCTCTTGTTAGTTTATATGTACAGCAATATCCTGTTATATATTATTCTATATAAGAATCTGTTAAATGCCTTCTAGGTTCTTCTATTTTTTGCAAATAGTATTAAAGTAGTCTACTTTCTGTTAGCTAATGCTATATATAGAACTTGTAACATACTCTTTACAGTGTGTCTATAGAAGGGTATAGTTTTCCTAGTGCTGTTGTTATTAAATTCCCTTATTGCGTTAAATATAACTAAGCCTATTAGTACTACTATATTTGCACTTAGTTTATTAAACTTCTCTTGATTCCTAGTTATTGCAGTAATGCTCTATTTCCTGTTATTATAGAATAACTATGCTATTACTACTGCAAGACTAGGGTTTAGAAATCTAGCAGATTTGGGCTGTCTTTAGTTAGCTAGCATAGCTGTTTTAGAGGTGTACTTGCGTTCTTTAGGTCTTATAGTAGGTAAATAAAGTCTTTAAGCAGTTTGCTAGGCTTAAGAACCTATCTGTCTAGGTAGTTTAATATGTAGGCACTAGTAATTTCTAGTTATCTTTGCCTTATTACGTAGGTCTATAAGTTGCTACATATGTCTAGTATCTAGGCGCCTACTGTTAGCTACTGTTCTTAGTAGGCTGCAATAGTACCTATATAGCAGGCAGCTTCTTTGTATAGTGTTAAGCTAATATGCAATTAAACTAACAATAGTAGAGTATTCTATACTTCTATTTAAGCGTCTAGCAGCATTTAGGCGTACACATGCCTACGTATATTAAGCTATAGTGTTATTGCTATACTACATGGCGTCTTTCTGTTATTAGTAAGTAGTTACGTTACTAGGATAACTCTTGCCTTCTCTAGTGTAGTCTTGTTTTCTAGTAACATACTTTCCTTTACCTAGCGTTTTTCTTTTCTCTATAGTAGTAACCTAAATAGGTCTGCACTAGATAAGAAGGGTTGCAACTCTGTAACAGTTAGAACTACTTAATTATGTATAATAAGGTATCTTCCTATAATATAATAGCCTTAAGTCTAATAGTAGTTCTCTTTTAACTACTAACGTTTTCTGTGTATTAGTCTTATAGGTTTTTAGTTTATGTTAGCTTGTCGTGCTTATGCTACTACTGCGTCTAGATTTCTCTTGTTAATAAGCGAGTAATGCTGCAGATCTAGAAGTATATAGTATTTAATCTCTAGGCTGTCTTGTTAGGTAACTTTTTAGTTAGGCTAGTGTAGTAGTTGGTTATACTTCTGTTTTAATCCTAGAGTTAAGGCTTAAAGATAGTAGCGTTAGAGTCTAGACAGTTTTTGGTCTCTGCAGCGTCTTAGTTTTTAGTATATTAGTTCTAGGGTTACATCCCCTAAGAGCCTAACCTTTGCACTATTATCTGTTAGCGCTTATTTTAGCGCTTGTTTAGACAGAGATATAGTGTGCTGCTAACATTACTTAAATTTACTACTTAGTACAGAGTATACAGAGCAAGCGCTTGCTCTTTAAATATTAGAGAACTATTAGTAAGGGTAGTAGAAGTAAGCAATATATGTAGCGTAATAGAGTTTTTACTTTGTAGGTATAAGTAGGGTTTTTGTAACACATACAGTCTAATATTGCCTTGAATTCTGCCAGAGCGTAGTAGTTAGGCTATTTGATTAGATAGCCTCTTGTCCTTAACTGCGTGCTAGCGTATATAACAGTTGTCTACTATTAGCATAAATAGTTATACGCGCAATACAGGCAATTAGGCCCTCTTCTATTCTTAACTGCGTACTAGCGTATATAACAGTTATCTACTATTAGCATAAATAGTTGTGCGTGCAATATAGGCGATTAGGTACCTTTCTATTCTTAACTAAATGTTAGCGTATACAATAGTTATCTACTGTTAGCACAAATAGTAGTGCGCGCAATACAGGTAATTAGGTGCCCTCCTATTTCTCTATCCTTTACTAAATGTTAGCGTATATAATAGTTATCTACTATTAGTATAAATAGTTATGCGCGCAATATAGGCAATCTAGTAGCCCTATACGCAGAAAACTATTTACCTAGTAAGTTGTTAGTACAGATCTAGTATGCTACTATACTAGTTATATTTGTAGTTTAATTGTAAATAATGCCTAGTGTATCTTTAATACAACTGTCTCTTGTAATGCGCTGTGCTAGCGTGCCTTTGTAGATATCTATATTTATGCCTATCTATCTTCTTTCTTTGTGTAGTAATATATGCTATTGTATTTACTTTTAAAGCCTAATTTGTGCTCTACTATCTGCACAAATAAATTGTAATTAAGGTTGTTAATATACTTGTCTATTACTAGCAGGCTGTAGTATATATGCAACAGCTGGTTTGTCCTAATAAGAGTGTGCTTGTTTCTAGTTGCGTTTAACACTAATATAGTTGTTATGTTAGAGGTAATTTGTGTTATACTTAACTCTTTGTTAACTGTTTCTATTATCTTTCTACACAGGTTTCTATCTAGCAAAGCTTGCTCCTAATTGTTATTTAGTTTAGTTTTATTCTGTTGCGAGCGCATCTGTTAGGCTGCGTTATAGTTATATTAGACAGCAAAGTGTATAATTATCTGGATAAGGCAACTATTAGCTATGTTCTATAGTAGTCTATTCTGTTGTAATGCAATTACTCTTGTAATTTGCTATAGGTGTTCTTTTGCTGTAGTTGTCTGTAGGGAACAGCCTAGCATCTTCTGCCTTCTTATCTCTTATTCTATATTAGAGTATATTAAGTTATATTCTTCTGCTGTTAGTTGAATTATATTACATATACTGTCTTTTAATAATTGTGTCTAGTGTTGCTACAGTAGTGCTATCCTTCTGTCTGTACTAACTAGCAATTCTAGGTAACTATTGCAATATCTCTATAATACTTGTGTACGTAGATAAGAGTTGCTATTATTACGCGTTTGTAGTAGTGTATAGTATATAGTAAGGAGGTTGCGTTAGCAGCCTTGCGCTATAGTTCTGTGTTATAGCGCTTGTTATGTTAGTAGGTTTGCGTTCTATTAGGTAGGCTAAAGTAATAGTAGAGCTATTATTAGATATACAATTCTATTTACTATGTCTAACGCTATATACTAGTTGTCTTACTACACTTACTTCTGTTTATAATTCTGCACTATACGTGTCTAGTCTTAATTAAACATAAAAGAATACAGTCTATTATATTTGTCCTAATTAATGTAATTATTTATATAATAAGAAACAGAGACCTTATTGTTAAGTATAGGTAGATTCTTTAGTACTAAGTGTATAGAGCAAATAATAGTTATTATGTTGTATACCTTAAATGCTTGTAATATGCGTTGCTTGGTCTTTGTACTATATGTATAGTAGCGCACGCTTAGCATCCCTATTGTATTATCAATTTAACTATTGTTGTTAAACACTATAACCTTGCAGAAGGCACCTATATACTTATATTTCTTTCTGTTCTTATCTTAGTGTTTGTTGTTAATAAATATAAGTATTAGGTGTACCTAAGCTGCAGCTCTACTGTTTGCAACAGTCTAAGACAGTTACATATAGTCCTTATATTTAAACTCTTGTACCTACACGTAATCTTTGCGCTATTTTCTAGTCCTATGCTAGTTAGGCGCGTATTGTACAATGTCTTCTTTGTAATGTTTAGAGTTGTTGTAGCGTTTACCTAATAGCCTTAAGCATCTTATAAAAGAGTGTATTTTTACATTTATCCTATTTACCTAGTAAAGGTTAGGGTTCTGTCTGTCTTTATTATATAGAGTAACAAGGCAGCTAGTTACCTTCTAATAGTAGTATTAGACAAATACTGCAGTAGTATGTGTAAAGTCTAGCAACGTAATATGTATAGTAACCTTGCTAAGGAGCAGTATAATAGAATTTAGTAATATGCCTAGTATAGACTATCTAAGTTGTTTGAATAGTATTACTGTTAATACGCTTATAGTAAAGGTGTACTTGCGCTAGTTAGCAGTAGTGCACTATTAACTTTAGTCTATAACTGTCTTATGTTCAAACGCTATAAGCGTAAGCTGTCTAGAGTTATAGAGGCAGATCTGTGCAAGAAAATCTCTCTTGTTTGTTATTAGGTAGAATTGTTTTACTATTGTAATATAGTAGGCCTTGCTGTTTATTCTAGTGTATATGCTATTAAGGGCCCTATATATATAGATATTATTAATGATATAGGTTAGCGCGTGCTATTTAGAGTAGTTAAAATCCTTTTCTTCTTCTTACGTCTGTCTAAAAGGTTAAAACTCTTCTTTCAGAACATCTATTTGTTTAATAGCTAACAACATATACCTTAACATGTTTTTGTTATAACTCTTATATTATAAGAGTACTAGCAGATTGTACGTAGCCTAGATAAAATGCAATACATATAGTGCCTTGGTTGCTAGTAGAGGAGATACTACTGCTATAAATTAGCGAATTACTACTTTTTGTTCTACGCCAGTCTACTATAACACTTCTATAAAAGCCCTCTTGTTATTAAACTGTTTTAGTCTAGTGTTATGCTTAACCTAGCAAAACCTTTTATTTAACTAGGCATAGCTGTTATCTTCTGCTACTAGAACTACAGTACTATTCTAGCCCTTCTTTTGTCTAGGGTGTATATCTATTAGTATGTCTTCTATAAATTCTAATATCTTTATAACTAACCCCTTAAGCAGTAGATATAATATATCTATAGCTAATAACTTATATATATTAAAGTTGTAGTAATTTTAGCTAAAGCACTCTACTAGATAAATGTAATCCTTATGTCTTTTATTAAAACAACAACTCTGTTATAAGCGTGTATACTCTTCTGTTTACTACAGATATTTATTACACAAGTTCTCTTGTTTGTCTAGTAGTACTATGCATTAAGTACAGTATCTGTTTTTCTTTATACCTGTTGGTAGCACTTACTCTTTATAGTTAGCTAGAATTGCACAAATAGTTAGGTAACACTATTGCGTCTGTTAGTTAGTACACTCTAGCTATATACTGTATTTAGTAGCTTCTTTAAGTGCTACAGTTACTAGTTAGCGTTTGTCTTCTACAGTAACCTTCTGTTATTAACGCTGTAGTTGGTACTTATGTAATAATAGTTTGCCTATGCAGTAATAATACACTTTACTCTTTAGAATAGGATCTAGAAGCTTGGCTGTTAGGTGTTACAAACCTCTAACAAGGGAACACAAGACGTTATAAATAAACAAGGGAACAGGTCGCAAGACTTAGACCTGGTGCAGGGACATAGCGCGCTAAGCATGTTACGTAACCTTCTTATTAGTCTTATTTAGTCTTACTGTTTCTCACAACAAGAAACTATAAGAACCTACAATAAAGATTAAGAACAATAAGAACTATAAGAAAGACTAAGTATATAGGAACTACAATAAGCCCTTATAGATTATTATGTTCAACTTATATTACAGACGCTTAAGTTAGTTACATTAAGCTATCTAACTATTGTTACTCTTTTTAGAAAGCCCTAGCCTTTACTGTCTTAGTAACAATACCCTCTATATCTAAAGCAACTCTGCACCTATCTGCAAAAACTAACTTTAGCTGTACCCCTAGTCTACACTAGCACTCTTATTGTTTGCTACTAGACTAACAGTCTTAACACTTTAAACACTCTTATAATAAGCAGCAATATTGCAATAGATATACCTAAGCATTCCTAAGTAAGACGATCTAGGCTTAAGGTTAACAAACCTAATCTCTACTATAGAGACTGCAATAAACTTAAGACCTGGATTCTCTAGTTTAACAGGCACTTCTACGTAGAAGAAGACAAGATTAAGAACAACAACAAAGTTATTCTTACTATAACCTATATAAGAGGCAACGCTAAGAAATAGGTACTTCTAATTATCTAGAAGTATATAGACAACAACATTACAGACGCAGATAACACTAACCTTATAGAAGACTAGTACGCGTTTAAGACACGCCTGCAACAGATCTTCTTACCCCTTAAGGAATCTGTAATTGCAGAACAAAAAATCTAAAGTCTAAAACAAACCTAATTAACTGCTAACTATACTAATGTTTTTTAACAATACGCTAAACAAATCCAGTGGGATGATACTGCCCTAATGCGTATGTACAAACAAGGCCTTAAGGCTACTATATAAGCTAAACTTATGCGCAGCAGAACACACATTACTACTCTTAAAGAACTTTAGAATAAAGCTATTTGCCTGGATAATAAACTCTACAAATTAGCACTTAAAGATAGGTTATACTCCTTACGTCTACTACAGGGACATAAAGGATTCTGCCTAAACAAAAGACATTAGGGACAAATACAACTAAACAAGAGACAACAGCGCTACTATCCTAGACAAGGAACTTATTAACTATGCCTACTAGGAGCATACTTAGGGTACAGACCTAAAGCCATGCACTTAGACAACCTTAACAAAGGCCTAGAACAGAAAAGTTACCTAAAGAAACAACCCTAAGAGGATAGGCCTAATAAGAACAAGATTACCTGTTATAACTATAACAAGGTTAGACATTACGCGCAAGACTGTTGCTCTAAGAACAAAGTTACACGCTAGCTTAACGTGTTAACTAACACTTTAGAGAAAGATGTTAAAGAATAGATTGTAATTAAGGATCAACCTATTATCTAAACAACTAATAGACTACTAATAGTAGGATAGACAGAAGACACCTCTACTACATTATCTAATAACAAGGTCTTAACTAACTCTGCGTTACTACACAATTAGGAACAAAACTATAATATTAAACAATTCTAACAGATAGGACTACTCCTACTGCAAACGCAACAAAACATTTATAACTAGTACAACCAAACTAACAAAGTTAACTAAGAATATGTAGAATAATATTACTAATCCCTACAAGAATATTATGCCCTTAGCCTACAGACAGATAGGTACTCTCTAAGAACAGATAGAGTTAGAGAGGAAGAACAATCGCTACACCTAGGAAACAGAGTCTATAGGATATAGGATCCACAAGAGACTACAAGAGTCTACAATACCTAGGAAGACCAAGAACTTACACTAGACGAGCTAGACATACACTTACTACTAGCTAGCCCTAAACTAGTACGCTAGAATGCAGCAGTTAGAGGACTATGTCAAGAGGCAGGCGCAGATAGACTATATAAGACGTGCTGCAACTTACACACAAAGCAGATATGCTATACTAATAATAGGTAAGTATTAGTACTAAACTCTATGCCTGCAGAATATTAGGATAGGAAGGCAAACAAATTGCATCAAATCCCGCTTATAGACAGATACCTACAGGATCCTTATAATCCAAAACACAGACTTCTATTATAGACAGCATGCAACAGCAACTACTGCTTAACACACTACAGTAGCAAAGTTAACTAATACTTTCCTTAGCAGAAGAAACCTTGCAAGTACCAATAGTATAATTGCCCTAAGGATACCTGCGCAAATTACCTATACAACAAACAAATTAAGGGGAGCTTTCCTAACGTATTAGAGGAAGAAAGCATATCTAACAGAATACTTGTTAACAGCAGCTGCATAAACTATACATAGCAGTTCTGCCTACAACTAGAGTGTAAGAAGCACTACAACAATAAAGAAGCCAACAGATATAGAAAGAACAAGTCTTTTTTAGAGTTAACCCTAGACTCTAGAAAGAGACCTAGAGCTGCAACGCAATTAACTTAGCTAAGCTTATAAAACTTACAGTAAGAGTTAACAGAAAAAGGATAAAGGCGCTTCTGGATTTAGGATTGCAAGCAAACTACATTTTAGGCAAAGCCTTGTTAAGAGCTAGGCTCTAACCTTACTAGAAACAACAATTATATAAACTTTATATTGCGAATAGAGAGCAAATGCCTAACAAGTTACTTATTAGATATAAGACTACTACAGAACTTAACATCTAAGGAACTAAACAGAAAATATGCCTAGACGTCTTTGGATTAGCTACCTACAACATTATATTAGGACTTCTATAGTTTAGAGAGAATAGCCTATAGATAGACTAGGGGAAGAGATCTATCTCTCTAGAGAATTACAACAACATAACAGATTCTAAGCCTGCGCATTAGCAGCGTTTAATAGTAGATAAGAAGACAATTAATAATATTGCTTTAACTAAGACGCAGTTAAAGACACAACTGGTTAACTTAGACAATTAAGGAAGAAATACTAATACGTTACAAGTTTTAGAGAAACGTATAACTCCTAACATACCTAAGGAATACAGAAAGTTTAAGAAACTATTCTTAGAAGAAACAGGTCCAGAAGCACTGCCTAAGCATCAGGAGTAGGACTACAAGATTGTCCTAGAAGAAGGGAAAAGGCTAACCTTCAGACTAATCTACAGATTATCAGAAAAAGAGCTAGAAGCACTCTAAGAATATATCTAAGTAAACCTAAAGAAAGGTTTTATCTAAGTATCAGAATTACTAGCTAGATACCTAATTATGTTTATACTAAAGAAGAACAGCAAACTACAACTATGTATTAACTTTCAAAAACTTAATAACATTACAATTAAGAATTAATACCTACTACCTAATATTTTGAAACTACAGGATTAACTAGCCTATGCAAAGATCTTTATAGCACTAGATCTAAGAGGCGCGTACAACCTTATACGCATAAAGAAAGGCAAGGAATAGAAGATAGCGTTTAGAACACGCTACAGCTACTACAAGTATCTAGTAATGCTATTTGGTCTTACTAACGCCCCAGCAACGTGTCAAGCACTTATTAACAATATGCTTAGAGAACACCTTAACATATTTATTATAGCATACCTTAACAATATCTTTATCTATTTAGAAAATAAGAAGGAACATACAAAACATGTTTATACAATCCTAACGCTACTAGAAAAGTTCTCTCTAGCAGTAGACCTTAACAAGTATAAATAGCACTAGGAAGAAGTAGAATTCTTAGAGTGCATAGTTAGAAAGAACAGAGTATAAATAAGCAAGGACAAGATTAAAGTTATTAGAGATTAGCCAACGCCTACTACAGTTAAGGATATCCAATCCTTCCTAGGCTTTGTTAACTTCAATTAACAGTTTATTCAGAACTTCTTACTAATTGCTACGCTACTTACTAAACTTACACAAAAGGACACACCTTAGAAATAGACAGAAGAACAAAGTTAGGCATTTAAGACGCTTAAAGACGCTTATATAGCACTACCTATTCTCATAGCATTTAGAAGCAGAGAACTGCTTAGATTTAAAACCAACGCATTGGATTTAGCAATTGGAATGTGTGCAAAACAAGAACAAGATAGAAAATGGCATCTAATAGCCTACTACTCACGAAAATTTACACTACTAGAAGAAAATTACAACGTACATAACAAAGAACTACTCGCAATTATAGTAGCACTTGAACATTAGAGAATCTACGTAGAGAGTTACTTAGATCTTATAATATACTTAGACTACAAAAACCTAACAACCTTTACTACTACTAAAGTACTTAATTAAAGACAAGTACAATAGTTGGAGATGTTAGGACAATATAAGTTCAAAATTATCTATACACCTAGAAAAGACAATAGCAGAGCAGACGCTCTTAGCTAAAGATTAGATATTGCTGGAACCAAAACTATTAACAGCTCAAGCATCCTTAAAAGACAAAACAACAGATCTCTTGGACCAGCAAGATATATCAACAACCTAACAATAAAGATTAGAATTAATGTCTTAGAAGAATTACAAGAATTGATTATACGTTAACACTACGATAACACAGTACACAGTTATCCTGGAGTAAGCTAAACTATAGAACTAATTTAATAGAATTACTAGTTCAGAAATATAAAGAACAAAATAAGCGCTTACATCAAGAAATGTGCAGACTGTTAACATAACAAACACAGTATACACGCACCTTACAGAGAAATACAGCTAATAGAGCTCCTAACTAAGCCTTAGACTAATATATTAATAGACTTTGTAACAGGACTACTACTGTCAAAAGACCCTGCTACAGGATTAGCCTATAACGCTATTATGCTACCCTTTCGACGAGACTACACAGCTATTTAGCTGGCACACGTGCTTAAGGATAGACTTATCAGATACTACAGCATACTAAAGTCAGTTATTAGCGATCAAGACAAACTCTTCACGTTAAATTATTAGACTACCTTAATAGCAGAAATTGGGACGCAACAAAAGCTATTAACAGCTTATTATCTCTAAACAGATAGCTAAACAGAAAGGACAAACAGAACTATAAAGACGTATCTCAAAATATACAGCAACCTACAGCAGACAAATTGGGTTTTACTATTACCAATAGCACAGTTGGCCTACAACAACAAATTATCCAAAGCTACAGGCAAGACGCTATACTTCGCAAACCACAAACAACATCTAAATCTCTTTACAAGAACGTTACCTAGCCTAAAGGCTAAAGCTACTATACAGATAGCAGAAGAAATAAAGAAAACCTATACTGAAATAAAAGAACAAATACAACACGCTTAGACACAGAGCATCTCTTATGTTAACAAAAAACAAAAAAACAGCACCTTAGCTAAAAGAGGGGGATAAGGTGTATCTCTACACCAAAAATCTACGCACAAAACAACTAAGCAAAGGACTTGACTACGTTAAAGTTAGACTGTTTTTGATTTCAAAGAAGAACGGACTAGTTACATATACACTTGAGCTTCTACTAGATGCAAAGATCTACCCTAGATTCTACATAAGCCTACTAGAACTAGCTAACCCAGAAACACTATTACAGCAAACCTTTCGCTACAAACTTAAAGAAGAAACTAAATTTGAAGTTAAAAGAATAATAACACACTAAGGCAATAACTATCAAAAAGAATACCTAGTTAAATAGTTAGGTTACAACAACTTAGAAAATACATAAGAACCTAAGACAAACCTTACAAATTGCCAACTGCTCCTAACGCACTATTACTGTGCCACAGGGTAGAACAAGAACTAGACCCCTCTAGGATTAACAATTGATCTACAGCTTGGTTTAACAATTCCAGAGCGTCTAACTCCTCTAGTATTAGCAGACTAGCATTAAAAATACGCTGCTTCTTGCAACAAAGAGCTAGCTTCTGCTTTTATATACAGCGCAGTTTGTTCCAACGCGCACACATCTAGAGTACTACCAACTCTACCTCTGTCTTATCTATTGCTAACGCAGCTTCTTCTAACTCCTCCTGCTATTCCAACTCTTTTATTTGTTGGTCTAGCTTTAAAAAATCCAGCAACGGGATATCCTGCAGAACACACTCTTTTGCACCTACAGACTTACAGTTTCTACACTTCTTGCTTAACAATAATAGCTTACAAGGCAAGCCCTTCTAAGAACATTAGGCGCAGGCTACTATAGCAAATAATTCTTTGTTGTTGATACAATTACCTTAGAGACAACAATAATGCACAGCCTAAGAACTTATAAGGACATAAGAGTAAAAGGAGAGGATAGTATTATAAACCTCTAACAAGGGAACACAAGACGTTATAAATAAACAAGGGAACAGGTCACAAGACTTAAACCTAGTGCAGGGACATAGCGCGCTAAGCATATCACGTAACCTTCTTATTAGTCTTATTTAGTCTTACTGTTTCTTGCGACAAGAAACTATAAGAACCTATAATAAAGATTAAGAACAATAAGAACTATAAGAAAGACTAAGTATATAGGAACCATAATAAGCCCTTATAGATTATTGTGTTCAACTTATATTACAGACGCTTAAGTTAGTTACATTAAGCTATCTAACTATTGTTACTCTTTTCAGAAAGCCCTAGCCTTTACTGTCTTAGTAACAATACCCTCTGTATCTAAAGCAACTCTGCACCTATCCGCAAAAACCAACCTTAGCTGTACCCCTAGTCTACACTAGCACTCTTATTGTTTGCTACTAGACTAACAGTCTTAACATTAGGATAAATCCAGCTAGTAGTGTCCTAGGTATTATTCTGCGTTGTTATGCCTTATGGTTAAGATTCTTAATAGTAATATATATTAGCTATGCTGCTATATTACTAGACATTATAGATAACTATATTTTGTCTACTACTAGTATAACTAGTATAAGAGTTGCACTATCTGGCAAGCGCTATTATATTAACTACTACTAATCCTCTAAGTGTAGTTTGTAATACACTCTTATAAGTTTGTTAGGCGTACCTGTAAAAGAACAGCTGGGTGCGTAAACTATCTTGTTAGCAAATAGGCAATAACTAAGTATAAAGGTAATCTGTAACATAATATCCTAGTATATAAATATATGTTAGTTAGGTTAGAGGTTTAGTAACCTAGATGTAATTGCTACGTCCTCTTATATCTATACGTTATCTTATAGCCTAGATTAAATATTTAATATAGCCTACTACTACTAGCGCTCCAATTAGAACTGCAGCTGTAAATATAGCTTATGTAGCTGTATGTTAGTAAAGAGGCTGTTAACGTTACCTAATGTGCATTTTATCCTTTGTAGCTACAATATAAACGCTAGTGCAAAAAGAGAACTAAAGGGCCCTACTATATTATTTCTATTGGTGTTAGTATACGTACGCTGTTTGGCTGCGTGTAGCCTACTACTTTGCGTCTGCTGTTCCTGAACTAAAGGGTTTACTAGCGTGCTGTCTACTTGCTGTCTTAAACAGCTTGTCCTATCCTTGTATAAACGCTAACATTAGGCCTATCTACTCTATTACCTTATATTTAGCTAGAGTATAGTTGCGTTTACATAAGGTGTTGCTGTATAAAGCAGGTGCTGCGTTGTCTAGAGTAGTATCTATTACGTTATAGCTATTAGGGCTGTGCTATTGTATTGTAGTGTTAGGAGTTATAACTAGCGTATTGTTAGGTAGCAGGTAGCAACGCGTCTAGCATTAAGCACTGTATTTAACAAGTCCTGCGTATATCTTAGTGTAAAAGCTACATAGTATATATATATAATCTATTACTAATTTATTTGTGCATAACTCTGTGGTTTAGATGTAAGAAAACTAAGTATGCAAAAACAGTATTAATATTAGTTACGTAGTGTTAAGGTAGTTACTAGCAGCATCTATCCTATGCTGTACAGTCTGTTATCTACAGTAGTCTACTAAAGTCTATTGTAGCTAACAGTTACCTAACCTATATACAGAACTATGCTAACAGTTATAGGCGCAATAACTAATATTTTTCTTTTCTTTAATATTCCTTATTACTCTAACAACTGTTATATTATTACACTAGAGCTTACTTATTAATAACCTAATTAGTTAGGCTAGCTAACACAGCTTAATAAAGATTAATATTAATAATAATTATTACGCTAAAAAATATTAACACCCTAGAATAAATAAGTTACTACGCGTTTAGAATATATATAGTAGAACCCAAACACCTAAAAAGGTAAGTATACCTGCAAGTAGACACGTACAAGGTTTAAAAGTATAAAAAAAATAGATTAGTAGCTCTAGCAGCCTAATATACAACCTATACTAAGGTAGCTAGGCTTAGTACAGATAGAAGTAGGTAGAATAGTGTACTATATATACTATAGGTAAAACTAGTAACAGGCGTAGGCAATTACTTAACAGTAAGAAATAATAAGTATAATTTATATACAGTGTTAACTAATGTTCTAAGCAGCTGGTATATTTAATCTTTTCTAGTTTCAAAATGCCTGTAGATTCAATTTATATTCTTTCTCTAGCACAGTATAGGATAGTTGTCTACTAGAAACTACTATTCTAACTTGCCTTAATATACAAATATAACAAGGGCTAAATAGTAACAAAGACTGTTAACAAACTGCTATATATTAAACGCATCTACGTACTGCTTACTCTTAAACTATTAGCGCTAATAGAGCATATAATAGCCTTGCTAGCTAGCTACTCTCTACCTCTTGCTATATATACGTTTTCTTAACCTTAAAACTAGAGATAAATTTACCTATGTGTCTCTAGTCTTAGGGTTAAGGTAATAGTCTTTTGTTAAAACATACATAGAACCTAGTGTTATTTTTATCTATTATACACTTGCGCCTTTTTACACTTCCCTAACCTTAAAACTAGAGATGAATTTACCTATATGTCTCTGGTCTTAGAGTTAAAGTAATAGTCTTTTGTTAAAATATACACAGAACCTAGTGTTATTTTTATCTATTATACACTTGCGCCTCTTTATACTTTTCTAACCTTAAAACTAGAGATAAATTTACCTATGTGCCTATATATGCAGCCGCTTCTTAACACGTAACTTATACTTCTAATTTAATGTTGCTATCTTTATATATATATTTCTTATAAGTCTAAGAGACTTAATCTTTTATTATATTTTTATTCTTATAAAACTAAAACTATACCTATTACGTCTATATGTTTGTGTAGTTTAAAAATCTAGAACTAAGCTTTACTATATTGTTAGCACTACACCTACGCTACTTCTTAGCCTACTAGCATAGAAGCAAATTTATGTCCTGGATAGACCCTTTAGTAGCTGTTTAGATATTATAGCTTAACTAAGATACCTTATAACATATTTAATAACAAGGATCTCTACAATAATAGCTATAATAGTATTCTAGAGCGTATATTAATAACCTAGCCTAACTTAAGAGCGCTGTTATCGCAATAACTTTGTTATATCCTGCAATACTATTACTTAACTAAGATACTTTATAGCGTGTTTAAAAGCAAGGATCTCTATAACAACAGCTATAATAGCATCCTAATGCGTATATTAATAACTTAGCCTAACTTAAGAGCGCTGTTGTTGCAATAACTTTGTTATATCCTGCAACACTATTACTTAACTAAGATACCTTATGGCGTATTTGAAAGCAAGGATCTCTATAACAACAGCTATAATAGCATCCTAATACGCACATTAATAACTTAGCCTAACTTAAGAGCGCTGTTGTTGCAATAACTTTGTTATGTCTTATAATACTATTACTTAACTAAAATACCTTATAGCGTGTTTAAAAGCAAGGATCTCTACAATAATAACTATAATAGTATCTTAGTGCGCACATTAACAACTTAGCCTAACTTAAGAGCGCTGTTATTATAACAACTTTGTTATGTCCTGTAATACATATTAATAACTTAGCCTAACTTAAGAACGCAATTCTTATACTATTAGGTAACTAGAAGATATTAGAGATACAACTACAATTTACATGCTTTTGTCTATATATTGTTATAGGCGAAAATTAAGGATAACGTAGAGTTGCAGTTGTTTATTAGGATATTTCTATCCTAGCACCCTTATTAGGCTCTTTAATAGCAAAGCCTACCTAAGTAGCTGCAACCTCTCTTATACTATATATAATGCATTTCTGTTAGACTCTACAAGTAGTAATCTAACGTCTAGATATTAAGATATTCTAACTACAACTTATATAATATTAAGTCCCCTATTGTTACTAAGCTTTATTACAGCTTTAAGAACTTCTATTAACGTAAAGAAGTTACGCGCATTAAACTTATCTACACTAAGATACTGCTAGCTAGTAATAAAAAGGATACCTACTATACTAGTAGGCATAACTAAGACTTTAAAGGACACCTGTATAAATCAAAATAATAGGCCTATATTTGTTTGTCTTAGAGACGCTTAGTAGAGAAGAATATGCATAAGAAGTAACGCGTAATACTTTATAAATCTTATGTATAGTATATAAGGCAGCAAACACTTTAAACGCATTAATCTCTATAATTAGGCTCTTCTAACAACTAGCAGCTACAGTTGCGTTGCACTATTAGCAACTGTTATCTACTAGAGAATACTACTAGTGCTGCACGCTACCTACTACTGCAGCAGGCTTTTCTAACTACTAGTAGCTACAGTTGCGTTGCACTGTTAGCAACTGTTGTCTACTAAAGAATACTACTAGTGCTGCACGCAACCTACTACTATAGTAGGCTCTTCTAACAACTAGCAGCTATAGTTGCGTTGCACTGTCTATAACTATTGTCTACTAGAGAGTACTATTAGCGTTAATTGCGAGCTATCTACTGCAATAGGCACCTAGAGTAACTAATTAGTGCTATAATAATACTAGCATAGGTTTAAGGCTAAGTTTAGATTTTGTTTTATATTAAATGCTATAAGTAGCTACTAGAGTATTAGCATACGCGAGTGTATTGTCTTTACTATATTAGACAGTAGATTGCTTATTGTAAATACATCTAGTTTCTATAGTTATTCTGCTACTATAACATTAAGCCTATATTATCTAGTTTATAGATAGGTTAAGGTCTAACGCCTAACTAGCAATATAGTTATGCCTAGACTATTGTAGAACGTGTTAAGGTTTGTAAACATAAGGCATTATTTCTGCATTTAATACTATAATAACTTGCTATATAGGCTACCAGAGCCTTTTACTGCTATATGCAACTAAATAATATAACTAATATCTTCTTAACAACGCAAGAACACCTAGATAGCAATAAAACTAAATACACTAGCTATAACCACGCGTATAATAGGCGTCTGCAATAGGAAACTCTTAAGGCAACTCTAAATAACTAGTATATAGAGTTGCAGGCAGCCCGCGTTAATATTACTAACAACATAATTTGCAAAACTACACGTTAACTTTGGCAACAGCTGCCTAAATACAATAGCTACAAAATACTAGAGTTTAATAACAGATAGCTTACTATATATAAATAACAATATAGCGTATAGTTATATAAACAGTTTGCAAAAACAGTAGGTAACTACAGCAGTATAATAGTTAAGAACACTAAGCTTATAATAGAAGAGATTCGCGACGTAGTAAGTAGATATGCGCCTAAGGATTTATACAACATAGATAAGGCTAGTATGTACTAGAAATACTTGCCCTAATGCACGTTAGTAGATAATCCAGAAGCTAGACCTAGACTAGATAGAGAGTATATAACTAGTGTGCTGTGTATAAACGCAGATAGCTTAGACTAAGTGCCTCTATAGTTTATAGGATCCTTAAACTACATAACTTGTATAGATAGTAAGAAGAACCTAAACATCTATAGTCTTGGTTGTGTCTATTAGGATAATAATTCTACCTGGATAGACACTAATATTATACTAGAATAGCTAAAATGGTTTAATAACTATATAAACAGACAAGTATTATTACTAATTAACAGGTTCCTGCCTTATAAACACGCAGTAGCTAAGCTTTAGATAAGCTGCTAATTGCTGCAGAACGTTTAGTATGTATAGTGTTAATATACTACAGGCTTATTATAGTAATAGAGGTTATAATGCTTACTAATATAATAGAGTTATATTCCTGCCTACAGGTAGTACAATATTATACCAACTAATAGACTAAGGCATTACCCGCGCATAGAAGGCTAAAGTCTACGCCTATTTCCTATACTTTGCAGTAGAGAAAAGTATAATAGGCAAATATCCTACTAAGACAATAGATATTATTTACGCTATTTGCTAGAGATATTGCGCGTAGTATAACAAGATAAGAGCTAAGACTATATATAGTAGCTAGTAGATCTTAACATGTCTAAATATGTACTACAGCCTATAGCTATATATAGCTAACTTCTAAGAGACCTACTATAAGCTTAACAATTTAGTTAACTAGCTTAAAGACATGCGCGTTGTTAATAGTATAGACGTTAGAAGCTTTATTAAGTTACTTAAAGAGCGCAATCCTAACTATAAAGATCTAGCCTACCTCTTAGACTATATTATTGTAATATACAGCCTAAATAAGACAGAGGAGAACTATAAGGTACTGTTGCTTCCTAGACTATTACACTGCAAAGCAATAGATATAATAGATTAACTGCAGGTATATATAGGTTAGCAAGAGTTTACTACAAACAATAGGTAATATATTAACAAGCTAGGAGTACTATAACAAGTAACTATAAAATAGATAGCTATAGAGCTGTAAGATAGACGCTAAAAAGATATACGTAACTAGGTAGTAAGACTACGCTAATACAAATACAAGAATACTATATACCTAAAATAAGACAACGCTAAGCTATCTATAAGCGTAAAAACTAAGAGTAATGTTATAGTGTAGTTACAGTTAGAAAAGCATAACAATACTATACTTAACTAGAACAAGAATAGCTATTGCACAAATTATCTTACAGAGCCTATAATCTCTAGTATTTTGGCTAGCGTATTAACTAAAATAACTAGATAATATTAGCCTAGCAAATACTAAAATTAAAGAATAATTACCTAGCACTAACTATATTTAGCCAAAGACTAGATTAATAATCTAAAGTAGTAGCACATAATTTATGTAACTAAAAGAGTAGGGTTGTTAAGAAATTATACACGCACAGTAACATCTAGGCAGGACAGTAGCGTAGGAAGTTAAGCACTCTAGCATACTAGTACTAAGCAGAGACACTATACTACAAGATATATTAATAAGAGACAAGGCTATTATACAAGAACACAAGATAATAGATAACAATAGTATTCTTTGTAAGATACTGCGTACTACACAATTTGCAACATTAGTTACTAATACTAAAAGAGAATACTTAAACAAAGGAATACTACTATATTAACAGCGAACTTAGCGTTAAAAAGAGAAAACTAATCTCCTTACAAACAAATCTATAGAATATAGAGCAGAATTATTTAGTTAAAAATATAAACGTCTTAAACTAACGTTAAAATGTATAATAGAAGTAGGCTACTATACACTTTCTTGCTGGCTGTAAGCTGCGTGCACTATAGAGATCTATTAACTACTGTCTATGCTAATAGTATACAGTCTAGGGCGTTAGATGCACTAATAGACAATACAGAATTATAATAGAACAACATAGTGCAAAGGAATAGAAGGTAACAGATAGCTTCTCTTACTAACAGGACTGTAGACGCATAAAAAACTTCCCTATAATTCTACGTAAACTGCTAGACGCTAGCATATAACTTAAACATTCTAACGCAGCCTTATTACGTAACCTGTTTACTGTAATAGCACTAGTAGGTTTAGCTAAGTTTACCTACTAGACTAAAGAGAGTGCTACTAACATAATATACAAGAGGTAAGTTGCTTATATTATAATGCAAAAACATAAGAGGTAAGAATTTTGCTTAGTGCTACATAGTGTTCTATAGTACTATATAGTAGACCTATCTACTATAATAGCACTAGTAGGTTTAGCTAAGTTTGCTTACTAGACTAAAGAGAGTGCTACTACTATAATATATAAGAGGTAAGTTGCCTATACTATAATATAAAAAACTAAGAAGTAAGAATTTTGCTTAGTGCTATACAGTGCTATATAGTACTGTATAGTGCTACACTAAGAATAATATATAGTAAGAGGCGCCTTTCTAGAATACACCTTTACTTACTTTAAAGATACAACACAACGCGTTAGCGCTAGGTAAGAGGCTATATAATGCTAGGACAAAACCCTACTTACTTTTACCTATACCTATGATTTGACTTACTGCTATAACTATATAATACTGCGTTGCTACTACAAACATACTATAACTATATAATAACAATAATAGTACTATAACGCAAATACACGTAATTTTCTACGTTACGTTTACTACACTACGCTGTATATTACAACACTGTTATAAGTAAGTACATAATATAAGCATACCTATATACGCTAACTAAGCTGTAGCTATTCTACTATCCTTGCACCTGCCTGTACTGTTCTTAACTGTTACGCGTAACATATTGTATAATACGCGTGTTATAGAATTGCAACAACAAGTATAAGTAGTAGCTACCTTAATTAAATAAATAGTATATAAGTAATGCAAAGACAATAACTACTAACAACATATTGCAGGCAATTATAAGAATAGGCTATAATATTAATATAGTAGACTAGCGCATATAGGTTAAAAAGATAATAGATTTTATCTAGCACAAGAACACATATAACAAGATTAAACAGGTATACCTATAGGCTAACTACCTAAAGACAATGCGCAGCCTAACAATAGATAAATAGCTTAAGTATACTATATGCCCCTAACTAACTAATAGTAGTATACTAAGGGAATTCTACAAGGCAATAGCTAGCGCTATATAGAAGAAGATAATCTTAGAAATTTAAGACTACAGTAACAAAGTCAAAGCTAAATACATAGAAAGATAGCTAACACCTGCAAACTTAGAACTAGAACGCACGTAGTTAGTATTAGTAGTCTTAAGTTCTTTTGCTACTTTAGTAACCTAGCTAATAGGCCTTACTACAATAACAACCAAACTGTTACTTAATAATGTTAATGTCTATATTATAGACAGTGTACATTATTAAACTGCTTAGACCTTCCTGCTTTTAAGGCTAATAACAGCTGTATGTTAATAGTAGCTTAAAGACAGTAACTTTAAGATAAAGCTATAACATCTTAAATACAGTGCACTTGTTAAACACCTGTTACAACTAAAATTTATAGACTAGTATATAGTTAGGACTTTAAAGATATTTAACGCATTAGCGCTGCGCCCAATTACTAACAATAATAATCTAGCTGTAACTATTAACTTACACGTTAAGATAAGAAGCCTTAAGGGCGTTACAATTAAATACTAGACTCTAGTACAAGACAAAGTTAAGCCTAGTAGTAATATAACCTAGAACAGTATACAAATAATAATAGCTAACTACATAATATAGTGCACTTTACTTTAGGCAGCAATAGTAACATTATAAACCTAGTAGGTGCTACTAGAGACAAGAGGTAAAGGCGCCTCTGCTTAGAGCTTAATAACAACACTAAAGACAATAACTATAAATAACAAAAGATAACAAGAGCGCTAGTAGACCTAGCCTATAAACTATTAACAGGACCTAAAGCAAATAGTAGCGAACGCTTTAATAGATAGAGTAGGGGTAAGAAGAAGAAGAATAACAGCCTAGACATACGCATTAAGACCCTAACTACTAAAATCAAGCGCCTAAAAGAGTAGAACAATAGCACTACAAAGAAAGTAGAAGGAAGCAGAGACAAAGATGCTGCGCAAACATAAAACAACGCAATATCTACGCTAATTACTACACCTAGACAGAAATGTAAAGGTACTATAGAGAAATAACAGAGGTTGCTAAAAGAAGATGCCTACTCTAGCAGTAAAGAAGAATAAGAAGAGTGTAATAAAGGTAACAAGGATAAGAATAAAGAGCTCTAGTTAGCAAAATAACTTGCGTTAGAAGAAAGGCTGTAGCTCTAAGCCCTACTAAACGCAAGGTAAGTGCACTATAAAAAGCCTGTAACTATAATCTACGCAACTAATACGTAAGACAAGACAGCAGATAAACTGCAAGCTTAAATTAGAGTAGTAATAGAACACTGCTAAGAGGACAAATAGTAGAAAGTAGCTAACTTCTTTAGATCTCTACTAAAAGACTTTAAGGATAACGCGCCTATAATACTACATTTATTATAGGGACTAACAGTCCTATTTACAGTATACTAACTAACAGAGGCCTACATACTTTACAAAAAAGAGCTATCTTTAGATAATAGCAGCATATTCAAGAACATAATAGGTATAAGAAAAATAAGATTAGCTATACTTATAATAATTATAGGGTATACGCACTTTAAGAACTAGACTAAAGTGCAAAAAGACTAATTAAAGAATAAAACTAGTTAACATAGAGCTAAAGACAACAGTTAAGAACAGTGCCCTATAACAGACTAACAGACATTTTTATGTACATGCAAAAAAAACCCTTTAATGCTAGAAGAGCTATAGTTAGCAGTATCTATAGTAAGCAGATAGGGCTGTGCACTAGCTGTATAGAAGGCTAAAATTATTACTATAGGCCTCTATAAATCTAAATAGTGCAACCCAAAAGACCTCCTTACGCTCTGTATCTGCTTTATAGATAACACCCCCTTATAGAGCATAGGCGCACTAATAGCAGACAAAGAAATAGAGATAAGAATTAATCTGCAAGTTAAACAGCACCTTGCAGCGTTTAACTAAAACGTCCTACTGCGCAAATTTACAAAGAATAGTAAGAAGTATGTAGAGACAGTTCTATAGTATATCTAAGAATGCTACATACTAAAAGTCTACCTAAGTGCAACTGCGCACTATCTAGCACTGTTTGCTAGCTAATTTATAATTGTATGCAGCTACACAACATTAGTAAAACGTGTGCTTAATAAATACTAAACTATAAGACTTATAACTACACGCAAAATATTATTAAGAGGTAGTAAAGTAAGCGCAACAGACGCCTTTTATATTTTTAGCTACGTAGTAATATAAGGACGTATTATCTTTAATAAGTTCTATAACTATAAATCTAAGAATACTATTATAGGCAACTTGTATAAGACTATTTAAGTTAAGAACTATAGTTATTAGTAGAAGGCCTAGGCCCTCTTGGGTACACTAATAGAGAAGAGTCTCTATAAGATACTTATTTTTATCTCTCTAGCGCTTAGCAGACTACAAGACAATAAGAACTTCTTAAACTAGCACTGTCTTACAGGCAAGAAGGACAATATAGATAGTTTTAAACTATTTACTGCTGCTAACCCTGTGTACGCAAGCATTAAGAAAATTGTAGATATAAAAGAGATAAGAAAGATATTAAGCCTATTTATAGTAAAGAGCTAGGACACCTACTTATCTAAGGTACAAGAAGAAGTTAAAAACGTACTTAATTCTCTTAAGTATATAGCGCTTATAGCGTTAGGAGAGAAGATTGCAGTAAGGTTTATACTGTGTTAAACTCTAGTCACGTAAGACCTATAGGGCTAGAAGATTTTAGGCATTAAGGGTAACTTCCTAACGTTCTACTAGCTATGCTAAATAGATAACTTCTAATTGCTTATAGCTAACGCAATAACAAGATGCAAGATAGTGCTATAATAAGAAGAGCTAAATAGCGCAAAAGCTAAGAGCGTATACATATTTAACTGCGCTAAGATGTAGAGCATTATAATATTTCTAATACTAGCCTAGCTTAAGGCTGCACTGTTTAAAAGTAAAGAAAGTAAGAAAACTAAGCAGTTTACATTAACGCATATCTAATAGCACTTCTAGCAGCTAGACAAAGAAATATTTGCTAATAACCTTAACTTACTACTTGTATATAGTGCAAAGTATAAGGCAATTAAGCTAGAAGCTAAGAGGACCTATGTTAAAACTAGACCTAATCTTAATTAGAGGGGCCTAGTAGATAATTAAACAGTACTACGCGACGTTTAGGCTAAAATCCTTATTGGCTTATACAAACTATGTGTGTAACTAGTGCTCTAGATAAGGCTTTAAAAAAAATTTGGCGAAGATGTAGTTCTTCTGCTAAGAGGAAGAATACTAAAGTCTAAAATAGACGCTGTGTTAGCAAAATAGAGGGACCTAGACTTAATATTTATTTTAGTAGCGTTAATAGCGTTTGCAGAAGCTATTACACTAATTAAGGCAAATAAGGTTATAATTGCAGAGCCTTAAGACAAACAGGGTACCTAAGACTAATTTATGTTTAGGGTATATTAACTAGGCTAGCTAGCAGACATGTATAAGGGCATTATTCTGTACAACCTAGAAAGTAATTTAGAAACAAAAGTTCTAAAGAAGTAGAACGTAAAGATATTGTTGCGCAGTAGTCTATAAGGTGTAACAACAAAAGAAGGAGAGATTAAGTAGGATTATAACAAGAAAATCCTTATAAAGCTTAAGGGGCTAGTGTAAATTAGGTAAATTAAGCAGTAGAACTATAGAGTACAGTACACTACTGTGCAAAGCTGTAGGATAAAAAACGCTTAAGTAGATACGTAGCCTAGTCCTAGGAGCACAAGAATACAAAAAGTATTGCAAAAGAAGTATATACGTAGACGTAACGCAAAATTAATTTAAAGCGCAAGGATAGTGTAGATTTGCAGCAAAACCTAAACTAAGTAACAGCGCTATTAAAGGAATTGCCTTAGACTTAAACTATAGTTAGGCACAGTTAAGGACAGGCTGCTAACTAGCAACACAGTTGTGTAGACAGTGCAAAGCTATGTTAAACACAAGAACTATAAACTATTTTGCAAAAGAGTTCTATAAGCTAGGCTGCTAATAATAGTATACTAGGCATTACTGTTGTTACTTAGCACAGCAGAGCACAGTTAAGAACTGTCTAGTAGCTAGTAGTACAGTTGTGTTAATAGTGTTGCTAATATTGCAGATGTTACTAACGTTGTGTTTTCCTAACGTAATACTTGCGTACACAGAGTTAGCAGTAGTAAACAGTTTAGAACTGTCTATATTATTCTTCTTGCCTATAAGATAGTGCTAGTTTAAGAAGTTCTTATTATCTTGCAGTCTACTAAGCGCTAGGGAAATAAAAATAAGTATCTTGTAGAGACCTTTCTCTATTAGTGTACCTAAGAGGGCCTAGGCCTTTTACTAATAACTATAGTTCTTAACTTAAATAGTCTTGTATAAGTTGCCTATAATAGTATTCTTAGATTTATAGTTATAGAACTTGTTAAAGATAATACGTTCTTATATTACTACGTAGCTAAGAATATTAAAGGCGTTTATTGCGCTTACTTTGCTACCTCTTAATAATATTTTGCGTGTAGTTATAAGTCTTATAGTTTAGTATTTATTAAGTACGCGTTTTACTAATATTGTGTAGCTATATACAATTATAAATCAGCTAGCAGATAGTGCTAGATAGTGCGCAGTTACACTTAGGTAGACTTTTAGTATATAGTATTCTTAGATATACTACAGAACTATCTCTATATACTTCTTACTATTCTTTATAAATTTACGCAGTAGGACGTTTTAGTTAAACGCTGCAAGGTACTATTTAACTTATAGATTAATCCTTATCTCTATTTCTTTATCTACTATTAGTACGCCTATACCTTGTAGGAAGGTATTATCTATAAAGTAGATATAGAGCGCAAGAGAGTCTTTTAGGTTGCACTATTTAGATTTGCGGAGGCCTATAGTAATAATTTTAGCCTTCTATGCAGCTAGTGCGCAGCTCTATTTGCTTACTATAGATGCTACTAACTATAGCTCTTTTAGTATTAAAGGGTTTTTTTTGTATATATATAAGAATATCTGTTAGTCTGTTATAAAGCACTGTTCTTAACTATTGTCTTTAGCTCTATATTAACTAGTTTTATTCTTTAATTAGTCTTCTTACACTTTAGTCTAGTTCTTAAAGTGCGTATACCCTATAATTATTATAAGTATAGCTAATCTTATTTTCCTTATACCTATTATATTCTTAAATATACTACTATTGTCTAAAGATAGCTCTTTTTTGTAAAGTATGTAGGCCTCTATTAGTTAGTATACTATAAATAGGACTATTAGTCCCTATAATAAATATAGTATTATAGGCGCGTTATCCTTAAAGTCTTCTAGTAGAGATCTAAAGAAGTTAGCTGCTTTCTGCTATTTGTTCTCTTAGTAGTATTCTATTACTACTCTAATTTAAGCTTACAATTTATCTACTATCCTATCTTACATATTAGTTGCGTAGATTATAGTTATAAGCTTTCTATAGTGCACTTACCTTGCGTTTAGTAAGGCTTAAAGCTATAGCCTTTCTTCTAACGCAAGTTGTTTTACTAACTAGAGCTCTTTATCCTTATCTCTATTACCTTTATTATACTCTTCTTATTCTTCTTTACTACTAGAGTAGGTATCTTCTTTTAGCAACCTCTATTATTTCTTTATAGTACTCTTGTATTTCTGTCTAAGTGTAGTAATTAGTGTAGATATTACGTTGTTTTATATTTACGCAGCATCTTTATCTCTACTTCCCTCTACTTTCTTTATAGTACTATTATTCTACTCTTTTAGGCGCTTAATTTTAGTAGTTAGAGTCTTAATACGTATGTCTAGGCTGTTATTCTTCTTCTTCTTGCTCCTACTCTATCTGTTAAAGCGTTTGCTACTATTTGCTTTAGGTCTTATTAATAGTTTACAGGCTAGGTCTACTAGCGCTCTTATTATCTTTTATTATTTATAGTTATTGTCTTTAGTGTTGTTATTAAGCTCTAAGCAGAGGCGCCTTTGCCTCTTGTCTTTAGTAGTACTTACTAGGTTTATAATGTTGCTGTTACTGCCTAAAGTAAAGTACACTATATTATATAGTTAGCTATTATTATTTATATACTATTCTAGGTTGTATTACTACTAGGCTTAACTTTATCTTATACTAGAGTCTAGTATTTAATTGCAACGCCCTTAAGGCTTCTTATCTTAACGTATAAGTTAACAGTTACAGCTAAATTATTATTGTTAGTAATTAGGCGCAGCGCTAACGCGTTAAATATCTTTAAAGTCCTAACTATATACTAGTCTATAAATTTTAGTTGCAACAGGTATTTAACAAGTGTACTATATTTAAGATGTTATAGCTTTATCTTAAAGTTGCTATCTTTAAGCTACTATTAACGTATAGCTATTATTAGCCTTAAAAGCAGAAAGGTCTAGGCAGTTTAACAATGTACGCTGTCTATAATATAGATATTAACGTTATTAAGTAACAGTTTAGTTGTTATTATAGTAAGGCCTATTAGCTAGGTTACTAAAGTAGTAGAAGAACTTAAGACTACTAATACTAACTACGTGCGTTCTAGTTCTAAGTTTACAAGTGTTAGCTATCTTTCTATGTGTTTAGCTTTAACTTTGTTGCTATAGTCTTAAATTTCTAAGATTATCTTCTTCTATACAGCGCCAGCTGTTGCCTTATAGAATTCCCTTAGTATACTACTATTAGTTAGTCTAAGGCATATAGTATACTTAAGCTATTTATCTGTTGTTAGGCCGCGTATTATCTTTAGGTAGTTAGCCTATAAGTATACCTGTTTAATCTTGTTATATATGTTCTTATACCAGATAAAATCTATTATCTCTTTAACCTATATACGCTAGTCTACTATATTAATATTGTAGCCTATTCTTACAATTACCTATAATACGTTATTAGTAGTTATTGTCTTTGCATTACTTATGTACTATTTATTTAATTAAGGTAGCTACTACTTATACTTATTGTTATAATCTTATAACGCGCGCATTATATAATATATTACGCGTAACAGTTAAGAATAGTATAGGTAAGTGCAAGAATAGTAGAATAGCTACAGCTTAGTTAGTGTATATAGGTATACTTATATTATATACTTACTTATAATAGTATTATAATATACAGCGTAGTGTAGTAAACGTAATATAGAAAATTACGTATATTTGCGTTGCAGTACTATTATTATTATTATGTAGTTATAGTGCGTTTATAGTAGCAACGCAGCATTATATAGTTATAGTAGTAGGTTAAATTATAAGTATAGGTAAAAGTAAGCAGAGTTTTATTCTAGTATTATATAGCCTTTTACCTAGCGCTAACATATTATATTATATCTTTAAGGTAAGTAAAAGTGTATTTTAGAGGAGCGCCTCTTACTGCGTGTTATTCTTGGTGCAGCACTGTATAGTACTGTATAGCACTGTATAGCACTAAGCAAAATTTTTACTTCTTAGTTTTTTATATTATAGTATAGGCAACTTACCTCTTGTATATTATAGTAGTAGCACTTTCTTTAGTCTAGCAAGTAAACTTAGCTAAACCTACTAGTACTATTATAGTAGACAGGTCTACTATATAGTACTATAGAATACTGTATAGCACTAAGTAAAATTCTTACCTTTTATGTTTTTGTATTATAATATAAGCAACTTACCTCTTGTATATTATATTAGTAGCACTTTCTTTAGTCTAGTAAGCAAACTTAGCTAAACCTACTAGTGCTATTATAGTAGACAAGTTATATAACAAGGCTGCGTTAGAATATTTAAGTTATATACTAGTGTCTAGTAGTTTACGTAGAATTATAGAGAAGTTTTTTATGCGTCTGCAGTCCTGTTAGTAAGAGAAGCTATCTGTTACCTTTTATTTCTTTGCACTATATTGTTCTATTATAATTCTATATTGTCTGTTAGTGTATTTAACGCTCTAGACTGTGTGCTATTAGCGTAGACAGTAGTTAATAGATCTCTATAGTACACGCAGCTTACAGCTAGCAAGGAAGTGTACAGCAGCCTACTTCTATTATATATTTTAACGTTAGTTTAAGACGTTTATATTTTTAACTAGATAATTCTGCCTTATATTCTATAGATTTATTTATAAGAAGATTAGTTTTCTCTTTTTAACGCTAAGTTTGCTGTTAATATAGTAGTATTCCTTTGTTTAGGTATTTTCTCTTAGTATTAGCAACTAATATTGCAAAATGTATAGTACACAGTATTTTATAAAGAATACTATTGTTGTCTATTGTCTTATATTCTTGTATAATAGCCTTGTCTCTTATTAATATATCTTGTAGTATAGTATCTTTGCTTAGTGCTAGTATACTAGAGTACTTAACTTCCTACGCTACTGTCCTGCCTAGATGTTACTATGCGTATATAATTTTTTAACAACCCTACTCTTTTAGTTGCATAGATTGTGTGCTACTGCTTTAGATTATTAATCTAGTCTTTAGCTTAATATAGTTAGTGCTAAGTAATTATTCTTTAATTTTAGTATTTGCTAGGCTAATATTATCTAGTTATTTTAGTTAATGCACTAGCTAAAATACTAGAGATTGCAGGCTCTATAAGATAATTTGTGTAATAGCTATTCTTGTTTTAGTTAAGTATAGTATTGTTACGCTTTTCTAACTATAACTATACTATAATATTACTCTTGGTTTTTACACTTGCAGACAGCCTAGCGTTATCTTATTTTAGGTATATAGCATTCTTGTGTTTATATTAGCGCAGTCTTACTACCTAGTTGCGTATATATTTTTAGCGTCTATCTTACAGCTCTATAGCTATCTATTTTATAGTTACTTATTATAGTACTTTTAGCTTGTTAATATATTGCCTATTGTTTATAGTAAACTTTTACTAACCTATGTATACTTGCAGTTAATCTATTATGTCTATTGCTTTACAGTATAATAGTCTAGGAAGCAACAGTACCTTATAGTTCTCTTCTATCTTATTTAGGCTATATATTACAATAATATAGTCTAAGAAGTAGGCTAGATCTTTATAGTTAGGATTGCGCTCTTTAAGTAACTTAATAAAGCTTTTAACGTCTATACTATTAACAACACATATGTCTTTAAGCTAGTTAACTAAATTATTAAGCTTATAGTAGGTCTTTTAGAAGTTAGCTATATATAGCTGTAGGCTGTAGTACATGTTTAGATATGTTAAGATCTGCTAGCTACTATATATAGTCTTAGCTCTTATCTTATTATACTACGCGCAATATCTCTAGTAAATAGCGTAGATAATATTTATTATCTTAGTAGAATATTTGCTTATTATGCTTTTCTCTACTATAAAGTGTAAGAAATAGGCGTAGACTTTAGCCTTCTATGCGCAAGTAATACCTTAGTCTATTAGTTAGTATAATATTATACTACCTGTAGGTAAGAATATAACTCTGTTATATTAGTAAGCATTATAACCTCTATTGCTATAATAAGCCTGTAGTATATTAACACTATATATACTAAATATTCTGCAGTAATTAGCAGCTTATCTAAAGCTTAGCTACTGCGTGTTTGTAAGGTAAGAACCTGTTAATTAGTAACAATACTTGTCTATTTATGTAGTTATTAAACTATTTTAGCTATTCTAGCATAATGTTAGTGTCTATCTAGGTAGAATTATTGTCTTAATAGACATAACTAAGACTGTAAATATTTAGGTTCTTCTTACTATTTATATAAGTTATGTAGTTTAAGAATTCTATAAACTATAGAAGTACTTAGTCTAAGCTATCTACGTTTATGCACAGCACACTAGTTATATACTTTTTGTCTAGTCTAGGTCTAGCTTCTAGATTATCTGCTAACGTGTATTAGGGTAAGTGTTTTTAGTATATACTAGCCTTATCTATGTTGTATAAATCCTTAGGCGCGTATCTACTTACTACGTTACAAATCTCTTCTATTATAAGCTTAGTATCTTTAACTGTTATACTGCTATAGTTGCCTACTATTTTTGCAAACTGTTTATATAACTACACGCTGTATTATTGTTTATATATAGTAAGCTATCTATTATTAAACTCTAGTATTTTGCAGCTGTTGTATTTAGGCAGCTGTTGCCAAAGTTAACGTATAGTTTTGCAAATTATATTGTTAGTAATATTAACGCAGGCTGCCTGCAACTCTATATACTAGTTATTTAGAGCTGCCTTAAAAGTTTTCTATTGCAGACGCCTATTATGCGCGTAGTTATAGCTAGTGTATTTAGTTTTGTTACTGTCTAGGTGTTCTTGCGTTGTTAAGAGGATATTAGTTATATTATTTAGTTACACATAGCAGTAAAAGGCTCTAGTAGCCTATATAGTAAGTTGTTATAGTATTAAATACAGAAATAATGCCTTGTATTTGCAAACCTTAACACGTTCTATAATAGTCTAGGCATAACTATATTACTAGTTAGGCGTTAGACTTTAACTTATCTATAAACTAGATAATATAGGCTTAATGTTGTAGTAGCAGAATAACTATAGAAACTAGATATATTTACAATAAGCAATCTACTATCTAATATAGTAAAGACAATACACTTGCGTATGCTAATACTCTAGTAGCTACTTATAGCATTTAATATAAAACAAAATCTAAACTTAGCCTTAAACCTATGCTAGTATTATTGTAGCACTAATTAGTTGCTCTAGGTGCTTATTACAGTAGATAGCTTGCAATTAACGCTAATAGTACTTTCTAGTAGATAATAGTTATAGACAGTGCAACGCAACTGTAGCTGCTAGTTATTAAAAAAGCCTACTGTAGTAGTAGGTCGCGTGTAGCACTAGCAGTATTCTCTAGTAGATAATAGTTACTAATAGTGTAACGCAACTATAGCTACTAGTAGTTAAAAGAGCCTACTATAGTAGTAGGTAGCGTATAGCACTAGTAGTATTTTCTAGTAAACAACAGTTACTAACAGTGCAACGCAACTATAGCTACTAGTTATTAAAAGAGCCTGCTGTAGTAGTAGGTAGCGTATAGCACTAGTAGTATTCTCTAGTAAATAACAGTTACTAATAGTACAACGCAACTATAGCTGCTAGTTGTTAGAAGAGCCTAATTATAGAGATTAATGCGTTTAAAGTGTTTACTGCCTTATATACTATACACAAGATTTATAAAGTATTACGCGTTACCTCTTATATATATTCTTCTCTGCTAAGCGTCTCCAAGACAAATAAATGCAGGCCTGTTATTTTAATTTATACAAGTGTCCTTTAAAGTCTTAGTTGTACTTACTAGCGTAGTAGGTATCCTTTTTGTTACTAGCTAGCAGCATCTTAGTATAAATAAGTTTAATGCGCGTAACTTCTTTGCGTTAATAGAAGTTCTTAAAGCTATAATAAAGCTTAGTAACAATAGAGGACTTAATGTTATGTAAGTTATAGTTAGAATATCTTAATATCCAGACGTTAGGTTACTACTTATAGGGTCTAACAGAAATGTATTATATATAGTATAAGAGAGGTTACAGCTGCTTAGGTAGGCTTTGCTATTAAAGAGCCTAATAAGAGTGCTAGAATAGAGATATCCTAACAAACAACTGCAACTCTATATTGTCCTTAATTTTTGCCTATAATAATATATAGACAAAAGTATGTAAATTATAGTTGTATCTCTAATATCTTCTAGTTACCTAACAGTATAAGAATTGCGTTCTTAAGTTAGGCTAAGTTATTAATATATATTATAGGATATAACAAAGTTATTGCAACAATAGCGCTCTTAAGTTAGGCTAAGTTATTAATATTTGCACTAGGATACTATTATAGTTATTATTGTAGAGATTCTTGCTTTTAAACACACTATAAGGTATCTTAGTTAAGTAATAGTGTTGCAGGACATAACAAAGTTATTGCAACAACAGCAATCTTAAGTTAGGCTAAGTTATTAATGTGCGCACTAGGATACTATTATAGCTGTTGTTATAGAGATCCTTGCTTTTAAACACGCTATAAGGTATCTTAGTTAAGTAATAGTATTGCAGGATATAACAAAGTTATTACAATAACAGCGCTTTTAAGTTAGGCTAAGTTATTAATATGCGCATTAGAATGCTATTATAGCTATTATTGTAAAGATCTTTACTTTTAAACACGCTATAAGGTATCTTAGTTAAGTAATAGTATTGTAGGATATAACAAAGTTGTTGCAACAACAGCACTTTTAAGTTAGGCTAAGTTATTAATATACGCTCTAGGATGCTATTATAGCTATTATTATAGAGATTCTTGTTGTTAAACACGTTATAAGGTATCTTAGTTAAGCTACAATATCTAAACAGCTACTAAAGAGTCTATCTAAGACATAAATTTACTTCTATACTAGTAGGCTAAGAAGTAGCGCAGGTGTAGTACTAACAACATAGTAAAGCTTAGTTTTAGATTTTTAAACTACATAAACATATAGACGTAATAGGTATAGTTTTAGTTTTATAAGAATAAAAATATAATAAAAGATTAAGTCTCTTAGACTTATAAAGAATATATATACAAAGATAGTAATATTAAATTAAGAGTATAAATTACGTGTTAAGAAGCAGCTACATACATAAGCATATAGGTAAATTTATCTCTAGTTTTAAGGTTAGAAAAGTATAAGAAGGTGCAAGTGTATAATAAATAAAAATAATACTAAGTTCTATATATATTTTAACAAAAGACTGTTACTTTAACTCTAAGACTAGAGACATATAGGTAAATTTATCTCTAGTTTTAAGGTTAGGAAAGTATAAGAAGGTGCAAGTGTATAATAAATAAAAATAATACTAAGTTCTGTATATATTTTAACAAAAGACTGTTACCTTAACTCTAAGACTAGAGACACATAGATAAATTTATCTCTAGTTTTAAGGTTAAGAAAACGTATATATAGTAAGAGGCAGAAAGTAGCTAGCTAGTAAGGCTATTATATACTCTATTAGCGCTAATAGTTTAAGAGTAAGCAGCACGTAGATACATTTAATATATAGTAGTTTATTAACAGTCTTTGTTACTATTTAGCTTTTGTTATATTTGCATATTAGAGCAAGTTAGAACAGTAGTCTCTAGTAGACAACTATCCTATACTATGCTAGAGAAAGAATATGAATTAGATCTGCAGGTATTTTAAAACTAGAAAAGATTAAATATACTAGCTGCTTAGAACATTAGTTAACACTATATATAAATTATACTTATTATTTCTTACTATTAAGTAATTACCTACGCCTATTACTAGTCTTACCTATAGTATATATAGTACACTATTCTACCTGCTTCTATCTATACTAAGCCTAGCTACCTTAGTACAAGTTGTATATTAGGCTACTAGAGCTACTAGTCTATTTTTTTTATACTTTTAAACCTTGTACGTGTCTATTTGCAGGTATACTTACCTTTTTAGGTATTTAGGTTCTACTATATATATTCTAAACGCGCAGTAACTTGTTTATTCTAGAGTGTTAATATTTTTTAGCGTAAAGATTATTATTAATATTAATCTTTATTAAGCTGTGTTAGCTAGCCTAACTAATCTAGTTATTAACAAGTAAGCTCTAGTGTAATAACATAATAGTTGTTAGAGTAATAAGAAACATTAAAGGAAAAAAAAATATTAGTTGTTACGCCTACAACTATTAGTATAGTTCTGTACACAAGTTAGGTACCTATTAGCTATAGTAGACTTTAGTAGACTACTATAAACAACAGACTGTGCAGCACAAGATAGATACTGCTAGTAACTACCTTAACACTACATAACTAATATTAATACTATTTTTGCATACTTAGTCTCTTTATATTTACACTACAAAGTTATACACAAATAAATTAGTAATAGATTATATATGCATACTGTATAGCTTTTACACTAAGACGTACGCAGGACTTGTTAAACACAGTACTTAATACTAGACGCATCACTACCTGTTACTTAACAATACACTAGTTATAACTCCTAACACTATAATATAGTAGCACAGCTCTAATAGCTGTAACACAATAGATACTACTTTAGATAACACAGTACCTACTTTATACAGCAACACCTTATGTAAACGCAACTACACTCTAGCTAAACATAAAGTAATAGAGTAGATAGGCCTAATATTAGCGTCTATACAAGGATAAGATAAGCTGTTTAAGACAGTAAGTAGACAGCACGCTAGTAAACCCTTTAGTTTAGAAATAGTAGACGCAAAGTAGTAGGCTACACATAGCTAAACAGTATACGCGTGCTAACACTAATAGAAATAACATAGTAGAGCCCTTTAGTTTTCTTTTTGCACTAGCGTTTGTATTGTAGCTACAAAGAATAAAATACACATTAGGTAATACTAACAGCCTCTTTACTAACACACAGCTACATAAGCTACATTTACAGCTGCAGTTCTAATTAGAGTACTAGTAGCAGTAGGCTATATTAAACATTTAATCTAGGCTACAAGATAACGTATAGATATAAGAGAACGTAGTAATTACATCTAGGTTACTAAACCTCTAACCTAACTAATATATATTTATATACTAGGATATTATATTACAGATTACTTTTATACTTAGTTATTGCCTATTTACTAACAAGATAGTTTACGCACCTAGCTATTCTTTTACAAGTACGCCTAACAAACCTATAAGAGTATATTACAAACTACACTTAGAGGATTAGTAGTAGTTAATATAATAGCGCTTGCTAGATAGTGCAACCCTTATGCTAGTTATACTAGTAGTAGACAAAATATAGTTGTCTATAATATTTAGCAACGTAGCAGTATAGCTAATATATATTACTATTAGAAATCTTAACTATAAGGTATAACAACGCAGAATAACACCTAGGACACTACTAGCTAGATTTATCCTAACAGCTAAGCTCCTAGATCTTATTCTAAAGAGTAAAGTGTATTATTACTGTATAGGCAAACTATTGTTACGTAAGTACTAACTACAGCGTTAATAACAAAAGGTTACTATAGAGGATAGATACTAACTAGCAACTACAGCACTTAAAGAGGCTGCTAAATACAGTATATAGCTAGAGTATACTAACTAACAGACGCAATAGTATTACTTAACTATTTATACAATTCTAGCCAACTATAAAGAGCAAGTGCTACTAATAGGTATAAAGAAAAACAGACACTATACTTAATGCATAGTACTACTAGACAAACAAGAGAACTTATGTAACAAATATCTATAGTAAATAGAAGAGTATATACGCTTACAATAGAGTTATTATCTTAATAAAAGACATAAGAATTACGTTTATCTAGTAGAGTACTTTAGCTAGAATTACTACAACTTTAATATATATAAATTGTTAGCTATAGATATATTACATCTACTACTTAAGAGGTTAGTTATAAAGATATTAGAATTTATAGAAGATATACTAATAGATATACACCCTAGACAAAAGAAGGGCTAGAATAGTGCTGCAGTTCTAGTAGCAGAAGATAACAGCTGTGCCTAGTTAAATAAAAGGTTTTGCTAGGTTAAGCATAACACTAGACTAAAACAGTTTAATAACAAGAGGGCTTTTATAGAAGTGTTACAGTAGACTAGCGCAGAACAAAAAGTAGTAATTCGCTAATTTGTAGCAGTAGTGTCCCCTCTACTAGCAACCAAGGCACTATATGCGTTGCATTTTATCTAGGCTACGTGCAATCTACTAGTACTCTTATAATACAAGAGTTATAACAAAAACACGTTAGGGTATATATTGTTAGCTATTAAACAAATAGATGTTCTGAAAGAAGAGTTTTAACCTTTTAGACAGACGTAAGGAGAAGAAAAGGATTTTAACTACTCTAAATAGCACGCGCTAACCTATATTATTAATAATATCTATATATATAAGGCCCTTAATAGCATATACACTAAAACAAATAGCAAGGCCTACTATATTACAATAGTAAAACAATTCTACCTAATAACAAATAAGAGAGATTTTCTTACGCAGATCTACTTCTACAACTCTAGACAGCTTGCGCTTATAGCATTTAAACACAAGATAGTTATAAACTAAAGTTAATAGTGCACTACTACTAACTAGCGTAAGCACACCTTTACTACAAGTGTGTTAATAGTAATACTATTTAAACAACTTAGATAGTCTATACTAGGCATGTTACTAAATTCTATTATACTGCCTCTTAGTAAGGTTACTATATATATTACGTTGCTAGACTTTACATATACTGCTGCAGTATTTGTCTAACACTACTGTTAGAAGGTAACTAGCTACCTTATTACCCTATATAATAAAGACAGACAGGACTTTAACTCTTACTAGGTAAATAGAATAAATGTAAAAATATACTTCTTTATAAGATACTTAAGGCTATTAGGTAAACGCTATAACAACTCTAAATATTACAAAGAAGATATTATGCAATACGCGCCTAACTAGTATAGGACTAGAAAATAGCGCAAAGATTATATATAGGTGTAAGAGTTTAAATATAAAGACTATACGCAACTATCTTAGACTATTATAAACAGTAGAGCTATAGCTTAGGTGTACCTAATACTTATATTTATTAACAACAAACACTAAGATAAGGACAGAAAGAAATATAAGTATATAGGTGCCTTCTGCAAGGTTATAGCGTTTAATAACAATAGTTAAATTAATAATACAACAGAAATGCTAAGCGTACGCTACTGCACACACAGTATAAAGACTAAGTAACGTATATTACAAGTATTTAAGGTATATAACATAATAACTATTGTTTACCCTATATACTTAGTACTAAAGGATCTACCTACACTTAATAATAAGGTCTCTGTTTCTTATTATATAAATAATTATATTAATTAGAATAAATATAATAGACTGTATTCTTTTACGTTTAATTAAGACTAGACACGTATAGTGCAGAATTATAAACAAAAGTAAGTGTAGTAAGACAACTAGTATATAGTATTAGATATAGTAAATAGAATTATATATCTAATAATAGCTCTACTATTACTTTAGCCTACCTAATAGAACGCAAACCTACTAACATAACAAGCGCTATAACACAAGACTATAGCGTAAGGCTACTAACGCAACCTCTTTACTATACACTATACACTACTACAAACGCGTAATAATAGTAACTCTTATCTACGTACGTAAGTATTACAGAGATATTGCAACAGTTACCTAGAATTACTAGTTAGTGCAGACAAGAGAATAGTACTACTATAGCAATACTAGACACAATTGTTAAAAGACAGTATATATAATATAATGCAACTAACAGTAGAAGAATATAACTTAATATACTCTAACGTAGAATAAGAGATAAAAAGGTAGAAGATGCTAGGCTGTTCTTTATAGACAACTATAGTAAAAGAATACTTATAGTAAATTACAAGAGTAATTGCATTACAATAGAATAGACTACTATAAAACGCAGCTAACAGTTACTTTATCTAGACAATTATATACTTTACTGTCTAATATAACTACAACACAGCCTAATAGATACGCTTATAACAGAACAAAACTAAACTAAATAACAATTAGGAGTAAGCTTTGCTAGATAGAAACTTGCGTAAAAAGATAATACAAACAGTTAACAAAGAGTTAAGTATAACATAAATTACTTCTAACATAATAACTATATTAGTGTTAAACACAACTAGAAATAAGTATACTCTTATTAGGATAAACTAGCTGTTGCATATATACTACAATCTGCTAGCAATAGATAAGTATATTAATAACCTTAATTATAATTTGTTTATACAGATATTAGAGCACAAATTAGGCTTTAAAAGTAAATACAACAGTATATATTACTACACAAAAGAGAGAGATAGATAGGCATAAATACAGATATCTATAAAGGCACGCTAGTATAGTGCATTACAAGAGACAGTTACATTAAAGATATACTAGGCATTATTTATAATTAAACTACAAATATAACTAGCATAGTAGTATACTAGATCTATACTAATAACTTACTAGGTAAATAGTTTTCTGCGTATAAGGCTACTAGATTGCCTATATTGCACGCATAACTATTTATACTAATAGTAGACAACTATTGTGTACACTAACATTTAGTAGAGGACAGAGAAATAAGAAAGCACCTAATTACTTATATTGCGCGCACTACTATTTGTGCTAACAGTAGATAACTATTATATACGCTAACATTTAGTTAAGAACAAAAAGGCACCTAATTGCCTATATTGCGCACACAACTATTTATGCTAATAGTAGACAACTATTATGTATACTAGCACGCAGTTAAGGATAAGAGAAGGCCTAATTACTTGTATTACGCGCATAACTATTTATGCTAATAGTAGATAACTATTATATACGCTAGTACGCAGTTAAGAATAAGAGGCTATCTAATTAAACAGCTTAACTACTATACTCTAGCAGAATTTAAGGCAATATTAGACTATATGTGTTACAAAAACTCTACTTATACCTATAAAGTAAAAACTCTATTGCGCTATACACATTGCTTACTTCTGCTACCCTTGCTAATAGTTCTTTAATATTTAAAGAGTAAGCGCTTGCTCTATATACTCTATACTAAGTAGTAAATTTAAGTAATATTAGCAGCACACTATGTCTCTGTCTAAACAAGCGCTAAAACAAGCGCTAACAGATAATAGTGTAAAGGTTAGGCTTCTAGAAGATATAACTCTAGAACTAATATACTAAAAACTAAGACGCTGTAGAGACTAAAAACTGTCTAGACTCTAACGCTACTATTCTTAAGCCTTAACTCTAGAATTAAAACAAAAGTATAACTAACTACTACACTAGCCTAACTAAAAAGTTACCTAATAAGATAGCTTAGAGATTAAATACTATATACTTCTAGATCTACAGCATTACTTACTTATTAACAAGAGAAATCTAGACGCAGCAGTAGCATAAGCACAATAAGCTAACACAAACTAAAAACCTATAGAACTAATATACAAAAAACATTAGTAGTTAAAAGAAAACTACTATTAGACTTAAGGCTGTTGTATTATAGGAAGATGCCTTATTATGCATAATTAAGTAGTTCTAACTGTTACAGAGTTACAACTCTTCTTATTTAGTGCAGACCTATTTAGGTTACTACTATAAGAGAAAGAAAAACGCTAGGCAAAGAAAAGTGTATTACTAGAAAACAAGACTACACTAGAGAAGGCAAGAGTTATCTTAGTAACGCAACTACTTACTAATAACAAAAAGACGCTATATAGTATAGTAATAACACTATAGCTTAATGTACGTAAGTATGTATACGCCTAAATACTACTAGACGCTTAGACAGAAGTATAGAATACTCTACTATTATTAGTTTAATTGTATATTAGCTTAACACTATACAAAGAAGCTACCTGCTATATAGGTACTATTACGGCCTGCTAAGGACAGTAGCTAATAGTAGGCACCTAGATACTAGACATATACAGCAACTTGCAGACTTACGTAATAAAGCAAGAATAACTAGAAATTACTAGTGCTTACATATTAAACTACTTAGACAGATAAGTTCTTAAGCCTAGCAAACTGCTTAAAGACTTTATTTACCTACTACAAGACCTAAAGAACACAAGTACACCTCTAAAACAGCTATACTAGCTAACTAAAGACAGCCTAAATCTACTAGATTTCTAAACCCTAGTCTTGCAGCAGTAATAGCATAGTTATTCTATAATAACAGGAAATAGAGCATTACTGCAATAACTAAGAATTAAGAGAAGTTTAATAAACTAAGTGCAAATATAGTAGTACTAATAGGCTTAGTTATATTTAACGCAATAAGAGAATTTAATAACAATAGCACTAGGAAAACTATACTTTTCTATAGACAAACTATAGAAGGTATGTTGCAAGTTCTACATATAGCATTAGCTAACAGAAAGCAGACTACTTTAATACTATTTGTAAAAAATAGAAGAACCTAGAAGGTATTTAATAGATTCTTATATAGGATAATATACAACAGGATATTGCTGTATATACAAACTAACAAAAAAACAACAGAGCTAATGTTTTAGTGCTAAAAGATACTTATAACAACAACGTAGATAATATCCTAGCTAACTATACAGAAGAGGAGCAAGATTACTATAATACGCTTATAGACAATTACAACAACAAAGAGAAGGAGAAGGCAAACTACTTAATAGAAAAAGATAAAGAGGAAAACGTTAGAAAGGGAAGGAAAGTCCTATATAAAGACACTAATAATATAAGTAAGTCTAAACGTAATGTAATATATAATAACTTATATAGAATACTATTTATATACGCGTACGTAAAGCATTAAGTAAAGTAAAAGATGTTTTACTAGAAGAGTACAAACATATAGATAAACTTGCACTAGAATACCTTTATAAAGTAGATAAATAGCTGTAGTTTAAGAACTATAGAAGTAGCTAGAGCATTATAGCAAAAGACGCATAAGAAGAATTTGTAACACAGGCCTATAATATTATAATTAAAGGCAATATACTTAATATAATTACTTTAACTAAAGAGGAATAGTAACTAAAACTAGACAAGTGCAATAAGTTAGTATAACAGTATAAAGAAGAAATAAAGTGTTATTAAGTAGTTGTAAATAGTAAGTAACACAAATGTTATAAAAACTAGATATACTTTTACTAGTATAACGCGTAAATACTGTTAGGTTAGCCTTAATATAACGCAATAGTACAGACTACTATAGTAGATAGTGTAGCACTAGCAGACACAGCACCTAATTCTAACATAACTAACTAGTAAGATAATTACTACTCTGCAAGTAGTAGTAGCTATTACAGCCTTTTATATATAGAGCGCGTTATGTACTTACTAACGCGTACCCTACAGGACGTTAAGCCTAGTAGCTGCGTCTAGGCTAGCCTACTTTTAAAGGAGCGTAATTTGTCTATACTATATTTAATTAAAAAGCCTATATAACTAGACAAGAGAGACTAGCTTAGTTAGCCTACGCTATAAGAGTGTAAAGACACAGGTAGCTAGCTGCAGTATACAGTTCTGCTAGTACTATAGTACTTAACAGTTCTTAACTATTAAATCTAGTAATACTAGTAACACTAGTAACACTAGTAACACTAGTAATACAGGTAACGCAGGTAATACAGGCAATTTGCTATTAGGTTGCTGTTAGGTTACTAGCAACTAGAAGTAAGTAGAGTAACTTTAGCAAATTGTCTAGTAGACAGTATTGCTATTAGGCAGCTGCAGGTCGCCGCGACTGGGCCAACTAGACAAATCTTAATTTTTCCTAACGTCTGTTCCTTTACCTTATAGTAGACAACTCTAACTACTAGAAGTAATGCTACAAATCTCTTGGATATAGATATAGTCTTATGCTAATCTAGCTTTAACATAATAAGTAACTATTTACATCTAATTTGTTTACCAAGAAGATAGATATACTAATAGCCTATAATAATCTTTATAAGATTATACATATGTTACCTGTTATGTGCATCCTAATTTAAAGTACTAATGTTAACCTTATAGTATAATCTGTAATTAAGCAATTTAGAGAATTGTCTATCTATAATTCCTTAAGTATGTTCTATACTAACGTTAAGAACTTAACAATAACTAATAGTAGTATTTGCGCTACAAACCTCTTACCTAAGTTTGTTATAGTCCTAGAGAATTCTTTTAAAACCTAGAAAGAGGCATCTCTCTGCTTTAGTGTCTCTAGTGTTATTAAGCAGCGCTTTAGAATATAAAAGTAGATTTACTATAGACTTACTACTATATACTCTATTCTATAGACTTAACTGCGTAGTCTTTCTATAGTCTTGTGTGTTAACTTTATAGAGGAGAACGCTAATAAGAATACACCCTGCCTTATTACAGGCAACAGTATTAGACTAGATTTCTGTAACTAGAATAACAGAGTTACATCTAAGCACTCTTAGCAAGGTAGAGTTATTACCTCTTTTCTATTAACTAAAATTAGACAAGTATGCATGCTTATCTACTAGCTAATTAAAGAAAATAAGATTAAAGACAAAGATACTTATACCTTGTTAACAGTTTAGTAATTAGAAACTATAAGCATAGCTAAGTTGCAAGCCTAGTTACGTAATAATTGCACGCAACAAATTACTATTTTTAAGAATAACAATTCTAAGAAATGTAAGCGTTTGACAAATAACCTCCTCTATATAACAATACTCTGTAAGCTCTAACTACTCCTTTAACTTAAAGACTAGTAACTTACTAAGCTACGTACGCTAATACAAGCTTATTAACACTAGGCCTATACAGCGTTATTACTATATAGCCTAGTAGTCTAAGATAATATTAATTAGTATTACAATATAGTCTCTATCCTCTTAAGAGAATACTAAATAGTACTGTTTTAGAAGTAGAGTTATAAAGATAGCCTTTAAGTAAACACTATAGTTCTAGTAGAAATATTAGAATTAGGCAAGTTATATACTAGTATAGTAATAGTAGCAGGCTACCTCTTTCGCGTAGAAATTCTAGCTTAACTTTATAGAGAACAACTCTTTAAGCTCTCTTGCTACCTCTAAGACCTATCTTTAGCACCAGCTAATATAGAAGAACCTGGCTAGGCAGATTAGGATAAAGAATTCAATAATAAGTAGGGCACATAGGAACTATTAACGCACAATAACTAGCACAACTTATAGAATAATACTAAGCTAATACTAGGTAAATTTAGTACTTAAAATAATAAAGAACAGAACTCTTATAATAGTTAGGAATACAGTAATGTTACCAAAGTTAATATATTACAGAGCTAGCTTAACGTGTAAGAATAGAACTGCGTTTCTAAAGAAGACTTAACTGCTATTAATATACCTTAGTTTAATAGTGCAGAGAACAAGGATCCTTTCTTAAGCTCTTACGCGCTTGCTATAATTAAGGCTCTTTCTAAACCTTCTTTGTAAGAGGTTTGTATAGCAGCAAAGTTACAGGATAATAATAGTAGTACAGGTAGAAGTAAGTTAATTCCTATTCTGCAACTTTAGTGCAGAACTCTTCTTTTATAGATACAACTAGACACATATTCTTACAATAGAAATGCACTAGGCCTACGTAGGCGTAGCGCTGTTAAGGCGCTAGAGTAGCTATACGCGTTCTACGCGTAAAGACGCTAAGGTAGCGTTATTATAGCGCAGGCGCGTTGCTACGCAGCTAATAGCTTTACGCTATAACATCCTTACAATTATTCTCTTTTCTCTAGAATTACTATCCTAGTAATTTGTATAACGTTAGGTATAGGCGCGTACTTAATATTATTATTATAGGGCCTGTTTGCTAGGTAGCTGTTGTTGTACTAAGACTAAAACTCTAAGTAAATCTAAGAGGCAGCTAGTAGCTATAGTAATAGTAGAAATATAGTAAAACTTTGTGTACGTAATCTCCTCTGCTTCTTTAGTAATAACTGCATTATTCTACTACTATATTATCTACTAGCTCTACGCTATTACAACTACGTTACACCTATATTAATTACTATAAGCACTACGCCTGCTCTGCCTACTACCTCTACTATCCTTATAAGTAGTATAACGCTAGCGTTACAACGTTACTAACCTAGTGCTTAGGCTATGCCTATTACCTGCTATAGTAGCGTCTCTAATATTAAGTTAGTAATTTTAATTTACTTCTACTGCGCTAAGAGCCTAAGGCTTACTAGCACCTATTACAACTTTATAGTTAGTAGCCTGCACTGTAGCCCTTGCTAGGGCAAGTAAAAGCTCTACTCTAAGGTCTCTGCCAATTTTGTTAAGGGCTAGAATACTATCTACTAGTAGTAGTAGCGCCTTACTACTAAGAAGGAGCCTAATCCTATTGCAGTTAACGCGTAAGAGACGTTGCTACGCTAGTAGACTAGCTTAGTAGAGCTTTTCCTACGTATAGAGGTTAAGCATAAGAGCTGTTGTTAGCCTAAGAGTAACAAGATCTAGATTTTACAGGTTAAGGCAACTAACTACCTATCTACTATAGTAGAAGATATCCTTAACTTGCTGCAGGCTTAGGTAAGTTATTTTTCCTATTCTTTATAGTTACTGCGCTAGCGTTCTAACAGCATCTAAGCTAACCTTCTTCTACTTAGTAAGGCAGATACATAGTCTAATTCTAACCTTAATCTAGAGAGGTAAAAGTCCTCTGCTAGGTCTAAGCCTAGGTCTAAGAGTAGTAGTAGTAGTAAGAGTAGAGATAGAGATAAAACTCTTCTCTAGAAAAGCCCTAGCCCTATGCCTTCTCCTAAGAAGAAGAGTAAGGGCAAGGCTAAGGCTAAGGCTAAGCCTAAGCCTAAGGCTAAACCTAAGCCTAAGCCTAAGCCTAAAAAGCGCCTAGCTTTAGCTAGTCCTACTAAGGAGCCTGCGTCTAAGCGCGTTAAGGGCTTAGACCTGTTAAGTTGCCTAGTGCGCACTGCAACAGCGTTAGCAAAGAGTAAGGTCCTATTAGAGTTAGGTAATACTATCTTCTAGAAATAGCAAAAGAAAAGGATTACTAGAGGGCTTAGTAATAATTTACTAGGCTCTCTAAGCTTCTATAAGGGTAAAGAGGATAATAAGAACTTCCTAGAGTAAGATAGTGTTTATACCTAGTTGCGTTGTTAGAGCGCTAGCAGTGCGCTAGTAAGGCGCCTTTGTTTTCCTATGTTTTTCCTTTTTTTTTTTTTGTATATATTAATTATATAAGTAATTAATCTTCTCTCTAGTTATACTTCTCTATAAGTAATTTATCTATATCTTTTTAATTAACCTATTTGTTATATTCTAAGGGCTAGCCTTTCTATTTTACTAGGTAATTTACTAAACGCCTATTATACCTCTTTGCTAATATAGCTTTAACCTTATAGCGTTGTTATAGCTCTTTACTGTTATCTAGATTAACAGGCCTAGGTAAGGTTAACTCTTCTCTCTTTCTAGCTATAAACAGCTAGAGCAAGGAGGTGTAGAATACTAAGTAGATTCTTATATATAACAGAAGTAAGATTCTAAAAGCTTGTAATCTAATTTGCTCTTCTACTAGAAAGGGGCCTATCTAGCGTAGCAACAGCTTTCTACTAGCGCTGCGTAGGCGCAGATACTTTGTTAATAAGAAGACTATATCTCTTAGTTTAAACTCTTAGAGCCTATGTTTCTTATTGTAATATTGCTCCTAGTATTGCAAGCTTTTGTTCTAGTAATTAGCTAAAGCGTCCTAAGTTTATATAAGCTTTTGCAACTTTTCTTTAATGCTAGAAACTTTAGTAGGCGCTGTTAGCTTGCAGTTAAGGCGCAGGTAGAACTTATAGTAGGCAAAGAATAGAAATACTCTTAATATAGCCTGTCTAGTATTATTATACACAAACTCTGCTAGTAATAAGAGGTGTACCTAATTATTAGGTTAATTGCTTATAAAAACCCTTAAGTATTGCTTTAGCGTTTAATTTTAATGCTCTGTTTAGCTATCTATTTGCAGATAGAAGGCAGTGCTAAGCTAGCGCTTTACCTTTACTATAAAGTAGAAGTCTACTTAAAACTATAAAGTAAAGACACTTTCTTAGTCTAATATAATACCTTTAGGCAAGCTAAAGAATTGTACAACGTGTTCTAAAAATAGATCTGCTAGTTATAAGGTAGTAACTGTTTTTTGTGTAGGAATATACTTAGCTATTTTTGTATACTTATTAACTATAACAAGTATTGCGTTGTATACAACGCTATAGCGCTTGGCAAGTAGTAGGCCTGTAACAAAATCTATTGTAATTTCTTACTATAGTCTCTAAGGTTAGAGGAGTACGTTTAATACGCTAGTAGGGCGCTGCTTAAGCAACTTTGTGCCTTAGCACACTAAGTAAGAGTTAATATACTTCTTAAGCTCTTTTTTAAGCCTAGGCTAATAGTAGTATTAGGCTACAAGCTTAAGCGTTTTAGCCTGCCTAAAATAGCTAGCAAGTAGATTATTGTAATACAGCTTAAGAAGCTTAGCTCTAAGAGCTAGCTTAGGTAGAATATATAATTAGTCCTTAAACTAAAGGCTGCTTAAAGCGTTAAGCTTCTAGTGCCTTAGGCGTTTACTAGCGCCTTAATAGGCAGACGCTAGGGATTTAACGTCCCTGCGTATTGCAACTACTTCTAGGTTATTCTGTTATACTTATACACAGATTTTAAAGAAGGACTTAGAAAGTTTCTTATAAACTAACTTCTCTAAGGCTATAGCTCTTGCTTATAACTGCGTAACCCTTTAGGCTATTACTAGTCTGCTCTTAGGGTTCTCTTAATTAGGGCTGTAGCTTATAGCTGTTACCTTAACGCTGTGCGCTAGGCTTATAAAAACATCTTTACTAAGATATAGAGTGTCTACTTGCTATTAAGCTATTATCTAGCTTCTTACTAATGCTAGCTCCTTACTAGGTAGCTTAGCTTAGGTTCTTACTAGCTGCAACTTCTTTTGCAGTACTAGCAATATGTCTAATAGTTAAACATCTAGTGTGTTGCTATTGTCTATAGGTTGCCTTAAAGGCCTATCTGTAGGATTTGTCTTTTTAGACTAATACTTAATCTTAAAGTTATAAGCAGCTAGCTTTATTACTTAGCTAGCCTGTCTTGTAAATAGAGCTAACGTGCCTATAAAGCTGCGTAGGTTATTATAGTCTGTTTATATTTCTAACTAAACTGCTAGCCTTTTAACATAGTAACGCTAGTACTGCACTACTATAATAATAGTAAGGAGCTCTAGGTTATACATGTAGTAGTTTCTTTTTGCAGGCAAGAGCTTCTTTAACTAGAAGGCTACAGAGTGCTAGTTCCTATCTGCATAGAGTTAGAAGAAGATGCCTACTACTCTCTAAATAGAGGTATTAGTTTTTAACTTAGATAGAAGTGTATAATTATAGTACTGCAGAATAGGCGCAGTTATAAACTTGTTATATAGCTAGCGCTTTGCTTTCTCTGCAGCGTTAGGCTAGTTAAAGAGACTAGACTTCTTCTCTTAAACTAATTCTTTTAGAAGATTAGTAATTAGGCTAATAATAACAGAGAAACCCTATATAAAGCGTTAATAGAAGTTTGCAAAGCCTAAGAAGACTTAAACATTCTTAAAGGACGTTAGCGTAGGCTAATTAATAACTGCGTAAACCTGTTCTAGATCTATTATAACGCTATTAAGGCGTATAATAAACCCTAGGAACTTAACTTAGTTAGTAGCAAAGGTACACTTTTTTAAGTTAACAAAAAGACTGTATTCTCTTAGCTTAGCGAGTACTTTTCTTACCTGTCCCTAATAATCCTTCTCCTTTTAAGAAAAGATTAAGATATTATTAAGATAGATAACGCAAAAGATATCTAAATATAGGGCTAAGGCTCTGTTAATATACCTCTAGAATATAGTAGGCGCGTTAGTTAGCCTAAAGGGTATAACTATATACTTAAAGTAGCTGTATTGCGTGCAAAACGCTATCTTCTACTTATTACTTTGCTAGATCCTAATATAGTAATACGCGTTCTTAAGATTAAGCTTAGTAAACTTTACTAATCTATAGAGCTAATTAAGAGTCTCTCTAATTAAGAGTAAGGCTAATCTATTCTTCTTAGTAACTTAGTTAAGGCCTTAATAGTCTATGCAAAGGCGTAATATCCTATCCTTTTTAAGTATAAATAGGATAGGTGCTCCTATTAGGCTTGTGCTTTCTTAGATCTAGCCTAGGCTCTACGCTGTTACTAAGTAGTTGCGTAGTACACTTAGCTCTTTTAGTAAGAGGTTATAGAGCAGCCTATATAGAGCTGTAGTTTCTTTCTCTAGCTTAATAGCGTAGTTACCTCTATAGTGCTGCAGCAGCGCGTTAGTAGCGTTACTGTTTACAATATCTTTAAAATCCTTAAGTTTAATAGGCTATAATAGGCATTTAGTAGAGGAGGATTATAGACTACTTACTAGAACTGTGTATATGCTTAGCTTATTATAAAGAGATCTTATAAAAGTTTTTACATCTTTAACTCTTATTGTATTAGTATTAAGCTTATAGCGCTACTGCTTTAACTTGTAGTTAATAACAACGCGCCTTTCTTTTAGGCTTAGTAGACTTAAAATAACAGGTTGTGCTGCATTAGCAATTTTGTATAGAATAGTAGTAAAGGACTTAGTTACGCTCTAGTTGTTCTTTATTGTTAGGTAAGCTTAATAAGCGTAGAAGCTAGGTATAGTACTTAAGTTAGGTAAGCAGATAGTTAGTAGCGCAGCGCTGTTAATACAAGAGAGATTCTTAAGTAAAGCAACTCTCTTGTTAATAGTGCTAAGTTCTGCACTGTAGTTAATTAGGATTTATATAGGCTGCGTAGCGCTATTGTTACGCAGCATTCTAAGTACTTTAATATAATCCTCTTATTATAGTAAGACTTAGGCTGTTAAGGAGAAGGCTTTTCTTAGGCCTACTTATTTTTTGTTTGTATTGCGTTTAAACTAGTAACAAGAGAAGAGCTGTTAAGCCTTAATCTATACTCTTTAGCCTAATAGCCTATCTTGCCGCAATAGTAGCAGGCGTTAGTTAGCTTTAGGCTTAAGTTTGTAGTGCTAGCAACACAATGTTATAGAGCTGTTGCGTCTAGTTTAGGCTGCAAAGTTTTTCCTGTACTAGGCGTTCTGTGTATATAATAGTGTAGTAATAGTATACTACTACTATAGCGTAAGTTATCTTTTAGCGTTACAGCGCGTTTAATAAGTTCTCTATAGGTAGTAAAGAACTTAGTGTAGTTAGAGAGAGCTACTTTAATCTTTAGGTAGAGTTTGCTATATAAGTGCATTACTAGGTGTTTCTACTTATAAGAGGAATTTACTTAATTTTCTAAAGTAGATAGATAGGCTGCAAATTTGTTTACTGTTTAGCTGTCCTTTTAGGATACTTTTTAATACTATATAGTAACTTAAAGCTCTCTATTTATAGGGCTCTTAATCTAATTAAGTAAAAAAGACATTATATTGCACTACGCTAGCGTTTTGCTATTATCTTTCTATTCTCTCTATATCTATATCTGTTAAAACGTAGTTTGTAGGTACTAGAGAGTAAGGGCAATCTTTTAGTCTTTAAGCTAGAAGGCTAAGAGATCTAATTAAAAGGTAATAGACAGCTAAGCCTTAAAGTCCTAATACTCTCTAATTCTCTTGCCTTTAAAGATAAGGATTTTCTTAATCTTTAGCCTGCGCCTTAGTAGCACTAATAGGTTAAGTTAGAGGCGTTGCGCTAGTAGGGACGTGTTGCGTCTAACTAGGGGGGTTAGTAGATCTGTTTTATTTAGGGCGCCTAAGGGCTGTTTAGAAGGTAAGAGAGGTTGTTTACTTACTAATAATTGCTCCTATTAGCGTACTTCCTTTTTTAGAGTCTAGATCTTAGCTTACTTCTTAAGTTCTTAGCGCTAGCGCTTTAGCTGCGCTAAGCGTTTGCCTAGGCTAAGCATTAATTTCTTATTAGGAGTGTTTTCCCTTAATAGATTAGCTAGTAGGCTTAGAGGCAGATTTTAATCTATTGTTATTAGGTAACTAGGCCACTATCCTTTTATAAGGTAAAAGAATTAAAACTATAAGAGGTTTGTATAGCAGTAAAGTTACAGGATAACAATAGTAGTATAAGTAGAAGTAAGTTAATTCTTGTTCTACAACTTTAGTGCAAAACTCTCTTTTTATAGATATAACTAGATACATATCTTTATAATAGGAATGCACTAGGCCTATATAGGCGTAGCGCTATTAAGGCGCTAGGGCAGCTATACGCGTTCTACGCGTAAAGACGCTAGGGTAGCGTTATTGTAGCGCAGGCACGTTACTGCGTAGCTAACAGCTTTACGCTATAACATCCTTACATCCTTATTATCTAGATACTAACAGACTAACTAGACAAGTTCTGCACTTTTCTAACGCTACTTCTTCTATTAATAGAGAGGACCTTTTTAAAGATACATTAGAGAATATTAACCTACCTAATAACAAACTTATACTATACTCTAATTAGCTAGAACTGCCTTGTCTCTTTAGAGAAGTTGCAATACTGCTAGAGGATCTGCAACTCTATTATAGTAGCTTTTCTAATACCTTAGTAGCCTCTAACTTAGGAACAGATAATAGATCTAGTAAAGCTACCTTGTTTAATAATAGCGCTTTATACTATTCTTACACTTTAGCTAGGCTACTAAAATTAGTTAAAGAACTAGAGGAGAAATTAATTAAAAACAGCTAAGTTACCTATTACTACCTTTAGAACAAAACTATTAACTATAGCTACTAAGCCTTTGTTAATATATTAGCAAAGGTTTGCAAGTATATACAGACGCCTATAAAGATAGTTATATATTGTTATTCTATTCTGTTAAAACAAAACGCTTTTATTACTATACTTAACCTGCATTTTAAACTTAATAGTAGTAAGAATCCTATGTTCTACGTGCTAGATCTCTCTGTTAAAGGTAATACTAGTCTTGCGCTGTTAGAAGCATACCTACACTACTTTTGTAATACCTACCTAGAGATTAGAGACAAGCGCTTTTAAGTAGTTACTAGGTTAGTAGCTTAAATTGCGCTCTAACTTGCCTAAGTTAAAGGTTTTGCTATAACAGACTTAGTTGCTAATACTTAGATAGAGAAGAAACTTAATAACATTACTCTTAAATTACAAGACGTAACATTAATTGTACGTAACCTTAACACTAAGAGATATCTTAGTAAGAACAACTAAAAATTAATTAAAGATGCCTTTAAGACAGCCTACTAATATATTCTTAAACGTGCTCTAGTTGTGTGCACTACTACATCTATTACTACTACATTAGAATTTTAGGTTATTAGGCAGGTAGTAGTAGTAGTATTTAAGAAAGCTAGTTAAGTAACTAATCTTAAGGTAGTTAGCTTTATGTTAGCCTACTAGAGCGCTAACCTTTAATTAATAGTAAGAGACTAATGCCAGCTTAGTTTCTAAGCCTATAGGCCTTAGCTTAACAACCCTTTTTAAGGACAGTATTAACTCTTAACCTTAGCCTAACTTTACTATACTAGCTTTCTAGTGTAGAAATTAAAACAAACATTACACTTTACTAATTAACTCTTCTTAAACTTGTGCAAGACTTTAAATAGAGATAAATAAATCTGTAAAGTCTAGGGCTCTTTTAATTAAGATGCTAAAACTAAAGCTAAGACTATAAATAGTTATATCTAGAGAATTTACCAGCCAATTGTTATTGTTAATACAGGTATAACAATAAGCCTAGTTAGAGACGCTACTAGTTTGTTATACTACTAAGAGACTGCTCTTATAACTATTTATAACATAGTTAAGCGTACCTATTAAGTCCTAGGTTACTAGATATTAATTGTTACTCTGTATAATACCTAAGTTACTCTTCTAGTTGCCTTGCGCGAAGCAGTAACTGCTAAAACCCTATATACTAGAACTAAAGATTATATAAAATAGATTAGCAAAGTAATAGTACTAATAGTTAATTTATTAATAGGCAAAGACGTAGTATACGTAATCTTAGACACTGTAGGCTATAATTAAGGTTTCTTTTAGCAACAGCCCTGCACCCTAGTAGGTAGTACTTAGGCCTAATTAAGTTTTACTCTAGTAGAACTAACTTTATTATTTACTTTGTCTAAGTTTATTAATTCTAAGAATTAACTTAGAGAAGCCTTGTATAGGTAGAGTTCTTAACGTTGCTACCTTGCTACAGTTACGTAGTAGACAATAGCGTCTCTAGAACAATACCTATAGGTTTATATAGCCCTTAGCCTTAAAACTAGCCTTAGCAAAACAGCGCAAAATTTCTAGCAGGCTCCTCTAAGAGTTACCCTGCAAGCTAACAATTACTCTAATAACAATAATAATAAGGCTAAGGCTTTCTAACAGGCTATACAGACCTGTATGCAATAGAGCTGCAAGGCTAAGCTTGTTATTAAGCGTAAGGCTAAGCTTGTTATTAAGCGCGAGGCTAAGCTTATTATTAAGCGCGAGGCTAAGCTTATTGTTAAGCCTAAGGCCAAGCTTGTTGTTAAGCCTAAGGCTAAGCTTAAGGTTAAAACAAAAGTCTAACCTGTTATAAAGATAGTTAAAAGAATATTAGTTGTCCTCTAACTTACTTAAGCCCTAACTCCTTTAACTAAACCTTCTAAAATTGCTAATATAGTGCAAGATCCTAACCTAAACAGTAAAGGTAATAAGTTCTTAATATTAGGCAGCCTAAGGGCTAACACTAGAACTAATAAATAGTCTGTTAACGCTATAGATAAAGACACGCCTTAGAACAATAGTGTTGCGCAGTAGGGTTAGAATAAAAGCTAAGCTTAGAGTACCTAGAAGCAGGCCCCTAGCAAATAAGACTTTAACAATTTTAAATAGTAAAAGAGATTATAGCAAAAGAGTCTAATAAGATTACAACGCAATTTTACAGACAAAAAAAGATTTAAAGAATAAGCAGATGCTATAGAACAGATTAGATATAGAGTTTCTATAAAGGATCTCTTATTTTTGGCTTAGTGCCTTGGCAGTGCCTGCCTGTAAATAGCTTGAGCCGCCTCACTCATGAGACTCTTAACTCTAATAAAATCTCACGATATACACCAAGCTTTTGCTGTCTTTGGGCCTCGGCCGTAGCAGTTGCTGTAGTCGACTGAAAGCGGATCCTCTTCTCTTGCGGAACTTGGATGCGGGCCTGCAACCAAATTTTCGCCAAAACGCGCGTCGTTTCCATCCAGGTCGTATTCCAAGTCCCAGTTTAGTAATCCGTCACCAGGATGGTACATGAGTGCATTGTCATGGCTACGCTGGAGGGCATTCTGGCATTCTTGGTCGATAGGCCTGCGCACTGTGTCTGCGCGTTTCTCTTCACCGGAATAAACGCCAGTTCTCAGTAGTTCCCCATGTTCTTCAACTTGGGAATCATGGCAAAGTTGTAGTTGTGGTCGTTCCAGGTCAAGAAAATCAAGATTGACCGACTGGTTCGGGTAATGCCCGGAAGAATTCGCAAACTATGCAAACTCTGCGGCAGTAAACAGTGGAGAGAACGGAATCGACGATGCGGTGTGAGTGGATGAGTTGATGGTTGGAGCGATGCTGCTTGTCGCATTAGAACCCGGATGGTCCGCCGTGTAGTCATGATTCCGGTGCGTATAGTCGGAACTGCTATTGAATAGAGACATTTTGTGTTGTGTTTCCGTAGTGATGAGTCGTACGCGAATGAATGTAGGTAGTAAGTGTGGAGTGCAGATCTGCTGAGTGTTGTGTACCGTTCATGTCATCAGCAGGGAAAAGGTAGGAGCGATGGACAGTAGTGCGATTGCTTGATGTATGATCCGTACGCGCTACGTTACCGAGCGGATCAGGTACGGACAGTCAGATGAGGACTCGCAGGTGTGGCCCGTACTTGCCAATCACGCTTCACCGCAAGAGCAGATGTTTTGCGTTACGTGGAGTTACAAGCCCATGCCAATGGCATCTCGCACCCTCTTCATCGTCGCTTCAGCTATCTCTTCCGCCCTTCTTGCGCCATCCTCCGCACGCTCAATAAGCTGCTTCTGATCCCCACTCATCAGCCCTCCATACTGTGACCTGATCTCGCTGAGACCCTGATTAATCTTGTAGGCAGCCCTCTCTTTGAGCGCCTTCAGACTCAAGTCCTTCATGTCAGCCGCTAGCTCCTCGGGCGATGCGGCTGCTGACTCATCGAAGTGATAGATGAGATCTACCAGATTCGACACACCAGGTCTCTTTTCTCTATCATAACTCACGCCCTCGATGCCGTCTGTAATTGCCATTCTGAGTTTGGAGTGTATACTTTCATTCGAGTCTGTGATCAATATCCGGCTTTTCGGCGAAGGGTCACTCTTGCTCATCTTCTTGGTTGGGCTTGACAAGCTCATGACACGCTTTGCAGGGCTCAGAAGTGTCTGCGGCACGACAAGCAGTGGTGTGGAGCTTTCCGAGGCGTAGAGATGGTTGAACCCAATTGCTAGGTCACGCGAGAACTCGAGATGTTGCGCTTGGTCTTCACCAACCGGCACGTGTGTAGTGTTGTAGAGAAGGATGTCGGCAGCTTGCAGGACCGGGTACGAGAAAAGACCGAGCTTGACGCCATCTTTGTTCGCGGTGTGCTTGAAAGGCGAGGCGTTTTCGGGCAAAGCGAGTTTGCTCTGCGAGATATCAGCACTCCAGTTCTGCATCATTCGGTCGATTGTGCGCACCTTCCACTGGGTCATTCTGCCCAAATATCCCATACTCGCACTACAACTTAGAATCCACATGAGCTCAGCGTGTTGCTTGACACTACTCTGGGCAAAGATGATGCATCTCTTGGGGTCCAGTCCTACTGCTAGCAGACTCGCGAGCATTGCTTTTCTCCATTTTGCCAACTGCTTCGGATCTTGTTTGGCCGTAATGGCATGCAAGTCAACAATTGAGAATAGCAAGGTCGTATCTGGCGGGGACTCGTTCTGCAACTTCACCCACTGTCGCAGAGCCCCAAGGTAATTACCCAGATGTGGTATGCCTGTGGGTTGTATACCAGAGAATATTACCTTGCGCACTGGGTCATTTTGTTGCGGCAATGATAAGCTTGATTCAGATCGGAGGCAGCTGGCGCAAGTTCTGCTCGACAATGGCGCTGCTCTGCGCAGCGTTCGTAGGAGAGACATTGAAGTCGAGAAAAGGTTGATGCCGAGCCACAATGGGCAAGCGCGACCGAGTCACAGACCTCGTCATTCGTCATGTGGCGCAGCCGGCGCGACCACCACCGACGACGCTGAACACGCGCTTTCTTGCAGCATCACACCATCCACCGCCATACAGACTAGCGAGCAGCGACTACACTGTTACCGTAATCGCATATTCCAAGACACCACACACGAAGCAAAAAACACAACACCCGCAGCTATGTCGTGGACCGGTAAGACGCAGCCCAAGGCAAGGCCCGGAAAAGACGGAGACTGAAAGGAAGACAGGCTTCAAAAAGGGCGTCAACCGCGCAACGACCCAAGTCCTCATGAAAACCGGCCAAGTCGAGCGCACAAACGACCGCGACTTCGAGACGGAGCAGCGGTACCTTCACCCTCACCCCGCCATGCCACCCCCATTCTAACGGCCCCCGGACAGGCGCTACCGCACAATGGAAACGGCGGCCAACAAGCTCCAAAAAGAAGCCAAAGGCTACCTCGACAGTCTCCGCGCCATGACGGCGTCACAAATGCGCATTGCCGAAACCATCGACGCCTTCTACGGCGACGCCGGCACCAAAGACGGCGTCTCGCGCTCCTACAAACAAGCCGTCACCGACCTCGACGCAGAAACCATAAAAGCCCTCGACGGCCCTTACCGAACCACCGTCCTCGACCCCATCCAACGCTTCTGCTCCTACTTCCCGGACATCAACGCCTGCATCACCAAGCGCGAACACAAACAAATGGACTACGACCGCATGCGCGCACAAGTCAAGAAACTAACAGACAAGCCAGACAAGGACGTGACGAAGCTGCCGCGCGCAGAAAAGGACGAACAGCTCGCCAAGGCGGCCTACGACCAGCTCAACGAAACCCTCACCTCGGAACTGCCGCAGCTCATTGATTTGCGGGTCCCGTATCTCGACCCTAGCTTCGAGGCCCTCGTCAAGATTCAGCTTCGGTTTTGCGCAGAGGCCTATTCGAGAATGGCTCAGGTCCAGCAGTATCTAGATGCGAATACGCGGGATCAGTATGCGCAGGGCGAGCTGGATGCGAGGGTGGAAGAGGTGTTGCAGGAGATACGGGATTTGAGTATTGCGGGGACTGTGTGATGGTACGACGTTTGGGTTTGTGACATGAGTGATGCATGCCAGTTTTTGGCTTTACGACTTTTTGCAGTCATGGATGGCCAGGGGTAGGGATTGGCGAGGGTTGACGGGCATCTTGGACATGGCATGATGCATACATGATTCGTCATGATACGATGCTTGGTAGGATTCCTTTTCCTGGAAATACAAACGACAGCCCTAGAGAAGCCTGGATAGATGCAATAATAAAACGCCGTCCCAATGCTACGTATGCAGGCGTAACCCCGTGATCGTGAACCGCTGCACCGTGAGAACCAGAACCCACCGATGTCCAACGCCACGCTGAAAAAGAAATCGAGAAATGGAAGGAAATTGGGCCATGCGACGGACCCTCACTTGTCTTCGTCATCCTCATCCTCCATGTCCTCCTCATCACCCATATCCGAATCCATATCCTCGTCCCCCTCCTCGACGTCGCTCTCACTGCCCCCAAAGCTCTCGACATCGCTATCCTCCCAACTCATATCAAAGTCGCCGTCGTCCTCCTTCTTCTTCCATGCCGTCTCATGCGTCGGCATCACGAATCCAGCGGGTATGTCCTGTTTCGACAGCTCGAGATCCTTGTTTACCAGGCCCTTGTACTCGTCCGGCTTGTTACGCAGCATGACGCCGGCATCGACGTTGGCGGGCGACGAGACCTCTGCGTCGTCGAGGAGGGAGAGGATGGAGATGAGCACCGTCTCGACGCGCTGAGCGGGCGACCAGCGCTCGGCGGCAGTTTCGCCCGACATCTCGTCGTCGCCGGGCGGGTGGAGGATGGAGATGCAGAGACGGCCGTCGGGGTAGATGTTGGGGTGGTAGAGCGGCCGGATGAATTTGAAGTCTGGCAAGGTAAGCATGAGTCCGGCGTGCTGCTGCGTGCGGCGGTGCAGTGACGTGCCTGGTGGGCTATGCGGATAGTTGCGCGGGAAGGACATGTTCGCCTTGAAGTAGCCGCCGTAGTATAGCGAGTCCTCGTTCAGTACGATCAGCGCAACACTCCACTCGAAGACGTTGTCGTTGATGAGCTGGCGCGGGGTTAGCCAGGTGCTCTGCAGACGGAGCACACGCTTACCTCGATGTTGGTCCACTTCTCCTTGCTCAGCGCCTTGAACTCGTTCATCAGCACCCGCTGCGCGATCTCAGCCATGATGCCTGCTCTTCGCAATGGCCTGCGTGCGGCAGCTAGTCTTGGTGGGCGTGGGGGGACGAGGGTAGGTACAAGTGAGGGGGAGTTGAGGTGCGCGGTGCGTGAGGGGCGGGAGCGGGAGCAGTGAGTGAGGTGACGGATGCGTCTATGATTTAACCATGTTGGGGAGGCGGTACAGGGGCATGTATAGCGCTGGCCAGGCCCGGCCTCGTTTCGGAGAGAGCCTGCCTACTTCACCGCTATGCCCCTTGCGTCACGGCAGCAGATGTGCTTCCACGTGCCGCACGCCATCACAAGTGTCACCGCAAACACTTTCATCACGCCCTGGGCACACGCGGATTCTCCATGTCTTTGATATGTACGTGGCCAGTGTAATCGTGTCCCATCATAAAACGAGCTCCCTTAGGCTCGTTGCCATCACCGTAAAGACGGCCAGCTCGCGCACAAGGACAGGATTATGAACAGGCAAAATATGGACAAACAAAAGTCAAAGTCTAGACAAGAAAGACAGGGAAGAAACTGCCAAAGACAGTCTAGATGAAGCGCATCTTCTTCGCAACACTGAGACAAACCGCGACAAAGAGAAAAATCGTGCCCAAGATACCAAAGAACCAACCAAGGCTTCCGGAATCCTGTCCCGGGATCGTCACGTTCATCCCAAACAGACCGCAAATCAAGTTGAGGGGAACCAGGATCGTAGCAATGACAGTGACCTTCTGCAGCGTCTCGTTGCTCGCGTTGCCTTGAATGACTTGGTCGACTGAAATTTGCGCGAGATAGTTAGAGTGCGCACGGCTGAGCATCTTTTCAAAGTGAGCCAAGTTGGACATCATCGTGACGACGTGATCCTGGATATCGCTGAGGTACAAACCCACATCGCCGCGAGGTGCGACGCTGTACGACTCGTTGCAGCGCTTTGCAAAGCCCTTGATGACATCTGCCTTGCCACCAAGAAGCCGCAGCAGTTGCATCACACGCTTGCGGCAGTCGCCAATAGACCGAAGGATGGCGCGGGAGTCTTCAATTCGTGCTGTGAAGACTTGGTCCTCGATGGCATCAGCCTCATCTTCGATGCCACGAATGACAGGCGCAAAGCTGTCGACAATGTCGTCGATGAGGGCGTAGCAAATCCAGTCGGCGTTGAGGTTGATGTAGTCTCGGAGCCGGCTAATACGTTTGCGAACGTGGAGCGTATGCGGGCTCTCAGTAAACGTAAAAGTCAAAAGACCTTCCTTGAAGACCACGGCATAAAAGTTGACTGGCTCCAGGTAGTCCTCGGATGTCTTGTCAGCCTGGAAAAAGGAGCGGAACGACACGAAGTAGTACTGATGGAAGAGCTCCACCTTCTCGCGTGGCTCCTGCAAGCAGATATCTTCACGAGTGAGAGGATGGACCCCGAATGCCTTGGCGATGGCAAAGACTTCCTCCTCAGTAGGATTGACCATGTCAAGCCACCACACTCCGCTGTCGCTTTCCGGAGGCGGCTCAAACAGATCCCGGAAACGTTCACCTGGCATCAGCAGGCCGCCAAGCTCGGCAGCATGGATAGTGTCGTCGAGCTCAGAGGAGAAGAAGGTCCATCGATTCTGTCTTGCTTCGGTGTTGTCGCGCTTCTCGTTGAACATGTGAGCCAAGCCTTCTTCGGCGAGCTTCTCCTGGATTGCAGGATCCCCGTTCTTAAGGGTTACAGCATCTGCCTCGTTCTGAGGTGTGATGGATGCCACAGACTTTGGACGGAGATCCGAGAATATCTTTGGCTTGGACAGAGTCTCGACGCTTGGCGGGTGGCGCAAGTCCTGGCCGATTATCGTCTTTGTCTGAGGTTCGGCAATGAATTCTTCTAGCTCTTCGTAGTCGAACCTGGTAGTCTTGCCTGGGTCTTCTTGGACAGGGAAGCAGACATCTTCTTCGGCTGAGCTGTTGGCTGACGATACCTCGTTCGTATGGTATTCGTCCTGTTGGTCGCCATCGATTGTTGGGTTGCGACGCGCAGTGCCACGAGAGTGGGTTCTCTGAAGGCCGAGGTCGAGCTCAGTGGGTGCATGGCTGTTGGCGGTGTTGGCTCGGTCACGGCGGCGTGGCCCTGCGAAAGCGTCTACAGAGTTGGGGGGTGATGTCGAACGCGACGACGAAGATGAGGCGCGTGACCTTGAGGAACGCTCCACGGTAGGGTCTCGGGGGCGTCTGAATGTGCCACGCCGAGCTTGAGGGTTAGGGCTAGCTGCCAACGAGGGACGTCGAACATATGCCTCGGGGGACAGGTGCGTGTTCTCGTCGTCTACGATTGCCGTCTCAAAATCGCGACGATTTACGGCTGCACCTTGAAGCGCCTCGTTGACCTGGAGAAGCATTTGCGGACGATCCTGGTACTGGGCGCTGGCAAAAGTTGGTCGGCGCGAGCGAGGCTGGGTGGGCGAGCCAGGGTCGGCTCGGGGAAGCGATGCAGGCTGGTTGCGGTGGTCGTCGAGGTCAGACATGGGAGTGCTGAACCTCGTCTGCGACTTCTCGGATCTCGGAGTGTCAGTCATGTTGGCGGCTGAGCGGTAACGAGTGAGCTCCGGGATCGTTTCTTTGGTGGATGGTTAAGCCAGCTTGTTTGGTTTTCTTGTGTGTACGTGCAAGGGCCTGCAGCGCAAGAGCCTTGAGACAAGGCGAGTCGCTTGTGAGCGCTCACCACGGAGGCGCGTTCAATTTGACGACAGGCTTCGCGTAGGGTCCTCCCCTACACTCAGCCGCGGGGACGAAGTTTCCGGTAGCCAGACTTTCTGCGCCAGAGAGACAGGGAAGATGCGCGAGTGACGATTTACGCGATAGCGATTGTGTGTGACGATGCCAAAGCCCAGTTATGGGGGCTTCTTGTAGTCGCCTCCGTAGACCCACGGCTTGGGCCCGAGAAGGGGGCGGATGGAGGAGAACTTGTGGAGGAAGAGGCCCGCCAACTTGATGGTATTGGTGGTACGAGCGCCGAAGCGATGGGTAGCGTGATGGAGGGGAACGGCGACGGCTGAATGCTCAGAGACAGTGGTGAATGATGTCTACGGTGTTTGCTGGGGGGCGGGCAGGGTTTGTTGTTGTTGACGTTGATGTTATTGTTGTTGTTGTTGGTGGGGTGCGAGTCCAAGCGGACGGTGGGAGGGTGTGTGTGGGAGGTGGGCCGACGAGCGTGTTATACCAAGCGAGTCGGGCGGGTCAAGGCTTTTCTTCATCAGCGCAAAAGACGGCCTAGCTCCGATGGCCACGGCCGGCGATTTCACCGTGCAGGCGGGCCCCTTCAAGGGTGCGTTGCTTGTGAAAGCGGGCTGCACCAATGGCCTGCGGGCAAATGCAGCGCTTGTCATCTCTGGACTCTCGCGGCTCTGTCTTGAAGTTTCTTTGATGCCCCCACCCCGGTCGCGCCGACATTCCAAGTGGCCGGACGTGTCACGTGCCACATCACGCTTCGCCTGCGGAACATTCACCGCGCGTCCCAGGAATAGCCCTCGCCGGTTCCGCTCGCATCCCGCACCCACCGCCGCCATGTCGGACCAGCTGCTAGAACAAGTCCGCGACGCATTCGAAGGCCAGATCGTACGCCGCTCCGTCCCCGTTGCCTATGCGCATCTTCGGCTGACACGTGCAGGACTTCGAGGGCCAGCGCCTTGCGGAAATGCTCACGACGGTGCTCCTGGGCGCTGTTGGCGTACGTCGAGTCGATTTCGCTGCATCCACGTGCCACACGCATGCTCACAGCCCCAGATCATCGCCTTCTTCATCGGCTACGTCACCCAAGATATCCGCATGTCGCTGTATGCGGGTCTCGCCGGCACTGCGCTCACCTTCCTCGTCGTCGTCCCGCCGTGGCCCTTGTTCAACAAGAACCCAGAGGGCTGGCTGCCCGCGAGCAATGCGACGCAGGGATTCAACATCGATGTGGACGGGCAGAAAGTGGGTTAGAATCAGCACACGGAGGGAGCAGAGAGTTAGGGTGTATCACATGACAGCAATATCAGGACTTGTCCGCCAACGGCTTCGTTCACTCGACATTGGGGTGCACCTGTGATGCTATCACTCCCTGAGTGCTACTGCGACCGATCCTTGAAAGACCTTGATCAAGTGTGTGCTCGCTGCCGTCCATCTACCGCCCGTACTTCTGGAACTCCCAGTCTCGGTTGTCGAGCGGGCAGACTTGCCGCGTCTTGAGCCATCGCGAGATGCAGTGGAAGTGGAAGGCATGCTGTTCATGGTGAGCTTTGGCGTACACGTGAGCTTCGGGCACCATGTCCACCCACATTGCAAATGCCCCAGGCGACGGTGCACTCGTCGCTGGTGGCAGACGCCTGGTTGGCCTGGCACTCGATGCAGAGATCCATGATGTGGTTGCGGCAGATGGCGCAGTTGTCGACGACGATGTCCCAGGCCCAGAGCGCTACGGCGTTCCACTAGCCCATGTTAGCTTTGCCTCGACATGTTTTCCTACGACTGCCGCCCGCCCACCTTCTTGACTTCGAAGCGCTTCTTGTCGCCTTCGGCACTGGCGCCAGCCTTGGCGACCTTGGTCTTCGCCGGGGGCGCATCGGCCATGTCGATGTCGGCCATGTCTGTGGGTCGTGTGTGGATGCGTGGGGTGTGCGGGCAGGCGGGAGCTGTGAAGGGCGGCGAGAGACGGTTGGGTGTGGCGTTGAGTTGGGCCGGACGTCCAGAGGTAGGAGGTGCAGCTTGGGGGGAAGACTTATGGGAAGTGGCGGCTTGGTCGGAGCGGTCGCGGAGTGACAGGCGGCGTGAATGTCAAGCCAGCCTCCAGCAGTCCAGCAGTGCCTGAGAGCGGCGCCCCGATGCCAAGCCTTCTACATGCGGGCAAAGAAGTCGACCAACTCTGCTCCCGGAACCCCCACATACATGACGCTCGCTCTTACACACTTATAACCACCGGACACGCGACTCACTCCAAGCCTGCCTGTGGTTTCCAACTTGTGTCCGTACACCGCACGTGGTCAACATCTAACATCGCATCTCCGCCACACCGCCTGCGCCGCACGTTCGCCACCGGCCCACTGTTGTCTTGGCCATTCAGCCTTGTTTGCGCCCGGCCCATCTCCGCCCAGCCACGGTTCCGACAACCGTCCCTCCTCCCCTCACTCACTTTCTCCCAACATCACCTCCCGGCCTTTGCCCTTGTCGACCCCACGATCTGGACATGAACACTCCAACTACTCGCGCCTTTACCATCCCGCCATACCAGACCTGCAACCAGACATCCACCCCGTCCCGAACCAGTCACCCGAGGTCGATATCCCGATCCAGGAGCGTGCGCCGACGGCCATCTCGATAACCACTGCATTGTCGCATCACCACTCAACACACACCTACACAAGCACACAAGTCCGCCCTCTACATGTCGACTGTCCCCGGGACAGCGTCCCCTCGCGCCCCTCGCGCCAAGCCCCAGCCGCCCCAGAGCGCAGCCGCGCAAGTGCCGCACAACAACAGCAACAACAGCAATGGGCGTCAAGGGCAACGGCGACCGAGAGGCGCTCGCGCTCGAAATAGCGGCAACCAGAACAACCAGTCTCCCAATAGACCCTCACCGCATGCAGACACCGCCTTGCCCAACGGCGTCGCTGTTTCGGGTGGGGAAGGGCACCGCTCCAATGCGCCGCGCAACCCGAAGAAGCACACCCCCTCCCAGCCCTCCGTCGATTGCGTCTTCTCTCCTTCTGGTACCCTGGCCTCCCTGACCGATACCGAAAGCGCCCCCTCCAATCCTATTGCTGCGACCCCGGCTAAGAACCAAGGCGCATATGCCGGGCCAACCTTCCATGCTTCGCCTGCACCGTCTGCGCTTCCTATTCCCAAGTTCCTTTCCAGGTCTGTGCCAGCCAAGACTCGAATGGATCCGCCAACACCTCCTCCCGAAGACAGCTCCGACTTTACGGGTTCTCCTCAGTCAATGACAGCATCTCCTTCTTGCGCACCTATTCCGGTTCTTCCACGCAATGAACAGTCTCCACTAGATATGCTTTTCAAGGCGGATCGAGCAGAACGATCCAAATGCGTGAATGGGAGTCCTGCCTCTACTCAGTTTTTCACTTCTGCACATGCTGGCAGGCCGCATCACTACGAGCAAGATTCTTATGGTTCCCTTCATGCTCCATTTCCCATTGAACTTGATGGCGAGAGCAGGACAACCCATATGTCCCCACCTGCGCTAGCATCTCCAATGAATGCGCGATCTGTCACAGATCCCAACAAGGTCCCTCAGCTCAAGGGCGTCGCCCAGTCGCCAAAGAATAACGACGTCATGCAAGACTTGCTCAATCGACTGTCCATGTCGCAGAACAAGCCCATTGCTCCAACCGCACCGCGACCAGACGCTCAAGCTCCAGTTCCATCTCAGACACGCAACGAGACACCTTCGCCCTTCCATGATGGTCGCTCTGCCGTTCGCAGCGCATCTGGGCCCTCGACACCTGCTGCCGCGCCCAACGATAATCCAGACCTCTTTTACGGCAACCGGAATCTCTCACCTTTGTTCAAAGCTGCCAAGAATGAACCTTCGAAACGCAACTCTGGCCTTCGCACGGAGATCACTGCGGACTCTCCATTGGTTGCCCAGGGCATGTTTCAAGATTTTCCCTCTGTATCTTCTTCTCGCGCTATGGATCCAAATACACACAATTGCAACTACCCGGTAGGCAGTCCCGAGGTACCGACAGGCCCGCGACTCGGTTCTGCCCCGTATGTTCAGCCTCATCGCGGAACACCAAATGGCCGTAGACAGACACCCGAAAGACAGGCGCAACACACACGAAACAGCTCATATTCTACAAGGAGCCCTCCTGGTCCGGGTGTCAGGTCCAATGCAGGTGTCAACGGTGCTCCCGCTTCCGTCAAGAAGCCTGCGGCTTCGATGATGTCTTTCGTTCCCGCTTCAGTTGCTGCGAAGAAACATTCTTCCTCGGCACCCCCTTGTGCAGCTGGACCGCCTCCAGTTGACAACTCCACTTCATCTAATAGGTTGGCTTTAGAGCAGGATCTCAAGCGCATGCTCAACCTTAGCATGGCGGATAATGGGTCTGGCGTTCGATGAATCTGGTCTTTGCGTGTTTGCTGCGATTTCATGCATAGCTTGCATTGGGGTTGCCTTTTTTTCGTTCTTGTCTATGTTTTCTCGTGTTTATATGGTCTGAGTTCCGGCCATGTGGTTATGTTCCATGACATCTCAATCCTTTTTCGTACGCTGTGGAGTTTATGGTGATCAGACGAACGATTTCTGATTTTGGGCTGGCATGCCACCGGTTATGGGTGGTGTTTATGTACGGCGAACGGTCATGTGGTTCAACACTTTGCCTGCCAGTCTATGTCTTTGCGTGCGCTTTTCTTTGGCGCTGCTAGGGCTTGCGTGCAATGTCCCAGCATACCAGAGCTCTATGCCATACAACCTCCGGCGTGTACTGGCTTATTTGCTGCATTCGGAGGCGGATCTTCAGGTTGCTTTTCGGACCTGGACTTGCTCAGACAACGCTCTGCCATCCAAACCTGGATCCAGGCATGACTTCCCAACTATTCACATCACAACACCAGAACGTTAAAATAAAAATTTTCAAAAATAATGGGCATGTTTCTTCTCCGTCGCTAGTCTTGGCGACGTGAAGTAAGCATGTCCGAAAGAAAGAATCATCCCAATCTTGACTTCGTGATATCAAGGTATCTGACAGCCATGCGCATTGGTGCTCCGACAAGGATGGACCGGTGACTATTACCAGCGGACACTTTCCCATCACCATCGGAGAACAGGAACAAGGTAAGACAGCCCCTTTGCCACGGTTGCAGCCTCGCTTGTGTCCAGCTGAGTACATTGAGTTAGGCATGTCGAGACTGTAAAAGGATAATTGCCAATCGTTGCTCAACGCAATGAATCCCGGATGGCTCGAGACGTTCGTCTACGAGAGTGGGTGTACACTGGCATTCCAGATGTAGTTGTTCGTATTAAATTGGGCTATGGATTCGGTGCTTTACGAGTCGAGGTGAGGCCTTGGAAGATGGAGTCGGACGGGATAGAAGCAAACTCGTCGCTCCTTCCGTTTCAACTTTCACTCCACGTGCGTCGACGTCATAAAGGCATGATCTTTACGCGCCCATAATCTTTTGTCGCCGAACAATCTCGGGTGGACTGCAGTTGAGAGCATGCGGCGTGACGCGACACGATTGTCACGGCAAAGAGGTTGCTCACTTTTCACTATCACTTCACTGTCGTCGCCACGTGCGCGCCGCGCCGCACAGTGCAAAAAGCTCGAATCATCAACACAACGCCCCTTGTTCCATTGCTACTCTCTCCATGCCCAACTGTTGTACGAGTCAACCGCGCTCGTAGCACGCCGCCATTGACGCCAATTCTGCTAGAGGCGAGTTCAACGCGCGATGAAGAGCCTCAAGAACAAAGGTAAGTGACCTTCTGCTCACCTTCCTCGAGGCATCTTCTTATGATAACAATCGTAGCTTCGCGCTTCTTCAAGGACGTCCCAAGTCAGGATGAAAAGGCTGCCAATGCTGGACCAGGCGAAAGCGTCGGCTTTGACGCTGGTATACAGAGTCGGGCTCTGAAATCAAAGCGTTCGTTATACGCCTTTACGAAATTGGAGGTTACTGATCTTAACAGCATCTCGATTCTTCCAGCGCAAGAGCGATAAGACTGACAAGCCACTGCCCGTGCCACTTTCCAATGGATCGTCATGGACTCTTGCGGTGAGCGAAGAGCATGTAACTCATGGTGGCTCCCAGCGCGAGCTTTCGGCTCAAAACTCATCGTTTCGATTTCCTCTAGCTCCACTTGAACTGGCAGACTCGCCTGCGCCGTCGAGTCACCCAAGCAGTACCCACAGCTCCAACAAACCCGAGGCAGATGCCCCGAAAGTGAAACCTCGTCCCAGCTTTGCAGCCTTGAAGAGCAAGAGTAAGCCGTACCAGAACCGATGCCTTGCGAGTTGCAGACTTTCACACTGACCATAATCAGGCTCTCGTCTATTTCGCAACAACGACTCAGACCACTCACCCCCCCCGCCTCCACCAGTTCCGCAGCTACCAGTCGATCCGACAGAGCCTCTTCCACGCCCGCGTGTAGTGACCCCACGCCATTCTTCACGCAAGTCTCGCTCTTCAAGTGTTTCGCTATACAGTGGCTCCCTCAACATCTCGCGCCCTGCTCTCCTCCCTCAGTACTCCAGCCCGCCCATCCCCGAGAATCCCATCACTGTCGACTTCATCAAACCGAGTGGACCACCGCCCCCTCGCCCCCCTCGTCCCGAGAGTCTCGACGAAGACACCATCGCCCTCATGCAGCAGGGCGGCACACGTATGGTCCTCTTCGGCGCCAACCGGTTCAGCGACAGTACTGCGTCTTCGACTACGAAGCGTAGCCACTCCAGCTCCATCGAAGCACGTCTCGGCTTTCCGTCCGGAATGAGTACCCCACGCACTGACTCTCTCGACTCTCCTCTTGCGGTCCGCTTCCCGCTCGATGTTCTTCAACCTCTGCCCGTTCGCGACAGCACGGGCAGTGTTCGAGCCAGCCGCTTCAGCCAGTGGGTCAGACATGAGTATGGCGGATACGCTGGCGATGGTGTTGACGAAGATGATCGCGATTTGGGTCCTATCGAGCAGTACGACAGGTCTAAGGAGAACGAGTGGAGGATGGAGAAGAGGATCAGCCAGGGTCCGAACGGCAATCCTGGCATGTTGTTTCGCGACGGTGTGGGCGCGTTCCACTTTGTTGCTGACATTTAGAGAATGCGGCGGGGGGGTTTGTTGGCGGTAGTGCGATCCGGGGTGGAGTTATGGCGATGCAATGGACGAGCGATGTCTTACGATGCGACAGGAGACTCTGATCAGCCTTGCGGTCATGCTACAGGCCAGATGAATAGCAACGTTCACTCTTCAAGTAGCGCGCATTCCATTCAGTAACTCACTCATGGTACAAAAGCGCACCGCTCTATTCGCACACATCACCTCACGCGAAGTACACCATACACTGTCTTCCGCGCGAATAATCACACAGTCCAGCCGCAGAAGAAATGTAAACATTCCATCTAGCCGAATCACAATTCGGCCTTGGATTAATTGCGCGACCCCCGAACCAGCATTTCCCAGTTGTTTTTGACTCGCTAATGCGCGAACAAAGTTAATCAAGAACCCTCTTTTTGGTGAGCGTGTCCCTCTCCAACAGTAGGGATATTTGCGTCTTTTCAGGCATGGCACATGGGGTTCACGTGATGCGATGCTTGTTATTTGCGTGGGCTTGTTTTAGTATGCACTTTCCTCGTAGGGAGTGACGTGACAAGATTACCAAAACGGTAGATTTCGTCCAGCAGCTGCGTTGACTGGGCTGATTTCCTGGAATATTGGGACAATACTACGATTTGACCTGGCACACTGGCCTGCTGTGCTCCTGAAGAATGGGCGATGTCCATGCACCTTAAGACGTGTATTGAGCACCGTTCCTATCACAATGGCAGCATTTTTTTGTCGATTTACTGAGAGCGTCGAAAATCGTGAGCTGCTAGTCAGAGAAAAACAGATAGCCTCATCACTTCACGATCTCCTGATATCTCAAATAATGGGTTGGGTTTTCAAGCATTTCATTTCAGCCGAGCCCTTTCGCTATGTGAGCCCTGACTTTTTGGTCATGCATCCCATCCTTATTCGTGAGACCCAAATGAACCCATATGAAGTAAAACTCCAGCCCCCAGTCGAATCTTTCTACGTCAACCATCTACGCGGATGCGGCCTTGGCGGCCTTGGCGCCCCTGGTCTTGGTGGGCTTGTCAGCCTTGACGGCCCGCTGGCTCTGGCGGATGGCGGAAGCGCGCGCGACGGCGTCCTTGCGGAGGTCTGGGCGGTAGTTGCGCTTGGTGGTGGAGTTAACGATGGATGCGAAAGTCCTAGATCCAAGTGTTAATGGGTGTCCATATGGGTTGTTCTTGTGTGATGGAGCCGTTGAGTATTGCGACTGGGATCCCGGGAGACGTACTTGCGGGTTGATCGCTGGGGACCGAAGGTAGTGAGCTGGGTGGAGGCAGCGGGCTGGTGGTGCCTGTCGCTCTTCTTGACCAGAAGGGTGACGCCGCCGTCCTTGCCGGGAATGACACCAATGGCCTATCATATGTAGTCAGTAACGCGCTTCTAGTTCGTTATCTCATGTTGTTCGTTCGATATCGTTGATATATTGCGTGTTTGATTCGGTGTTGGAAAGCATACCTTGTTGGCGATTTGGCCCTCATTCTGCCCAAAGTCAGTCAATTGCGCCGAGATTCTCCAGGTACAGACATACCTTGCGGCTGTAAATGTTCCTCAAGTTGAGAGGGTCGCGCGAGAACTGGACGCCGTTGGCTCTCTTGACAAGGGTTGCGCTGTGTCCCTCTGCCCAATATCAGTCCCATGTTCCACGTCTTGCTGCCCGCCAAGAGCAATCACTCACTGGTGATCTCCCACGCAAGGTCTCCGGAAATAGTGGTGGCCATTTTGTCTGATGTGGTCGTGAAGTTCGTCCGTATCGCTATCCTGGAGAAGTTCGGCGGTCGCTTCGTGTGCGCACCGAAGCGTAAATTGCCGAATGCGGATTGGCAGCGGAGAAATTGCCGGCCCGACGCCCAGCCACGAAGTGACGACGCTTGCGCATGGAAGTCGCGGCTTCTCGGCTCGACATGAGGCGATGCATCAGGTACAGTCACTCATCGCCAGACCTTTCCACGCCTCGTCGTCCAGGCGTCGTCTGTTGTTCCAAACGATCTCATGATCCCGCGATAACACAGAGATCTAATCCATAACAACGCTCTATTGTTTCCTTTGTAATTACCGGTCAAACGCCCCTTTGCGCCAACTGAGGCTCTACTGAGCACTCCCGAAGACCTCCGACGCGACGAGCACACATCACAGCCCCAAGTCCCCTCTGCAAACGTCTCCAGCATGGGCTATCTATTCTATTCCATCTGGTTCGCGGTGCTAGTCTGCGCAACTGGTCAGAAACTCCACATATCATTCAAGTCCCAACACTTAACTCTGTCCAGCACTATACTTCACCCGCCAGCGCTGGATGCACCTCCTTCCCATCCCCGAGCCCATCTACACGCGCCTACCCACTTCCTTCCGCGATGACATTGACGCCGGCCTTTCGTCCTCTGCATTCGACCTCTCTGGGAATGTCGAAGCTGGCGACTCGCGGCAGGGCCTGGACGATGCGGGCAAGAAAGAGGTTATGCGCATCATGAAGCGAAGAGGGGTAGACTTTGACGAGGCGAGACGCATCTACATGCAAGACAGGTTCAAGAAGAACAACATCGGCGCAGACGGTATACCGCGCGATCCAAAGTTTGTCAGCTTTTCGTGACGGGTCATTCTGGTTCCTTACTTTCATCTATTCATATTTTCTTCTTGTTTTGGCTTGATACTCTGTGGTTCGTAAACTACTCACGCGGTGGGGGCATTTGGTCAGGGCGATTTTAGCGCATTTGATTTGCTCATACTCTTTCCATTCCATTTGTCAGGTTTGTCAGGCTCTCATCAGCCACTCTTAATCAACTTCAGCTGTACCAGCAATCAATCACTCGTCAAGACATCATCAATGAATGTGACTGACTGACACAAAATCTTGGGTCGCTGTGCGAATTGCAATGTTGACCAGTATTAGCACGACTCGGCATCCCATATTACGCTCTTCCTGGCCAAAGCTTGCTGTAATTCTCGTTATTCAATATATCCTGAGTGGACTGCTTTTCCATGCTGGAAGATACCTACATTGTCTGGACGTTGTACAGCCCCTGACCCTCTTCAGCCTCATTGCTCCAGAGTCTCCTTGGAAACAATCTCATACCTGTTGTCTCCCCCACTCCCCCCCTATCCAGAACGCTTGCAGTATCCAGAATGCCACACCGAAAGTGTCAGACAAATCCGTAGTGCTCTGATGCAATGGCTTCACGACTCTTGCTCTCGGCAATTTTTATCGTCGTTACTTTAGTATTGCGAATACCTGATGGAACTGCTTCAAATATCACCATATTCTATCCTTGAATCGCCGCATACACAATAGTGTTTATCGGGGCGGTCCGAATCCAGGCGGTCCGAAGCCAGCGGGTGCCCCGTGCATAGGCGGTGCGCCCCCAAATCCAGGCGAGGGAGTGAAGAAGTTGACGGGCGCACCACTTGGTGGGCGAGCTGGCAAGCCAGATGGCGCGGGCGGGAGAGGTGGCATACCGACTTGAGGTGGAACCGGTCGTCCATAGCTACCGACAGGTCCATTTGGAGCATTTGGCAGGCCGGCGCCGGGCGGATGCATGTTGGAGCCCGTCGCTACAGGTGCAGCCGATGGCGGGAGTTGGAACAGGTAAGCTGGCAGTGGCTGCACAGCGGGCGCAACGCCATGAGCCTTGGCTTGCTTTGCGAGCAACCGCTCCGCTTCGTCTCCGTGCCTCTCGCCCTTGCCATCTTTCTTGTATGCGTACTGGACCGATATTTGCTTGTTCATCATATACTGGCCATGCATGCTGGCAATAGCAGCGTCCGAGGACTCGAAGTCGCCGAACGAGATGAAACCATAGCCCTTGGACATGTTGCTCTCGTCGCGAGCGACCTTGGGCGCGTTGATGAGAGGTCCAAACTGGCCGAACGTGTCGTAAAGCGTCTTCTCGTCTACCATGCCGTCGAGGTTGCCGATGAACAGCTCAGCGCCAATCTCTACGTTCTTCTGTTTGTCCGCAGATGCTTTGTTCACCCGTATGCGATTGCCGTGCAGCATGACGTTATTCATGATTTTGGGCGCGTAGTCTGCTTCTTCCTCGGTGTGGAACTCGACAAATCCGAAGCCCTGGTGCTGACCGTTCACACGATCCACAGGCATGTTGACATTGCGCACGCGCCCGGAGTTGAGCATTAGCTCGTGTAGTATTTTGGGGGACACGCGCTCATGGAGGTTGCCAACATAGACCGTGGCCTCCTTGTTCTGTTCCCTGTGGCGCTTTAGCATCTGCGGCTGCACATCTTGATGGTGATGGCTACGTACCAATGGCGGGCGCTAGGAGCCGACATGATGAGCTCTTAAGCTGGGACGTGGCTACCAATCAAAGCTGCAGCTTGGTGGTATAATCCTAGAGTTTGGTGGTCGTTTTTGACGAGTGCCGGTAGACGGGTGAAGTTGCGCTGATGTCGAACTTTTGGAGCTCCAAGGCCGCGCTAGACCAGGTAGGGCTAGATTGCCGCATCCCGGGCCATTCGAGATTTTGGCGTGAAGCTCTGCGTACATCATCACCAATCGACGCTGTCGTCACCTCCCACCTCAACTCGTCTTTGCGCGGCCACGTCTCCGTCTTTCCAGGACACAAACCTCAAACCACCATGTTCACAATCTCTGAGGAGTCAAAGGTGGGTCGGGTCCACTGTAGCAGCGTCGCAATAGCCACCATAGCTAACACATCTGCAGGAGCGCATCGCTCGCATCATCGACGTGTCCCGCGTTGCCATCCACTATGGCTATCTCCCTCTGATTTTGTACTTCGGATACTCCCGCAGCGAGCCTAAGCCGTCTCTCATCCGGTCAGTGCTACCCCACTCTGCCCACCATTCGGCAGCAAGCAGTCTCCGTTCTGCTAGTTTATGCTGGCGAGCTGGAAGACCCTTAGGGATGGTGGCCACATGCGCCCGAGCTAGTAGAGATATCCAGAAACCACCATTTCTAATGTCCTCGAAGCTGGACTTGACTTTGAACCTGACTGACAGGCATAGACTCTTCTCTCCACTCGCATAAACGACTCCACTTTTGCGACCATGTTCACGAGCTTCCACCACTACTGTATTATATTGAATCATGAGGCACGACCGCTCAGGCTGGCGGGGACAGGAAGAAGAGCACGGAATGTGCACTTTCTGGCCGGTCTCAAGACGTTGCTTCTACACTCCACCATTCAAGCCCCAACATTCGGATATCCCACACGGATCTGGTATGTATCCTCTGCATTATGCAGTATAGAGGCATTATAATGAGATTCTCGGAGCGTAGCATGCAGCATGGCGCATGCCACAGCCATGCAGGCTTTCGTTTGCGCCATACACATGTGTCTCAAGCCTGCGTGCCGTAATTGCCGGATATTGAATGCCTCGACGTCCAACCCGCGACTGTGACTTTTACGACTGAACGTTGCAGCGCCTACCCTTTTGACTCCTTGGCCGGGTAGTCCCCAATATCGCATCTGGAGCTATGATACGCTGACCCCACGTGGCAGCCCCACTGGCTGACCTCAAGGTAGGCGCTTCATAATCCTCCACCATCAAACTCAACAAACTGAAATATGCGCCTGGTGACTCACAGCCTCCATGATGAGGTCGTATCCCCGGTCGCATGGCGTCGGAATGGCAGATGCGTCTGTGTTACTCCCCTCTGCACATCACCGCCCCCACACTTCCCCAACATTATGTGTATCTTGAGACATTTCCCCGATCTCGCAGACCACAATACTCTAGTCTCTAGCTCATCTATCCGTTCACGCGTATCCCTGTGCTCGTAGACCCTCACGCTCCAGCACCGAAATGGCCTATTTCCAAGGCAGCAAATATGGTCTAGTCCAGGAACTTCGCTGACTAGCCATTAACCACTGCCTACGAACACAAGATTATCACTGCTGCAGAGGAAACATGAGGTTCGCGAGCCTGTAGAGCACTAGAGTACAGGCACTTTGTCGTTTCTGCCTCTCCCAGCGAAGAAACGAATTTGACATTGAGTCCATTTCCTTCCCAGCCGTGCCCGGTAAAGCTGCACGGAAACGCGATCAGTCAAGTGAATCCAGCGTAGTAGCTGGAAAATGATGATTAGGCTTGTCGTGCAATAGATTATTGGGATCGCGACAGTCGGCTAGTGCGGTTGGACAAGTAGACTGATTACATAGCAACACCCGTAGCGGCAATACTTTCCACCGCTCTAACCGCAAATAGAGGACGACACGGGTCGGTCCGTCCGCACTCGCAAATCTTGGTCAGACTCCATCACCTTGATGGGTGCCGGCCGATAGATCGATCGCTCCATCATTTGTATGCTACCAACTGGCTTTCCGTGTCTTTTCCATGTGTGATCTCTCACGTCGACTGCATCCCTCGAATCGAATTCCTTCTCACCGGCAAATGAATGCCTGCTGCGGGCCATGACCCGGGCTGCTCCAGCCAATGGGCCGCAGGCTTTTGCCGTTCTTGTGCTACCACAGCGGAGCTTCCACGTCGGTCTGGCAGCATTTTGCTGCGTCTCTGTCACACCGGAATGATCCACGCCGACGCAATACGGTCAGCAATGCTGAGGGCGCTAGCTTGCCGCTGCCGATACCTTGCAGAGCGGCCCGGTGGACGCACGGCGATTGGCTGCTGGGAACCTCAATCGCGGGCCCTACAACGGGCGGGTGGGGTCCGGCAGCACTGTCTTACCGTGCTGGTGTGTTCGCCCACCGCCGCGTTCACGATACGCCAAACGCGACATGCTACCATAACGACTACACCCAGAGGCGCTGACCACACCCTTTCTGCTGTGTCAGCATGTCATGGATACAGGTGGACTTTAGCCTGGTGCGATATTCGCCCATCGAAAACACTCACTGGTTCTACGATGAAAACCATCCTGCGTGCATTCAGTTTTTGTTGTCAGGTCACTGGGAGTCGTGGGACGTAGGCTACGTGGGCTAGTATGTCGCACTCCGACTTCGCCATAGTTTTGCAGGGTTTCTAATCTGTTATCAGCAAATCCCGCGATCCAGAGATCAGGCGAATTGCGCGCGATGCGGAGACGCGAATGGTCAATGATCCACACTCGGGCTACAGGAAATGGCCGTCTGAACCTCCTAGCGGGCCCCCCCTAGCGGTGGTTGATGGACAGCCGAATGGCCATCCACCTGCGCCAGACGAAGAAGAGCCTCCGCAGACACCAATAGCAGACTTGATACAGGATTTGATACCTTTATCACCAAGTCCAGATTCCGAACAGCCCAGACAGCCATCGGCAACAGCATCACCTATCGATCCAGCTTTGGCTGCGCCTCCAGTGGACAATGCTCAGTGTGCTTCTCCATATGGCCAACCACGATCCGACCAGCAGCCAGCGGCTCAGCCTCCACCGCGCCAGCCAGCAGCAGCTCAAGCACCACCCGCAGAACCAGCGGCAGCGCCCTACAACACCCGCGCACCCGGAATCGCTAACATGTACGGCAATGTGGCTCAGCAGCTGCCTCCTCAACAAGGACCACCACTCCAGCCTGCTGCACCACCAAGAGTAATTTTGTCGCGGACACGAGAAACGAAAATCCTCCTCTCCATTGACGGTGATGGTGTTCGTGGTCTCTCAGCGTTGCTTTTAGTAGAGTCGCTGGTCAATGCTATATGTGTCAAGATTGGCCAGCGACTTGATCCCCATCAGATATTCGACTTGACGGGCGGCAGCTCCTTGGGAGGGGTCATAGCTCTTCTGGTCTGTCGTCTCCAAATGCAGCCACATCGAGCGAGAGAAGCATACAAGAAAATATCAAGACAAGTCTACTTCAACAAAAGAGACTTTTTCATCTCCTTGGATCCTGCAGCTCCGTTACACGCCAGCGATGCGACAGCACTCGACGAAGAAATCAAAGAGGTTATCCAACAAGAGCTGGGCACTCAAGACGACCGTCTTTTCGATGGTCGAGAAGACTCAGGTGATGTGTAAGCAAATAACCATAGCCTGGCCTTAACCGCAATACTGACCAGACATGGTAGTTTCGTAGTATCCACACACATTGAGATTGGAACGAATAAACCAGCGCTCATGCGCTCGTACCAAACACGACGTATCACCGGTCCTGACCTAGACGCCAACATGACAATAGCACAGGCGATGAGAGCAACTGCGGTAGCTCCCAGGTACATGCCGCCTCAACCAGGCATAAACCACCGTATGGTCATCGAACCGGGCCTCGTCGATCACGGCACCGCGAAGAACAATCCAGTCCGCGATATCCTCTACGAATGCAGAAAGCTTTTCCGCTATGCCAACGACATGATGATCATCGTGTCTATAGGTGCTGGCCATGGTTTTGACCGCGACAGCGAGATCGTCGAAATGACAAACAGTGTCGAGGACCGGAATGCGGAAGCAAGAGTATGGGGCGAAAAGTTCGAGGCTGATCATGCGGCGCTGATGCAGAGAAACTGGATGAAGTATTTCAGATTCGAAGTGCCGGGCTTGGAAGATATACCCTTGGAAGAGTGGTGTCATGAGGACGCCATCATGGAAAAGACATCCGCATACTTGGCGCAACCTGAAGTGGCCCATATGTTCTATGCTTGTGTCGAGGCGATCGCGAAGCTGTTACTTGTGCCACAGAACCATTGAATATAGCGAGACATGTCCGCTAGTCACAGTCCATTGGAAATGCGAAGTGATGGTCGGGAAGGAAGAGCATGGGACCATACTCCCCATAGAACACTCGAAAAAGAACGAAAACGAAGCAACATAATCTACTTACGACAGAAGTTAAGCACGTACGTACCAAACACAACATTACACAAGATCTAGTATGCCAGTCAGCTTCCCCACAGCGTGAACATAGTCGCTCTTAACCATACATATTTTTGGTGGAGTTGCGGACTGCGAACATGGGCCGCACCCAACATCCCAGCAACTCCACTCCAAGCACATCTTGTCTCAGATTCACATTCCGGCGACGCAAATGTGCCCTATCTCAAGCCCTTACTCGGTCCGTGCCCACCACCTGAACCTTGCTGACACTTCCGCCTGTCTAAATCACCCATGGCGCAATACTGTAATCCTTCATTTTGGCGTCCATCACGTACCCAAACGGATCACGCGATGCACAGTGTTTAACCCGACGATCACATCCCCTTGATTGTCTACACAAGGCTGCTCAAGGTTCTTGGCTGTGTTGGTATGAGCTTGCGCATTCGACGAGGAAAGCTTACTGCAGACAGAGCCTCACGTGATATGAAGGCAGAGGGGAGCTCGTGTCCTTATTTCAATCTCATCCGATCTACAGCGAGATCCATCCTGGGTAGGTTTAGAGCCCTGTTTATAGCCTGTGCCCCCTTACGATGGCTCTGAAAGCACTCTGGATAGCTTCAAAAAGGTACTTTGGCCGCCTGCTCTACCCTCCAGCTGTCCCCGGCTGTCCCTATTGTGACGCCTCTGCCCATTGGCCCATACCCCTGCTATTCACACGCGCTAACGATCCGCTTCAGGCGGGGGAGACTGCATAAGATAAGGTACTTGGCAAGGCGCTTGAAGGTGAGAGAGCCGAGCAGCGTTGGTTACTGCCATTTCGGTGGTCCAAGCGTTGTGCAAGCGCAGTGAATGACCACGACAAATAAAACGACGTTTCGTGTGGTAAGCATTGCAAGCACAATTTCCGGCTTTTTAATCATGATTTGTCTTGCGTTGGAATTCAAAGATTACCCGAATTTAGCCGCGTTGAGATGGGTTACGTGGGATGCATGTCACACTCAAGCATGTGCTGGGTGCGCCGAGAACCACGGTGGAATAGTCGATAACATATACTCACTGAAGTTCCGATCTGATAAACTTGGTGCCTCAAGTTCTTGCTGGTTTTGCTTAACCCACGGTAGATTCTAACCTCCTCCTTTCGACCCACTTCATCTGCATCGCCCTTCTTCGAGAGTATGCATCGCATCTTGCCTGCCACTACTCGAAAACTCGGGAGTCGCTATTGCTTGACTTCACACTATCAAAACCACTCGCAGTCTCTCCACAACCTGTCGTAGATCTCACTCTCCTCCTGTTGAAATGGGGCCGTCGTAGATTGAGTAATGGGACTATGTCTCTGATGAGAGACAGCGACGAGATGCCGGTTTATGCTTTGGGTAACAACACATTGCCAAGCGTCTCGTGTCTGCGTGGTCTCGTTGCCCTTGCCTAGCACGTGTAGATTGAAGTTCATTCTTGAAACAGAGCCGTTATCATGGAGATCGGCTACCAGAAAGGCCAAATCGAGTCGGATGTCGGATAGCTTATCGTATTGAGATTTTCGCAAGGCAATGTGACCGCCAGGAAGTGGCTTAGCCATGGCTGCGGAATGTGCATTCGTTGGGCCGATACCAGTCGTCACCGTACGGCGGCTATTTCGATAGAGTAGAGCTTGAACGTTCTTTTGGAAGAACCGGGTGAGCTCATGGGTACTTTCAAGTGCCGTACCGTTCTCCAGCAGGTATCCTTCCTCTATCAGACACGCAATGGATTTCCTCTCAGGGAATGTCAAGACGGGAACTTCCCAGTGGCTCTGATGCCTCTCCCGCATCCATTTGTAAGCGCGGCAAAGTAGCCCCAAAAATTGATCTGCCTCGCAAAACACTCGTAGGGCCAAGATGTCGGCCTCGATCCGGATGGCTGGCCCTTCTAGGGTGGTCGATTGTAGGTAGTGATTGGCGGTTTTGAGGAGAGGCCTTTCCGCCTCTTCTTTGATCAGTCGGCAAGTACGGAGTATTGAGGTTGATGTTGTGGTAGTGATCAGGGTAAACCCGCGCACGGGAACGTCGAGTTCGGTACGAATAACATCCGTGCGTCTTGTTCGATTCGGCAAGTACTCGTAGACCATGAGTCTTAGTTCCTTCGGCAGGTCGAGAAAGCGGAATGGTTCGAACGCCCTCGACGCTCCCACAACCGGCACGCCGGGTAGATCTTTTGGTGTCATGATTGGGTCAGATGGAGATTGGTTAGTGGGATGGGGGAGTGGTAAGTAGTTAGTGTTGTCGAGTCGGAGATCTTAGAGACAAATTTGAAGTGAGAGCGTACCCGTGAAGTAAAGGCGCTGCTAGCGTCCTTGGCGCGCAGTCATTATACCGGCAACTTTGACGCCGCCTTCACCTTAAGGTCTAGAGCCAAAAATTTACAAAGAGGAATCATCAAATCAGACAAATGGCAGCAAAAAGAATCGAACATACAACGAGTGGGTGTTCGGTGCAGTACTGAATTCGCGTTGCTATGGGTATTGGATTATGGAGGGTCCACCCTTTGCTGCTGTTGACTGTCGGGCCTACTAATCCACGTACCTCTCTCAAGGAGAACGCCGCTTAGATTGATCAGGTCTAAGCTGCTCCAGAGCAGTTGGTCCGGTCGACTTTACCACTCGGCCAGGCAATGCGTATTAGGCTTAGAGAACTGAGGAGGGATCGACCCATAGTGCGTATGTAAACAAACTGCAACTTTGAAACAAATATATAGAGGTAAAACGAATTATTTCCTCTAGCACAGATATTTGCTGTGGGCAGGTGAAGGGCGCACAACCGAAGTGGTGCTGTTGCCTATGTTTCGACCGTTCACCTTGGGCTCGAACCGGCGATGTGGTCCAACCACGTAATGAAACTTGGTAGGTTTGCGTGGTTCAGGCACACTTGAAATGGAGAAAATATGATCAGGAGATGGAAAATTACACACATGCCAGTAAGCAGGCGGATGGGTGGCCAAAAGTGAAAGAGGACATGTGGCAGCACGAGATGGAGCAAAGGCAACGACAACGAGAACAAAAGGACAAAATTGTACAAAAGGGTACCATTGAGTCATAAGGCGGATGAGGGACAAACATGCGGCTGGCAACGGCTTGGAATTGAAGGTGAGAGAGTTCCTCCGAGTGCTATTGCCCTTCAGTGATAGAAGACCCCTATCAGGTAAGGATAGCAAGAACACATACATGCTAAGGACAATCTGAATGTCAATGTCGCAGCCATTTTTGTGTACAAAGGAAAAGAAAAGTCACCAGCCGTCTGAAGATGATGCTAGTGACGAAATGGTTGTTGGATAGACAGGGGAGGGAGGCAGTAAACATTCATTTCTAGTAGGAAAGGTTAGTAGAGTTTGTGTTGGGCGGGGCGATGGTTGGATACTACATTCCAAAGCATAAAAAATACCGTTTGTAGAGCGAGTGCGACGTTGCTTTTGGTGGTCTACTTAAGCGCTGGGGTATAAAGTTCTTCCCAGGTACTGCTGGGTATCTGATTCGATCGCTTAGTTGACTCGTGTAAAACCAAATTGGTTTACGGGAACATACAAGCCACTCTACCCGCCCCACAAGCCACTTGTAATTAAAATCTTGTATTGTGTTGAAAACGGGGTATGACTAAAAACAGAACAGCCAGCATTCTGCATGGTATCCAGCGCCCTCTAAAACTAAGACACGCGCTATGCAAAAACTTCCTAGCATTCGCTGTTGACCTGGACTGGTTCGATGAATGCTGCGTGTCCATTCTCGCTTCAGATAAGCGCGGGTGTAAGCAGCTGTGTTCTGTCCCAAGGGTACTATCCGCCATTGACTTGGCCATTCCCTTTCCCGCCCATGTATCGCTCCATGTAGGTAATGTAGTCGAATTTGGCTGTGTCGCGGTCTTCCTGCATATCTGGACCTTTGTGCTCGGGCATTGTGGAGATGAGATCTTCAATGACTTCGTCGGGGACGAGAGAGTGGCGGAGGTCGAGCTCTGTCACATATGGCTGTAGTTGGGTTAGTAAAAGTGCCTATCAATGTTGGGACGAGCCTTACCTTGCCATCGGCGACTTCTTTAAACGACTCAAATACTTGCTCAGCAGTATTCTGGTCTTCTGTCTCATCAACCATAAAGCGAATGAACTGCTCGAAGGTTACGTATTCGCGGCCGCCACTCGTCTCTCGGAATCGCGTGTGCATCTCTTCCTCATCGTACACCAAACCTAAACTAGCCAAAGCTGCCGAGAATTCCAGCTCTTGTAACGAATTTGACGCATCGCGATCGAAATGTCGGAAGACTGATTCGAACTCTTCTAGTTGAATAGGTGTGAGATTTGTCATATTACGAGCAACCATCTGGTTCTCCAGGAAGGCGAGCTTCTTGGAAACCGAGTTGCGCACTAGGCTCAGTTCGTACTCTAATTCATCGTAAGTATAGGTTGTGAAGTCGTTCTCCTCGATATTGGCCTCGGCACATTGTTCGTCTATGGATGCGATGAGGTTCAAGTACTCGTCTAGTGGCGCAAGAGATTTGCTGATCTCTTTTGTGTGCTCTAGTTGATCTTCTACGTCGCCTTCCAGAGCCGAGATGGACGTGCCTAACGTGTTGAGCGCAAGCGCAAAGTCGTTGGCCTTGTCAGCGAAAGACTTGCGCAACGCATTCTTGATGTCTCGTATTGTCTCGTTGATGATTTGCGAGCGTCCGCGCTCTGCCTTCATCAGGCCCGCCCATGACGCATCGAGTGCCTCCAGACTAAGCTCTGCTGGAGGATCGTATGGTCGTAGTCGGTATGTCGCCAATTTTGTCCTGATGTTACCCAAGAGCCCGATCAAGTCCGACTTCTCCGCGATCCACGTCCGCTTGCTTTTGCGCTTCCACGCCGTGAATTCGGCCGATTGACTCCTAGCGTCGGTGTATGTGCCGTCGAACGTAGCTTCCTCCCACTGCTTGCGCTGCCCGGCAACATGCGCCAAAAGTTCACGCATGCGCCGCTCGAAATCATTCTGCATTTGCCATGCTCCTTGCATGTTCTGCACAAACTTCTCCACCCGGCGCCCGGCATTCTCGACTCGCTCCATCTGTGAAAAGGCGTGGAACCAGTACGCAATGTAGGTCATGAGGGAGCGCTCGTCGGGCTTTGCGACGTCGCAGACATCCTCCACGTCGAGCAGGTCCGGGATACCAATCTCTTTGGCGGCGATGTCGAATGCCATCTGCATGTTTCCGCGGTGGTCGTTCTTGTCGAGGCTGTCGTAGTCAATCAGGTCGGGGCGGTGGATATCGAGGAGGGCGCAGCTACAGCAAGTCAGTGTGGTGCTTGATCGCGTGCCAGCCATACGCACAAGGCAAGTCCGTCATTCCAGCTCGAGGAAAAGTCGCGCACTTCGACCTCGTCGTAGCATGCCGTCTTCCGCTGACACCACAAAAGGAGGCCCTCCTTGGCACTCAGTCCCTCCTCGTTGATGTCGCTGATGGTGAAGCGCAGAATCAGCGTCCATATCAGGCCCAGTATGATTTTGCTGTTGCCGTCGACGACGTCTTCGGCACCAATGTTGGTCATTTGTATGCCCCGGCTCCGGATGTAGTCCAGCGACTTGTTGACATTCTCAAACTTCTGCACCCGCAGCTTCGGCCGGGAGGCATAGCGGCCAAGCGACTCGTTGCTGAGGGTTTCGAGGAGGTGGATGAGGTTGATCTGAGGACTGTCAGTGGGCCATGGTGTGCAGGAGCGGGCCGCGTCTGAGGCCGGGTGGGGCACGCACGCCGTCGGAAAGGTCCGTAATCAGGTCGTTGACTTGGACGCCGCGGTTTTTGATTTTGCTGTTCAGCCTGGGCCGGGGTATTAGTCGTTGTTTTGGCGGGCAGCGGTTGTGTCATTCATGCGCACCATTTGGTGAAGGTCTTCTGCTGGACCTTGACCCATTGCTGCTCAAGCGGCGCCATTTTGCTCAGGTTGTGAGCATCAGTGCTGCCAAAAGGGGCGGGTGCATGCGCGTAGGAATAGGCGTGCTCGCGGGCGGTTGTGTTTCTGGCAGCCAAACAGTGGCTGCGTGGTCGCTGGTTGCACTGGCGGGCGCGGACTCGGCTCCAAGCTTACCGGTACCTAGTCTCTCAAGCCCCCCCCCTCTCGGTGGCGCAGGCCTGTCTTGTGCATCACCATCAACCCACTTTCCAATCGTCGTCGACATTTGCACTTTCGTCTCAGAAGGCCGTGCTGTGCAAGATCAGATCCCATGCTCGCCTTGCCCTCTCGTGGCCACTTGCCGGGGCTCAAAGAAGCCATTGCACGCGCAATTCTCATTGGCTCTTTCCGCCTGCATCATGGCTGAAGAGACATGGAACAGTGCTTCCTCTTTGCCGTACCACGAGCCCGATATCGTCACCATGCTGATACAAACCTCTTTCCTCGTGCTGCTCAATGCCGTGAATGTTGCACTCGACCGCGTTTTGTACTGCGGGTTGCTGGGGCAGGTCTTGATCGGCATCGCTTGGGGAACCCCGGGTGCGAAGTGGCTGTCCGTGGGTGTCGAAGAAACAGCCGTACAATTAGGCTATCTCGGGCTGATACTGCTCGTCTATGAAGGTATGCCTGACATTGTTTGAAGAAGCAAGGATGACGTCAGACCTCCCAGACGTCAGACCACTAACACATGCTAGGAGGACTGCACACTTCGTTCCCTTCTCTCAAGGCTAATCTACTCCTCTCTTCCTGTGTTGCTCTCACCGGCATCGCAGTACCTATTGGCCTTTCATACACGCTCCAAGCACTCCTCGATGCCACTCCAGTCCAAGCGTTCGCGGCCGGCGCCGCACTATGTTCGACTAGTCTTGGCACCACCTTCACTGTATTGAAATCCAGTGGACTATCTTCCTCCCGGCTTGGTGTCGTCTTGACAAGTGCAGCAATGATGGACGATGTTGTTGGACTGGTCATGGTCCAAGTCATTTCCAATCTAGGTGCTGACAACTTCAGCTGGGTCACGGTTGTGCGACCGGTGCTTGTATCAGTTGCTTTCGCCATGGTCTCTCCTCTGGTTTGCCTCGTAGTCGTCAAGCCCGTCACTTGCTCACTCAATCGATATCGAGAAGCTCATCCGTCCGCTGGGGTCAACAGACTGCTGCAGAAGAGGAGCGCAGCGTTTGTCATCCATACTTTGATACTGATAGGTGTGGTCGCTGGTGCTACGTATGCCGGCACGTCGAATCTCTTCGCTTCCTACATGGTCGGAGCGGGTATCAGCTGGTGGGATAGTGAGGTACCGCATGTTGACATGGCGAAGAAGCCGTCTGCTGGGGAAAAGGTAAAGCACGGGCCGTTCTCGAACAACGCCCATGACCAGGGCGAAGAATCTAGCGGTCGGGCAGTCTACGCCCATTACTACGTCTCAGCCGTCTCAAAGATACTCCAGCCACTGTTCTTTGCTTCCGTCGGCTTCTCGATCCCCATCACCAAGATGTTCAGGGGTTCTATCGTGTGGCGGGGCATCTTATACACGGTGCTGATGGCATTTGCAAAGCTTGTTTGCGGTCTCTGGCTGATCAGGTTTCCAGAGAGTGCAGGCTCGGGGGAGAGCAAGGCGCGCCGTCTGCTGTCGAAGTGGCGCCTTCCGTCACACTTATGGGGTAAGAGCAGCCCGGCAAACACAGCAGGCGCGCCTACCGCAGCAACTCGGACAGCAGATGGCAATGCAGATGCGCAGTCTACCTCGAACCCACGCAGCTCGCCCAATCCGTCGAAGCCCTTCTCGCTGCAACCATCGCTCATCCTCGCGCTTGCCATGTGTGCGCGAGGTGAGATTGGTTTCCTGATCTCCGGCGTCGCAGAGTCGAATGGCGTCTTTTCGGCATCGGGACAGGCGTCAGAGCAGCCGTCTGAGGTTTTTCTCGTAGTCAGCTGGGCGATCGTGTTGTGCACCATGGTAGGCCCTCTCGGCGTTGGCCTGTCGGTGCGCCGTGTCAGGAAGCTACAAGAGCGGAAGAACAGCGTGCAGGAGGGCACCGGGAGAGACGTGCTTGGCGTTTGGGGCGTCAACTGAACCGCAGGCGGGATTCCCACACGGTAGTGCACTGTGGATGCGTTGCGTTCCGCTGACGAAACAGCCGGCACTGTGTACGTAGAAGGGTCGTCGCAACAGCTAGCGGCGGTCGAAACGTCGAAACGCCATGTCACGAAGCGTGGCCACAACGTGTCACTGTTTGATAGAGTCATGTCTCACGGTGCTCACTGCTCCCTGTGAGACTCGAGATGCAGTGCAGCGGTGGCGGCCATGGAAGGTTTTGGGTGCAAGCCAGCAGCGTCTCAGAGCTCCGTGTGCTGGGCGTCTGAAACGCTCGAGGTCGTTGGCGTCAACCTTGCGGAGCGGAGCGGCCGTGCAGCTGCCCGTGAAACACTGCGCGGTCATGTGTGCGCCGGAGTAGATGGGCTGCACCGCTCGCTGCCATGGTCAACGGCGAGTCGACGACCAACAGGAGAGGTGACGGCATCACGTGCACGCTGACCGCCGCCATTGGAGAGATGCTGGACTAGCCCTGGACGACGGGGACGGGCTCCAGCACCAAAGCCGCTCTCCACTCTCCAACCACGCAAAACACAGCCTCTGCGCTCTCCCCGTCCTTTTTGCTTGCGAGTGTATTCTACCCCGTCCCGCCCCGCGGCGCATTGCTTTTCGTCCACGTCCACGTCCACGACTCCGATTGGCAGCGGCATCCGTTCGCTTTGGGAACCCTCCTCCGCCCCACTGCAGCCCGACCTGGCACTGCTGCTGCAGCGCTGCTTCCGCTCGCGGCCCTGCCCACCAGCTCCAACGCCCCGACGCCCCGACGCCCCGACGCCTCTCAGGGGCTCGCTGCAGCCTGTCTGCCCGTCCTCCGCATCTGCCAGTCTTCGCGGCCCGCCAGCGGCTCTCTCCACGGGCGCTCACCCCGCCATTCACCGCCTTCACCGTCGACCAGCCCGCCCTCGAGGCCCCCGTCGCGTCCGCCTGCTATTGTAGTCTCCCACACGCCATTGTCGCTACTGTGTGAATGACTGTCAGCCACGTGAGTAGTTCCCCGCCGCCGTATTCCTGTGCCTCGACCCTACCCCGCAACCACAAACGCCGAACCCGCCAACCCCAACCTTGCCACCGTCGCTCTCGCCCGGTTCACTGACCTTTCGACACCAGCATGTACTCCCGCGACCAATTCATGAACCCTGGTCCTGCACCGCGGCCACCTCCCCGCCTCAACCTCACCCCAAACACTAGCAACACCCTCCCGGGCAACATGGCAGGGCTCAGCATGCAGCAATCGCCCGCCTTCAAAAACAGCTCGCAGATGTCGTTGATTCGCACGCAGTCAGAGAGGAGCCTGTCCTCAACCGCCACGGTCAAGGAGGGCATGGTCAAAGTCAAGGATGAGGGTCTCTTCAAAGCCTTCGCCTGGTCGGACAGGTGGCTCGTGCTGCGCGAATTCGAGCTGAACTTCTTCAAGAGCGCCAATGCCTCCAAAGTCTCCAACTCGATCCAGTTACGGGATATCCTCGGCGTTGAGCGATCAGATACCCAGCCGCTGTCCTTTGAAATCACACGATCTTTGAATCCCAGCAAAGGCTCCTCGCCGCCTCGCGACGGCCCGACCAAGATCATAACATGCAAGGTCGAGACCGACGACGATGTCTACTCGTGGATTGACAGCATATACCAGCGATGCCCTAGCATGGGTGGCGTCAGCAACCCCACCAACTTCACACACCGAGTACATGTAGGCTTCGATCCCAACAGTGGAGCTTTCGTCGGCCTGCCTGTCGAGTGGGAAAAACTGCTCACAGCTTCCGCGCTCACCAAAGATGACTACGCCAAGAACCCCAAGGCTGTCCTGGAAGTCCTTGAATTTTACACCGAAAAGCTCGTCAAGCGAGCCGAAGACCCCCAGCAATACCCCAGCCTCACCCCAACACCTTCGGTCGGTGCGAATGTGGACAAGCAGCTCGGGTATGGCGGAAGCAGTAACTCGGTCGCCCCCCCGCGCCCCGCTCCTCCCGGAACTTACCAGCGCATGGACAGCTACAGTCTTGGCCAGCAAACTGCTCCCCCGTCGGGCTACACTGGCTCTCAGAATGGTGCGTCACAGCAGGACCGATATGAGCAAGACAGAAGGCGCCAAGAGGAGCAGGCTCGTGCGCAACGTGACCGTGAAATGCAGAGACAGAGACAGGAATATGAACGACGAGAGCGTGAGGAGCTTGCTGCGTACAATGCTTCGCTACCACAGAAGAAGATCCCGCTGGCACAACAAGAAGTTACTGGTGGTGATGCACGCGACCCAAGCCCGTCCGGTCAGCCACGTTACAATCCAAGTCGCCCAGCTCCATCGACGCCAGGCGCGCAGAGAAGCCAACAGCAGTCACAGCAGCCCCCAGGTTCTCTCCGCCAGATGGCAGCGCAGCGTCCTGCTCCGCCTGCACCAAAGCAAAATGGCGCCTACAGCACTTCTCCTCAGTCTCAGCCTCCATCTTCCCAGGCACAGAGACCGCCTGTGCAGCCAAACTCAAGCTACCAGGGCTCGAGCAACCAAGTCCCTCAAGCTCGTCCAGCCAATGGCCAAACACAACAGCAAAAGCAGTACCAAGGCTCTTCGGCCGCGCCCAAGCCTCTGAACGTCGCGAAGCCTACTGGAGCCCCTGTCAACGATGCAGTCAAGAAGGCCGAGCAAGCCCTTACAAGTAAGCCGAAAGAAGAGGCCCCACGCAAGGACGTGCGCATGTCGAGCATGTCTGAGACCGAAGTTATGGCCAAGCTCCGTGAAGTTGTTTCCAAGGACAAGCCACTCGAGTCGTACAACAAGCAGAAGAAGATTGGTCAGGGTGCCAGTGGGTCCGTTTACGTCGCCCGCATTCGCGAAGGTGCTACCTCGCCAATGGCACGAAGAATCCTTCAGGAGAACGGACCTCGTGCTCAGGTTGCCATCAAGCAAATGGACCTGCGCAACCAGCCTCGTAAGGAGCTGATTGTTAATGAGATCATTGTCATGAAGGACAGCAAGCACCCCAATATTGTCAACTTCCTGGACGCGTTCTTGCAAGAGGAGCATTCAGAGTTGTGGGTGGTCATGGAGTTCATGGAAGGCGGAGCCTTGACCGATGTCATTGATAACAATCCTTCCATTAGTGAGGATCAGATCGCAACCATTTGCTTCGAGGTAAGCACAACTTGAGACGACGCCATCAGCTACACTAACAAAACGTAGACTTGCAAGGGCTTGGAACATCTCCACAACCAGAACATCATCCATCGTGACATCAAGAGTGACAACGTCCTCCTCGACGGTCGCGGAAATGTCAAGATCAGTAGGTCTCCATGCTGATCTCTTCTCACGCAGATTGCTAACATGCAACAGCGGATTTTGGCTTCTGCGCCAAGCTTACTGAACAGCGCAGCAAGCGCGCCACTATGGTCGGTACCCCGTACTGGATGGCACCCGAGGTCGTCAAGCAGAAAGAGTATGGCAACAAGGTCGATATCTGGTCCCTGGGTATCATGGCCATTGAGATGATCGAGTCTGAACCGCCGTACCTGAATGAGGAGCCACTCAAGGCGCTGTACCTGATTGCGACCAATGGCACTCCGCGTCTCAAGAAGCCCGATAAGCTTTCCAAGGAGCTCAAGGCTTTCCTTTCGGTCTGTCTATGCGTCGACGTCAAGTCGCGAGCCAGTGCCTCTGAGCTCATGACTCACGACTTCCTGAAGAGCGGGTGTAGCCTGAACAGCCTCTCCCAACTTCTCAACTTCAGGAAGAACGGTAGCCATTAGAGCGATCTTGGATCAAGTCTACGAACAAGCCCGCACCTTCGAAGCATCTTGACTCGCATTTTCTTACAGGTCCTGGCGTTGGTCGATACCCTTTCTGTGCGCATTCTCATCAAAGGTTCTCACACGGTTCATAAAATGCCAGTTTGTGGCGGCTATACATTTCACAAGTCGTTGAGCGAGTGGTCGTTGAGCCACCATCCATCTGGTCCTGGATCATCATCTACAACTCTCTCCAAAGTAGGTGTTGACAGTGCTTGGAATTTGTGCTTTTGGTTTGCGGTGTCTCGTCCTCTTCTCGACCCCTTGCGTGGCGGTGGATCGATATTAGTGAGTGGTTCCTGGGAGGCCATACGAGTTGCAAGCAATGCATATAAACATCCAGCGTCATGGATGGGAGAAATTGGCGCTAACCCCAAGCTTTCAGAGCAAGCTCCTGAACTAGCATAACCATTCGATTGACCAATTTTGGATACAAGTTCATCTACCTACATCAGACCAGTAAAACCGGAAGAATGTATCGCAGCTAATAGGCGCATCGTTGCGCGTTGGAGTGGAAATGGCTGCCTTTCCTGGATTTCCTTCTGGATGTACTAGGAGGAACTGGCACGAAATACGAGACAGATTACCAGGCGCATTTGGAGTGGTTACAATAAACGATTGCAAATGGAAAACATAACATACAACTAAACAATCAAACCTGCAATTCAAAGTCGCTATCTAAAACTCCTTAAATGTAAATCAGTAGCGATAGTGCTTGCCAAGAGGAAACAGCCTCTACGCAAGCTCCTTTACTTTATTTTTATAAAGTCTATTACTATTATACCTTATGTATTATTTACAAAGCTAATATAGTTCTTACACAGATTATACTATTACAAGCAATAATCTAATATTATTTATTAGAATTTTAGGCCTAGGTATATATCTCTTATATTATATTTCTAATTTATATATATATTAAGTTCTTTAAAAAAAGATACTTAATATAATTCTTAGACTCTATTCTACTTACTACCCTAGGTACTTCTAATCTAGTTGTTATATATATATAAACTATTTTTTACTAAGATTCTATACTTTTTTAGGTTGCTATAGAAGAAGACAATATTATAAGAAGATAGGGACTGTAGATCCGCTAGTATACACTGTAGTAAAGTGTAAACTAGGCTTAGTAGAGGTTCTACAAGGTTGGAATTGAATTGGGAAAGAAAGCGGCCTTGTCTGTGTGGAGTCTGCTACTGTAGGAGTTGTTTGGTAGTTGTTGCGCGCTTTTATGCTGGAGTGAGATGGGTCTGGTAAGCCTGCTCTAGAGAGGTATAGGTTGCATTTGTAACGCTAGACCTCTTTTCGTAATAAATGCCTTGCGTTGGACTTGGGAGTTTTTTTTTTGGTTTTAGGAACAGGGTTTGCGAGGTTTGATATTGTATGTTGACGTGGGGCCAAGAAGTTCCAAGTGCAAGTATGCATGGGAAAAGCTGGCGTACACGTGCCGAAAGGGCGAGCTATTTATGGTGACTTGTGCTCCGTTGGATGGTTCTGGCTTTTCTCCTGTGGGACAACGATGTCCCTCGGGGCATGCATAGAAGTGAGCATCGGAGGGGAGGTGCTTGCATCGACTCTGTGCAACGGCAGATGTTGCGCTTCGTACGTGGCTCGCACAATAGACTGCCCCATTGTTGGTCGATACTTTGCTTCTCTCGACCATGTCAACACTCGCGTATCAGTCGAGCGTCGAAGGCGGCAAGCGCCTAGGATCCGATTGATCCACCGAGCGAGAAGTGACACCGGATATCGTATCCAATATGTGTAGCGACGAAAGCGGCGAACACGCCGTAAACCAGCCATGGCATCGTTGTAGTTTTCGGTGCTGAGATGGGCTTGGATGAGCCACTGCACGCTTGTCAGCAAGCACGTCACGTCGCGCAAGAGGAAATGTGGGATCGCGGACTTGGAATACAAGGTAGCTCATCCCCGAGCCCATGACTACGCAGGTCATGACTGTTCCCTGGATCCAGTACCTCACCACTAGCGGACTATCAGCCACGTTGAACTGCGTGAAGTCAAGGTAGCCACCTAGTCCGCCCCAGCTAGACGTCATGCAAGTGCAGTTGTTGAACGCTCCGATTGTTTGCGCGAATATGAGATAGCATGCCCATATCATGTTGAAGCACTCGAGTGGCGTGAAGAAGGCGCGTTGAAGCCAGTTGCGGGTGGTTAGGTTCTGAAGAGTGGCGAAGTGGTTTTGTACGCTCTGACGCGTGGTGTCGAGTCTTTGGTTTTTGTGCCGAATTGGTAGCAAACGTACCATCGACAATGCAATTTGCAAGACTGCGTTTTCGATTTTCTGTAGTACATGGGAGAGAATGAGTTTCGACGTGGCTAGCCCAGGCAGTGAAGTATGTTTAGGACCGACATGGTGGCCATGAGTAAGATGTTGTGAGTAGGCCTCGACATTGGAATGAAACTGATCGTGCTTCCGGAGTGGAGATGTGAGCCACCAAGTCAGAACCTCTGCCAAGAGCAATACGAAGGCTACGACGAAGAAGATCATGTAGCCGCCAGTTCGACACCCAAGACCTACTGTAGGCGTGTTAAAAGATAGAATGAATGCGCCGGCGCTAGTTCCCCCAACCAAGTAAACAGCGGCGACGACTTGCCATAGTTGGCGTCCATCGCTATCGATGTTGGGTCAGCCTTGAAGAATTGCCTCACTTGTCGATAGACTCACAACCAAGTGAAGCCGCGGTCTACCTGCCCTAGCACAAGCGCAGCTCTCGCCTCTCGTGTGTTGTACAGCCATCCTCTCCCATGTTCCGCGACATATGTCTTCTCGATATCTGTCAAGATGGCATACGCAGCTCCGTAGTGAAATCTTGTTCTCGCCTGCCCCGAGAACCCACAAAAGTAGTCGCCTTTTATGACATCTGCCCTTGACGCAATCTTATCAACCCAGTAAGCCATTCTTTGTGCTTCAGGCATGTCGCGAAAAGATGCGATGAAGTCTCTGCGAACATCATTGTCAAGGAGCGAATCGCAAACAGCGTCGACGAGTTTATTCAGTTTGCGCTCGATGTCATCGGACGCGACCGGATTGCGATCTAGTATGGAGCAGAGAATGAGAATTGGAAGCCAGGATACAAAAAGGCCCATGGCAAGATTGTGTGCTTGAATATTACTGCCGACGTCGCTGAAAGCTATAAATGAAGTCAGGCGAGGAAACTCGTCGCCGAGTGTTCAAACATACCTGCTTCAATGGAGATGCCGAGCGCAAATACGAACCACAACGTGCTGATGAAGATGGGCACAACGCCTCTTCGACGATTGCTCCGTAGATCCTGAGCTAGCCGAGTCCGCTTCTGACTGAGCGTCTTTTCTCTCCCGACCAGTTTCAATTCTTGACTGAATAAAGCGATACGTAGGAGGCCTTCGGCTTCGCGCGTCATGGATATTACAGGCTTCATCTTGTATTGGTTCAGGTTCATTAAGATGTAGAATGAGTCGCGCATACTGGCAAATTCACTGTCGGCAGGAGGTGTTCCGTTGTAAGCAACAGACATATCCACTTGACATAGGTCAGTCACATCGAAAGCGATAGTATAGAGTCTGAAGTATACCAAAGAGTGCGCATCTCCCGCTGATCTCAATGTCCCACAAGATGCTTGCAAGACTGCTGATCGGACTTCCAATCCAACGATTGATAGCTTTGACCGTTCTCCAGAACGCATTGCTCTCAAATGGTGCTTGCAACAGCGTCCCCAGGATAGGGAGCACCCACGTTGTGATTGTCGCAGATGTTTCCGCCCACGGATAGTATGCGCTACCGGTGCCACAGAGAGCTGTGCAACCTTCGTAGCTGATTTGCGTACGCGGACTAGCGGGCACGTTGACTACGGAGCCACTATAGTTGTAGCGTGCGATCAGCGAATCATTCGACATGTAAAGTTTCCCGCACTGCGTGAAGTCTGGAGTATGCATATTCATTCGATGTTGATCAGGAAAGCATATACACGCTGCGGCGGTTGATAGTCGTTGCTGAGCCCAAGATATGCCATCTTGGAGAACAAAGCAGATGATGCGGGCTTATATAGACTTAGGAGTTTGGCTACACGAGATAAGCCTTGTGCGTCGTTTTTGGCTTTGTGTGGTTGCTAATGCAAATGATTGCTGCAAAAGTCCATGTGGCGCACTGATGCAAATGCGCGAACTGTCCAACTATAGCCGATTGGTTGTGGTTGTCATGCATGTACATCGTAGAAGTTCTGGATTGTGCCAACTAACGCGGATCGACACTGCAGCTGCATGTAGGTAGGGGTCGCACAAATCCCGGAAAGAAGCAACTAGGTTGCTCGATCACTGGTCAATTCAATGATCTGGTCATAAACCCAGATTGCTCACTGGACAATCGAGCTGGTGTCGATCCGATAGCCAAACTTCAGCAGATCCTGCTCTTCAATGCTATGTTTCTTCTCCAAGAGCTCATCAACATACCATTTCGCATTCAACAATCTGCCATTCAGCCACATCCTCTTCTCTTGGCTAAGCCACACGCAGAATGCCCCACAGAGTCTAACATCATCAGTAAGGCCTAAGTTTGATTAACGATGATAGTTTGACAAGGCCCGATTGTTGAGAACATACATGGTCGAAAACTCTCTGGCGTCGTCTTGTTCGCCATCTCCGTTTGTACAGCTCCAGGATGGACTGCGACGGCTAAGACACCTTCAGCACCATATTGCTCGGATAAGAACTCGACAAATCGCGCTTGTGCGAATTTCGAGATGCAGTAGGCTGTATTTGCAATATGCCCGCTAGTGATCAGGGCGGCAAATGAGTTTACGACTATAAAGGTCTTCGCGCTACCACTTTCTTTGAGTAGCGGAATGAAGTAATGCGCAACGTTGTACGTGCCAACGACATTGACATTGAAAACGTCCTGAAAATCTTGTCACCTTCGTCGACCTTGAGAACCACAGGCCCCGAATAACCAGAGTTGAAGACAATAATGTCCAGCTTGCCATATCTCTCTTTAACGCATTTCGCGAGCTCAGCAACACTGGCAGGACTCGTGATGTCGGCTTCGACAACTGTGGTCTTCACCGAAGGTGCCAATTTCCTGGCAATCTGGCCAACTGCTCCAAGCTTTTTGGAAGATGAACCGCGTGCTGCAAGCATCAGATTTGTCACACAACCCTTCGCGTATGCATAAGCGATACCTGCGCCGATTCCCCGCGATGCGCCGATGACGAGGACACTGAGTGCAGCAGGCAGTTTGATGTACTGCGGGTCGATAGTCGCACTTGCTTTGCTGTGCTGTGCCTTGGTGAATGCAGAGGCTAGGAGGGCATCCTTATTTTGTTGAGACATGTGGTAGGATTCTGGGTATCCACTGGCAAGCATCTGAGCCCCTGGCGATGCGGATGTGATTACTTGTAGCCTATGCCACACAAACTTGAAAGCCACACCACTCATGATGACTCATAAAGGCGATGATTCCGTGGGTCCTGCACCAGGCAATAGATATCGTAACGCAAGCTTTAAAAAACTGTCTCCTCCTTTCCTTCTGTGCCTTCCAGACGGCACCGTAACAATTTCTAGCTGCATCTACACCACATTTTCCTCTAGCTCTTTCTTTCCTTGCTCCGCTACTTTCGAATACTTGAAATCCAGCACTAGTGGATTTGATGGGTACTGGCGATATATATCTTCGAGAGGAAAATTTGGATTGGACCGCCGGATCTGCAACTCATGCATTTGTTCCTCTAAAACCACAATGCGGTTGAGAGGCAAAGGGGTCGTGGTCTCTGGAGGAAAGTCTGTGATCGCTCTAATCCTCCTGTGGCATCTTCATCGACATGTATTCGTTCTGAGGATCCTCGGTTTATTTCCTCGGACTCATACCACGTTTCGCTGATTGATCATAACTCCGTACGTATAAATCTCGTCCGTTCCCTCGTCTGTCCTAGGTATTAGTAGGTACATCAAAGAGCAAATCTAAAGCACGTGGCAAATTCTCGACCTGCGAAAGTTTGTAAGAGGTTGTCGTCACTCGCCAAGGAAATCCGCAGTGATCTTCATCCGGCGCTTCCGCTTAAAGATTTTGCACAGCCACAATACCAAGCTTTCCGCTAGGTGAAGTTCCGCCAATGTCCGCCCAGCAATGTAGTCGTGCTCTAGAACATTTGCCAGGTTTCTACTATGCCAGTAGCAGTCTAGGCAGCCCTGTCGACCTAGTGTCAAACGTCATGCAATTCTGCGGGTACAATTCCATGGCTTGGCACGTTCTTTGCGGCATCTGTCCGTACATGCCTCAACAGGTAACTTCAGGCCGGGTTATCCAGAAGAATACTTGGCACAACCTCCAGATTTAGCACATAAGTAGATCAATTGCCCCGCATTTTGGAAGCATAACACCAAAATTTACAACATCATCGTTCAAACTACTTGTACAATCTGGTACATGTACTTTATCGAATATATTCATAGGTTAATCCAAATCACACAAATTCTTTGCCAACGCTACCTACCTAAATGCCTCAACACCACCCCGGCACGTTCGTCGCGCACAACAACCTCGACCGCACAGATGTCCCATGGGCGCTAACAACACATCTCCTATCTATCAACCACGAACAACTACTCCGCATCACACACCATGAGTTTCTTGCACGAGCAGCCAATGGCACGCTACCCAAACCCCTCGTAGCGCAATGGCTCGCCAATGACCTGCAATACCTCAAAATCTACAAAGCCATCAGCGAGCAAACCCTCTCCACGGTCCAGCACGTCCACCCCTCGTCTGCCCCCTCAGACACCGAGGATCTCCAAACCCGCCTCATTTCCTGGCTCGAAGCCGCCATCCAAAACGGCAATCGCGAAGAGACATTCTTCCAAGAAGTGGCCGATATCTACCAAATCGACCTTTCTATCACCGCAGCAACTAAAAACGAAGGCCTGCGACGCTATGAAGCGCTTTTCAGCACCTTCAGCACAAGTGATTGCAACGCGTTTCTGCCATGGCTCGAAGGCGCGGTGTTGCTCTGGGCAATGGAAAAAGTCTACTACGAAGCGTGGAGTTGGGCGCGTCGACAAGATGCGCAGTCTTCGCCGCGTACGTTTGATAAGGATTTGGATGGCGGTGCGATGAGGCGCGAGTTGATTCCGAACTGGTCGAACCGGGATTTCATGATGTTTGTGGAACAGTTGGAGAGGATTTTGAATGAGGCTGTTAGCACGGCGGTGAAGGGGGATGATGGGGTGTGGGCGCAGGTTAAGAGTCGGACGGATGCGGTGTGGCAGGCAGTCCTGGATGCTGAGGAGGCGTTTTGGCCGGATGTTGCTGGAGCAGGGATGGAGCAGACTGGTGTGGAGAGGGAGCTTGATGGAAGCACTCTGAACGGCACTGATGAGATGAGAAAGTCAGCAGACGTGGACTGCGAGAAGTGCGAAATGGTCGGAAATGGGCAAGCGCGATTGCAGGCAACTGCTTAGGGTGTTGGCTCTGCCATCATGTTTGTTCTGCACGCTTGAGCGGTCTTCTCCCTAGTTCTTCAGCTCCTGTTGCAATTATATGCTATCTTCACTGAACTATAACACATTGTTACGGAGTGTGTTATGCGCATGTTTGTTTACACCTGCAACGTTGAGTGTTTACTGAGACTCGCCACGACGATTCCATGGTCCGTGCACAGTCCTTTGAGCTGGTCTTGCACCCGCATTCTGCTCTTGTCTATCCCTCACCTCGATCGCACCTCAAATACACACATTGCGAGGCGCTTCAGATAACGCTAGCATGGTGTCCTCGACTTCCAGGGCCGCCTCCAGCCATGCGATCGTTGGCAGCACGCAAGCCCTCGCCAGAATTGCAACGCTGCCAACCAACATTGGCTCCTATATCATCCACGATAAAGTCGGTCGCTGTAGCGTAGGCGTGCTCCGCGTTGTCTCGAAGACCGCCAAAGCGAAGATAGACCATTCCTTTCGCGCCTGTTTCACTGTCAAGTTTGTCTACTTCGACGTGTGCAGCCTGACACAGCTCCTCCTCATGTCGTTCACGGAGATGTACGACTCGTCGATAAGGGGCCGAGTATTCGCTGAAGATGCGAGATACACGATCCTGTCTCATCCGAAGAAGTGCGACGAATCTCTGCACGAGATAGTAGCGGCGAGGGCGACAGCAATAGAACTTCCCAGCCAACAGGCGACGCCAGTCTTGCTCATGATGGTCGCTTTCGCGGGTCTCTCAAACTTGACGATTATCAAGATCGATTCGAGCCTGCAGCGCTAATATTCATTTTGTCAAGCCTCGCTCGCCTTGATAGGCTGAGATCAGCTGATGTCGTGGAAAATACCTCTTACCTTCATGGAGCTTCAGGATTCTTTTGCTCCGCTACAGTTGTGGCTCATAAAATTAGGTCAACTGCAAGTCGGTCCAGGTCGGGAGGACAAGCGAACTTGCAAGGATCTCGTGTTAGCGCATGCCAAGCTCGTAGCAAAATTGATCCCGGCAAAACTTCGAAAAACTTCAAGCTCGACCGCATCGTGAATTGCAACATAGCTCCCACCCACATCCATAGCAATGGCGCTCATACAAACAAACCCCGACGCCTATGTCATCAAGCCTGAGGCTTCAGCGCCTGCTATTGATACCAGCGACTGGCCCCTGCTGCTGAAGAATTACAGCGAGCGTACGGAGCAGCTCACCCCATAGCTCGGTGCAGCCCAGCTAACAGTTGCACAGTGCTCGTACGCACGTCGCATTACACCCCTATTCCCCAAGGATGCGCGCCTCTGTCGCGAGACATCAAGTCGTACATCAGCTCGGGTGTCATCAATCTCGACAAGCCCTCGAACCCGTCCAGCCACGAAGTCGTGTCGTGGGTCAAGCGCATGCTCAGGTACGCCGAGCAACTGCAATGCATGTCGCGTCGCATCAGCTGATTTGATTGATAGAGTCGAGAAGACGGGTCACAGCGGCACCCTTGATCCCAAGGTCACTGGCTGTCTCATCGTCTGCATCGACCGCGCGACTCGTCTCGTCAAGTCTCAGCAGGGAGCTGGAAAGGAGTACGTGTGTGTCATCCGCATGCACGACAAGCTGCCTGGCGGCGAGGCGCAGTTTGCGCGCGCTCTCGAGACCCTTACTGGTGCCCTCTTCCAGCGACCGCCGCTCATTTCCGCCGTGAAGCGTCAACTCCGCATCCGAACGATCCACGAAAGCAAGCTCTACGAGTTCGACAATGAGAGGCAATTGGGCGTTTTCTGGGTCAGCTGCGAAGCTGGAACCTACATCCGTACTCTGTGTGTGCATCTCGGTCTTCTGCTCGGTGTGGGCGCGCACATGCAAGAGCTGCGCCGTGTGAGGAGTGGAGCCATGGACGAGACCAAGGATTTGGTCACCCTCCACGACGTCCTCGATGCGCAATGGGTGCACGACAACAACCGCGACGAGACCCACCTGCGACACGTCATATCCCCCCTCGAGAGTCTCCTGACGAGCTACAAGCGTGTAGTCGTCAAGGACAGCTCTGTCAACGCCATCTGTTACGGTGCCAAGCTCATGATTCCTGGTCTTCTTCGTTTCGAAAAGGGCATCGAGATCCACGAGGAGATTGTTCTGATGACCACCAAGGGTGAGGCCATCGCGCTCGCATACGCGCAAATGTCGGCCGTCGAGATGTCTTCCTGTGATCACGGTGTTGTCGCGAAGATCAAGCGTGTCATAATGGAGCGCGATCTCTACCCAAGGAGATGGGGTATGGGACCAGTTGCGACCGAGAAGAAGAAGATGAAAGAGGCTGGTACTCTTGATGTAAGTCTGAACGTGATCGAATTGGAGCGCAGGGCTGACCCGTATAGAAATTTGGCCGACCGAACGAGAAGACTCCCGCCAAGTGGAACAACGAGTACAAGGACTTCAACAGGGCTGAAGGAGAGACAGGATTGCCTCTTGCTCAGACCACCTCAACCTCTGAGGTTCTTGCCGCACCCGCCATCCCTGCTACCGGACTGTCCTCGAGTGCTCAAGCTGAAGCTGAGGCCGAGGCTGGCGCTGCTATGGACGTTGACAGCAAGAAGCGCAAGAGCCGCGATGAGGACGACGAAACACCGGAGGACAAGGCCGAGCGCAAGCGCAAGAAGAAGGAAGAGAAGGCCGCCAAAAAGGCGAAAAAGGAGAAGAGGAAGAGCAAGGCCGCGGACAGCGACTCTGATTGAGCGCTCGAACGCGTAGACGAATGATATCAGATACAGCAAACTACGCTGGGCTGTTGTTGGTTGTACGACTGAAGTGTACCGCTCGCGAGTTTACGTGTCGCGATGCTGTCTCATCCTTGGACACTTTGTCAGTGTAACATACGGAAAAAGAGCGTATGGGAAATGGCGTTTCGGATGGCATCACGGAGTTTCGGCGCGTCAAAACTACTGCGACAGGGACAGTCGATTTAGATGTTGGATTGCGATCTAGCCATGTTCCAGTCACACATCAATGCAGTTCTTCAAGTTCGATTATCGTGCTTCGAAGGTGCAAATAATAAAATCGGTGAACGAAAGTGCTTGATTCTCCGTGTCACTGAGGCGCATGGAGTGCTACCGAATGTTCTCGAAGCTTCGATTGGCGTTGACGTCGTTGTCTCCCCACCGTTTGCGCACGAGCCACCAGCGGCCTTTGACCGCCGCGACTGAGGCTTGATATCCTAGAACCTTTCCACTTCTACATCGACAACAAATACACGAGACATTCAACACACGCAAGAGATACCATATCGCTCTTCGTATAATCATAATCCACAATGGTCAAAGAAACAAAGCTATACGATTCATTAGGTGAGTTTACTCCCTCGTGCCCCACCTCACCGCCGCTATGTAGCTCGGTGGGTGTGTGTAGGCATGCAAGTACTAACAGATGTTTGTAGGGATATCATCGACAGCAACGCAGGAAGAGATAAAGAAAGCGTACCGCAAAGCTGCGCTGAAGTGGCATCCTGACAAGAACAAGGACAACCCACAAGCATCGGAGAAGTTCAAAGGTAAGGCTGGAACCACCCATCAATCCCCCCCTAAAATGCTGACAATGCATTACAGAATGTTCGCAAGCCTATGAGATCCTCTCTGATCCCGAAAAGCGCAAGATATATGACCAGTATGGTCTCGAATTTCTACTTCGCGGCGGCGCGCCACCCCCAGAGCAGAGCGCCGGCGCTGGCGGAGACCCGTTCGGGGGAAACAGCGGCGGCTATCCATTTACAAGCGGCGGCGGGATGCCTGGTGGCACACGCTCGTTCCATTTCTCGACTGGCGGCGGCGGCGGCGCGAACGGCTTCAACTTTTCGAATGCAGACGACATCTTCTCGCAATTCATGCGCGGTGGTGGCGTAAACGGCGACGAAGATGACTTTTTCGGAGGTGGAGGTGGTTTCGGCATGGGCGGTATGCCTGGTGGTCTGGGCGGAGGAGGTGGGAAAGGAAGAAGTGGACGCTTTGCGGGCGGCAGGCGAGCGCCAGAGCCAGAGGTCACAGTGGTGGAAAAGCCGTTAGCTGTGAGCCTGGAAGAGCTATATGGCGGCACTACCAAGAAGTTGAAAATCAAGAGGAAGACATACGACCCGGAGACTAACAGGCAGAGCACGCAGGATCGAATCCTGGAAGTGCCGATCAAAAAGGGCTTGAAGGCGGGCAGCAAGATCAAGTTTTCGGACGTAGGTGACCAAGTCGAAGGCGGAACCCAGGACCTGCACTTCATTGTAGCAGAGGTGAGCGACATCCCATCCATCGTATCGTGAGACAGCAGAGCTAACATGTCCCAGAAATCGCATCCCCTCTTCACCCGCGAAGGCGACGATATCAAGCACATCATCGAGCTTGACCTCAAAGAAGCCCTCACCGGCTGGCGACGAACCGTCCAAACAATCGATGGCAAGCAACTCAGCGTTGGCAGCGGCGGACCCACAGGACCGACGTGGACAGAACGATATCCGAATCTCGGCATGCCTAAGTCGAAGAAGCCTACAGATCGAGGCGACTTCGTAGTCGGTGTCAAAATCAAGTTCCCCACGAACTTGACAAGTCAACAAAGAGAACAGCTCAAGCAGATTCTATGAGCTGACCACAAAACAAAGCAACTTTTTTCTTCTCAAGTAAATGCTTTCATCATAAAGCCAACACTGGGCAACACATTCTATCGAAGCTCTTGCGAGCGAGGCGTTGGCGGGTCTCTTTGGAAATCATTTTCGAGATTAGTATATCTCTCTTTCCATATTTCATTAGTATTTAAGCGACGAAAGATGCACAAGGACGAAGAGTGAATCATGAGTGTATGAAAGTTATGACAGATAAACAAGAAATCGATATACGTTCACGAACCAAAGTTGTGCTTGCGACTAGTACTCGATCGCTCTTACTTACGAGTTGAGCCATGTGATTGACCGACGGGTCAATAACAAAGTTGGTACCAACTCGTTCTTGCTGTCGCTGCACTATTCCCTTCATCTATTTGTTATCTAATTTCCCATGGAGTCTACATCACAAATTACTGCAGTACGCACTGCTCACGAACATGCCATCTTATGTGGCGCTTACGATATGCAGACAGGACGGTCCTGGCAGCCTGGTCGGGGTTGTCTTGAGATGAAAGAGCTGCACTGTTGATGCGATACACCTTCTCTTATAGCAACTTGCAGGTCACCCTGTGGTACTTTCGCCTTTCGTCACGAGGTGTTGAATTTGAGCCCCCCCCCCTCCCTAGCACTCTAATTGCAAGTAATTTCTCTTCGCAAGGAGTGAGGCCGCGTCCCATGTATGTTTTGTGTTTATTTCTTTTCTGCACCGCCAACACGGCGGACTACTGTCTCGAGCAACGCTTACAAGCCGCTCCTAAACACTAAGCCGTATACTCCTCTCTCTCAACGCAATAAGCTCTTAACTGGCAGAAGGCCCCTTGCTTAAGAAGACAGTAGGTGTTAAGTGTTCAAGTTACAAGAACCGCTAAGGTTGGTGCCCACACACCGCAAACATAGCGCTCTGCGCGTCCCACATGCCCCACATGCCCTTCGGGAGGCCAATTAGTAGATACTTTTGTAGTCACTAGGACGTTAATGAATACTGACCAACCAAAATCCCCAAGAGACAAGTGTGTTAAGTTTCCAGCCTTTTCAGGCTCCGCGGCAACGCACATCTTTGCAGTGCATCACTATAGGTAGATATTGAACGCCCACTGCAATCGTTGTATTACCAGCGGCGACGGATTTTCCACGTCCCGACCCGTCTTCGCCTTTAATCCATCGCAGAAGCCTCCGCATGATAGGAGCTAAAAAGCATTCCCATGTTGTTTTGCGGTTCATAAGCCACGCTCGTCTGTCAGGATCCAATTTATTCTGGAGAGCGGTATACTTGGACTTCCCTAAAGCGCTGTCATTACACTGATGAAGACCCCTCGCAAGGTGCGAGCACTGGATATCATGATTGTCGCCTACTTTGCAAGGCTGTGGATTGTTACGAAGCTACTGGAGCCGCGTCTGTTGCTTTGTCACTAGTAAAGCTTGGGTTTAGTAAGATCAAAGTGAGCATAGCTCTCATTTGTTATAGTGACATGATCCCGTCTCTATGCGTACTAAAAGCAAGATCAGTAAAAAAACTAGAATCTGGAAAAAAGTACCCCAGACTACATCGAATCGAGACATTCCACATGAAAGTTACGTTATGTATTTCTAAGGTCCTCACAACTTTGCTTCCGCTCATGAGCTATGTTATGAGCATTGAGAAATACGCATAAATCGAGATATTAACGAAGTACGACAGGTACACTTACAACTACCTATACACCCGAGACACAGTATCTCCAGATACCTCGATGACCCTTTGCATCCCAAGAAACCTCGTTAGAATAGAAATTCCACATCGTTACCAAGTAGATACGCACATGATTGCATGGCCATGATCTTTGTAGCAAGCTCCTAGACGTTAGATCACCAAAGATAATCCTTGAGATTAGCAAATTGCATGTCTTTCTAAGACAGAACCAGGACAAGCGGGGAAAACATCAATGTCTAAGCAGTTGCTGGTGTAAGACGGACCCTGTACTACAACTAACGACAAAAACCTTAAACAAGTTGAGAAGCAGGCTAGCAATATCAAAGCTGGCGAAGACATTCAGGGAGGCAGCAGAGATGTGTATCAAGCTTGGCATCGATTTCATCTGGGTCGATGCGATATGCAAGTATTGCCATCGAGGATGTCTTTCGAGATCTTGTGTGTTGACTTGAGCAAGCAGGTTTTGTTCAGGATAATCACGATGATTGGGAGTGGACTGCATCTACGATGGCTGATGTTTGTGAGATTTCTGATGTCACAGCGATGGAGGATGTTCCTTGCGAACCCGACCTCGACAGGGAAGCCCTGCCGGGCTTTACGTATCAAGACTCCAGCCCGCAAGATCGGCCGCTTTTTACACGGGTTGGGTCTCTTAGGAAAAGATTCTTTCACCCAGAATTCTTCCGCGACGCGTATAGACCCTAGGCATGGTGTCTGGACTATGTTCACAGAGCTCGACAGTGCCGATGTACAAGCTTTGAGGACAAAAGCCATCCCTAGTTAAGTAGCGTTGCTACTAACGAAAGAGAGTGATCGCCTCCCCGCTTTGGTAGGCATGGTAAAGCGCGTCATGAACCTTCGGAAACATGACTCTATTGCGCGGAAATGTGTAAAAGCGGGCCATGATTTGACCTTGCCTTCTGGTCTATTGCTGGACTGCGACCAGGAACTGATATTCTGTCCTGGTCCTGGGCATCTAGAAAAGGGTAAGTGTACCTCAAGCCCTTGAAGCCAATCCGAGCCTCGTGAGTATTAGAACTTCTTGGACTCGAGTTCACGGCAGTCAGTGGCGCCTATGTTTATCGATATATTACAAGATGCGAGTATTTTGATAAGTAGCCGCGTCGTAATGAGTGTCGCTTAAGTATGTGATGTTCACGAAAGCCGTTTAGGATAGTCTTTATCTAGTCCTCTCACTTATATCGCCATCGCGACCGATCCTATTCCAGGCTCTTCCCTCGATTGTAGCAACTATGGGCATTGTACTACAGTCACAATATCGATTGATGCTTGGATTCAATCCCCTCGAGCACAATAACCTCACCAACCTTCCTGCGCCGTTTTATACTCCCACTTTTCACCTCGCGAGGCTTGGGCGAGACGTCGAACTTTTCGCCGAGATATATTCAAACCGAAGCTGCCATACTCGCCTGGAGAAGGGATCTGCTTCAGAGGGCCGCGAAAATTGTGGCCCTTGAGCTTGTGCCACTTTCGACTTTTACCGCCAGGCGCCGTTGGTTGCCCCAGCATTTTACCGCAGCAACCACTGCCGCAGCCGTAATCACTATTTTCCTAGCTCTCCCCCGCCGCATATACTTGTCCGGACCTATGGGGAATCATCCTCACCACCTAGACACCATCACCATGCCATAGTTTTGCTGCAATTGTATGCACGATTTGCTTGAGGGCGTGATTATTAATTTTCAGTAAGCTGGCCGGGTCCAGAGAAGACGACAAGATTAATGTTATGATGCTAATGGGGCGTCTAGCGCTGATGACCCTGAGCTGGAGCAATTGCTGAAGAGGCTGCATCGACATGAGTTGACGCAGTCTGTGTTTGGCACTTTTGAACATCACGCCACCCAACTTAGCAGTAGCATCTACTAGAACTTCGAGGATCTACACGACATCTTGGAGCCATATGAGGCGTTGATACAGTCGAGATGGCAAAAAAAGACACTTGGATCCTGCTTGCGGCCTGGCCTGCCATGCAACAAGTCTACCGTCCCGATAACTGCCAGGACGCCATGCCATATAGTAAGCGCAGCGTCATTTAAACTATTCGAGCTAGGTCTGACTGTAGCCAGTAAACATCGAGAACCTTGTCAAATCAAAGCCCCTACTCGTTTTCCTTAGTGCGAGAGGTCGACAGCTTCCCTGGACATTCATCGCTTCAGAAGGATATTATGCCTCGCTCGAAGCGATAATGCTGTCGATTTCTAATGATGTGATCTACTACAAAGAGATCGAGTTCACGAGTGTGCCCGATCCCGACACTTAAGGCGAAATTGTCAACATCAAGGGACTAGACGGGACACCACCAGCGGAGGATTAATAATCCCGCTTATGTTCTCGATCGGGACTTTTGAATATGCATATACAAGAGAGATTCTTGCGATTTCTTTGTGTATGTGCAAAGCTCATCTTGCAAGATGAGCTGAGGGAAACAGCCATGGCAGACCCTATCGCGACAGAACCGAATATATTCGAGTCGCTCGATGACAAGCGCGGAAAAAAGTGAAACTTCTTGAGCGGGTTGATGATCGCATGATGTCGTGGATGGGATGCAAATAACTTCGCAAAGCTTCATTGTCATATAACAGCCACCCTACACACAGAAAGAGAGCACGTTTGGCTGTTGCATGAGGACCTGGCTACATGGCTCACACTTCGTGAGTACGAATACCATGCGCACCCCGAGACGAAAGCGAAGCTAGGAGCGGATTCGGGCAGACTGGCATACCAGAAGCACATCGCTGAGGCAGTGGTTGTGAAGTCTTATGTCATGCTTGCCAGATGGCAAGAGCTTGAGCGACGATTCTCAGAGTTCGACAAACTTTTCCAGGATGGTACCAGGATTCATGACCAATTCATGCGATATACGAGGTTGAGAAAATCGCACAATCGATCAAAAATTCCCTTGCTACTGAGGTAGCCGTGGCCACATTTGCAGCACCAAATATGCAGAATATAGGTAAATCGCGTTATAATCTTTCGAAGAAATTGACGCAGATCATACGGAAGGACAACTTGTCGTCCGCACAGACTCGATTGCTCGACATTTTCAACGTCTCCCTCGACCCATGCAAGCCTTTGAGAGACCTGTGGAACTCTCGTTCTACTTGGAGTCGATAAATATGGTGTTGCGCTAGCCGATGGTACCATATCCGCGCGAATCATGTCTTTACTCACAACACTGTCAATCGTGGCGGATTGTCACGTACAAATCAGCCTCTGGAAAATGTCGTATATGGTAAAAACTTGTCAGCATGATAATTGCGCAAGACGCGTGGACTTTGGCACTATTGTCGAATTCGGAGAGTGGGTATCTCAATTACAAAAGGTTGCGCTTCAGCACCAGCATCTATACCCGTACCCGGAAAAGTTATACTACCCTGCAAATAAGCGGCCGGGTTGAGATCATACTGGCGCTATGCGTCGGGCAGAAAGTAATCTGGACAAGTTGTGGGCAGATATGGAGTCAATGATGGAGAAGAACACTGGATACGCTCGACATGCCATCATACAAAATTGCCTCGCAGGGGAAATCCTCCAAAAAGAGCCATGGGCTGAGCCAGACATCCTAAGCAGGAAGACATGCGCCAAGTACGAGTCATGGTATAATACGGATCACGATAAAGGCTGCAAATTACCGGATGGTTCAAAAAGATGTCTATTGAGGAGAGAACTAAGACGAAGACCCGTGGCAAACCTACACCAAACACTGCGATAGCGCAACATCTGAATGTTCGACAACCTAAAGACTTACCGGCTTCGGAACGAAAGACATTCACGATCGATCCGCGTACTCACAAAGTCTTCAAAACCATCTTCTACTCTGCCACCTCCGAGTCAAGCAATCTTACAAAACCAATCATGTGGGACCAATTTAATCGATCCATTCACATGACACGTCATGGTTTCGCGGTCGAGAATACGCATGGCTCAGCTTGGCAGTTCACCCCAGGCGACGCTACTGGGCCGGACCGCAATATACAGTTCCACATGCCTCACCCAGATAGTAGTGTGCCGCATGTAATGGCAAAGTGGTTCGGCCGTCGCCTTGGTCGGGTGTATGGTTGGGGTGCTGACACATTCAAGCTTGCTTGAATGAATGAAGGTGACTAAGAAAGGAGAGACAGGGTGCAGTCGTTGATGGAAACGAGTGAGAATGTGCATCACAGTTTCAGGAATGGCTAGGCAATGAGGTGTAGCGAGATCGATATTGCAGCCACCGGCTGAGTGATCTACGTGTTTTTAGCGAAGAGGCTATGACTGTCTGTTTCGAATAGGGTCGTTGTGCGGCATCTCGTAAGAGCGAAGTTCAGATTCCAGCTACACACACTGCACACAGCACACACATCTGAAACACTGCCTTCTTTAAATCTCAACGCTTTCTTCTTGAGTATGATGACGCAATCTCCTAGTTTTCACCTCTCTTTGACAGGTTCCCGCAGGTCAGAAGCAGCACGTCCCAATTAATATACATCATCACCTCAAGCGCCTATCCACCAATGCTCTGGAAACCAGCTGCCACGTTCGCAGCACCTTTTGCCATATCCGCTAGCCATAATGCCTCTAAAGCTCTTGTTCTATCATCTTGTACCACGCCACGTTCCAGCGTCCATAGTGCGTGCTCGTCTTCAGCAGGGCTAGCACCCAGTTTGTCAGACTTGAATACACGGACTGCGGCCGAGAGGAGTATCCGAGTATTGTTGTCGACGGTGTCCTTGATATCTACTGGATAGCCGATTTCCAATCGCGCCAACAGGTCTCGCACCTCTTTGACTGTGACTTTCGCCCCTTCAGAAAGTCTGTGCGTACAGTAATACGTGCTTAAAAGATACATGAAAAAGTGCACGACAAAATGATAATATTGGCGAAACCGCCGATCCTTGTTTTGGGCATGCGAAGCCCACGCTGCATCATGGAGGTCGTCCTATATCTGGAGGAATGTATGTTCGCCGCTCGCGACCGTGTGCGTCGTATGGTCCTCCACATGGGACAAGCACTTGCCACATGGCGGTTGTGGGTTTGTAGCCAGGTGCGTAGCATTTAAAGAATGTGGAGATATCTTGGGCCAAATCAAGGAGAGGACACGAGGTGGATGTGTGATGCCGCAGGCTGAAACCACAGCAACTTCATTTGGGGCTCTTCGCCATGTGCTAGTGCCAAGTGCAGCATACAGTTATGTTTGTAACTATCCCTGTCCCTATCAGCGATGTAAAGATTTCAAGATTCGGTTTCCTTCTTTACAACGACCGCGATTCATTGCACCTCTGCAATTTATGCCGAGGAAAATGATTATATCAACTTAACTTCTCAGCTCTTCTGTCATGATGCATAGATGTAGGCAATCAATCGTGGCGTTCAGTGAATTTCGAGCTGCTACCGTCCAGACTCCGCAACAAACAAATATGGATCAAATATTTGATTTGATTTGTTTGGTTTTAACCAAACAAGCAAATCAAATATAGGTAGCTGTCTTTACCAAACAAGCAAATCAAATATAGGTAGCTGTTTTTACCAAACAAGCAAATCAAATATAGGTAGCTGTTTTTACCAAACAAACAAATATGAAGACGTCCGAAGGAGAAGGTCTAGTTGACACCGACATGGCTGATGTTGGGCATAGCGGCGCCTTGCGTCCTGGCGACAACGTGCCGGGCACCAGCATGCCCGCCAATATTGCTCCCAGTGGCCCTATCCATGCAGTTTCTGCCCCTCAGCCTCTCAATCTCAGCGCGCTCTAGCCAGACGACAAATGCAAACAAGTTAGCCTTTCAGCAAAGTTGTGCCGTTTTAAGCAACGGAGGTAAATTCGGCAATTGTCTTACTGAAAGAGAAATACCTGGTTCTGGACCGCTACAGGGCCACCTGTATCCAAGATACCCCAGGTAGTATTGCTGCTATGTATCCTTGGTGGTATGTTTTTCATGCATACATCACACATATCGATACGCAAAAAAGATTGTGGAAGATGACGGGATCATGCAGCTGGTTCACGCCAAGAGGAAAGAATTGGGCGATTTTAGTGGTCTGGATATCGACCGCAGCTACAAGTCCACGACAAACATTCCCAACGGAGAGCAGAAGACGGGCTTAGGCCAGCTTCTCTTGCTCCTTCGCATTGCCGATGACGATTGGGCGGCCATTCACAAAACCAGCATTTTACACCAGCAGAGCAACCCTGATTTGGCTTTCCAAGCGATCGCGCAAAAGCTCGAGAGCAAGATCGTCACCAACGATACCAATCTATCACAAAATCTAACGTCCCGCGAGAAGGCTTACAAGACGTATGCTAGTTCAGTACACTCTCGACTAGAGGGGCATAGCTTCCGGCCTTTCATACCCCAGTGCAGCTGCACATCTGTTCCCAGTACCCTCAGACATGTGAGAATATTTTCTAATTGTATCAGAACCTTCTCGCACGCAATAGCTATATCCCAAGGGCTCCTTAGGGCTCCTTATGTGTTCCTTGGATTGAGGTAACGCCGTGATAATAAATCTAGTTCGCACTACCGATTCTTGTTGCATCGATGGGAGGGCCAAGAAGATCAAAAGTCTTTTGTATTTTTCTGGAAGCAGTCCCTAGGGGAGGTAGATGGTGATCCCGCTTATCGCAGTTGCCGGCCAATGTGTCAGGTCAACAGGGATAACTGAGAGTATATGCCACCATAGAATGCCGAGTTCTCAAATTAAGGGAGGAGTGTAATCAAATAGGTCAAAGTCTAGACGAATGGCACTCATGAAGTAGTACATTATTAACAGCTTGCAAAGTGCGGCATAGCCTGGGTCACTGTGCAAGTGGTTAAAGTAAGGCAAGTACGTCCAGCACAAAAAATGTCAGCTGTGCCTCGAAATTGACCCATTACTTTGTTTCCGTGGTACCGTCGATTCAAACGGTACCTAACCTCGGTTGGGCCCCTTGAGCGTCTCCTTGTGAATACGATTACGGAGTTCTCCCGGCAGTGCAGGCACACCCTCTGATGATTGAAGACACATCAATGCAACGTACTTGCTCAGTAATTCCCATACACATCCCGCGCACCAAGTGGCATATTTTTTACGGATTAATAGTCGCTTTGTGGAGTATCGCGTCGTGCAATGTTAATCTTGTTGGACTATTGTCTAACTTGCGATCTTCGTCTCCTCCCTAATCCTAGGAGATGCCACCTGGGAGGTTTCTAGAGTCTCTATCGTGCAGGATTTTGTCAAAATGATCACGTACACCAACTCAACGTAGAGACAAAAATCGCCAAACTAGATGTAGCTAGGCAACGAGAAATTAAAAGATAAGGCAGCCATTGCAGTAGATTGGGGAACCGTGGGAAGACGCGGAATACTGGCGAGGCTGTGCGCATGGTAGGACGAGCCTAGAATGCCTAACTATTACTGGCCTGGCGGATGCATACTTCGCGTACTCTATGTTAATAGCACTCTGGATCCGCACTGTAGCGTAAATAGTACTTAACTTTATAATAGCGGGACCTTGCGCTATATAGCTCCAGCGAAGTCAATTCTACCGCTCGTTGTTAGGGACCAAGAGAAATAACAGAGATTCTACAAAGGTCACATTTCTCTCTGTACCCGGACCTCGAAAGTAGGCCTACAACGTTAGTAGCTTCAAGCGCGAATGGTTGTTCAGATCTGCGCGTTCCCGCTCGTCTAAAAGAATTCTTCATGTTAAGATATTTCCGCTTGTTTCTGTTTGGACTGCTCACTACCTAGCAAGTCTATTTACACTAGTCCCTTCTAGGCCGTCGCTGGCAGCATTTGATCTGTCGTCGCGTAAAACGATTCTTGTGAATAAGGATAGCTTACCAACGGATACCTAACATTCAGCTGGGACTCAAAATGTACAAACACAGCCCCGAAAGATGACAATATTATCAGTCAGTGGCTCTCTGTCGAGGATGGAATACTTCGTATCTCTTACTTTGTTTAGCACCTCGAACATTCCTTAAAACAATTACTATGCTTGAATTGAGGTGGCTCTTTCGATCTTCCTACACGTGGGCTTTTGAACGGAGATATAGCTATCTGTGACATGGTTGTTGTACTGCATACAACACACGGCGGAAGGTGACAAAGGGTAGCTCCCAAAGCTTATTCTTACTAGTTGTGCATCACCTTGGCAAATATTAAATTATATTTTGCAGAAAATAAAGATTTCTAAGATTTTAGCTGTTTAGAAGCTTGATTTCTGGCCGACGTACAATATAGCACATTGTTATCGCAAAAGAAAAGACAGTCAGGCAACACTTTGTCGTGCCACAACTTCAAACATACAACACCCCTGTCCTTTCTCGGCTGCAAAAGGACAGCAGGTGCCAAGATCCATGGCAAAGAAAATGATGGTGCCAAAAATCAAAAACATACAACAGCGGGGATTCGCCAGTGGTCACCCACCCGACTACTGACCCACCGGTCACAAGCTTGAGTACCGCTGAGCGAACGGGAAGCGCTATATTCTTGAACCTATGGTCGTATGTGGAAGACACGGCTTGTTGATGGGTTCATATGGGTGATGGCTAGGTAAGAGATTGACGTTCTTGGCGATGGGATGCGTACAAGCGAGGCAGACTAGCTCCAGTACGTCCCCTGCATACAAGCAAGTGATACTTAAAACATGATGTCAGTGTGCTTCGTTAAATGCAACTGGTTTCAAAAATCTCCAGTGGCGTGGAACTTCGATTCTTTGTACGTGAGTCTGAAAAGCTGACATGCAGTGCGCAGGGATATCTAGTCGTCCTTTTCTTGTAGAAACTCAACAACAGCTAAAAAAAAATATTAGCACAAACGCTAGCACAAAATGCAGATCCGGGCATACCATTGATGAACTCCTCCGGCTTCTCGCTAATTACCCAATGTCCCGCCTCGATGTCCCTCAACTCAAACCTCGGGAAGAACCGCCCAATAATCGGCAGCGTCTCGTCGCTAACATAATGACTCTTTGTGCCTCTCACAAAGAGCGCTCGCTTGTTGAAACGTCTCTCATCTGGGTCTGTGAATGGGAAGTCGGCCATGTTATCCAGCGCATCTGTCAGGATCTTGACTGGGATGCGGAACTTTAGCGGCTCCGAGGGGGCAGGGCGAATGAGGTTTGTGAGCAGGAATTGACGAACAGGCAGATCTTTGGCGTATGATTGCAATACCTCGTCTGCTTCTTTCTGGCTCTTGGGCTTTGAGTGTTCAACGCGCTGCATGCCTTCGGCATATCTGGGAAAGTCACTTGAGAGAGCTGCATCGACTGGCGCGTTGTCTACTGGGATGATGTTTGCACAACAATCTGGATTCCGCAGAGCCATCGTCATAACCGTCTTTGCGCCCATGGAGTGTCCGATTAGAGTCGCATTTTTCAAATTGTGCTTCATCAAGAAGGCTTCTACATCGTCGGCGATAGCAGAGTAGTTGTGAACTTTGTCGTGTGGAGAATCGCCGTGGTTTCGAGTGTCAATGGCATAAACAGGGCGATCAAGAGCGCGCGCCAACGCACTAGGGCAAGAGTCGTTAGCTGTCATGCACCGTGTAATTCTCGAATTGGCGCTGCGACTTACTTGCTGACACTCCGATTGTTTTTCTTGCTCCCAAAAAGGCCATGTATGATCACGACTGGATCTCCTTTCGCGCTACCCTTGTTGTCATGGAGGCTGTAGGCCAGATCAACTACTCTCAAACTTGTGGAGGCATGAAATGATCGCGACCATGCTGGCGCTCGTGTCGCCTCCAGCAATTGCATCCGCGTCGCATGCTTCGGGAGCAGGAGCGGTGCGCATATCGACTGGAGACTTCGCACTATCGAGCGCATCGTGACTGTTGATGTGCGCACAGCTCCGAGCTCGGGAACTTTTTTGTGTGCCAAGCGCCGACGTCATCTCGGACTTTGGGACGGCTTTACGAAGTAGTGCCGTGAGTGAGTACGTACATAAAGCAGTCAATGCGTGTCATGTTTGTGGATAAGACTGAATGCAGCAAGGAGATACTGAAGTTTGCTATTGATATCGTATACGACACCCACCAGCTTGCAACATCGTTGTAAGTGGAGGCATACAAGAACCATGAAGACCACATCCAGCCGTGCCACCATACCATCATTATTCATTGTTCTCGTTTGTCAACCCGAAAATCACCAAGGGGACGACTTCGTACTTCTCTAACAGAACTGAGCCGCAGGGAAGAAACGTGGACCCGAAAAGCCGTAGAACTGTACGGTTTCGATGTCGATGTTGCTATCGTGCATTGGACTCCAAAGCTTGAGTAAGATATTCCTGCCAGATCTTCATATCGTTAGTCTCATCACATGATTGAGACTTTTGGTAACATACATTGCTGGATTGAACTTGATCGTGATTTGGCTCCTGTTCTTCGCGATAAAGAACCTTGCTTGGGGCGGTAGAAGGTTCTCAGCTTCTGGGAGACGATCAGACAGCCGGATGGAGCTCGGATTATCGGTTTGATTTGCTCGTATAGGCTCTGTAATTTGGTTCAATCTCGCCCGCGATTGTTGGTAGTGCCTGAAATTGACGTCCAGTGGATGTGCCCGGCGGAGCCTTACAAGCCGCGGAGCGATCTCTTCATCCTCGCTATCGGATTCAGCACGCCACAAACTCTGCCTGCGCATCAAGTCAGCCATAACTGCTGCACTTGGTGACTCTTCGGGCGAATCTGATTCTTCAGCGTCGCTGACAGTGGTTACGGTGAAAGGCGGCGGAGTTGGCGCCGAAAGCCTGATGATTCCAGAATGTGAGTCTTCCGCCGTTGGGTCGCAATTTTCGCCAAAGACATCATCTTCATAGTGTACTGAATGAGTGTGATGCCTTCGACGATCAGATCTGAGATGTTCCCACGGCTGCCTGCTTAGTCGATCGGTGCGCAAGCGTAGATTCTGGATTCGTTCCTCCATCGCCTCCTGAGCGCCTTGCGCGGAGCGGCGCCAGATTTGAGGGTCCTCCAGCGCTTCACGCATAGAGATCGGCTCGCCGCTGGTGGAAGAGCTCGGCGTCGGTGACATTATCTGTGACCGAGACGAATATTGCAGGTCGTATCCTGCTGTACTGGACAGGAGATTATCCTCAGTCAAAGAGACAAATATGAGTCCTTCTTGAACACTGAAATTGAGTTAGCGCAGGCACACAGCTGTGGGAAGTACCACGTACGGCGCCGTAAACCCTCGACCTGGTGCTCGAATGATAATCTTCTCCAAGGCAAACGGAGTATCGCCAATGTGCCTCAGCAGAATGTTGCACCGCGAGCTCTCACTACAATACACACTAATGTCGTTCTTGAGAATGTTGCGCACATTGTGAAGCCCCACTGGGTATTCTTTGTCGGAATACTCGCCTCCATCGCAGCTCACAATCTCCATCTTGAGACGTCCTGGCACGACCTGGCCTTTGTAACCATACTTGAAGCCATCATATTCAGACTTGGGGCCAGCGTTATGGTCGAGTTTCCTCCTCTTTGTATGTCTGCGCTCGCTGCCGATCTCGACGGTAGGGCTACGTGGACGTGAAGATCCAGTTGTGAAAGTCGGCAAAGGGCTGTTGATTGGTATATCGCTCAGGGAGTCTAGTAGATCGGCAGCCGAATCCATGTCCGCGCGAGCCTCTCGTATGCGAGCCGAGGATCGTCGGAGGTACCGCTCGCTTGGTGTGGCACGAGGGCGGTTGGGATTCGCAGTCGTCGGCCGTCTAGATAGATCGTCGGGTTGGTCACTGTCTCGGGGAGGCCCAAATAGGCGGTGCATGGTTCCACGCCGCGACGACCGCGACCCCATGCGAGGAGGCGGCGGTCGGAGTGCAGCAGAGAAACCGCGTTCGGCGGACGCACGCTCTGGCCTGTCGGCGAGGGAGCGCAGCGCTCGGCTGATGGAGCTACTACTTCGCGAGTTGGAGGCAGAAGGCGGCGAGGACGAGGCATGAGGATAGTCGAAGTTGCCGGCCATGAATGGAAAGATGGCCGGCGGAGGCGGAGGTGACGGGGACGAGGGCGATCGGGGCATGGTGACGTCGGCGCCGGCTCACATTGAGACCAAGTCGACAGTATGGAGGGTCCGCTGGATTAGGAATCGGCTAGTCAGTGTAGAGCGATTTGTTCTTGCGCGAAGTGGGCGAAGGGGGGTTGTAGGGCTGTGCAGGCTGAGGGTGAGGTCTGACAAGCACCTCACCTGCCCGCGTGCCCGCTGCCACGCTGCCCCACGCGGGGACAGCGCACGAGCCAAACCTAAAATGCAGAGCCGCAGGTACCAGACTAATTTCGTCACCGCTCTAGCTGCCTTTATCTAGTGTTGACCAAGTCGACTTCACCGCGGACCGCCTCTTGGTTTGAAGATCGGCCCATCATCCTACTCTGTAGTCCGTTCTCCCCTCGTTCGATGCAAAGACACCTCTGACGTCCGCATCCCACAACCGGGTACCTTCCACCGAGATGGACGCGACTGCCGAAAACGCCGCTGACTCGATCGCGCCTACCTCACTCCCACTTGCAGTTGCCAATAGGCCGATTGCCGCAAACGATGCTGCCGGTGAGACTGTCGCTGCCGTCGCCGAAGCAAGCAACATCTCCGCAGGTAGGTAACGTCTACGGGCTCGCTAGCATGGTACCTGACTTCACCTCCAGACGAAATCGCCCTCTACGACCGACAGATCCGGCTGTGGGGTGTGCAAGCACAAGAGAAGTGAGTCGCAACGATAACTTTGTGCCATAGACACGCAGCTGACGGGTACAGGATCCGCACCGCCAACATCCTGATCGTCTCCATCAAGGCGCTCGCCAACGAAATCGCAAAGAACCTTGTCCTGGCCGGCATAGGCTCCATTACGCTCGCAGATCACGAGGTTGTTACAGATGAGGACCTGGGCGCGCAGTTCTTCATCAGCGACGTCGATGTAGGCAAGAACGTAAGTGAAGTCCGAGACGGATGAGGAAATCATACGCTAAGATGCACAGCGCGCCGAAGCAGCCGCTCCTCAAGTCCAGAAGCTCAATCCTCGCGTCAAAGTCAATACCATCACCAGCAATGTCTGTGAAGAAAAAGACCCGAACTTCTACACTTCGTTCAACATCATCATCGGCACAGACCTTGAATTCTTACAACTCGCCAGTCTTAACGCCGGCGCACGCGTTGCCCAGAAAGCCTTCTATGCTGGCGCATCGCACGGCATGTATGGCTACATATTCGCGGATCTCGTAGACCACAGCTTCGTCATCGAGCGCGAGAGGAGCAACAGGGCGACACAAACAGGCCCAGAGAGCACGACGAGGCGCGTCACGGACATCCAGACCAAGCGGGAGAATGGCAAGGCGATCGAGCTGGTCACAAAGCAGGAGATCTACAGCCCACTAATGCTAGTCAAGGACTCACCGCTGCCGCCCGAGATTGCCAACAACAAACGCCGCATGAAGAAGGTACATCCATTGCTGACCTGCGTACGAGCACTGTGGGAGTTTCAACGTCAAGGCCTCGGCAAAAATCCAACACAGACAGAGGACCAGCTCAAGATCTTCGCAACGATTTCAAACTTGAAGCATAAAGAACTACTCTTACCAGCGGAGACCCTCACAGCCGATTTCCTGCGAAGCTTCTGTCAGAATCTAGGCAGCGAGCTTGCGCCTGTCACGGCCTTCTTGGGCGGACAACTTGCGCAGGATGTCATCAATGTGCTTGGTAACCGGGAGCAGCCGATCCAGAACTTGATGCTATTCGATGGCGAGGAGAGCGCTGGTCCTGTGTACACGCTGCATCCCATCTTCCCTGGTACGCCGTTGCCGATCATACCTAGTGCGCCGGTCAATGCGCCTGTGGTGGTGCTTTGAGGTGGAGGAATGATGACATGCCCATGAAATTCGAACATTGAGCCTCGGAAATGGGTAGCTGCGCGACAAACACAGACTCTCTGAGATGGAGGACGTGGATTTTTCGACACAGTACGTGGCCGCATACATAATGGCGTTGAGATACCCAAATAGTACGAGCAAGCCAGCATCCAAGCTAGCTTTCAACAACAATAACAACAACAACATTTTGATTTCCAACCTTACTATCGACCCTTCAACACACCTACTGCGTCTTCTTCCCCTCCTCACCAACACGTTTGTTCCCACTCCCGCCCCTAAACAACACCCAACACAACCCCAAAAACGCAACAACGACCAACCCCACCGTCCCGCTCTCCACCCACGCTGCACCCCTCGTATCCAAAACAGGCACATCGATCCACTCCACCAACTCCCTCTCCGCTGCTGGCTCGACATGCATGAACCGCGTCTTAGGCCCAAACAACGCCTCATACCCCAAATGTACCCTATCGAAGGGATTCGCCGCCATTTTCGCGCCTTCGTCGGCCCTACACGCCCAAAAGACGACGGGCCAGGGGAGAGGTAGACGGGTGTGCGAGGATGGAGAGGCGGGGAGGTAGCGCAGGTGCATTGGGATGGAGACGTTGAATTCTGCCGCGCTAGAGGTGGAGGGAGATGGGTGAGCGAGTTCGAATAGAGCGGCGCTGCCCCATTGTTGGATGACCCAGTCTGGTGCTTCGAGGTCGGTTGCGCCGGCGAGACTGCGTAGACTTTTGAGATTCTTGGAGGCTAGGAAGAGGGGGTCGGTGAGTTGATATTTGTCGATGAAGAAGTAGGAGGGGAGGGTGAGGTGGGTGTGGAGGTTGCAGGTTGGGTTTGGAGGTGTGAGGTGTGTGGTTGGGAAGGAGAAGGTTAGCGTGGGGTGCAAGCCTGTGGGGTGTTGGAAGGAGGTGGTGTATGTTAGGGGATGGAGTTTGGGGGGTTCTTTGGTTGAAGTGGATGTGGAGAGAAGAGGATAGTGGCGTGTGGGAGTTTGAAAGCGGACGGGTTCTGTAAGGTGGTGAGAGTTTGCATCAACAGTATTGAGTGGAGATGGAAGCGTACTGGGTGATGAATCTTCCCCGAGCACTGTCAAGAAGCCGCCAAATTGAATGTCTTCTGGGTCGGGATTGAGCTCGTGCATCAAGACTCCAATCTCGATCGTTCCGTCAGACTCTCTTCGGGAGGTCTTCTCAGTCCAGCCATCTTCATCTGGCGCCGATGGCCATCCTCCGTTGATCACCAGAGCGCCGGAGATAGTGTCGTAGTCGATGTCGATGTACGTGGCTGTCGAAAGACTCAAGGCAAGACCCAAGCATTTTTGGCTGTTAGATCTACAGAACCTCTGTCCAAGAACAGTAGCGATATCTTTGATGGATGGCAAGTAGGCATAATACTGAGAGGATGCCGACATGCTAAACCGCTCAGATAGGACGGGAAGCCTGATCGAGCTCTCATTCGTGGAAGAGCATTTCAGCCCAGCAGTGATGAAAGCATGCAGCTGTCCACATAGTGCCGCCTCGGGGGTGGATTTGAGAGGTGTGAACAGGACATGTAGCCCAGATGATACACGTGATGTGAATGGTGGTGTGGAAGAGTAGGCCGTTGGTGATGCCCAGCGGATGTGGAGCTCATGCCATTCTTGAAGCGCAGCACTGAGCTATTCTGATCAGCGATATACTGTTTGATGTTCGGGATCGTATCTACCTCACTAGGCAGCTCATCCAGGCCTAACGTGATACGGTGTTCTTTTGCTGCTTGCACGCCCTTGAATGCGAAGGTATCTGTGGATCCATCCTTCTTCACCTCGAGCAGATCTGGCGTGAATGACTCTGGGCTCTTCACAACATATGTCAAACGTTGTTTCATGGTTGAAGAGTACCATGCCGTATCGCGCGTGATGTTCGATGCACATGCGTAGGCTAGTGCGGAAGTGGCTAGCACGACGAGCGTTCCTGGCGGATGACGCAGCACGTGCTTTCACCTCCCGGGAACGCAGCCTCGACAACTCTCCACGGTGGCCTTTCACGTGTGTCGCCACTGCTGACCTGCGGAGGTGCTTTGATCGTGTGTTCCGACTCATCCCTTCACCAAGCAACACGCGCTGCAATATGCATCTCTCCAGCTTCTTGTACCCTGCGCTGCTCGTTGCGAGTGGCGCTGAAGCTCTCCGCTCAGGCTCCAAGGTCAAGCTCTCCAGCGTGCAAAGCCTCACGCTGCGCAAAGACCTGCAAACCTCGCATCGGCGTGTGAGCGCAATCCCACAGGTACGTAGCTCAACACCCCTGTAGCTTCATCATCATGCCAATCTGCAAGGCAGCTGAAATGCATCGGTGGCTCGGCTCGCGGGCACTATGAGGTCGACGTCATGCGCTGCAAGAATGCGGGTGCAGACTACGACGAGAACAACATTCAATGGACCTGCACCGCCTCTCTCCCTGAAGAATTCAAGCTCGGATCTACCGACGTCATTTGCGAGGGCTACGACTTCCCCGACGATCCATACATCTTGAAGGGCAGCTGCGGTGTCGAGTACCGATTGGTCCTCACTGACAAAGGCCACAAGAAATACGGCAAAGGCAGTGACGGGGGATGGTGGGGGGGAGACGACGGAAACGGTGGCAGAGATGGGCCTAAGTCGTTTGGGGAGAAATTGGCTGCAGCACTGTTCTGGCTGGCTTTTGGGGGCATCGCGCTGTGGATTGTCTACTCTGCCTTCGTCGCTCGGGCACAAGGGCCTGAGGGTGCTGGGATGGGAGGTGTAAACCGACCGGGCTGGGGTGGAGGCGGTGGTGGTGGATGGGGAGCAGGCGATGACCCATCAGACCCTCCACCACCATACTACGACTCTCGGCCCGGCACGAGCAAGCAGGGCTATGGGTCCACCCAACAAGGCTGGCGTCCCGGCTTCTGGTCCGGTGCTCTCGGTGGTGCTGCGGCTGGCTGGGCTGCTAACCGAGCAAGCAATCGAGGCAATCAAACAGGGAGCAGTAGCAGGTGGGGAGGAGGTGGGGGTGCATGGGACAATGGCGGCGAGGGCAGCTCGCGATCTTCGTCTGGGTCTTCGAGCTTCTCGAGCACGAGGCATGAGAGTACCGGCTTCGGCTCAACATCGCGACGATAGGATGTGGTTAGCGGATGTTTCTTTTGGTTAAGAATGATACCCCGGTCTACACTTCATGAACCCATTTTTATCCCTCACAATCCCCTTCAATGGATTCCACGCTCATGAGAAAAGCAACTCAGTCGTCTATGCCCTTGGCCAAGGCACTCCCTAATGTACGTCAAGCCTTGAAACTGCCATGCTCCCAACTCTCACCTACCTACATTACTCTCATCTCCCATCCTCCAAAGCACATCCCCCCTCCCAATCTCCACACACGTCAACCACCCCACCCCCTCCTTCTCAACATCCACCAACGACCCATTCCTAGCCACCTCTTGCACAACCCCACTCGCATACTCCTTCAACGCCTCCAAATCCTCTTCCAAACTCTCCAACGCGCTCGGCATAATCTTCCCCATCAACCTCCTCGCCTCCTCAATCTTCAACCACGCCGACCCTCCCCGACCAATCTCCCGAAAAAGCGATCCGCGCCGCAAAGAAGGTCTGCGACAGTCATCAAGCGCGTTGAAGTTGCGCGCCAACGTGTCGCGGAACATCTGCACGACGAACCACGTGTTGAATTCAGAGTGGTTCTGCGCGTCGACGGGGCGGTCGTTGTGCACGTTGATCGTGGTGAGGAGCAATTCACGCGAGATTTCTGTGCAGAGGGTAGTGAGTTGTGAGCTTTTTCGTTTGACGATGGCGAGGATGGAGGGCGGGAGGACGGCGCGGGCTGTGGGCCAGGGCCAGCTGGGGTGCGCGCCGATGATGTGGATTAGGGATTCGGTGTAGATTGCTTCGTTTTGCAGGGAGATGGATAGGAGGAGGAAGCGTGCGGGGTCGTGCGATATGGAGGCGTAGAGGGCTTGGCGGTGGTGGTGTAGGGCGGTGGAGATTTGGGTTGAGATGAGAGTGATGCAGGAGACGCTGCGTGCGATTTTGACGAGAGTTTCGCTGGCGGAGAGGGTGATGGGGAGGTTTGCTGTTGGGATGGTGAGGGGGATGGAGTAGAAAGATCCGAGGATTTGGTTGTAGGTTTCGATCATGGCGATGCGGGGTTGTTCGTCTGCGTCGAGCGTGTCTGATAATGATGCCGAGGAGGAGATTGATGCTGGTGGTGTCGGCATACCATTTCGCTGTAGTGCTTCCGTCTTTGCATGGGACTGAATATCGTCCCCTTGAAGCAAAGGCTTGAACTCCTGAAGCACCAGTCTCATACATCCATCAAGCTCTTCCAGCAGGAAGAAATACCAAGTATGAAAGCATTTGTTGTCACGGGTGGAAGACTGCAGAGACTTCTTGAACCATGGAGAGTGCCGCTCTAAAGTGGCGCTGTGAAGCTGCCACTTCCTTGACGGTGTTGTGGAGTTGCACTGTATGGAGACATTGCCACTGTGGAAGATAGGAAAGCTCTCGATGGATTCGGGGTGTCTTCGAGGCAGTTCAGTGTGCTCAGGAAGAGTGGCTTCGCATGATGCATTCTGTACAATCTTTGATAAAGAAGACCTCGAGCTTGCCAAATTGCTTACGGTCGTCTCCACGTGCAGGGTTTTAGGCACAGTCGGGGGCGTGGACAGTCCGCTGACGTCGATGCTGGCGCAAGTCAGGATTGGATGCGGAGTGCTATGGGAACCCAAAAAGGCGGTAGCTTTGTGTGCTATCGATCCAGGTTGTAGTGAGATCATGGGCTCACTCGAAGCTTCGTCATCAGCACCAGCTGAGGATGCTGATCTTGATCCAGCTGCTTGTGATGATTCTGAAGGTGAGGGCGAGCATTGGCTACTTGATGTCAAGTTTCCGTCAGAGCCACTGGACGTGCTGGTGTCTGAGTCTGAGGAATACTCTGACGAGGCAGTCGATGCTGGCCCCTTGCAAGACGTCTCCCTCGATTTTGAGCGTCCCCGTTTCGCCATGCTGGGCTCGCAAAGGATATATAGCGACGATATTCGCATCCACAGTTGCTCCTGTCGTTGCAAACACAAGGAGAGATATCAGAGAGCAGAAGTTGTCATACAGGTATTGGGGGGCGTTAGGTCTGCCTCGTGGAATCTACAGTGAGAGAGAGTCGACCACAGCGCTTGAATACAGAGATTGCTATCGAAGCAATACAGAGCTACCTCGGCCAGTGAACGATGAGGATGTCAAGGAGAGAGAAGCAGACGCCTAGTAATCAATGAGCAACACTTTGACAGTTAGAGAGGTGCTGACAGGCAGCAGATTGCTAGTGTTAAGTCAAGCAGAGGTGATAAAAAAGCACCACTGCGCGCAATTACATAGTTAAGATAAGTATCGCCGTGCTGTTTCTTCACAGCATGCATCAATTTGCGCATTGTCGAAAGCTTTTTCATGCCCGTGTGATATATGTAGCTAAGAGTCACAGCGATACGCTGCCATTGTAATTTCACTCTGCCCTTGACATTGAGCCCGAGGATTTGTCTTTGACGTGTGGAGAATGCGTCGCTGCTCTGGGACGGGGTCGCCGAACGAGAATCCCGTTATCATTTTGTTCGCAGCAACGAACATTGAACGAAAGCATATGAAATGAGAGCGCAAGATGATCAACGCTAGGATCACGGTTTACCTACCAATCGGAGCTAGGTTGTCCTAGGTACCGGTAAACCGTAATGTCAGCCTAGGGACGGCGTATTCCTTGTTCACAACGCCAGTTCTTGATCTCTTCTTCAGGCTTCTGCGGAGTCTGATACTCCCGTTCCACTTGTGACTACCGCAGTTGTTCAAGAAGCCTCTGCTCCAATCATGCGCTGTCAGAAACCGGATCGAATCGCTTAGTTAATTTGTACCCCTGTCTTGAAGCCCCTCATGTTCAGTGACCACAACCGGACACTTGCATACCTCCACGCAGATGCCGACGCATACAGCATGTGCAGAAGGTCGAGGTTCCAGATCGTGGCCCACAAGGAAAAAGTGTAGACCTCGTATTGCCCCTGGTGCGTGCCTACGAGAAGGGTGTCGGCTTCCGAGGAAAACTCTTGCTCGGAATGAGCTTCACGTTGTGCCCGGCAAGCAAAATAGAGCACCAAAAATCTCCCATGAGGAGCAACAAGCAAAGACACTACCAAGACACTTAGCACGAAAGGTCAACCTCGGAATGTTGATGCCATGGGAGGATAAACATAGACGAGTTGGAGGAAGAAAGGTCAGCTGTGCGTGAATGTACAGGGACGTCTTCGACTAATATAGGCGAGTTGCAGCCACCAAATGTCGCGTACGATGTCGGTGACGTCACCCGATTCTGGCAAGCGGCATAGTCATGTCTCCCCGGGTGTTGTGCGAGTGAAAATGCGCAGTTGGGTTGCAGGCGCTCATAAGCAGGATAGACCCCGGGCGATCCTTGGAAGATGCACAAAACGTACGATCATTATCATCTCCACTGCACTAACAACAAGCATTCCAAGGTAGCTCTGGGCCCACGGTCACTCAAATGCCGGCAAAAATGGCCGCCTCCTTGAAATCTTCGTTACCTAAGTCAGCCATCTCGACCAGCGTCCCACTCTCGCCAGCGACTCCCAGCGGCGACAAAAGTACACACAGCAGCACTTCCGACGACTTGATCCGCTATTCGCCCATCCCCACCGTCGTTTTGGATGCCGGACTCGTGGTCCAACAGGTGTCAGACAGCTACGTAACGGTCTCAGGTACAGGCGACAGAGAAGACCTCGTTGGTCATTATGCACATGACTTGTTCGACAAGGTAGCAACATTTCCGGCTCACGCCCTTGCTCAAAGACTTATCCAAATCGCGCGACAATCTGCTATTGTACAACAGTTACAGCTCACGACTGATACTGGGATTACTTGGACTGTTCGTACGATTCCAATAATCCGGCATGCTAGTCTGCGCTACATTCAAATGGAGTTTCTTGATACAACGGAGGAGCACAAAAAACAGCTCGAGTTGGAGGAGCGCCTCTACATAAACGAAACGTACCGCATTCTCGTAGAGACTGTCAAGGATTATGCCATTTTCATGTTGGATCCCAACGGTAACGTCGCAACCTGGAATGCGGGTGCTCAAGCCTTCAAAGGCTACAAGCCTAGCGAGATCATAGGGAAGCACTTCTCAAACTTCTACAGTCAAGAAGATCGTGACGCTCGCAAGCCAGAGAAAGAGTTGCGAGATGCACTGCGAGACGGTCGGGTAGAAGATGAAGGCTGGCGGTATCGATCAGATGGAAGCCGCTTCTACGCTGGTGTTAATCTCACGCCCATTTACAAGGACGGTATACATCTTGGTTTCTCCAAGGTTACCAGAGATTTGACGGAGAGACGCAAGGCAGAAAACCAGCTGATCTCAGCATACGAGGAAGCTTCCAAGCTGAAGTCTGAATTCCTCGCCAATATGTCGCACGAAATAAGGACTCCGATGCATGGAATGTTATCAGCACTAACTCTCCTGCTTGACACAAAGCTGGACGAGAATCAACTAGACCTCGCAAATGTCATCCAGGAATCCGGAGATGTCCTGCTCCAAGTCATCAACGATATACTCGACTACAGCAAACTCGCATCTGGAAGTTTCTCCGTCAGCCACGACATCATCAGTGTTTCAGAGATCATACAATCCGTATTTCGAGCACATCTTAGGTGTCACAAGCCTGAGGTTCAGTTGGAAATCTCTCTTGACCCAAATCTCCCCAAATCCGCTGAGGGAGACAGTCTTCATTACCGCCAGATTGTTCAAAACTTCCTGAGCAACGCCACCAAGTTCACCGAAGATGGATATGTGCGTATTGTCGCTGAGCTTGTGGCTGAAGACCAGGAGCACTACACCATCAAGACAGAAGTAATCGACTCTGGGATTGGGGTTCCGGTCCAGCAAGACTCAACTAAAGGGCTTTTCACTCCGTTCACTCAATTCGACAATTCTGCAACAAAACGCTTCAAGGGCACAGGTCTGGGCCTGAGCATATGCAAAAGTCTTGCTCCATTGATGGGTGGCGACATTGGCTACCTTCCCAATCCTGAAGGCCGCGGAAGCATTTTCTGGTTCACTGTCAAGCTCAAGAAGTGCAAGCAGTTGAGGGCCATCGATGTACTTGCGGAAGACATAAAATCTCTACCGACCGGATCTCCTGCGCCTACTGATCCCATGGAAGAAATCAGAACTGTTGCTACAGGCAAGCGATTGCTATTGGCAGAGGACAACTTCATCAACCGAAAAGTGATGCTTCAAATGCTGGCCGGGCTGGGTTTCGATGGCGTTGACGTCGCTGTGGATGGTAAGGAGGCTGTCGCTAAGGCTGATGCAACCCTGCCACCTTACGATCTGATTCTCATGGACGTGAACATGCCGGTGCAAGATGGTGTGTCTGCAACAAAAGAGCTTCGCGAGAAGGGCGCCAAGGTACCAATCGTGGCCATGACAGCAAATGCGCTCAAAGGTCAAGCCGAAACTTACATTGCGAAAGGGATGTCTGGCTACATCGCCAAGCCGGTAGATCGTCCCTTGTTAATCAAGCTTTTGACCAAGTGTCTAAAGCAAGAGGGTGATGGGTGAAGGCCGCCCTGGTCCGTTACTTCTGGGCAAAGCTTGTGATCAGAGACGAAGCATTTCGAGCGACAAGATAATACCACGGTTGGAGTTTCTATCGCTGGGGATCTTATGCCGGCGCCCGCCATGTGAGCAAGAAGAGTCGGATCTACATGGAAAAAGTGGCAATCCCAAGATATGAGGCTCTATCAGTAAAAGGCCGGAGCACGAAATCCTGTTCAAGCAGATCGGCATGAGGATATATTGGGACCACGAAGCCATAATTCGCATGTAAAGCCATTTCAATAACGTATGATAAAGATGGCATCGCTTTATGGCAAGTGGTCGGCGTGCCAAAGCCGCAGTCATAGTGTGTTCAGGAGAAACATGGTCGCAATGTTTGCAATTTCGACAACAGCGCCACTCAATACAGATGGAAAGTGGTCACTCGCCAAGCGTGGATGCCAGGCAGATTGTTTTGATGTTTTTAAGCGCACTGGCCGATGATGAGAACGTCGGTCAGCAACAGCTCGGACTTGATGTCACGGTCCTTTATCGCGACTAGTTGGTCGGCTGTGCCATTTACTCATCACGAGATGAGAACATGCCAGGGACTACTTGAATTGGTCAGCCAGCCAGCCAGTCAATCGAACGAACTGATCCGCTGTCATGTTGCTGAGGACTGCTTACTGAATCGCTGCACAGAATTGCGATGTAACTCGGTCTGCTCAGCCTCGCCGCGATGAAAAACTTGCTGCAACCTCCCTATCCGTCATTTCGAAGTTGCGGAGGCGGATCCAGACTCGCTGGACCCTGTCGCTGTTAGGCATGGCCAACAATATATACTATTCTATACACTGTTATTCTAAGTACAATGATCACATCTACCTTGTTAGTTGTTTGGCGCAGTGGCATAGAGTTGTGTCCTACCATTTGCAGTTGTGCCTATCCTGCATCAACGGTCGCGATGCGTACACTAACATTTAACACGCTGTGTCTATCCCCTTGACAAACTTTCGAACCAGATAAAACTTTTAGATACGTCACAGGAAGGCAAAGCCTAGCCTTGGCAACCTATCCGTCACTACTGGGCCGTACAGTCGTACCACAAGGCCGAACATTTTTGGCCCAGGAATAGTGGCGTCGTACGATCAAGAACTCGATTAGGGTCCGACACTGGTCCTGCAGTCGGCTTTCCTTGGGTTACCATTCTGTATTGTTGAATGTAGATTGTTACTGCTAAACTCCTTCCTTTGCAGCCTGCTTGAGGACTTAAGACTGAACACCGACCGTATTGTGTCATCTGCGAAGGATGGCGTTTTGCCGGGAAGAAAGGTTCAGGATGTGGCTTTTGCAGCGAGACGGGGCTTTGGTCTAGGCAACGAGGGCGTGGATATGTTGGAGGCGGAAGAAGCAAGAGCAGGTTCTGGATAGATTTTGTGTTACAGCGAGGTGAGATGGTGGAAAGCATTGTGGCAAAAACAGGAGTGAAGCAAGTGAGGAATGGAACCGAGGGGGGCATCGGACCATAACTATGAGTATGTATTGGTTCAATGCTCAGCTACCAAGAAGTATTCAATACTACGTCTGATTTCCTGGATACATTTTGCTATGTCAATTGCATGGCCATTGTACAGCATATCTCGAAGCGTCATATCATAGCGATCGAAGACTAGTCCGACGACAAGACCTTTGTCAACGCATACGCCTCGATAATAACACACGTTCGGATGATGACTTTGTCTCAAATTTCAATACCTCGCAAGTACGGATTTCTCGGAGGGTGATGTCTCGGTTCCAGAGAGGGTGGAACAACGCGGTTAGTTGCTGGAGTAGGTCAATTTTCTTGGTGTAAACTGACGTATCGGTATTCGCAAGAGTCATGTTGACGGCGTTGAAAGCTGGGTATGCGCAAGTCAAGTCAAGCTTGACAGGCGGCGCGTTCCATAGCCACGGATTGGTTGTTTGATCTTGTCTCAGGGGGACTGCTGTTAGAGCATACCAAAGGCTGTCGTCTTTGCTTGAGTGTAGGACAGCATGTTTGTGGTCCTCATCGAGCAACTCAGATTGGATGATGCTTAACGTTAGTTGGGCAGTGAACTTTGAGTCAGAATGTGACATGCTCGGCACCTCAGTCGATGTAGTTGATAGTTGAAACAGATTATTACACTAATAAGTGCACAGTATCTTAGATAGGGCGATGAGGCGGATCTGAGACAAGATCTAGTGGTGAATCAAACCAGCACTCATCTGCGCGTAGCGCAAGGTTTACGTTGTGTGAAGACAAATCATTAGTATACACAGTGAAGGACGCGTGCTGCGCCTCACACAATCAATGATTTAACTCCAAGTGTGTTTGTAACAGGCGAGCACAAAATTGTCTATACACGTCGGATTAACCCTGAAAAAGGGGTCCGTACTTCGTCATCATATTGTACGATCTCTCTCTTACCTCGATGCTTCTTGTTCCTCAAATTTCATGTTCGCTTAATCCACCACAAGTCAATAACGTGGATCCCGCAGATACCCAGGTCCAAAATGCGGAAACTCATGGCAGTGATTCAAGGTACAAACCAGCGATGAAGATATTACACTTCCTTTACGTTGAGTTGAGCAAACTGGTCAAGCTAGGACTTACGTTCTAGTCAGCACGTGCGCTAGGCTTTGCGTCGCCATGATGAATGCTGAGAGTTGCGTTACGAGCATCCCGCACATCGACCCCTCAACATGGATCCATCTTAACAGCTGCACACCACCTGAACTCATCCAGCCAGCCAAGTTCTATCCAAAGGCGGGCACATAATATACAAGTTTCGAGCCAGGTCCAGAGGAAAGTGAACATGATAAGTTGTGAGGCGAGTCCCGAGTGTGAAGACGGAATGTATCCATGCACAACGATCCAGAAGGATGAAATAGAAGTATTTGAAGGTGGAAGCATGTCGCGACGACGAATCTCATGGTTGATCAAGCTTCGCGCTAACCCCACTAGCGCTTTGCCTATTTGAGCCATTTCACTGGCGAACCATGAAACAGCAACCGCCCAGAGCATGACCCGATGCGGTATGTGCCATTAGTGATGCATAGGCATGCGCTGCATGCATCTACTGTGCAATTTACAGAGTACCACTGGCCATGAAAAATGCGCCGCCTTTAAGCGTGACGGTTGCATTCCCCAGCAGCCTAAGAGCCGTGCACCGATGATTGGCGCAAGCTCGCTTGCGCGGAAGCACGAAGGGCAGAGCATCCTTGCACGTTGCCTGCACCCGCGCCTTTCTCAACAACTCGCACACGCCCGACGCCGCCAGAACAACTCCATCTCGGAACCCCCCTGCGACCCCCCAAACCATCGGCTTTGCGCACATCATTCGAATGCGACGTGCGCTGCGAAACTTTTGATACCCATATTAGCATTTATCCAGCAGGCTGAGGGTCGCAAATCGGGTTTCGCGAGGTGCGCGCCCCTAGTGGCCACCTGGCTCCTTCTGCCACGGGCAGCAGGATTTGCAACCAGTCACGTGCCTGGGCGGTCGCTTTGTTTTGACCAACACCCAACTCGCAACCCAGCATGACGCAACGGGTTACCGGACAACGCTTTCGCCAGCGCAAGCTCTCCACAAAGCAAAATCTCGCTATCGTCCGCGAGCACGAGGTCGAGCAGCTTGCCGATGACGATGCGTCGCGACACATTCCCAAGGTCGAGACGGGTGTTGAGAAGGGCGAGGAGATTGTGAGTTCACGCTATACCCTTTTTGGCTTTCACTCTCGTCGACGCAACTTTGGCGATCGCTTCCACGCATAGCGAGATGCGATGCGCGTTGTCGCAGTGCACTGCATCTCCTTACCGTTATTGCATATATCAACCCTCAGACTGACACATAGCCAGGAACACCATCTCCAAGCTGTTATCTCTGCCGCACAGGCCGCACAAGGCTCGACTGGCGGAAAGATCGCTCAACTCTACATCCCCACGCCAGATGCTGTCGCTAGTAAACTGCAGTATGAAGACGTGTACCCAAAACAGTTCAGGCAGCCTGCGACATACATCCGGTTTTCGTCTACTGTCGAAGACACGTCGGGGTGCCCGTATTGTATGACCAGTGATGATGTTGCATTCTTGAAATCATTCAACCAAGCACAAGGCAAGAAATTGCATTGTTCAGAAGATGAGTTCGAGGAGGTCATCAGCTTCTTCGAAGAAAAGACCCAAGATAGGCAGCCGTATGCTGATGTCGACAATTCTCCGGTTCTCGGATACGAAGAGCTAGAAGCAGAGTTTGACGAGACCATCAGTGAGTCAGCGCGTCGGTTCGCCAAGGACATCTACTCGCACTGGAAAAATCAACGACTGCTCAAGGGTAATCGTCCCCTACTCCCAGCGTTGAAGTTCGAGAAGAATCTCGAGACCGATGATGCTGATCCATATGTGTGCTTCCGTCGTCGCGAGGTACGCCAAGTACGGAAGACTCGCGGACGAGACGCGCAAGTGACCGAGAAGATCAAGAAACTGAGGAAGGATTTGGAAGAAGCTCGTGTCCTGATGTCCCAGGTCAAACGTCGTGAGAACTTACAACGGGAACAACTTCATTGGGACAAAACCATCTTCGAACAGCGCATGGCTGTTAAGGAGATCAAGAGGAAGCTGAGCATCAAGGGTGATGACGAAGAGCTCCTCATCACTCAAAAGGTAAGCCAATTTCCGAAGTTCAATCGAGTTCCGCTAACGCATTACAGCCTGCTCCCAAACCGAAGCGGCCAGCTGATCTTGAGAGAGTACGCCAAAATATTCCTGGCATGAAACCCAGGGATACTCGTCCAGACGGTCGCCTGGTGGACAGCGACCTTGTGTATCTCGAAGAGCAACAAGCCAAGAAGACCGAGGCGATCGACAGCTTCATCGAGGACAACCTTGTCAAGCACCAGAAATGGAACGTTGGCTGGGTGGATGCGACATGGCGGCCCATCACCCCGCCTTTGGAGCAAGCTGCTGCGAAGTCAGATTTCCGTACGGTCTTCACAGAGTCGCAACTGCCCACTCCGCCAGCTTCTGTTTCTGATGAAGAAGGTGCTGATCCAATGGCAGTGGAGCGTGTGAACAAGCAGATGGATTCACGAAGAAGCGCCCGGATACGTTTCGCCACACCACCAGAAGACGTTCCGTTCCAGGATCAGTCGCGATTCCGACGGAGAACAGGGCGTGGTGGGCGCGTAATGATTGATCGTCGCGGCATGAAGCGGCAGAAGATTCAAAATGGTGAAATAGACGAGCGTGTTGCCGACCGATGGAAGTTCTCCGGCGACAGTAGCGAGGACGAGCAAGTGTACCCAGTCGATTGGACCGACACCATGCACATCAGGTACAGGAACATGATCGATCGCCAAGGCGAAAAGCAGCAACCACAACAAGCTGCGCCGGTCCCGAACCGGAGATCCATCGAGAACCTCAAGAGGTCAGCCTCAGGGCATCTCATGCCACCCACACCCACGAACGCTAGCGCCGGGTGAGGTTCTTAGGGTGGTCATCTTCTCTTTCTCGCTCGGCAATTGTGACGGTGGTACCAGGTGTTGGTTTGTGGCGATTTATACCCTTTGTGTTTTCATTCGAGTAGGACGGTACCATACGGAAGCGGGGCTTGGAGCAATCTACCAAAGTTATGTACAACATTCCAGGACTGGAGGGACTTTGGAGCGCGGACACGGCGGTCGAGAAGCCTGGATGAAGATGACAGGTTAGCAAGCATATTGCAACTGTTTCTGGAAAATTTGCCTACCAGCTGTAACGTTGGGAAGCCGATAGAGCACGCCAACGTTGCGAAGATAAAAAATCTGAAAACTTACCAAGGCCTATACATGCCGAGTGCCAATCATTTCAAGTTCGAGGTTTTTTCTCTACTCCGCCCATTTCTACGTCGCCTTCATCGTCTACTGCTCTTTGACGTTTCGATGGCCCTCCTTCTCTTGCCATGAGCTCGGCTAATGCGTCTTCGGCTTGTTTGAGCAATTGCTTTTCTCCGATTCGGACTGCTTTGGCCATTGCGTATCGACGCTCTTTGGTTGACGCAAGTTCGACTGGCAGTGCGCCGTTGATGGATTTTGCATCTTCCTCCAGGGTTGTGGTGTATTGTGCACTACGTGCCTGGACCAGCTTGTGCAGAAACTCGGCGGCTTTGCTGGTTATCTTCTCAGGCTTCGGTAGCTTTCCTTTGCTCTTTAGACGTTCAAACTCTTCTTTCGGCAAGAGGAGGCTTTCGACTAATATTATGAGCTCCGGGGACAAGCTTTCTTGAATCGTGAAAGGACTGCTAGCGAAGATGTCGTATCCGGTATCTGTAATCTCTTGCTCTTCTAGATACTCTAATCTTTCTTCGGAGTGAATCCTGGCCGCGGTGGTCATTTCAGTCACCAGGTCCATGGAAATCTCAACCACATCATATTGTGCGTAGTTGTCTGTGACGTATCCATATCTTCTGAGAAGGTCCGAGCGTGGCAGTGGGCCGTAATCGTTGAAAATCTCTTCACCAGCCTTTATAGGCTTCAGAGCTTTCATATCGAGATACTTGTTGTCGTAGAAGAGGCGCGCATTGTTCCGGTCAGCGTCTGCATTCAGCATGTCTGCTAGAGGAATCATGCCCTTGGGTAGCGCCTCGTCCTCCTCTTCTTCGGCGAAGCCGTCTTCGTCAGCATCCTTCCGCGGACTAGCGGGTTCGACGTCGAAAGCGTATGCCATGATCAGTGATGCCATGTTGTGCATGAGCGCGACGTTGCGTTCATCGCGCATCTCCTCTGCCCTTTGTTGCGCTCGCTCGTCACCGGCGAAGAAAATGCCCGCAAACTCTTTGATCACTGGCAGCAGCAGCTCCATGAACATGTCATGCGCCCCCTCCTTGCCAATCTTGTTCCTTACAGCACTGGCTTGGAGCTCAGCGAGCTCGTCCTCTGACCAAAACATGAGGGTATTGAACTCGGTGGGGAGGACTGAGAAGTACGGAGCCCAGTTGGATGCGTCGCCGTTGAGGTACTCGTAGAGCATTACAAAGATCAGCGACAGCCATGGGCCCATGGATTCAAAGGTGGTCGCGGGGATCTCAGTGGAGAGGAGCGAGTTTTCGACGCTGAGAATTGCAGTGCGGGGAATCCGGAAGAGGACTTCATGTTCGGCAATATCTTGAGTCGCAACTGGACAAAGTCAGACCCGGGCACTGGAGGCTTACTGAAAAGAGCAGAGCAGAAGGGAGATGACATGTAGAGCAGTCCTCAGTCTCCGGACACAGTGCCACTTACCAACGCCTCTTCCGGCTTGCGCATGTCGCAGATCTTCCAGTTTGATGTTTGGACTAATCTGTGCTCCTGATTGCTGAAGCCATGCCAGAAACGTCTGGCTGGCGCCGTCAAAGTCTGCCATACAAGAGGCCAAGGTGTCGTGAGTGTCGGAGGCTGGAAATATAGTCGGTGGATCGTTAGCGGTCAATAATGGGTGACAGCCGAGAGACATGGGCGCCCATTGGCTGATGAAACCACTAGCGTCTGAGGTGTACATTCCACTTTCTCTTATGTAGGTATCCGACAGGCACGCAGGCCGACGAACCACAGATATTTGGGGCGATCTGGCGTGCTCGTCATGTTCAATTCCGTCAATACTGAGCTCATTCTAATGTATTGTCCAAGCTCTCGTGGGAACGTGCTGGTCCGAAGTGCGAGAGGAGATGACGTAGCACCAGCCAGATTGAAAAGATTCAAAGAGCACCAGTTGCTCCAAAGAGCTCATGGAGACCATTCTCTCAGCTACCAGACTTTGTTTTATCGATTCACCGTTGCTTGCAACGAGCCTATTTCGTCCATAGTAACAGGCTTCAAGAAAGTGATTCTTTATCGATAAGCTCGGCTCGCCCGCCCGTTGTGTCGCCCCGCGATGCTTGACCTCGACGCGTCGAACTTCTCCCTCACTTCAACCAACATCCCGTCACCATGATCGCCGTAGGACTCGAGGGAAGCGCAAACAAGATCGGTATCGGCATAATCTCGCACCCGGCGCCTGGCAAACCTCCGGTCATCCTCGCAAATCTACGACACACATACAACTCACCGCCTGGTGAAGGATTTCTACCCAAGGATACTGCGATCCACCACCGGACATGGGTAGTAAGGTTGATCAAACAAGCCATGCGGCAGGCTGGCGTCAAGGTTGAAGATATCGATTGCGTATGCTACACCAAGGGGCCTGGCATGGGCGCGCCGTTGCAGAGCGTTGCGCTGGCGGCAAGGACTATTAGTCTGTTATGGGGGAAGCCGATGGTGGGAGTGAACCACTGCGTTGGTCGTCAGTAGCAACATTGAGCTTTGCCCGAGTACGGTGAGCTAACAAATGCAGACATCGAGATGGGCCGGTCTATTACCTACGCCGATAATCCCGTCGTTCTCTATGTTTCCGGTGGGAATACACAGGTGATCGCGTACTCTGCACAGCGATACCGGATATTCGGCGAGACACTCGATATTGCAATAGGGAACTGCATAGACCGATTCGCTCGCACGCTCATGATCCCCAATGATCCGTTTCCCGGCTACAACGTCGAGCAGCTAGCGAAGAAGGGAAAGAATCTAGTCGACCTACCATATGGCGTGAAGGGCATGGATGCAAGCTTCTCGGGTATTCTAGCTGCAGCAGACTTGCTGGCAAAAGGACTCGACGAAAGACTACCACACGAAAAGCGCTTGAAGACCGAGGAAGGAGAACTCGTGACGAAGGAGGACCTATGTTTCTCACTACAAGAAACCATATACGCCATGCTGGTGGAAATCACGGAGCGTGCCATGGCACATGTTGGAGCGCAGCAAGTTTTGGTAGTAGGAGGCGTGGGCTCAAACGAAAGACTACAACAGATGATGGGCATCATGGCACGAGATCGAGGAGGTACCGTCTTTGCGACCGATGAGCGGTTCTGCATCGACAATGGTATCATGATCGCGCACGCTGGCTTACTGGAGTACTCGACAGGCGTTGTTACCAAAATGGAGGATACGACTTGTACGCAACGATTCCGGACTGACGAAGTATTCGTTGGTTGGAGACAATGATTGGTCATTTCAGACCGGTGCGGCTTCTCTCCTATGATACCCGGGCAGATTCAGCCATCACCTCACGAGCCTTGCGCGAGTACAGCCTTCTCTGCTAGCGCATACGAAGTTCTCCCGCTGCGTATTAATCCTTGGTGATGCTGAAGACTCTCATACATCGAGCAATCTTGCTAAGAGATTCGGAGCGCGGCGCAGAAAGCATTCGTCCGATATTGTGGGTGTCGCGAGAGTTATTATGCCCCCACGTTTCACATACGCGCGTGCCTAGGCTGCGACCAATGAGCCACACAAGGCCACTGCAGCTGCTCACTGCCTATCGTTTTGGCCGCAGCCTAATACCCCAGTATTTTCACGCCACGATTTATCGTTTGATTGGTCGAATGGCAGGCTGTACCTTCACCACATACAACCTGGCTGAGGCTTAGCTCGGCGGGGAAGCACAGAGCTGCGCCGCGTTGCATGAACTTCTGTTTCTTTCTGGATAGATGCCTTGTTGTGCTATATCTTTTAAGAAGAGGCGAGGTGACGAGACAAGCATGATGCACTCAAGTCTCTGCCTAACTTACTTCACCATCACCACGACAAGATGTACACCCGCGGCGCCATTCTGTGGCTTCCTCTGAAGACAGACATTCCCAGCGAACATAATCCCGCCGCCGATCTCGTTGAAGAAGGATGCTTCAACCATCCAGTCCTCGTGTTGTCTGTGAACGCTGCAGAAACAGCGGTGATCGTACTTATAGTACATGCTTCGTCGGCCTTCCCTTTCGTACTTCTCCTGACATGCACTCAGATCACATCTTTCGGCGGAACAGATCTCTCAATACGCCATGCACGCGACACCAAAGCCCGGGCTCTTCACCTTCCGATATATCCGAGCAACGCCCACCCTGACAACGGCATGCGCTTGTATCTTGCTGGAGACCAGCGACTTTCCAAGAACAGCTACGTCAAGATCAAGCCTTGTAGGACCATACCAACTGCCCTTCTGCGCCCATGTAAACATGGAAATTTCAGGCTCAAGACCAAGTCGTTGCAGAAGCTCATCAAGCACATGGAGTTCACAGATCCGTGGCCGAAAGTCGGGCAAGTCCAGCAACCCGTCCGAGCACCTCAACCAGTACCCAACCTCCCAGTTGCCATTCACCATCCGGCTCACGAACCCATCTCTTGCGCGTCAGACTACTATGTACCTGGCCAGTGGGCCGATGACAATCGGGCAGTTCGCGCGAGCCACGGCGTTCCTGTGCATTGGGTCAGCCCTCCAGATCGACCAGCTCGTGTGTACTCGGGTCGCGAGCGGACACCTCTGCTGCTCCCAACCTACATTTCCGGCCGTGAGCCTAAGAAGGACGACTCTGGATCTCCTTGGGCCACCTTTGCGTGGGTCATGTTCATCTTCACCGTGGTCGTCGGAGCAGCTTGGTACTTCAAGGCGTTTGATTGAACGTACTGGTACAGCTGCAGGAACGCTAAATGTGTCGTCGCCTCTCCCCTTGGAAATCTCCTTGGAAGCTTAGAGGAAGAGCTTTATGCAAACCTAACTTGAAGAGATATATCGTCCTCCAACGCTGGATGGCTGAAAATCTTCGGCCGGGTTGTGGCTTGATCTGTATCTCTACAGTGCAGCTTATCACCTATGAGCGCGTAGAATCTGACCGTCAGGGCCTCTGGGAGACTCTTGTCGTCCCGTGACTCTGTCTGCATATCGGCAAGATTCCGCGGCGTGTACTTGAAAGTCTCAGTTCTCAAGAAGCACGAGATGTCCTACACTTCAATGTCAGAGAGTATTCTATCAATAGACTTGAATGGGGGGCGTTTGTACGTGAAAGGCTGGAGTGATTTCGGACCTCGGCAGAATACGATGAAGTAGGCAGCAGTGGTGTACGTAAGTCTAGCTGCTCCTGCAACGGATGATGGCGTGGGAAATGGCAGATCAAAGTATCCTTGATATGTGATTTGTGCGGTGGTGTCAACTAATTTACTCACGGACATGAAGCGATCCTTCTACGTACTCTTTGTCTATCCAGGCTACACTATTTGACCGGCATCGTTGACATGCGGGTGCAAGGGTCATGTCACAGTGCCTTTCTGACCATATTTACTATTAGTCTGCCGCAATATGCTGCTGCCACCTTGGTGCGGCGTGCCAATGCCGTACAGGGATACTTAGAGCTTGAGCTATGTCAGACTACTAACGAGACTGGAATTACTTGATCTGGATGAGTGGAGTGAGACTGATATTACTTGGTCTAGATGAGTGGAGCGAGAACAAGACGTATGATAAGAATCCACCAACCTATCTTTACCACTCGATCGAGTGGAGAGTTACGCTGAGCAACAAGCTTATGTCTAAAGATACAATGAGAAGCTTGGAAAATTGCTGCAGAAGAAGCTGTCGCTTAGCAGGCGTGTTGTGTGCGAAGACTCTAATATTGTTATATTAGTAACCCAATCGTTCAGCGCGTAACTTAACAAAGAACCTTCGTAAGAGGGATATTACCTAGTTTCTGGTAGAGAAACAATTTCTGGCGTGGGGCGAATCGTTTTGGGCGGAGAAAAATCATACAGTTGATGTGTTGTTTAACCACTTCGAGGTAAGTCAGCAAGCGCCCGTATTAGCAAAGAGAACAGGGAAGCGCAGATGATCGTCTACTACTCAATAGATGCTTGCAAAGAGATACTTACAGCTTATCGCTAAGGATAGGGACTTTAGACAGCTATCTATCTAGCGAGATGTCTACAATCTAATGCGATTTCTTGGGCCGCCTTGCACCCTTGGGCCCTGCTGTTAGCGAGATCCTAATGGAAAGAAGTATTGTAAGCTTAAGACGCACTATCTAAAGGGCCTAATCAGGCATATACAGCAGGGGGGATAGTTACGCTCCTACAGCGATGTGCTAGAAGACATTTGTTAGCAGGTACATATATAGGAGCAACAGAAACTTGAGCTACAAGGAAAGGATACTAATAATACTATTTGAGGCTATTCCCCACCCTATCTACATAACCAACGTGCTCCCTAGGCCGTCTATTTCCCTGTATTGAAGAGGAACACCGTCTACGCCTCGTCTCAATATATCTGTTTTCCCAGATGCGGCGTTAGAATAATTCAGCAATTAACAACAGTAGCGAGTAAGAAGGGAAGACAAGAAAGATAGGATAGTGGGTTGTGTGATATCGCCTTGGATTACAGAGTCGACCTACAGCAGCTCTATGACAATTAGCGCTGTCTATCAAACCTTTAAATATTCGTAAGAGCAATATCCTGATCTAGGTGTATGTTAGTAGAATCCTACTGTTGCTGATCTAGTAAAACTTAGCAATCTAAATAGTGCTACACTGTGGTGGGACCAGCCTGTTCGACTAAAGCTAACGTGATCGTCGCAGCCAGACTTGTTAATAAAAACAAGGTAGCAAGACTAGAACTGTGTTAGATCATTTAGGTAAATGCTTTGCAGCTCGGCATTCTGTTCTTTTGCGAGCTGTTGTGCAGCCTTCTTTAACTAACTTGTATTTTTCAATGCTCTGCTAATGCTGAACGACGATACATAAATCTCAAACTCGTCCGATCGGAAGACGGCTATGTGCTCCTGGTACAGCCCTGGCTTCTCGATCAGATAGTTACACAGAGCCTCCGGCATAGGCGGTGTGCTTGACCGACGCCTTCCATCTTCGTTGACAGGAGTCTTAGAAGAGTTGAAAGACGGATGTTAGACCTCGTTGCTTTGATTGAGCGTTCGCTGCAGCCAGCCACGGTGGCCAATTGAGCAGTGAGCGTCTGCGAATCTGTTTATGCTGCGAGGCAGCACGGTTGGGAGCCATGTCGACACCTCACGACTTTAGCTAGCTCGACGATCGTGGTTGACACTGGAGTTTGGTGGGGCTAAGCAAGGTGGTGGCTGTCAAGGGCCAGCCAACCGAGGAGGACCCTCCAATCAAAGCGAGGACTAGTCCACCTGTCATCAACTAGCGTCTTCTATGAACCAATCGCCTCTCGTGTGCTGAATAATGGCCGTGCACCGCTAAGCTCCTTCTCCGGAGACGTGAAGGTCTTAATACCAGCTTTGCAGTCCATCATTACATACCGAATACTGAACCATACACAGATTTGCGAAACAAACGGCTGATTGGGAATTGCCAACCATATTGAACTTTTGGACTCGAACTCGTCAGTTCAGCCATTTTCGATTCCGCCGCCTCGCCCATGCCAAATTACTGACGTCTTGTAGGATCAGCAGAGCGTCCACTGGCTTGATGCCTTCCACTTCCTTTCGACCATATCCTACCATTGCAGCCTGGGGAATCCGAAGTCGACTTCTTACAAGGAGACGAAGACGAATGCTGCAATGCTTGGACTCGCTCAATGTGCGCTAGGATTTGCTCAAAGTGTCGTCCTCTGGTTCTATAGAAACATTCGACGGCTTGCTGCGGCTGGAATAACCTGGTCTACCTATATATACGACGCTCCGCTTGTAGAGTCTCTTGAAGACCTGCAGACACATTGCAATCACAACACGATCGATGACGACGGAAATCTAGAGTTTTCGTACGCTACGTTCTCCTTCATCACCAAGGAACATACCGTCCATTGCGGCCGATCATTAGTGAAGAAGCTTACTCTTGGAATTGTTAATGAGAGTTTGGAACGGGTTGCTGATGAGGAAGTGTATCCAGAAGCGCCGTCACGTATAACAAGAGTTACAACGACAGGCAGCGGTGTCTTTGTGAAAGGACCAGCACTTACATTCTACGAGGAACTCCGAGGCTCAGATAAGATAGCACAATTACTTTTACAGGAAGCCGAGATGCTTGAGCAGATGGAGCGTAACCCCCATCTTAATGTTGTGCGCTGCCACGGCTGCCAGGTATATCGAGGTCGTATTGTTGGCCTAGTTTTGGAACGTTATCCTTGCACACTGGAGGAACGAATGCGTAACGGTGGTGGCGATCTCGATTTGGAAGTAGGCTTTAATGGACTAAAGTCTGGGGTAATGCACCTCCACTCTTATCGGCTTGCTCACAACGCTATCAAGGCTAGCAATGTTGTAGTTAATATAGAGGACAGATAGATTCTAGTAGATATAGGCTCTTCCTGGCTTTTCAGCAATTATCTTATTATAGCAGGTTAATCAGAGTAAGAGACTTTATCACAACAGCATAACAAGGATGCCTTAAGTGGACTCTAGCCCCAGCTAACGGATCGCAAGCTAACAAGTGTTTAAATAGAAGCTGGTCTCAATTGCAGTCGCTGTCCCTTTACATAGCTACTTTATGCGGTTCACATTTCGTTACAAAGAGTTCAAGTCGAACAACCCGCGCTCCAATATGCCATGATGCCATGTGTAGGTAGCACGAACTTGGTTGGGATCGCGTTTAGAAAGAAGCCGCATTTCGCCAAGCACTGTACTCAAATTGACATTGGCATGCATATACTTTGCCTTGCCCGTACGACCTATCCCCAAGGCCCAACAAAGCATTTCAAGACCCAACGTTCTTGACGCGATACCCAACCCCCTTCACGCCGGAATACTCCAGGATAAAGAAACCAGACTCTTCCCGGCAAATTCGTCCGCCCCCCTCCGTCCCCCTGAACCCAACCCCCCATCCACGCTCCGAACCCTCAAGCCCACTCCTCCTCCCCAACCTCCATCTTAACCTTCTTCTCCACCCTCTCATCCCCCCCATCTTCGCTCTGGCACGCCCTCTTCCTCACACCCAGACTCCCCGCCCACACCTCCTCCTCCTCTCCCGACCCCCGCCTCGACGCACCGCCCTTCTCCATCTTGCCGCCAGACCCAGGCGTACGCAGCGCCTTACGCAAGCCCGCATTCTTCCCGGCGACGCCCGGCGACGCGAACGGCGTGGAGCCCGCAGCAGTAGAGGCAGTAGCAGGACGCACGTTTTTCTTTTTCCAGCTGTACAAGCGGTTCTCGACGGCTTTGGGCGTGCAGTCTGCGGGGGGTTTCCGGCGCGGTTAGTGTTTTGTGGGATTGTCGGGGGAAGACGTAGATGTAGACGTACCGATTCCAGCGGCTTCGATGCGAGTGGAGATTTTGTTGCAGAGCGCTTTGCTGAAGGAGATGTTGCATTCTTCGAAGACGGCGTGGAGGAGCTGTGGGGGTTGGGAGTTGGGATGGGTTAGGGAGTAGGATTGGGGGGAGGTGCGTACGATGGAGTCGAGCTCGGGCGTCCATTTGATGGGCATGGTTGCGGTGGTTGGGGTGCTGTTGGTTTTCGTCACGATGGGGTCTGGGTGGGTTTGTCTGGGTAGTAAGACGCTTTGTAGGGAATAGCAGGGCGAAGTCAGGGTGTAGGAAGAAAGGAAGGTGGGGTGAGGGCGAGGTACTTATATGTATGACGTGCGGGGCGAGGGCCTATGGTGAAGGTGAGCGGAGAGACATTTTTTGGGTTTGTTCCTTTGCGCTCACTTTCACTTATCACGTTCTGAGTCACAGCTTCGTGTGGCAAACCCGATTTCGCCGCTGTGTCCGTGTGGACAAAATTTTGGTCGTGCTTTTGGGCTGATGGATGTGCATGTTCGGCATGAAACACAGACTGGGTTTGTAGCAATGAGTTGACACTGTGATTCGAGACTTATAAAAAGAACCAAAGTTCCATCGTCCCGCCACATTCTTGCTCCCATTTGAACGATCCCATCTCACCAACACTCATGCAACTCACTCCACCCCTCGCCGTAGCCCCAAATCTCCCTCCCCTCCTCCATACCGCCATCAAGCAACTTCCCATCTCGCTGAACGCGAACAAATAATCCAGTCCTCCCAGCAACAAACAATCCATGACCCAATCTCCCACACGCGCAGCATTTTCGACCCAAAAGAATCTAGACCGCTCGCAGCAGAGGCAGTACACAACAATGCAATACACGATTCAGACGTCGAAAACACCCGGGAGAAGGATAACAGCCGTGCTAAAGAGCCTGAGCCAAGGGGGGGTGAAGTGTGATCAAACGCAGTTTCCGATGGGTTAGTGATCCCCGGGAATGAGGCGGTGGCTGTAGTGTGGACAGGCAAGTTGGGTTTCGGTGGGATGGACGTGGATACTGACTATTTTTTCGCTGTTGCGCTGGTCGTTGGGGTGGGGGGGTGGTGGGCTGAGCGACTGCGGTTTTTTTGTTCTGGTGGGGGGAGCGACTGGTTGCTGGTGCTGCCTGGCTAGCTGTGAGTTGAGCCAGGCGCGTGAAGATGTGTTGGGCGATGGATGGGATAGGAATGTGGTGGGTGTAGAGATCGGTGGGTTGTGGTGTGGGAAGAGGATGAGACACGGAGAGGCAATCGTTTTGCTTGTCCAAGCTCATGGTCAAGTGACGTAGTGCTTTGGGAAGGAAACATGAGCATGGAGGAAAGGCAGGTATGGAGAGGAACAGGAACAAATGCACCATGTTTGTAGTACCGATTTCGACGTGGTGGCATCGCGTGTAGTCGCCTCACAACGAGATCAAACACAGCGGCCAAGTCCTTCTCGCCGTGACCCAAACGCCATCCAAACTCCAGCATGTTTCTGACAGTCCCCAAATCATGTTGATGAAGTATCGTCCAGAGCAGTTCCACCAACTGCTGTTCTTAGGAATCCCTTTCCACCGTCAGCTTCCTCATTCCTCCACCTGCCTCTCCTGCTCCCTACGCTCCCTCTTTTGCAGCTCGCCCCTCCACTCATCCCTCGCAATACTGCTCTTCGACCTGACATGCTGCTTGCGCCTCACCGCATCATGCAGCGACGCATACGATCCTGACGCGTACTTGAAGCCTGGCGGCAGAGGCGGGAGATTGTACGGTTGTTGTGTCGATGTTGATGAGGGGGAGGTAGACGGCGTCGTAGACTCCAAGGCTACTGTCGATGCATCACTTTGCCTGAGCGCGGGATGCAGTTCCGCAGCGAACCTCTTCTTATCCTGTCGTTCCTGCATCTCCTTCAACTGTTTCGCCCACGCATTCAATTCCGTAGGGGTCGCGCCTTTGCGTCTCGACGCGCGATCAGCCGGACTAAGCTGCGGCCTCTCATCGTCCTCTTGAACACGCGTCGTGGTAGACAATCTACCTAGTCCTCTCCTCCCCGCAATCGCACTGGTACGTGTCTTGTCGGGACTAGAATTATCGCTCAGACTGCCCTCTCGTGACCGAAACGGTAGGCTGTTCTTGCGGTGCTTGACGGGGCTTGGACTCGATCGCTTCGACGACTCCCAGGTGTTTTCTCGCGTGAGGCCGAGACTGTCGCTGTTGCTGTGCGAAGCGCTCGAGCGCATCGACGCGAGACTCATGTATGAACGTCCGCCACTCGTACTAGCCAATTCCGACCCAGAACTTCCTTGGTGCTTGATACTCCGCATAAAGTCTCCGTATTCGTAGCCGTTGGTTTCGTCGCTGGAATAACTTGCGCCGTCGTCCGCATCCACTGCGTGCTTCGCATCTTCCCATATACGTGTAGCCCAGGCTTGTTGGACGGCTTGGTCGGAGAGGCTGAGTAGCTTTGATTTGCGGCGGTTGCGGTGGATGTGGAGCATTTCGCGCTGGACGTCGAGGATGGTGGTGAAGTTGAGATTATGGTCGTCGACGCGGAGCCACATGTCTAAATCGAGGAGTTCAAACCTGTTCTTGACAGAGTACAGCGCAAGGATCTTCTTTTCTTCATTGGCGAGATTGTTCAGAGTCTTTGGGAGGTCTGGGTCGATGGTTTTGGCGAGATTGACCTGGCGGTATCGCAGTGTGATTTCGGCGCCACGGAACAGGTCGCGCGGCTTGAGGAGGGCGTTGGGGACGTCATCGCTGTTGCTGATCTTGGAGTGCACGCTCATACGGTTGGCGCAGATGGTGCGCGCCATGGCTTCGACGTCGGCTTTGACTTGGTCGTATGCGGCTCGGGCTTCATGGTGTTGCGGGACGATGGGCGAGTATGGAGAGGGAGGAATGGCGGTCAGAGGAGGAGTCTGTGTTGCAGGAGTCTTGGGCGTGAGTTGTTCCCAGTACCCACCGCTCGCGAAAGCGTTGCCCGTGGTTGTCGGAGAGAGCGGTGTTGCTGGACTGCGAGACGTGACGTCCCATCGCTCGCGAGGTGTTGATGGTGCGCGGCTACGCTCTGACAGCAGGCTGCTCGCTGTACTCAGCCGTGGGAGGCCAGCCGGAGGTGTCTCTGAGTCTGCCAGGATGGCAGGCGGTGCAGATGCACTGGTCGTGAGCAGTGCTCGACCAGCAGGCAAAAGCCGTGCTGGACGGCGCTTGCCCACGACGCGCAGAGGGTCCTCGTTTGCGAATAGTCGCAATTTCGCCTTGACTGGCTCCCACTCCTTTCCAGCGAACAGCCTCAGGTGGCCTTGCACCACTTCAACGGCCTTTGCCTCGTCCTTGGGGCCGGGAAGGTGCTTCAGCATTGCGCTGAAGTGCCGCTTGGTCATGTCGACCGCGCGGGCTTGCTTCTCGTCGTTGGCCATTGTCTGAGCGGTCAATATTGGGTAATTGGTGTTGTGTATACAAGTTTAGAGATGCGGTTGATGAGGGGTCGGGGAGCATGCGATGTGATTCAAGGCTCACAAGTCGCATGGGAACACATGCGCATGAGGCCTTCGGCATAGTATCACGTGGAAATGGCTTACCTGGTCTTGTATCGTGGTGGCCGTGGCAATTGTTGCGGCGCGTGATGGTGGGTGGAGTAGAGGTGCGAGGCAGTGTTGATACTGCGTGGGTGTTGTGATAGCAACGGGAGAAAAAAAAACAAGACGGACGCCTTGACAAACGGAGCCGGCGTACCGCATTCACCTCGAGTTTGAAAAGTGACAGTGTGAAAGACGGACGCCTTGACAAACGGAGCCAGCGTACCGCATTCACCTCGAGTTTGAAAAGTGGCAGTGGGAAAGACGGGATGGAAATTTTCTTCTATGTGGTATTCAACGCCATGCATGCAAATGCTTAGTCTAAAAAGGTGAAGAGATTCGTATGCACAACGTTGAGCGCGCGGTCCGCTTCACGCTCTTCAATCACGCAGGAAATGTTGATCTCGCTGGCACCTGTACATGTTAGGTTAGCAACCGTGGTTCCATGCTCGGCAAGATGATGACAGACCTTGCGAGATCATCTCAATGTTGATGTTGTTCTGGCCCAGAACGCTAAAGAACTTTCCACTGATACCAATCATGTTTTTGAGCTGCTTGCCGACCAAGCTCACAATCGCCATGTCGGGCACGATATCAATGGTGCCGAGGGTGCCCAAATCATTGACGGCGCCTTGGAGATGCTTGTCCTGGATGGTGTACTCGTCTTCACCTCCACCGCTGAGAAGCGCCGACTCAGAGTGCAGGGCCATGGACACGTGCACCTCGGAGGAAGAAATGAGGTCGACAGACAGATGCCAGCGATCGAGGATGCTGAAGATGTTCATCAGGAAGCCGTGGGCGCGGGTGCGCTTGTTGCTGTGGACGTTGAGCACGACGATGTTGTGCTTGATGGTGACGGCGGTGGGGCGCTTGGGGCCGGACAGGGCCGTCAGCAGGCTCGAGGAGCGGGTGCGAAAGAGCTTCGCGTCACGGAGCGGGGCGCGGTCGTCGACGTCGGAGAGGCTGTCGGGGAAGATGATGGTGCCGGGGTTGCGGGGGTTCATGACGTTCTTGATGCGGATGGGGATGCGGGCGCGGATGACCTGCGCCATGGTGAACGGGTGGATGACCTCGGAGCCGTAGAAGGTCAGCTCGGCGGCCTCGGACGGCGTGACGGCGGGCAGCAGCGCCGCGGTCGGGACTTTGCGCGGGTCGGCGGTGAAGATGCCGTCGACCTCTTTCCAGACCTGCAGCTCCGTGGCGTGGATGCCGACGGCGACCAGCGCGGCGCAGAGATCCGTGTACCCGCGGCCGATGGAGCTGAGGATGCCGCCGGGAACGGGGCCAAAGTAGCCCGTGAGCACCGGCACGCGGTGGCCGCACGCCGCCACCTCGCGGCCCAGCGCGCGCGCCAGGTGGTGGTAGAAGTGCTCGTCGAGCGGCGTGGGGGGCGCCGGCGAGGCGAGCACGTCGGAGAGGTCGACGAACTGCGCCGGCGTGCCGCGGTCGGTGAGCAGCGCGGCCATGTAGCGGCCGCTCAGCGTCTCGCCCTTGCTGACGATGCGGTCCTCGGCGCGCGGGGTGACTTCCTCGAGGTGTTGCGCCGCCTCGAGGATGCGCACCAGGCCCGCGCACTCGGCCTCGACCTCGGCGGTGAAGGCGGCCAGCACGCGCGCATCGCGGATCGTGTCGCGCGCAGCCTGCACGTGGTCGCTGCGGATCGCCTCGACAATCGCGTCGTAGGCACGGCCGTTGGGCGTCTCGGCGGCGCGGGCCGCGCGGAGGAGGCGGTTCGTCGTGCCCTGCAGCTTGGTGTTGTTGCTGCGTGCCGAGCACACGACGGCGGCGCGGTGGTGCTGCAGGCCGTCGCTGACTATGCCCGCGATGTTCTCGGCAAACTTGCCCACGCTGGTGCCCCCGAACTTGAGCACCACCCAGCCGCCCGGCAGATGCTTTTCTTGCTGGTGCGCTATCCGCTCCGACGCGAGCCTGTGTCCGTTGGAGAGGGCGGACATGGTGCTTTCCGTGTGTGGATGGGAGGGCTGTGTGGTGTGCTGCGGTGTGCTGCGGTGTGGTGCGGTGGGGTGCGAGACTGGGAGTGAGATATATTTTGGCGCTTCCGGCCGGCGCCATGCCTTCTGGCTAGTCTGGTTACAAATACGCCCAAGTCCACGAACCACAACTCGTCTCACGTCATCTTCCCACGCTTGTCACTTGACCGCTCACTGTTGCACCCTTGGCATGTCAGACAAAATCGTCGAGTTCGGGTCACGACCTACACTCCGGCCAAATGCGACACACCAAGACAATGCCTCCTGCTCGCTCCTCGCACCGAATCCCTCTCGTCGTCGTCGCAACTAGCGCCTCCGGTAGATGTCGTCATTCCTGTTGTCGCGAGTCCTGTCCCGCCGCTCCGGACTCCTTGACCGCGTTCGTCCATCTCTCCTATCCCGGCCAAAATTCCTCGAATCGCCTGCTCGCTCACCATCACCGTCTCGGTCGCGGTAGCCTCGATTGCGATCTGGCCGCTCATCTGTGGGTCCGTCCCGAGAATTGCCCGAATCGCGAGAGCCGTGCCTTTGCCTGATTTCCGGCTCCCGTGATCGTCTTGGACCGTGGCCGTCGTTGTAGCTTGGGATATAGACATCACCCACAGCTGCATCACCACCACCACCACCACCATAGCGTGGTACGTTGGGTAGCGGATGGCGACCTTCGCCAGGCGCTCGAGGAACATGGCCCTGGCGGTTGTCTGCACCATTACCCCAATTCGGTCGCCGCTCTCCTGGTGGTGCTGGCGGTGGTCGGTGATCATACAGAGGTGGTCGTCGGTCGTATCCGCCTCTAGCTCGTTCGGCGCCTGGTGGGCCGCGATCCTGAGGCACGTATCTTCGCTCCCCGTTTTGCCATGTGTGTGGTGGTGGCCCTGAGCCAGTCCATTCGCCACTTGGTCCGCCGCCGACGGTACCGCCGGCGGGAGCGGGAGGCAAAGCTTGTTTCTGTCCCCGTGCGTTGCGGCGGTCGAGTTCGTGGGAATCGGCAAAATGGGGAATGTCCTCTTCACGCATGGGTTTGGGGTTTTCGCGGAAGTAGGGATGGTCGATGGCATCGATGGCATTGATCCGCTTACGCCAGTCCAGGCGCATGAGATCCTTGATGAGCGACAGGCCTGTCGGAGACAGTTCGCGGAAGCGTGCAGCGATGTTACCTGTAGACGTTCCAAATGAACGCACAGATTCGGCACCCGGGAGGTCATTCCAGCCGGGCATGCTTTGCTCGTTGGGTGCGCCGATCAGCTCGAATATGATTTGTGCCTGGTGTATGTCGCTCTGACCAGCAAGGATGGGCTTGCGCTTGAACATCTCGCCAAAGACGCAGCCAGCGCCCCACATGTCGATAGCCGGTGTGTACCTCCTCAGCTGGAGGAGCAGCTCTGGTGGACGGTACCACCGAGTTACGACGAGAGTGGTGTATTCCCTTCGTGCTTCGCCGTTGCCTTTGCCTCGCTGTGGAATTGGCTCGTCGTAGTGTCGCGCAAGGCCAAAGTCTGCTATCTGGAGTCGCCCGCGATTGTTGATGAGCAGATTGGCTGCCTTCATGTCCCGGTGGAGAATGTGGTTGTCGTGGAGGTAGCGGAGGCCTTTGAATAGCTGTAGCATGTAGCACTTGATTTGCGCCTCTTGAAACTTGACATCTGGGTTGTCGAGGAGGCCAGAGAGATCGTGGTCCATGTACGGGGTGACCATGTACAGTATCGCACGCTTCCTGCCCTCAGCCTTGGGTCGCTCGACCGCCATCTCCTCCAGCTTCAAGACGTTGTCATGCGACAGCATCTTCAGCAGCTTGATTTCGCGCAGCGCGGTGATGGGGAAACCGTCTTTTTCGTTGTGCATCAAGATCTTCTTCAGCGCGAAGATGCTGCCCGTGGCTCTTTGTCGCGCCTTGTGCACTTCGCCAAAAGTTCCCTCGCCGAGCTTCTGCATCATCTCATAATCGCCAATCTTGGCACATCCTCTGAACCGGCGCCGCGTACCCTGCTGCGGGGTCGCGTTGGATGAGGTCGCCATGGCGAACAGTGTGGCGCGTGTCGCGACTTCTGTCGGTTGTCGTCACGGGGGTTTGTCGAAGCTAGGGAGTTCGCGGCGAACAGGTCGAACACGTTTCGTGGGTGTCGAGCATCAGAAGGTAGTGTGGCGCATGGGTCGGCGTTGCGGTGGCGTATGCAGCCATGTATCGGGCTGGTCGAGGCGGCGCTATTGTGGTGGCAGGACAATAGCAGCCGTCGGTCGCGGGTGAAGCAGAGTGGAACGCGACGGGCAGTTGATGCGCCATGCTTGGCGCTCTCCGCTAGGGCGACTGCCGTCGACCTTGACCTCACCTCAAACCTCGGGAGACCCCACGAGCCATTGCCCACGACACATCACAGGTACGCACTGCTGCTTACTGTATCTGTGTATAACGGGCCGCTGAACACGCTCCAGGCTCGATATCCACCATGCAGCCCTCAAAAGTCCGAATGGGGCCGCCCAAGTACGCCCCCATGGACAAACACCCCGTCAAGATCCACCCGGCGCGACCGTTCTATCGGATAATGGCGACGGGTCTGGGCGCATCCATGTGGTTCTTTGTATGTGTATAGGATACATAAGGCGAGATAAGATACTGACTGCCGTAGCTGATGTACCGCGCGAAGAAAGACGGCCCCGTCCTGTTGGGCTGGAGGCACCCATGGGAGCATTGAATGTGCACCGAGGCGGGAGACACAATCAAGAGTATAGATGAATCTGGACGGAAAACCATATGCGGCTCACTGTATATATCAGCCCGAAGAGAATGGGCAGGCGCATGACAGAACGGAGCTGCAGTATACCATTACGGTAATGCCAAGACATCACAGGCAAGCATCGTTGAAATTTGTCAACAATCGTGTTTGCGGTGTCAAGAGCGTGAAAAGCGTGAGCTAAAACAATCCAGCACTGGCCATAATATGAATTATGCTGTGTCCCCCCAGTCTACTCAGGCTTCTCGAACAAGTAATGACTAACACCCCACGTATCCCCTCCGTCCCACTTGAACAACTCCGCGCATGCAAGATAGAAGACCTGCCACCTGTTCCACCAAGTCAATGCCCCATCTTTTCCGTACGTCTCCTCCAGTCCTGGCCAAATCTTGTTTTTGTTCGCACTCATGGTAAGCAACCAGTCTTCGCAGGTCTTTCCATAGTGCATGCCATTGACCCACCACTGCTGCTTCACCTTCAAATCATCTTGGAAAAACAACAACAAGTCCGCAGACGGCATCGTTCCGCCTGTGAAGAAGTGCTCCGTCATCCATCCACCTTCAAAGTCATATGGCGTATTTGCATGCGCGAAAATATGCACGAACAGCTTGCCGCCGGGCTTCAAAGCTTTGCCGACTTTCGATAACAGAAGCTGGTAATTCTTCATGTGCTCGAACAGTTCGATAGATACGACGCGATCGTACACTTCGGCTTCGAACTCGTAATCCACGACATCCCCCGTGATAACTTGCAGATTCGTGAACCCCTTCGCTTTGGCGACCGAGTCAATGTGCTCTTTTTGTGTCCGCGAGTTTGAGAACGCAGTTATTTTCGAGTTGGGAAATACTTCGGCAAAGTACAGGGATGCTGAGCCCCATCCACAGCTATGGTAGGTAACAGGTTAGCACGTGACAGATCATACTGTGCAAATGACAGAACGCACCCAAGGTCCAGAATGCTCATCCCATCTCTCAACTCCGCTCTTTCCACATATAATCTTAACATGGCAATTTCAGCCTGCGCAAGCGTCTCCCCACCCTTCTCATACAAACACGCAGAATACTTCATCCGTGCGCCCAACATGCCCTGCAACACGCTCGTGCCGACTTCATAATGCTGCTCATTTGCTGTAGAAGTTTCGATAGCGATGGGACGTTCACGCAGGAGTTTGACATAGTTCATTTTCGAGGCGTAGGCCGATTCGAGTGATGTTGATGCAATTGAGGCGAGGCGGTCGGCGAGTTGGCGTCGAATGCCGATCCGGATGAGAGGGTGCGGGAGGTAGCCATTGTCGAGGAGGGGGTTGATGATCGCGTCGGTATCGAGGAGATCTGGATGATGTGAGTATGTGTGGTTTGTGTTGGGATGAAGTTGAGAGGGTCAGTACTTGAGATGTAATCCATCGTGGGCGATTGGTCTCACTACGGTGTGAGTGATACCTTTTTCTCGGCAATTTCCGTATTCGTGTACGGGAATTTCAGTGTTCATGTGAAGCACTACTCTCGTGACTTCTCAAGCCATGTTGTTGAATCTCTCATAATCGCTGAATTCGGCCTAGTCTGGCGGCATCATGACGTAGATGACTTCTATACAAGTAGTCGAGAGGCCGACAGCATTGCCGTGAAGGAAGTCGCGACCTCCGTCATCCATAAATCCAAGAGCAAATATCAGGCGCAAAGTAGAAGCCAGAAAGTAACAATGAAGTGATGTACCATTTCTTGACGAATCAGCGCAGGCTTGATGTATGGCGGGAGATCGGCGCATGACGCCCGCTTAGCGGCAAGCGACGACACCAAAACGATTACTTCCTCAAGCAAGTATGTTTCAACACATCATCTGCGACATATCAATCCGACCGGAAGCCGCTTTCAACACACTGCAGCGGCATGGTTCCCACAACTTACCATTGGACGCCACTTCATCCACATGATCAATTCACGCATGTGCGCATATTCACTGCACTGCAACTTTAGCGCAAGGGAGACGTCAAGGCTGCTTCACGGCCCGGATGCACGTAGAGTATAGCACAGCTCTTAGGCTGAAAGGAGGTTCTACAGCCTCACATACTCTTTGACAAGGATAATGTTTCGGGACGCTTTGAAATCTACACTGTCACATAGGGTGTTCGTCATTGCCTTCGCTTCACATCTATCATTTTCCACCTGGCTGGCTCGATTCTTCCTTTTTTTGCAGTTCAGGATGCGCAAGCACTTATGCACACTCGACAACGTGCAATAGATGTCCGAGCAGTTTACCCATGTTCCATGTGAATTGTGTTGCAAGGCATACTATGACTGTCTTCTAGAAACTCACCCTTGTATGCATTGATGAGCTGGGAAGTAGAGTCACGCGCTGCACTGCCTGGTGCTAAATACCAGCAGTTCATCGACAAGACTGGAGAAGGCGTCAGAATCACTACCCTTAGCCTACCGGTGCGACATGTCTGTCAGGTTGAGGATTATGGTACAGTGCAAAGAAGAGGTCACACTGTAAACAGAGTGTTATCATAGGAGACACCCACAGTAAGGCTGTCGGACCGATTTGGACTTGCACTGCAACTCTTAGCGCGGAAGAGAAGATCAGTCTCGACATAAAACTCTTGATTCTTCCTTGACACTTTTTTTGTTTAGCAGCTTAGCGCTTATATGTTGCTACACATTCTTTGCCTAATTCTTTTTATGTCATTTGTGGTTCAGTCGCGAATGCGGCGCATTGTGAACGTATCAATACATGCTAGTCAATTTCCAAGTCAACTTATTACAGCGGTAGTACACACAGCCTGGTGCATACTCATTGTTACTTCCACACTTATATATATATCTTGTGTAGCCTTTAACCTGGATCATGCATACCTCGTTCGATGCTACCATTTACCTGATCCACATGCACAAAGCATCTTCCAACGGCCTCAACGCTCAAGTATCCCCACGATCATGCCACTCATTCACGCCCTCCAGCTCCGCCACAGGGCTAGGCATTTCACTTATGGTGTGCCCGTCATGCACGACCTCGTGTGCAACATCATGCGCATAATTCTCCTTCTCCTTCACATCCTGACCTCCCGCGGGTTCCGGTGTCTCCACCACATCTCCTCCTTCGTGGTGTGAAGTATGTTTCTTCCTCTTCGCATGCCAGCGCTTATATGTGGAGAATGCAATGACCGCTAGCATAGCTGCGCCAAGTGTAGCGCCTACGCTTATGCCAACAGTCGCGCCGCGAGTCAAGCTTGGTGGTGGAGCGGATGTTGAGGCTAGGCTATCAGACGTAGAATCGAATCCACCTGGTGTTGGCCCAGGTACTTCAGGATTTGAAGCGAGCGAAGCGGACTGTGGACGTACAGTTGCTGCGGAACCAGTTGGTGTGGAATCGATCTTCAGTCGAGAGGCTAATGCAGAAGCGTAAGACGGATCGAAGAATGACAGGTCACTAGTCTCCCAGAAAATGCGCAGTGGGTGCACTTTCTTGACGCCCCAGCCAACCACGGACGTGTTTACGCCTGGATTATATCTCGTTGATAGAAGTTCTCTGCTCTCGTATGTTGACGTGTAAGTTTGCGCTCGGAATACTGTAATCGGCCTGAAGTCCGTAGATGTACAGGCGGAGTACTAAGGGTCGAAGTCGTAGTCACTGGAGATTCTTTGCCTTAACAGATAGTGTGTGATTGACAAAAGATCAATTGCGAATGGACGTCATAGACGAAGGCCCTCTTACTGACTGTATACAACAATAAGCTCCCCATAGCCGTGCACTTTGCTGCGTGGTATGCGTAATTTCACTCGTAGTAGCAACGGTATGTCCACTCGGGCATATCCCAAGACTGAAAGAATATGTCTTGAATGGTTGACCAGTCTTAAAGTGCGAGCTGTATCCTAGCTCCTAGTAAACGTAAATACTGTCCACGGCAGTGTTGTCGGGAAAGTGTACTCATTCGGGCGCACAGGAGGTCGCATGTGTGAATGTGGTTGTAAGCTTTGGATACTTGGAGTACAGTAGGCGCAGGTACGTTGTACTGACAGTGGTGATGCCTGCCCTGTCGAGATCCAACATTGTGACTTAGGGTAGGGAAAGAGCCATGGAGCCGGGTTGTCGGCGCTTAGAGTATATGCATTATATATGTCTACCCCGAAGCTTGATTATGTGTGTTCGCGCCCGCAGCTATGGCGATCTATTAAGAGGATGATTTCAGCCCCGAGCACGACTTAGTGGGGAAAGAAGGCTATGCACGCAGTTTTCGCCTAGATAGCACCACACCTTAACTTTGTATGCGCTTCGTGTTCCGTAGTACAGCAAGTCTCGCCAATCTTTGTCTGCCATGAAACTGTTGAATTGTTTTCATGCTTTGCCTCGCCAAATGCCACCGAGCACCACTTTCATTCCTCCCAATCCGGCCGGCACTTACAATCCAGTCCCTTCAAGTGCATCACTCCCGTCCTGCTAGCTTCCACAAGCCACGTAGCCCACTCTATCTCATGCTCCACCAACCGCTCATGCTCACCGGTCTCGATTCGACCAGCCTTCGTCCGGAGAAGGAAGTCTTGTAGTTTGAGTGCGCACTGTGTACTATTTGTCGTTGCCATCAGACCACTCCCGAACGACCCCTGCATCGAATTGTACACCATACGCTCGAGACGACTCACGAGTTGCGCATACACCTCACTAGACTCGGCATACTTGAACAGCGACTTTGCGGCATGCTTAGCTCGGATAGTATCTTCACGCGTGGCGGTGGTACAGGCAAGGCGCTTTTGAGGCTTGGCCATGTGGAAAGAGTCGACGTCCCGCATCACCACGACGTCGCTGAACGAACTATCCTGTGCAATTGGCACCAGCGCAGTGTAGTTGGAAGTAGGTGGGGGTTCAATCTGGCGACCTGGATCCTTTTCAGTTCCTGAGTCCCAATCGCACTCCGTGTCTGGATACTCGTCAGAGTCGTAGAACATGCTGTCTGAGAAGCTGAAGCCGTAGCCTTCCTTCTTTCTCTTTGGTTTGGCCAATTCGGGGATCACTGGAAGGCTGCATTGAGTGGCACTAGGGTTTGGACGAGGCCTAGACGTCATTGCTTGCTTGTCCTGCTCGAAAGATAAATTGGTGAAGCTTTGATCCAGAGAGTTGTGAGCAGGTCGACTAATTGAGAGAGAATTTTGAAGAGTCTCCTTATCTGCCGTGGGTTTAGCTTCGCCTGGCGATGAGGCGAAAGAGAAGCGGATCTCAATGCTGTCTTGCTGCTCCTGTGCGTACTGACGATACTCTGGCTTGAAATCGTCTGAATTTGAAGAGCCCGTCTCGTAGATGGGTTGTTGCAAAGCTTGTTCTGCCTCAGTACGATATTTCTGAGAATTGTTACTTATGTTACTCCAGCCTAAGTATTTCCAGTGTACTAACATGTTTACGCCATCGCTTCGGACGGGAGACTCTGTCGATGAACGGCTGTGGCGTAGGTACAGGTGTAGATGCTCCTGATGCATTGGTGGTGTTGGTAACTACTTGCACATTGTACCATCTCTTCGGTGGGGCAACCTCTTTCTGGCATATGTCAGCAGGTACCATCGCTCATGGTTCAAGACATACTACCAATGACGATAGAGTCGACTTGCGCTTGACACTATATGACATGGTTGCGGTGATTGGGATGTAGACAAATTCGAAATTTGTGCCTGGAGTCGAGTTGGGTTGAGGCTGGTTGATGTCGAGGTGTAGGAATGCGTTCGATTAAGGAAATGCTACGAGAGGTGATGAGCTTTTGTCTCGACGCGACTAGGACGCGACTGCCTCTCTGTTGTTAGTGTTTTGGTCCCACACGTGATTTGGCGCGTGACAAGTGGCTAGCGTGTTTCGACTTCGATGTTGTTCTCGAAAAGTCAGTATCGTATTGGTGCGCTCAACTCCACTTTCACTGAGAGAGTGCATATTCCTGGGCTTGCCCGGACACTTGATCATGACCCCTTTACCCATTCTCTTTCGACTGCGATATCAGTTTTTCCCTGTCTCTAGCAGCTCAACTCCCGTTCTTACCACACCAATGGCCGCACCAGTCTGTATCGCTTCACTCCCACCGCCGCTCAAGCGGTACTCGATATCAGCCAACCCTGACATCCATGTGACCATGACCTGGGGCGGTACGTCGTTACTGACCAGCTCCTCACTGATCGCCGTCAGGATGTCAGCTAATGCCAATCCCTTCATTATCTTCAGATTATTGACAGTTCGCAAGCACTGTGTCATGTCCTGCGTCGACAGTAATGTGTCAAGGATGAACTTGATGTCTGACGGATGCGGGGCTGCTATGCAATCGTATATGGTCGTCTGCGTAATCTGGTCGCGAACAATCGTACTCGGGTCGGGAGCCGGCTTTCCTGGCGGTTGCAGTGGCGTACTCGAGGCGTGGCATGCCTGCAGAACATTGAGCGCCCTCCTCATGTCACCCTTGCTAAGTGTTACAAGCGACTCGGTCGCGTCCTGTGTTATGTTGACCTTCTCATCCTCAATAACCTTGTCCACCAGATTTCGAATGTCTTGTTCCTGGAGAGGCGAGAATCGAAACCGAGTGCACCGAGAGAGCAATGCGGGCGATAGCTTGTGTGTATAGTTTGCGATGATGCAGAAGCGAGTGTTTGCCGTGTACTTTTCCATGATCCTTCGCAGAGCCATTTGTGCGGTGGCAGTCATCGCGTCTGCTTCGTCGAGGATGATGAGTTTGAAGTTTGCCAAAGGGGCGTCCCCAGCTTTGGGTGCGGCGGAAAAGATCTGCTTGGTGCTGCTGAACGTCTTGATCTGTTCTCGTACGACGTCGATACCTCGATCGTCTGAAGCATTGAGTTCTAGTACCATCTGCCGCATGTTTTTGTTGCCGTATATCCGTCGTGCGAGAGCGAGGACCGTCGAGGTTTTGCCGGTACCAGGTGGTCCATAGAGGAGAAGATGGGGTAGTCGCTGGGCGTGTCAGGAAGTTTCTGATTTTCACGTTCCTGAAGACCTTACGTTTGAGTCAATGAATTTGTTGATCGTTGCAATGATGTCTTTGTGTCCTTCAACATCATCGAGTGAGTTTGGACGGTACTTTTCTACCCTGGATCCAATCAGCAATTGATCAAGCTGGATGGCTTTTTGCGACATACCATGGCAGCGAGTCTTCAGCTTCCACGGGCAGGTTGGCGGCACTTCGCTTTCCCTTTTTCGTATCCCCTCCGAAAGTTATCGAGTTTTCTACGACAGGCGCATCGACATCCATCTCATCAACGTCTGACATGCTGGGTGGCGCTACGGGTAACGATATTGATACTGCAACGTTGTCGAATCGTACTTCTCGGCTATGGAGAGCAAGGGCGCGTGTTGGTGTAAAATGGTGCTCGTCGTCGGTCTGGGACGCGTCGACGGTCATGGACGCGTTGATTGGGAGCGGCGGCTTAGTCACCCCGCAGTCCAAGGGTCAGCCCTATGACCACACTTCGCTGGATAAGCGGAGCTGCGCTGTCACCTCCGCCAGCCGCTATACCTCCACTTTCTACTCGCACTGCGTTGACTAGCATATAAACAAGATGCCTGTGAGTGAATAGAGCTTGGGGGATCCTCAATTGTGCCAATGCGAGTCACAGGTATCCATCAAGTCTAGCATACTGATGTACCCCACCAGGCATACCACTCCGTCTTCCTCGAGGAGCCAAACCAGCAGCTAGTTGGTGAGAAATCAGCATTCTCTACATGCGCAATTCCTCCAGATAGCTACTGATGAATGATCAGGCAACTTCGCGCTCCTTCCTCTCCGCACACGCACCCGTGGACCTGCTATTCAACTACCCGCCCTCCCTGCCGACGTCACGGAGCTCACCATCGATGCCTCACACGAATCATACGACCCCTTAGACGAGATACTTGCCTTATTTCGTGCCAACACGTTCTTCCGTAACTTCGAGATCAAGGGTCCCGCGGATCGCGTCCTCATCTATGGCATCCTGTACGTGAGCGAGGTTTTGAGCAAGATCAAACCAGGCATGAGCAGGCGGGAGGCTGAAAAGGTAGGCACATAAAAGTCCCTCCGTCTGGGGGAAAGCATTAGCTCGCTGACGGTTCACTAGACTGTCAACAACATTGCTCTGGACAACAACTTTGCGATTCCTGGAGATGCCGGATTCCCACTCAACCAGGCTTTCGAGGCACCACAGGACAGGAACTCAGCAGAAGTGCTGCGACAGTACATCATGCAGATGAGGCAAGAGCTAGCAACACGGTTACTGAACAGGGTATATGCAGATGAAACCGGCCAGCCCAGCAAATGGTGGCTGAGCTACACCAAGAGGAAGTTCATGGGCAAGGCGCTATGAGGTGGTATTTGAAGCATATTGCTGTGAAGAAAGGGAGAATGAACAAATCACAAGGCTCAACAACACCTACTAAAATTTCTATCGTGTTTCCTGAGAGCGCTAATGTGGTATCGTGAATGTGGATCAGGCTGAATCTGTGCTAGGGGGGGAAGTTATACAGAGTGCAGAGTCATATGCCCATCCAGGGCGAGTTGCAATTCACGCAACCCGTCGCACGACACCCATATTATAGCCGCAAAACCTACCACGATAGGAGAAGTGCCGGACACGTTTCGGCAAACAGTCAAAAGAGCCGTTGGAATAGCAAAGCGATAACACTGTATCCTGCCTTGATTTCGTTCAGTGCACACATCACCTCATTCTACACGTGCACGTATGCTAAAACGTACAGCAAACACTCGACAGCATACATTCTACGAAACTCACAATCAAATTGAATCCTCCAGAGAAACTTGGATTCAATATGTCAGCAAGTAGAACACCTCGCTTCGACAACAACAAGTAGACTTTTGCGCTAGTTGACAGGGTTTTCAATCATGTTGAGATCCGACGAGCTGCATCTCCTTCTCCAGGCTAGAGATTGCAGTGCACTTTACAAACTTCCACAGGCAAACTTTTCACTTTGTGCTATGTTTCAACCAGCGTTCAAGTACACTGGGCTTTCGCGCACAGTATCTAGTGTAGTGATTATACCGAGTGCGAAACGACTGGGTCTGAGATAAATGCTGAGCGCTGGCGTCTAGTCGCGGGCGGGGAGCAGTTCGTTTGGGAACAAGGCAGGTACGCGATAATCACTTGATATTGCAGGGCTGAGGATAGTGTGCAATGAGAAAGGGAGGTAGGGGAGGGGGCACTCTAGTCGCGCGAGGTACACTGTACAGAAGGATTTGTGAAAGAGAAGGATAATTGATCGTCGTGTGAAATAAAAGGCTATGATGACTCCCTCGTGACCTAAACCAACGACCCAAACGCCATGCCAAGAAGGGTATATACATGTCATCCCGCTTTCGTCTAGCAAACATACATTGTGGCTGCAGACAGCCACCCCTGACGCCAATGCGCATTAGTCTGAGGAAATACCAGAGGTGGAAAAATCGAGCATGCAAAACTACATAACAATACATCGCTCGCGCTCCTCCTGACCATTCGCACCCATTACACCCGCGCTCTGCCGCCGACCAGGTCGACCCAGCGGTTGCTGTATGGGTCGTCCGGCGGGGCGATGCGGCATGCCACCCGTGTTTGCTTGATATGCGCTTCCGCATTGTGGGGGGAATGGCGCATGCGTGCTTGCTGGGTGACCTTGTGGTGGATGGTATTGTGGCGTAGTCGAAGCTTCTTCGTATGTAGGAGGCGGTGCGGCTTCGCCAGCAGGTCGATGTGTTTGGACGTTGTTGCGGCGCGGCGGGATAATGGGCGGGACTTCGCCACGTGACGTGCGCCGATTGTCTGGGCGGCCTTGAGTTTGCGCTGCTATCGCGCTCACAGAGGCTTGATTGTCGCGTTCGCGCTGTGCAGTCTCACGTCGCTGACGGTCCTCTTCCTCTTCTTGCAACTGCAATGCTAATGCCAAGTCGTGATCTTCTTGCTCGGCTTTGCTTAGTGGCGACGACTCCTCGACGCCTCGAGGTGCTTGAGTGGTCCCAGACTCCTGTTGGCTGCTTCTGCGCGACGGTGCAGTGTTCCAGCTTTGGCCATTGTCAACATTGAGCATACTCTGAGTCTGTTGATCTTGCTGATCTAGGGCGCTGTGGTTGCCAACAGGTCGAAAGTCGCCCGAAAAGAGTTCACTACCTTGTCCGTTCACATCGACGAGAGACTCCCATACAATCTCATCGTGACTCGAGTAGCCTTGGTCCGTCACCAGTGTAAGGAGTCGGTCCGCGCGAGGGTCCTTGAAAAGAGTCGAGAAATGATCATTCCTAAAAAGGATTGCAACCTGACCGGGTTGAATGCTGCTTCTCAAGCTCTTCAGGCCATGTTCTGTCAATTGAGTAGGCCATCGAGTCAGATATTCCTTGATCGAATGAATGTCTGTGAACATCTGCTGTTCATCGGCAGTCAATGGTTCGCCTGATTGTAATTTGCCGTCAAGTTCCTCTTCTTGAAATTGGACGTATTGCGAAGTCTCATAAGACTTGGCCACTCGACTGAAGGCAGCCCGGGCTTCGGAAGCCACATCTGGCAGCCACCCGTGAACCAGGGGAATGTTGAAAGTGCGGTATAACTGCATGTCTGATGTGTTCTCGAAAGCACCCAATTGCCCGGATGCATGGTTCGTCAGCGATTTGTTACCCGTGGTAGCATCCTCTTCTGGCACGAACATTGGGTTGACGTTGAGTCCAGTGTGCAACGCTAGCAAGAACTTGTACAAATCACTGACATCTGGCAGTTCTTGCGCTGCTGTTCCTCGACGACCTGACATGAGTTCGTCGAATACCGCATCGAGAAGCAAGCCGAGACTGACTTGTTCTCGCGTTCGCAAGGTCTCCACCAGTGCGGTTTCTATACCTGAAGGCGTCGACAGCACAAGAGCATTCACTAACGCAAGGAGCGGACAAGGACCATTCAGATTTTGCGTAAGGATTGGCGAGGTACGGATTCCTGGTTTGTTAACATCATGCCATCGGATATGCTTGATCTGGTAGTGCTCCTTTCGCTGCCGAGTCATGCGTGTGTTTGGAGATTCCGGTCCCGGTGAGGATGTGGAGCCCACGCCAGTGTCAATCGGTTGAGGGGGTATTGTTGGTGGTAATTTGGCTTGTGCATGTCGGGGTGGTAAGTCAGGCTTCTGTTCATCCTCGGTAGCTACGGTCGGTTGCGGAGGCAGATTTGTCGGAGGTGGTGGAGGCATATTCGCAGGCAGCGGTGGTGCGACGAATGGGTTCGTGCAATTCTGTTCAGAACATTGTGCGAAGGCCATACCATCGGGTCCATGGTCCAGCTTGATTGGTACTTGTTGGCTGCTCGGTGCATCCTGATTCCTCTCGTCCATTCCACCGTACGCGACGCCTTTCTGTTCTGGCCAAGCCTGTGTCTCTGTATGTTGCCTATCTGCAGGAGTGGTATGCGCTGCAGCCGTGGGGTCAAAGGTAGCATGCGGATCGGGGCCCCAGGGATTCGAGCCGAGGGCGTCTTGTCGAGGATGGTCTGAATGGGGACTGGTCAATGGAGTAGGTGTATTAACTGCAATGGCTGGCGGCTGATCCGGCAAGGGTTCCCTGTTCAGGTCTATCCTGGCGAAGTCATGAGAGGGTGTGGTAGGCGTGTGGAAGGCGGGCAGCTCCACGGGCTCGTACTTGTCGCTCTGCCCGTGGGGGTCGCCCCAAATCTGCTGGCTGGTCTCGCCGCCCCAATTGCTCTGTCCCGTCTGCTGCGCCTTGAGGTACGGGTTGTTTGTCTGCAGCGGTATTGATCCATTGGACTGCTCCGACACGGTGCTCATGGCGCCGTACGAGGCAGAGCTAGCGCCCGTGGGCATGGGCGACATGTTCTCGAGGGAGCGCTTGATGGGAATTCCAGCCGGCGGCCCGGGCCTCAGCGCATCTGGCAGTGTGTAGGTGGTGGCCGGCGCCTTCCCTCCCGCAGGCTTGAGCGCAGCCGGCAGGTCCTTGGCGTCGACCTGCTCAAAGCCCTCGTCGTCGGACCGGTTCCACTCGTCATCGGTGTAGTCCGAGTCGCTGTCGTCATTGGGGCTCTGCGGCTGCGCCTCGTCCGGGGTCTTGAAGCTGAAGGCCGGCGAAGTGCTTACGTGAGGCGTTTGCGAGTGGCTGTTCGGGGTCAGAGGCACGGTGGTGGGAGGATGCTCGTCCAGAGGCGTGGTCGGGTAGGGAGGATGCGCGTGGGAGAGAGGTGCCGGCACGAGGTCTGGCTGCTGCTCGGGCACCTCTTCCTTGCGAAGCACCATGGCGACGATGGGGGATGTCGGTCGAGGTATCTGGTGGTGGTGCCGAGTGCGCGAGGCTGCGTGCCGGCACGGATGTGGGGTGTCGCGTGCGAGGGTGGTGGGTGCAAAGTATCTAGGAAGGAAGATGGAAGATGGGAGAGAAGTCGAGCTTGGGCGGCGTGGCCCTGCGTGTGGGTGCCTCGTATAGGTATACGCGGCCAAGAGCAGCGCGAGGGTTGCGTGCAGGCAAGCGAGCAACGATGACGACGCTGCAGCAGAAGGGTGTGGCTGGTGGCTGGTGGCTGGTGACTAGTGGCTGGTGGCTAGTGGCTGGTGACTAGTGGCTAGTGGCTGGTGACTAGTGGCTGGTGGCTGGTGGCTAGTGGCTGGTGACGAGTGGCTGAGTGGCTGAGTGGCTGAGTAGCGGAGACATGGGGAACGACGCCGCCAATCCCTGCGCAAAATACTCCGTACGAGAGCATATTCACCATTCCGCCTGCGGACTCTCGGCACGATACGGATACTGTACGGAGACACGGCAGGAACCCTCCACCGCGCCATGCCTTCGCTCATCCGCGCCAATGCGCACGTTGCGCTGCGACTCCCCTCGGGTCTCTTCAAGATACTCGACCTGACCCCGAACACGTACGTCGCATGAAGACTGGCGTGAGCCCTCCACGTGCGCATCCCCATGACCGCATCCTGACCTCGCTGCAGGAGCATTAACCTCGGAAAGTTTGGCGCCTTCAATTCGAACCTCATCCTCGGCCGCCCGTACTACCTCACCTATGAGCTGCTTGACCGGGACCATGGCAGGTCCAAGACGGAGTTGCGCGTTGTGCCTGCCGCCGAGCTCCATGCCGAAGCCCTGGGCAGCGAACATGCGCCCGCCACCGAAGCGACCGACGAGAATGTCGACAGCGGAGCCGGGTTCGATATAGTCGGCGAGGACGGCGAGGCCATCATGCGCAACAACCGCCTCACCGTCGACGATGCGTCGCGGCAGAAGCTGTCCATGGACGAGATCGAGGAGCTGAAAAAGGCCGGCTCCGGTTCGGGCAAGGAAATCATTGCCAAAATCATGGCGTCGCACAATGCCATCGACGAGAAGACGTCCTATTCTCTGGCCAAATACACCCTGCGCAAGTCGCGAAAATACTTGAAGCGCTTCACGGTGCTCCCAATGGACGTGGGCGTGCTTACAGAATACGTGCTGGAGAAAGAAGCGTACAAGATCATGGAGCTTAGGGAAGATCTTCTAGGTCTGATCTGCAGCTGGGCAAACATTCACTGCGGCGCGACGAGTCGCATACAGACACTCGAAGACGGAGTCAGCCAAGTGGGAGGAGGCAGATGGCTGGTAGTGGATGACACTGGAGGCCTGGTCACCGCCGCCCTTGCAGAGAGGATGGGTATACTATATGCCGAGGATGACGAAGATGACGATGAGCAAGAGGGAGAAGAACAGGCGCCGGAAGCGGTAGAGACCGAACAGCCAGCACAAGATGGTGTTGCAGAGGCGGTCGAAGGCATCGATGCAGACACTGCCATGCCAGATGCAGACATCTCGCATCTTCCAAAGCCGAACGGCACAAATGCAAATGCCGCGTCACAGCCCCAGAGATCACCGCGTCCACATGTTCCGCAAATGTCGGCGCGAACGAATACTCTAACCGTCCTCCATGCTAACAACCAACCCAACCTCTCTTACCTCAAGTACTTTGGCTACGACTACGGCGCGCCTGCTCCATCGCATCCACTCTACAAGCATCTCAAGTCTCTATCATGGCTTTCATTATTACACCCAGAAGATGACCCCCAATATGACGAACCCGAAACGATAAGCGATGACCTTCTAGCGACAATGAAAAGCAGCAAACGAGGAACCTATTACCGCAAGCGAAGACGGTGGGAGCGAGTCAAGTCTGTGGTGGACGAGACAAGAGCTGGCGGCTTTGACGGGCTGGTTGTAGCGACAGCCATGGATGCCAAGACTGTCTTGAAAGAGCTAGTGCCATTAGTTCGTGGTGGTGGAAAGATTGTGGTGTACAATCAGAACGTGGAACCACTCGTCGAGTTATGCGACTATTACAGCAAAGAGCGCCGCGCAGCCTACATCGCACGCGAGTTCGGCCTGCCAGCACAAACGCCCAAACAGCAAAACGGCAAAAAGCACAAGTACGATGACGATGCGGACACAACCAGTAGCACGATGGAAGGCGGGAATGGAGAAGATGACTTCCCGCTTAACCCGACTTTACTTCTGGCGCCGAGCTTACAAACAGCACGAGCGAGACAATGGCAAGTCCTACCGCAGCGAACACATCCTATGATGACAAGCAAAGGCGGTGCTGAAGGATACATCTTCACCGCCACACGCGTTCTGCCCGTCGAAGGACGAGTCGAAGCACGCGGCCATCACGGGAAGAAGAAGAGAAAGATCGACATGGAGACAGGTACCGCTATCCCGGCATCCTCGTAGCTTAGATCCCAATTACACCCAAAATTCCTACTCCCATCCCAAACATCCTGCTTCGAGACATCTCTCCACAACATTCACTGTATCTTAACACAATGTACTTGCACGTGTCAGTACACTTCACGCAATCCGAGGCTCCTGATTGCAGTGCAGTCCCGTACACAGCGCCACGGTAGCTTTCACTACTTCTTCGAGCAATACAATCCCATAGGCGCGGTAGCCTACTCGCTCCTTGCATGAAGAGTGTCAGAGAGTGGTTGGAAGTGCGTGTATATTCTCTTCTTCAGCACCGAATCCGCATACCAGTGCAGAGTAAAACCAAACTAGACTCTTTCTCATTGGCGCTCGGAAACACAACGCTGCGACTCACATTGCAGTTAGCTTCGAGATGCGTGTTGTGAGCCTGAGGCGGAAGAGATGCATGTGACACGGAGAAGGAGCTCTGCACTGCCATTCCTAGCGTCGAGGAGGAGCCACGAGTACGTCATGGTCTATGGGAGAAGGATGTGGCTGAAAGGGCTGGTGTAGGAAGATTAGGAACGTCGACATGCCATTTATTTTAAGATGTGCTTTCGTTTTATCATGAGCCTTGGGCGGGGACTTGTGTTGGTGTAGTTGCCGTTTCAAAATTATTTTCATTCTTTCATTGTCTTTAGCTGGTGGTTCAATTTCTTAAGCACGCTTTCCTTTGGTCCAATTACTGCCCTGCTAGAGAATCAGTTCTGTCGATCAACTCGCGTTCAAGGGCACTTACCGCGCCCAGAGCCTGCTGTCCTGCCTGGAGCTCATCATAAAGGTCTTGCCCCAACCATTGCGCTTTTACGTCGTCCAGTCTCTTCTCGATTTCAAAGATCTTTCCGCCAGAGACATACAATGCTTCTCCAGTTGTGTCAGTTGATAGACTGTGAAGGAATGCATTTACGACGTGTTTCGGGTCGTTTGTGGGGACGCCGTTGGCTTTGTACGCGGTAATTACGCCAGTGACCATCTGGGTATCTACAAGCCGTCAGTGTCTGCAACCAGAGCCCAGTTCACCGCGGTCGTGGCACCCTACCTGTCATGTTTGGGAGTATGACGTTAACTCTGATATTTTCGGTACCATACAGGAAGTCCTTGGTGCTATGGAACAATCCCATGACACCATGCTTGCTGGCCGAGTACTGAAAGAGGCCAGGCCAGTTTCCAAAGCCAGCTACGGAGCTCACCAAGAGGATGCTGGAATCTTTCTGTGTTGATGCATTCAGTGCCAAACTTCGGCGCAGGTAATGTACTGCCACTCTGGTGAAGAAGATGGCGCCTTTCAAGTTCACGTCTAGGACGGTGGTGGGGGGAGGCTCCCGGATCGAATCATCCGAATCCCCAGTTACGAAGAGCTGTCCAATTTCTACGATGCCGGCGTTGGAAACGGCATGATCGATCCGACCGTGCAAACCATATGCGGTCGCGAAAAGGTTTACGACACAAGCGTATTTGGAGACGTCGGTATATACGAAGTTGAAGTTGTCGTTGGTGAACGCAGGTTCGGAAGTCTTCACGTCTCCAAGTATCACTTTGGCACCCGCAGCTTTGAGGACGATGCGTCAACGTGACAATCCTATGTCGAGTGGGAAGATCGGTAGTCAACGTACACAAAAGCTCAGTCACTGCTACGGCACCAATACCAGTAGTACCTCCAATAATCACGACAACCTTGTCCTTCAGGTTACTGAAAGTGTCCGGCTTCACGACTACGGAAGTCATGGCTTGTAGTATACGATATTACCGCTTGGAATGAGTACTGGGAGGGACCAAAGGAAAATGCGGGGTTGGAACCTTAGAGGGGATGAGGCAAGCTCTACCTAGGTACCCCCTCTACCTGCAATGCAGGGCAAGTCCGTCGAAAGACATCTCAAGACTCACAATCAGAGAATGCATCCGCGCGCAAGGGCAATCCTTCTAGCATACCCGGAGATGAACAACCATTTCCGTAGAAACCTGCGTTAGCCTGCACAGCTAGACCAGCGGCCGGGCAGGGCGGACAGACTCTTATGTCAGCTCGTTCTAGACGGGTTTCTGTGGCAGGGTTCCGGATCTCGGCTCTACTGTAGCACTGGCTGGCGCCATCTCGGCCGCTAGTCTAGCTGCGCTTGCTGTCTCAAGGGTTCCTACGGTACTGAATTTCTTGAGATGTTGCAGGGTCAGTAGATCAGGCTGGAGGACAAGGGGGGGAATGAGCTTGCTGCCTATCCCTATTCGTGGCTGGTATTGCCGCAAAAAGCGAAAGGTCATCTACTGTGGTATCAGACATGTAAGGAGTGCAGGTAGAGAATGTTGAAGCACGCATTTCGCAGGCCTTGTATTCCGTAGCCATGAGCATACATAATCTGCGTTTCTCCTCCTCAGGCTATTTAACAACAGTCCGTCAGATCGTAAACGAGGGGTTGCGCAGCAACAAGAGGTAATCCGTCCGTCCCTAACATGTATTTATGTCTGTCTGGATGTGTTGCGACGTTGACTTGTGTCGAAGCCGCTGGCGTTTCGCGTAGATTATTTCACGTTCTTTAAGGAGTTGCGATACCTAGCAAAAGATTTGGTGTTCCTCGAACATTTCTTAGGGGATAGGAAAAAGTTTCGATATTCTGCTCATTATTACGTGACAGTAGCAAATTATCAGCCAATGAGAGCGCAGTTCTACCAACTAATCAGGCCCGCTTCAAACGCTAAGGAGTATACGGAGACAACCGAAGGTGACAACGTGATGGACCATAATTACCGTGACCCACCTACACTACTTGCCGGCATCAATTTTTGTACAGTACTGTACAAATCTAACTATGTTAACTAACGCTCCTCGCAATGTCCTTGGTGTCGTTGCCGCCGCCAGCGCAGGGTGGGCATTTGTACGATATATCGCAGGTCCTTTCACCCTTCAATGCTATACAAAGCTCTATGTGATGGTTGTGAGCCATACGGAGTACGATACATTCACTTCATACGATACATACGGTGATTTGCCCACATTAAGTTGTGCCGACTGATCTAACCGGATGGGGCTTCGGTTTACTTAGCTGCGTCACATTAGGCTGATTCAGGCAGTACCATAACGTCTCCTGGGGGTTTGGCGTGATCCGAACCGGCCTGCCGGTTCTTAAAAGCCTGCAAACTCGCGATGCATTATTGAGGCGAGCAAATACTCCACAGAGGACGAACCGATGACACTTGATGAGCGACATACGGAGTAGGGAACGTCAATGTTACAGCTCCAACCTTTTTAGCCGGTGCCCTTGCAATAAACGCCAGTTCCAAAGGCGGCTCATGATTGCACATCGTATGTGACATGTCCACTGTATGTATACAAAGCCAGGCTTCGACGCGACTCAGATGACAGGCGTTCGCCTCCTCAAAATGGTAATTCTCATCGAAGATCACGGCACAATGTTTGCGCTCATGTGTGAAGTGTCTTGAGGTCAAGAAACACGAATGCGCGTCTTTGAAGTACCCAGCCTCAGTAGCCAACTTCAAGCTCCCATAGCGACATTAAGCCTTGTTTTGTAGAGGGTACCATTACTGTACTTCCCAATCCTCAACGTTGATACGCCATGTCTTCCCTCCAGCAGCTCGTCACCGAAACATGGGTCGAGTACTCCATTGCCACCCTCGTTGTGATATTGAGGTACTACACCCGCATCAGACTGGTGGGCATCCGCTGGCTGGACTACGACGACTATCTAATGCCAGTAGCATGGGTGAGTCCGAAAGCCATTCGGCACATGAGCCACGTAGCTAATGAAGGGGCTGATCAGTTATTCTTCACCGCAATGTCCATAATGGCTCACATTGTATCTCAGAGTGGCGACAACGCCAACATGACAGATGAATACCGCAAGAATATTAGCACAGCGGAAGCAGCTATGAGAATTCGAGGCTCAAAGGCTTTTGTTGTAGGATGGTTCACCTACACGGGTATGCTGTGGACGCTGAAGATATGCATGCTGATGTTCTTGAGGCGTGTAACAAGTGGCCTGCCGTCTGCGGAGCTCATCATGCCGGTGTTCTACGCTGTGATTGTCAGCTGGGTGGCCAACATCCTTCTCTTCTTCACAGCTTGTCGGCCGTTTCGTCAGTATTGGCAGATCTACCCTGATCCAGGCAGTAGGTGGCATTACGCAGAGGTCAAGGCGACGGAAGCTCACACTAAACAGAACATTGCACCCCGGAGAATCCAGCTTTCTACATCGCAGTGCTCGCGGTCAATTTGATCACGGACTTGAGCATAGTCGCGATCCCGATACCGGTAGGGGAATTATTCAAAGCAATATTCTGATCTAGATTTCGGTTTGCTAAGTCTTCCTCCAGATGCTTGTACGAGCCCAACTTACCGTCAAACGCAAGATCTTCCTCTTCCTACTTCTATGTGCCGGGGTCTTCGTGATGGTGGCCGCGATCCTGCGCGTCGTTTTCGTCTTCAAGGTAACCACGTTCAATTCCCCATACAAATTCACCGCCCTTACTAACAACGCAAAGAACACCGATGCCGCTACGCCAGCCATATGGGCCTGTCGCGAAACTCTTGTTGCAATGATTGTTACCTACGCACCTCGGATTCGCCCCATAGCGTCCGCTCGATGGTGGCGCGGCGACCTCTTCAACAGCATCAAGCAACGATCTCGAAAGTTCTCAACGCGCAGCGTAAGCCATAAAGGACATATTGAGTTGGCTGGCCCGAAAAGTAGCTTGGCAAACACATACAGTACTGCGGCAAAGACGCACGATGATAATAGTAGTAGTACAGAGCACATTGTTCAGCTAAATGAGAGCATAGGGATCAGGGTACAGAGGGATTTTGATGTTGAGACGATGCACACGGTTGATGTAAAAGCAGTGACCTGAGAATGTAGGCCTTCTGCCGCCGTCGCTAGACAACTGCTCGATACCCGGTCCAAAGGTAGTCAGCGTAGCGTCACATGATGATTAGTAAGTGAAATATCCACACAGGTCCTGGTGCCGGTGAGCATGCTAGTGATTTGCATCACATTACGAGAGCAAAAGTAGTTCGGATGAGCGACTAACCTGGCCGCAGTTGGCGTGTTACCTAAACCAGAAAGTCTTCAACCTTCTTAAAGTTCCCCGCCGAAACACTTTGAGTAGGTGCATAATTTTCAGAAGAGCGGAAGGTAACCTGTTGATAGGGGACATAGAGAAAGTTACAAAGAGCTACATTGTTTAATGTTTTTTAAGGTGTAAAATTCACGCCTCTATATTGTAACTTTGGTGAGGCATTAGTAGCCTATCTGGACGACCTTTTCGCCAATCTGAATAACTTATGCCGTTACGGAGTACAAAGGATGTGCACTTTTACTCAGCTTGATCCTCCCTGTGCCCAGTATGAACTACATTCTTAACAATTATGAACAGCGCTACGATCAAGGAAGGGATCCAACTGCCGTTGCGCATCCTACGTGATAGAACATATGTTTAAGAATACAAATTGGGTTGATTCGAAAAAGTTCGTGCCGTAGTAGAAAATTCTCGAAAATCGTTATGCCTACGCTCGCCCCTGTGCCACTAATTATAAGGGAACGAGTGGCCACGACAGAAAGAGCATTATGTACAAACCAAGCGTACACCAACTTCTTTCCATATGGTTCGAATCTAAAACAGTTCTTGGTAAAGAGCATAAACACACGATGCACCTAGTAGTGAAAAGAAGACGTAGAGATCGACATACATCAAAGCATGTTCCGAGATAGCTAGTTTTTGTTACAAGATACAGATACGATTCGCAAACGGTACAAGGATAAAACCCCAACTGGGTTGAAGCATAGTGAGTTTATGTTACCATGTCGTGTCTAGGAGGCAAGTGAGGGAAGGCAGTGAATTTATCGACCCCGCTCCGATGAGGGGTAAACTGAATCTGACCCCGCAATGTCAAACCGCACTCATCTTCCCTACAGACTTGATGCTCGATGTTGTGATGAAGTCTGCCACAAAATCAATCCAGGTTTCTTCGATGAATATCATGTAATTGACAACGCCGTACCTCGAGCCATGATAGTTTAGGGGTAGAATTGAAGCTTCCCATTGCGATACATGGATGTGCTTCAGGCGCGAGTTCGAGTCTCGCTCATGGCAATCCATAGCATTTTGACACACCTGATTTTTGTTTTTCTACTTTCATAGGTGAGGTGTCGAGGATGTGGTCTGTGATTGGAACAGACATGTGAGCGCTGATGGCAAATGTTCCATCGTTCATTATTCCCACTCTGTGTGTGGATCAATGTTTTTGTGTCTAACGCATGGAGATCTTTCTGTCCTGCCAGCATCTTGTTTTAACATGGCGAAAGTCATTACGATAGTCGATGTAGAACACGTTTCGAAGGCTAGCTAAGGTATATCGCGTGCAAGTACGGAGTATGCTAGTAGGGTTGAATAACAACTAGCAACGGGAAAGTGCAAACATTGAGATTCATAGCGACATACGCGATCGTGGCAGTTCATAAAGACATCGCATCGTGCTTCGAGACTATCTGCTCACCGGGTCTTGACTCTTGACCTTCAGATTCCCCTTCTCCGTGTCCACACTGACCAACGTGAACGTATCCGTACCCGCAGTCGGTCTCCTCACCATACTTTGAAAGCCAGTGGCCTCCTCGTTGCCTTCCGTCAATGTCACTTCCGTAACATTGGTCCCAGTCTTCCTTAGCTTACCGCGCTTCACGAAGCGGCGTCCTTCTGTACTTTTGAGCACAAGCGATGACTGGACAGGAAGTTTATGCAGCTTCTCGCCATCGAGCGTGATGGGGACTTCTTGCTCGAGATAATCCCAGCAGCCTTGGCCTTGCGCTTCGAATGCGCGACGTTGAAGTTGGAAGATGCCGTCTTGGACCCAATAGTCGATGCGCGGTGCCAGAGCGGCGCGGAAGCGAGCTATGAATATGAAGAAGCGGAGTATGAGGGTGTTACAGAGTGTTATAATTGTCGAGAAAGCGATGACGAATGTTAGTGCGAAGACGTTGATGTTGCTATGCATGATCAGTATTTCCGGGGGTACGCGGAAGACTGAGAAGACTTACGCAAAGGCGCCAGACTTTCGCATCTTCAGCGATTGACACAATTCTTTGTCACCTTCATTGTCAGCAGGCTCTGTATACTCGTCTGCATACTTATCGAAGACAGCTGGTCCGGTTATCGCAGCTGAAATTAAAGCTTGGTAGTTGGCCCAAACGCGAGCTTCCCACGCGATAACTTCTTTCTTCCACTGATCGTTTGGGAGCCCGGTCGACGTACTCTCAAAAAGATTGGTCTTGGCTAGGATACTGCCTGATTTGGCACCATCCTCAATACTCGCAAGGCGCGAGATTGAGCGAAGTAGTTGTAAGAGGCTACGCTGAACGGGCTTGAGCGACGGGAAATCTTTCGTGAAGTCGTCTAGCGGACTCCCCGCGGAGGCTGTACAAAAATCCTCTGTGCCGGCTTGAGGGATGCAATACCGATACTGTAGACGCTTTAGCAATGACACTGGTTGCGAGGTGGTAGAGCTTCATACCTGCTGAGCACATCCAACAACGCCAGCGCCATAGTCGGACTTGTATAGTGTTTGATTTGGATAACCGCCACCAGGTGTATAGATCCAGGGCCTATGTGCAGAAAACAAGGGGTCATCGACAGGCGTCTCATAGATAACGTCGTTGAGCCAGACAGCAGCAAGACTTACATCAGCGTCGTCGCGCTGCATCTCTGGAATCGTCTTGATACCAATAGCTGTCTCATCTGGCTGATTGTAATGAAATGCAGCAGCAGAGCCATATGACTGCTGATACTGAGTCAAGACGTCCGCTTGTACGAATGTGGCTTCAGGTCGGAGCAAGGGGTCCGTGTTGCGAAAGGTACCGTATTCTATAGTTGTCTTTGTGTCCTGAAATCCTCGTGCAGTCCACCAGGAAACATTTCGTGTTATTATACGATTTTCAATGGGTAGAACATTGCAGGTCGTCTTCTTTTGTATTTTCACCGTCTCGCCTGGGGGCAGGTTCAGACCAAAGTGATCTCTCAGATCGAGCATGCCGGAGTCCATGAGTAATGCAGGAAGATCTCCCTTAGGGCACATTGTCGTGTTCCATGGACATCGCGCGGGCTCGGCTTTGAAAGAGATGTTCGAACGTGTAAAAGTGTTTCGACAAGGTGCCGGGAGTGAGGGATTGTCTTGGTAGCAATTGCTGGCGTACGTGTCGACATTGGCCTTGATCGAAGCCAACAAAGTAGAAGTGCTCCTGTTGGCGTACACTTTGGTATAATTGAAGCGTCCACATAACGGACTGTTGACCAGGATTTCGATATTGGAGCTGTCGATTGCGAACGCGGTCGATATTCCCGCTGCGATAGACGCGATTGCGAAGCACAGTGCAAGAAGAAAAGGGACCGAGCATCGAAGAAACGCGCGAGGAGTCTTGGATCTCCAGGCCCATGAGAGTTTCAGGGTATCGGCCATGAGCGCGGTGGGCGCAGGCATTGTTCGAAGCAACGCCTGGTGCTGCCAAAAGAGGCCGTCCGCATCCTTTCCGTTCGCACTATATTGATGGTAGAGGAACGTGAATATGTTCCACAACTGAGCCGTTCCAACCGATGCCAGGATCGTGAGAAGTGCCACAATGATGGTACCAGTTCTCGTCTCGACGGTCAACGTCTGCCCTAAGATATCGCCATGCTCGCGGTTTATCCAAAACCTGTGCGCATTAGTGCAACCGTGGTGTAGAGCAGCTACTGAGCTCACCCTGTCTTAACGAAGCGTGTCTCGATTTCGGCCATCATCAATATTGGGCAAGTATTCTGCACAGGAAACTGTCGAACGTTAGAAGGTTGAGTAGCTGACGCTCGCCACAGAATGAAGCTTGTCCGATCCCAAGTTATGGTTATAGTCTGAGGCCGTTGCAGCGTTTCAGCCTACCCATGGCATACTTGTGATAAGCTGCACATGTCGGTGGCTTCTAACCCAGAAAACTTGGTGGATCTTCCAGTGCGTGGACCAGACAGCTGGATGTGAGGAGAGAGAGCAGCGTTAGTCTGCGCTCGATGTAGTTAATGTATAGCACCTGTCCAATGAGAAATTCCCCAGAGGCCTTTCTTGCCTTATCGTCGATGATCGTTACAGTTAGAATACGGCCAAATGCCCATTCGAGCACGCCAGGATTAGCATTCTCATTTGCCGGTACCAAAAATAGGAATCTTTCGTGAGCTTCATCGTCTCGATCAAGATACAAACAGTCGCTGCTGTCTGGTTTCTGCGGTCAGTGTGGAGAGGCTTGAAGTAAAGATCTCTGAGATGGCAGGATGCTGCGGGATGTAAATTCCTCAGTGAAGAAGTTGTCCTCGGGCAAAGCGGCCCCCACCAACTCCTTCACGTGGATTACAATTCGGGACCTTCCTCCCGGCACCCTGTACCCAGCGGGATGGTGCTGCTGATGCTGTGCATCGGGTTTCACTTGGCACGGTGAATGCAACGTAAGCGGCAGAGCATCCCCGAGCACAAAAACGGTGGGCTCACAACGAGTCTACTGGGACTGTTTACCCGGACTGGAGCGGATTGGCCACGACGTCGATGTAGAAAATGGATCAGGCAATTATACACAACATGGCCCCCAATTAGCTTGTCTAGTCGAGCAAAGCAATTGATTGTGGACTCCTCATAGTTACACGACCCGAGCGAAGGGATGGGGCCGATAGTTCAACGTTGTAAACACTGATGCGGTGAGTGAACGAGGACAAAATCACGGGATGAGATACCGGTAGTTACCTAAAACAGCTGTCCGTGCGTCCAGCGTCATCGCGCATTGCTTACCTAACTAAGCTACGCACGACTCGGGCCAAACACGACACCTTCCTCGATGCTCTCAGTGCACCATCATGGCGTCGAAGTTAGAGAAGACAATCCAGCGACAACAGCAAAAGTATAATGCCGGTACCGAGTTCGCTTCAGGCAGGCACTGACCCCACCAGGATTGCTGAAGGCCAGTTCTACGAAGCACACCAGCAACTCCGCGTCATCGCATCGCGCTACACCAAAGCCCAAGACTGGGACAATGCGACTGCCATATTGCACACAGGCGCGCAGTCACTCCTCCAAGCGGGCCAGGGCGGCTCTGGTGGCGATCTCTGCATCTTTCTTCTTGATGTCTTCAACAAGGGTGAGGTGAAGCCGGACGCGAGCAGCAAGGGCAAGCTGTTGGGCTTACTAAGAGCATTTCCCAAGGATGAGCCGACCAAGAAGAAGTTTGTCGGCGAGATGATTGGCTGGAGCGCGAAGTTTGGGGAGTACCCGGCAGGTGACCCTGAGATTCATCACGTGACAGGGAGCTTGTACGCTGATGGTATGTCCACACCCTCACTGACCAAGACTAGGTTGTGCAGGCTAACAGAAACATCTAGCACTCGAACCCTACGAAGCAGAACGCCATCTTCTCCTCGGCAACCAAGATTCGCCCTCCACCCTCGCAGCCCTCGACTACTCCTGGTACGAAGCCGACGACTCACATACCGCACCCTTATACTGCGCGCGTGGCGTACTGCCCTACCTACTCACCGGTAACCTTCGCGCCGCCAACAAATTTTTCCTCCTTTTCACATCCTTCTTATCGAAGAAGCCGGGTCTCAACACGCAGCAAATATCAACATCAGCCTCCGACCTCCGCATATACCCTACTCTACCGCTACTCAACTTTATTGGACTTCTTCTACGGTCCGTAGAACGAGGCGACCCGAGTCTGTTCAGACAGCTGAAGAGCCACTATGCGACCAACCTGAAGGAAGTGAACTGGAACGACGCGCTCGATCAGCTAGGCGAGATGTACTTTGGCATCAAGATACCACGACAAGGGAACCCTATGATGGACATGCTGGGAGGCATGTTCGGGGGCAGTGGGTTTGGCGGTGGAGGTGGTGCGAAGAAGGGCGCGGGCAACAAGGGCATAGCACCAGCTGCGGCAGGGTTAGATTGAAGAGCTTGTGACAGAGCGAAGATCTAGCGCGGCAGATGAATGAAGAGATGACACGTACATGAAAAAGCATATATCAATGTACAAATGCACGCCTACATACGGGTCCACGAGCGCTCAATTTGCGTCGGCGCTGGATATTCACTCTGACAACCTCAGCTTGCCACAATCAACCTCGACTTCGCATTCCTACCAGATCAGGCATGTGCGGGAGTGATCAAGCGAAATATACCTTGTTTTGCGCGGAAGCCTGGAATGGGGCTGAGCATGAAGTAATGCACATCAGGCAAGTGACCAGTGGTAAGATACTCTTGCTGATTACCGCTCTCGTTGGCTCAGAAGTCGTTGCACTGCAATCTTTAGCGTGGAGGACAGCGGGTAAGGCTCAAGCTGGGGCGAAGCAACGCCAGGCTCTTCAGCCGTCACAAGCATGCACTACCTTGCAAGTCGGTGTCCGAGTGCGCTGCTATGGCTGCAGTGTTGGGTTTGAAATTGCATAGTGTAGGGGCATGCCTCTTCAATAGCATGACAGGTTGACTAACAACCTGCAACTCACTTTGTAAGCAGCGCTTTCATGACTTGCGACATCGCTAGGAGTGTTGAAGACTGCGTAACAACAGTGAAATTCCATGTGCACGTTGATAATATGACTAAACTCGTCCAGCTAGACATTTTCTGTTGTCATGTCAGCGGCCTACCAAAAGTGGTGCGTAGATGACGCCGCGAACACCCTCATGATGCCATGTAGGTAACGTGACATGACGCCACTAGAACGGTCTCGTGAGCTCCTGAACAACCCTATTGTCCCACATCACTTGAGGCGAGGGCAAAGCGATGCCACCAAGGCTTGCCTAATATCTAACATTACCAATAACACATACAATCCGGTACTACTTCGCACGTTAGCACAGTATAAAACGTCGAAAATTCTGCGTACCCGACAGCCCCTGTACCTGTGGTCATGATGAGGACTCGTACGCTGGAGTTATTTTCAAATTCGTCCAGGATTCTCTCGCGCTTGGCGGTTGGACATTCAACATCGATTCGCTGGATTTGTCGGAAGTCGAGACCAGCAGCTCTGAGGTAGTGATGTATGAGGTCAAGCGTTCGCGTCCAGCACGTGAAGATGATACTACAGGTGTCAAGTGCGTACGAACGTGCCGCAAGTGAGTGAATTACCTTTTTGTCGTCCAAAAATTGATCGTGACATCGGTCATAAGCGCATCCATCTTAGACGATCGTCTTTCCGGTCGGAAATACAAATCTCCCTGAGATTGAGATGTATGTTGGGACTGGTGCTTTGTTGAAGCGTGCCAGAGAGAAGCACATGGCGGACATTTGAGCAGTGAAGCGTCTTGACCCTGCGGCCGACTTTCTTTGACACATTCGGAGCACAGGACATGTCGGAACTCTTCGTACTGGCTAAAGAAAGCCCCTGTACCAAACAGTGGCATAGTCTGCCGGCAAGCAGAGCACGTCTTCTCTCCTTCCCTACCAAGTGAGATTCCATGGCCTCCCTCTCGTCCAAAAGATGAAGCTTGCGAATCGCGATGGTTCCATGAGAATGGCTGCTGCCACGTTCCATGATTACATAAGATACGCAGCTGTAACTGTGTCTGGAATAGCCCTAGAGTGCTCTTCTGGTCGAACATACCATGTCGATGTTTGATAGCTCGTACCATTGTATTCTGTTCGCTCCTCGAGTGATAATGTGATCATACGCACGACATTCTCCTGATCTGGAAGATGCAGTAAGTCTTTCGTGCGTCTGAGACAAGTTGAGTCTTATAGGCGAGTGAAACACTCAGCGACAAGCGCCCTGCGCTTGCCACCCTCTTCGAAGGGAATAGTTATGTACTTTCGGAAGATGGAGAGATTATGAAAAGGATCGGCTCGGAGGAAAGCTATCAATGACCCAATATCCTCAAGACGATTCTGGATCAGTGTGCTGGTCAGACACTACCGAGGAAGCTCGAAGAGCACGAAATGGCGGCTTATTGCAAGTTTTACGACGACAAACTGAGATATAAATTTACAAAGATCACCTGCAGATATTTTTCACAGGGTTTTGCCGATGCGAAAGCGAAAAAACGACGCATCAACATCCACGACCGACCATACCAGTGCGAAGTGTCGGATTGCCTGGGGGCAGAAGGATTTGCGAACGAGAAAGATCTTAGGAATCACACCATATCATTTCATCCAGAAGATAGCGACCTGGCCATGACCTTCCTTTCGTCAACTGCGAAACGTGCGAAGGCCGACAACGCATGTGAATTTTGTGGCAAAACATTTACACGCAACTTTCATCGCAAGAACTACGAGGTGAGCCATCGTGGTCAAAGAGACTTCGAGTGTCCAGAATGTGGCAGAGCTTCACACGGAAGAATGACTGCAAGAGACACCAAAAAACACATGAACGTGGGAGATAGTCTGTTGTGCTCTGGTGTAGTTTGGAAACAAAGGCAGACAGCTGGGCAGGTAGCCCAAGAGATCATGTGACTCCTAGGGCTCAGGACTATATATATTAGGCTTATTCTCTGTTCACTGGTGACTTCATGTGGTCAAATCTTCCCTCAAGCTTCTTGTTTAAGATGACGTGACAGAAATATGCTGGACTCGACTGAATTGCGCTTTCATGCCATTGCCGATGACGAACCAGGCGTCCTGTCCTGCAAAGTCAGCACCGACCCCGCCGGGCAATGTTTCCAAGTGATCGGTGTATCCGGTACCAAAGCTGGGCTTATTAACACATTCGCGTACTTCACTGTTGGAATTTTTCAGCATGCCGAATACAAAGCTCAATGAGCCCAGCAAAAGCCTGCTGAATCTATGGAAAGAAGCTGACAGTGCACTTGGGGGCGACGAGAAGGGGAAAGAGTGCCTGGAAAAACTCAGTGATATTCTTCAAGGGCAGATTGGGAAGCCGGACATCAAGATACGGTCAGAAATCGGGTACAAGCAGTCGCAAGATTGAATCAACAAGAGATCGCAGAGCCTGATGCTGCCATTTCCGCAGCGGCCTCGTTCCTAGCTTTCTTGGTAGGCTCCCTGCTGTATCAACGAGTGTGTCTTTGAAAACCTAACTGAAGCATAGGTACACCAAATCCATCAATTGGAGAAAGAATCCAAGTTTGAGTTAGCTAGAAAAGTTGCGCCTTACACCGTACTGCATTCAACGAGTTCTGATCGCATCAGAAAATTGCTGAGCGATGATTCCCTTATGCGCGACCTGAAACGGAATCTACAAGTGCTGTACATTGGAATATACAAGACACTTCTCTTTGGGACTGCACAGATCACTATATCACTTTATGGTAACTGGCAGGTCTTCAAGAACATCAGGAAGCACTACGATTGGGAAGGTGGGATGAAAGAGCTCGACGAGCATCATCAGTTCTGCAAGGATTATGGGACGAGATAATCGCGCGACAAAACGACCCGAACCCTCAAGCAAGCAGGCTTAAATTCCTCAAGCGAACCTGATCCTCAGAATCCTCTCCATTGGGCTGTCGCACTGGGGATCTCTGAGCAGGTTACCTACCTACTTCAAAGGAACGAGTATCCTATCAATGCACTTACACCGACATCTAGCAGCACGTCAAGGAAAGACGAAGATTTTCAAGACAATCTTGACTGCTCCAGGTCTTGACCTAAAAATCAAGAATAACGAAGGGCAAACATCTCTTCATATCGCAGCAATGCATAATCGTGTAGGTTCCGTCAAGCTACTTCTGCAGCGCGACCACTGGCTACTTGGGCAAGTTGGGCGTTATGAAAATCTAGGACGAACAGCCTCCACAATTGCTGCGTGTCGGGGCCATGTCCAAATTCTTGCTGTTTTGAAGGGCAATGGCCAGGATTTCAACGAGGTGAGTACGAAAAATGTTTGGACCGCTTTGCATCTAGCGGCGGAGGGTGGGCATAGGCAGACCGTGCAGTGTCGTATGAAAATGGTGCGAAGTCATGGACGAAGAAAGGCTGGTCGTCGCGCAGGGTATAGAGCGAAACTAATCGCGGAGCTCGAGTAGAAGACCGAGGTTGCTGCGGTATTTTGAGTAATTGACGAGTGTTACACAGTATATAGCTGCAATAAAATTATTGTAGCCCTATTCTTGATATATTGGTACATACTCCACAACATATGTTTAGGCGGGTTCACGGGGAGGCGAGCGTGAGGTTTACAGCCTGTAAGCCTGGTGACTTCTGCTGATGCAAACGCCGGAAGCAAAATTGTGCACTGAAATTCGCTGATCAGTGCAGTACATCGCCAGGAAAGACTTTATGACTTACCACATTGCTTGGCCCGTGTTCAGACGAGTAAGCACTTTCTGTTCTTCACTTCGTGCTCCAGAATCTCTCCCTCAAGCTAAGAACTGTAGTACAGTACAAGCGCCTTCGAAACCAACCGGCAGGAAGTACAACTGCACCACTTGTCCCAGCCAAAGATTGCAGTGGTTGGGATCACGTCAGAACTCCTCAGTCTCCCTGCACCAGTCAACGCCTTCTAGCAGCCAATCCGCTTCTCAGCGATCAAAGCGTGCCTTGTGCGCCCTCCCCCAGGCCCACAATTGCAGTGCAAGCTGCAGGTTACAGCTCAGCAAACAGCCCCACAGCCTCCTATGTAACCTCAAAATATCTTGTATCTAATACAATCGCTCCCTAAGCACGCGTCCACCACCACAAGCAAAGACCCCCCCAAGCTAACGAATGCAGCAAAAAATACATCGCATGTAAGACAAATAAGTCCACACTATCCCCCCCAGCAAAGACACCAACTCTTCCCCAACGTCAAGAAAAAGATAAAACGCAGCGCAGAGCGCCCAGCAAGCAAAACCAGCACAACCAGCCCACCTCGGCTTCCCCAACCCGCGTAGAAAGAAATCCAGGGGATCAAGCCGCCACGACGCGCCTGGGACTTGGCGTGGCGGCGGTTTATGTGTAGCAAGGGGGAAGAAGGGCACAATAGCCGTCGAGCGTGACGAGGTAATTTTTCTTCTGTCTGGCGCAGAGGAAAATGCAGTGCGGCCATGTGTAGGATGCGTGGTTTTCAGGCATACCATGCAGGCCTGAGGCGGTCATGCGTTAGCCTGTGTCCAAGGCTCAGGGGTGTGGTGTAAGATGTGCAAGGGTGTGGAGGTGCGTGTGGTTTGCGTGCCCGTGGTTCCTTCATGACGGCTGTGGCTTGGCGTGGAAGTTGAATTGGGAGCGGGAGCAGTCATGCTGGACGGAGAGTCAAAGCACGCTCGGGTTCTGGGGAGTCGGGACGTTGATACATTGAAATGATCGTAATTGCTACGTGAGGTATAATACAAGCTTAGAAAGCATGAAAAACGGTCTTGAAGACTGGTTTGAAACCCAGGATCCCTTTTCGATGCGTACAATACACGTCACCCGCAAAACACCAGAAGTGCGCGTCGCTGCGCTGCAGATATCTTGCAAGAAAAGAAGCCGCTCAAACGCCGCGGATCATGACTCTTTACCCATTCACAAAACGATAAACAGCAGTATGTCCACCCCTGAATCTCATCGCTAACAGACAAAAGAAATTGTTACGTGGAGTCGCTTGGTCATGATTTATCGCGACCAAGAGGGTCTGTCGGATTGGTGTCTGACAGCGTTTGCCCAGTCTTGCGGTCCCGGTCCAGGAGGGGGACGTTGATCTTGAACGGGAGCAGGACCTGCTGGTACAGGTGGCAAAGGTCGTCCTCGCATGTCTCCTCTCATTAAGCTATCCCTGATTTGCGCGTCACGCATGTGTATATCCCTTTCTCTTTCGCCCTGACTCCTTGAATCGTACTCGCGGTTGAGAGCTTGCTGCTGGGCTTGCTGCTGGGCTTGCTGCTGGGCTTGCTGTTGGGCTTGCTGTTGTGCTTGCTGTTGTGCTTGCTGTTGTGCTTGCTGTTGTGCTTGATGCTGCACCTGTTCATCGCGGATGCGCTCGGTCAAGCTGCGTTCGCGGGGGTTGAAAGCCCCATACCGCTGCTGTTGCTCCTCAGGTGCACGTTGGCCATACAGCAAATGATTGTTGGTGCCCAATGAAGAGTGGGGCGGATGTTGCAGTGGGGGAGGCTGGCCGTGATCAGATCGCGAACTAGGCGTATGTGAGCGTTGGGCAAGATATCCACGATCCTGTTGATGAGGTTGGTAACGCAAGTCTTCGTGCAATGGCATTGATCGCAATCCGGGATTTGACATTTGTTCACGCAGAAGTTCGGTCCTTTGAGACAATTCCCGGCCAGTGTCGCGATCAGACTGCGGTCGCGGATCAAAGTCGCGAGGATCGCGGGAATCACGAGGACGATATGGCTCACCCAAGCCGCTTGGTCCACGTGACGGTGGGTGACCTGGGTGCTCGATTGGTGTTTGGGGGTTGGAATACGGCAAGCTCGAGTTTTGGGACTGGGAATGCTCGTTTCTCCCTGATGCCTCTCTCTGATGGGCGATGTGATTAGTATGCAGATGAGGGCTCGGTCGCATCCCCACGGGACCAACAATGGGTGCGCTGCTGCCAGGAGGTTCAACTTGTGCATACGGATTAGGCTGTAAAACACCGGCGGCAGCACTAGCTGCGACCGATTGCTGGGATGCCGTTGTAGAAGGAAACCCGTGTCGAGGAGTTTGACCGGCCACGCCACTTATGCTTGAAGCTCGTGAAGACATATGTGGCGAATTGTTATAAACTGCCTGGGGTGGTGGCGATGGGTTATGACGAGGGGCATTGTGCTGAGAGAAGACAGAGCGGTGGTTTGCGAACATTCTCGACTCGCCAAATGGAGGCTGAGCGAGACTAGGATGCGAAGAAGACAGTGGCGGCGGTTGCTGAGCCTGACCCGGGCTAGGCTGGAACTGTGATCGTGCCTGCCAACTGTCACGCCCACCAAGTCTTCCACTTGAAGTTTGATCATTGGTAAGATCGATCGTCCTACCCGACGATGTGGGAGGTAATGACGATTGCTGCGCGTAAGACTGCCGAGTATAAGACTCGTCATAGAGACTACGTCTCGAGGGTTGTGTTTGCAAAGTTGGCGGAGGCGGAGGCGGAGGCGGAGGCGGAGGTGGAGCGATCGGTGCTTGTTGCTGAGGTGTTGTGCTATGTGACGGTGGGCCTTGCTCGCCTGTCTTCTTTCGTCTGGGCTCTTCAGTTTCAGTGGCATTGAGCAAATCCATCAGATTTGACTTCCTGGGTTCCGCTGGAGGCTTTGGTGCAGGGACAGGTGCGCCTTGGATCGGGGATTGGCCATACTGTGGCTGTAGTGGCTGATGTTGTGCTTGCAGATTGACAGCTTGAGGCAGATTCCTCGGTTCCTCCTTGGCGGGTGGGGTGAGTATAGTCGACCGTGATGGGAGCTGCTGCGATCCAGGCATTTGATTATGTGTTTGATTGTGGGAATCGGGAGGTACTTGATTGAGAGATTGAGCCTGTGACAAATGGCGGTTGTGAGAGTACGGCATCGGACGATGCTCTGGAGATCTAGCCACAGAGTTGGAGCGCACAGGCGGCGCGAGCGATGGTATTCCACCAGTGCCGCCGAAAGGTCTCTGGCTGTTCATTTCTTGGGAAATGCGACGCGAGTGCTGTTGGTATCGATGTTGCGCCTCCTGCTCTTGCTGAAAATCTGGTCTGGCTAGACTTTCCCGTTCATGATGACTAGAGCCGCGAAAATGATTTGATTGATGCGACTCTTGGGCAGCGACTGTAGATTGCACATGCTGCTGTAGCATTCGAGAGGCTTGGTGTGAGGACGACGAGGGTGGACGATTGTCGTGACGCAAGGGTGCCGTGTCCGAAAAATAGCCTGCGCGAGGACCTGGATGCTGTGGCTTATGCTGTTGAGAGAGTGAAGAGTGGTGCTGCGGTTGGGAGCGTTCAGGTGGAGGAGCAGGCGGAGAGTGTTGTTGTGGCATGGAAGGTATGGATACTAGGCTGGTCTCGGGCATGGACGGGAAACTGGATACAGGTACTAGAAGCTTTCCCTGCACAGGTGCTTGTGCGATATTGGAGAATCTAGATGAAGGCGCGGAATGCGGAGGTGTCGTCTTCGGTAACGCAAGTGGGTTCACCAGCGGGGACTTGTGTAGCTCGGGCGTAGGCGCGATTGGGCGTGGAAGTGCGGTTTGTGTACTTTCGTAGCGTCTCTTTTGAGCCGGTGTGGGCGTTGGAGGCGGTCCCAGGTGGTCACCACGCTCACGCCGAGTATCCGCTTCCTTTGCTACTTGCTCCAGATCGAGATCGAGATCAGACCGGCCTTGTTCGATCGATCGCAGAAATTGATTCTTAATCATGGTGTGCGTCTTGGTACCCATGTGATTAGCAATAGCTATCCAGTCTGTGCCAAAGTGCGCAACGTTCTTGTGAAAGTCCTGCAACTCCGAAACTGACCAGTAACTCGAAGGGCCGGGCCGCGCGCTTGCCTGAATCTTTGGCCTATCCATCATGTTCAACGGTATGCCCACCAACGAATCGCTTGGAAACATGATTTGATCCTCGATGAGGCTTGGATGGACAGACAGTGACATGGGCATTTCACCAAGCGGTTTTCTGCTGAACTCGTCTTCGGTCTTGACGCCGGTCGCTTTTTCCTTCCGCTCCACCTTGGCTGGTGACCCAATGGGAGCGACTGCCGGAGGCATATTCTTCGCTTTGCTCCGGCCCTTGTCTTTGACAGCCTTTCCACGTCTACCGCTCTTGTCTTGGGTTCCATCAGCATCAGTTTGTCGGCGCGCGCGACCCGGGGTAACCACTGCAGCTGTTGAGTCAAACTCTGCTTCCATGCCGCCGAAATTGGGTCCGAAGGTAGGTGCTGCAGATCTTCGGGGTCGTCCAGTCTCGGTAAGTGGTAAGGGCAGTCCGTCGTCGGTAGGTTCAGGTCGCTCCATGTTCGCAATCGCTCCACGGCCTCGGCCACCAGCTCTGCCGCCGCGACGCCCGCCTCGACCTCGTTTCATCTTGCCTTTGTACTCTCGATTCCATTTCGTGGCATAGTAGTGATTGATGCAATCCTTGTAAGTCCGCTCTGCTCCAACTTCCTTGTACAAGATCTCGGCCAATTTGCCCCACTTCTTCGCATATTGATCTCTGTAATTCTGAACCATGACACGATGCTCTTCGCCAGTAAAGTCGTCTTCCGGAGGCTCATAATGAAACACAAAAATACCCTGGCCTGGTTCTCGCTGAAAGTTTGTGTCTAGGTATCTTCGTCGTTGAGCTTCGGACTCCACTATCTCAAGAGGTAAATCAGCTTCCTTCTCAGGGTCCGCCATCGCTCGTCTTGGCTCCTTCTCTCTCTTTCCTATCCTCTCTTCTTCGGCTGTCTTGAGAGATTCCTTGATGACTTGCTCGAGATCTAGTTCGGTCGCCCAGCGGCTCGAATGGCTCCGACGTCCTGTAGCTGCTGGCATGGGATCCAGCAGACTGGTAATGGCTGCTGTAGTAACGTCCGGGGTTGTGGCCTTGAGGCTTGGCTCGGCTGAGGGTTGTCTTTCGAGGTCATCCTGCTCCCGCTCATCGTCCAATGGGCGTGTGTTGTGCCGCCATTGCTTGTAGCAAGAAGCGTACTGTTGCAAAGTCTGTTCATTGCCCAATTCCGGCTCTATGCTCTTACGCAATTTATCCCGAATGACAAGCATAACAGATTCTGGAAGCTTAGGTCGATCTTGCTCAATGTCTGATAAAGGTGTGGGTGGACCAGAGCCAAGATATGGTAAAGCGCCGAGGTCCGGCATAGTATCCTGCTCCACAGACACGCCACGGCGTAGGCGCAGTGCGACTGTAGCTGGTGCGAGAGCACGATGCTCTTCGTCTTCTTTAATTCCCATGTCAGTGTCCTCCATTTCCTCTTGCTGTGGCGTCAGTGGCGCGACAGTTACACACTCTCGGTGGGCTTGCACCGGAGACGGAAGCACTGCAACATCCTGCATGACTACATCTCCTGCAGTTGCATTGGTATCGCTCTTTTTCGCGACTGCTGTGATTTGATCCGTGGTCAAAGAGTGCAACAACACAATCTCTTGTAATGGAGTGGTAGCACGGAGATGTGCGACGCTCAGATCGACTTTTCTAGACTCAAGAAGCTCCCTTTCACGATTATACTTTGCCTCAGAGCCAGCAAAATCGTCTTCATCCAGATCTAGGTCATCGTCTGAGTCTTGCAACGCGTCTGGAGCCGAAGAGGCGGCAGACATTGGAGGCTTTACCAAGCAAGGAGATGGTTCTGCCATGAAAACATCCGAATGCCGTCTGAGTTCAATTGAGCCAGGCTTCGGTGAGGATGCAACTGTGCGCTCTGCAGACGCGGCTCGCTCGCGCGGCCTGTTTGACTCAGCCGATGCTCGCGCAAAGGATGGTGATTCTGACTTTGCCGAATTCAGGCGCTGTGGCTGGACACCAGTTGTGTGGCTCTCAAGCCTTGGAGCCTTAGGAGCTGTCCCAAACGATCTTTCTCGATCTTCGTTTGGGAATTCACGTTTGGTAGGGACTGATGGTCGGTTTGGTATAAGACCAGGCCTGACCCATTGCATGCTCTTAGGGCCACCGCTGATTGGTGCTCGTGGTGCTGAAAAGGAGGGTCGATCCGTAGGAGGATACATGGAAGGAGGTCGCGGAGCAATGGGCGTTCGATCGGCTTTTGGACCAGTGGGTATATTGGCAGGTAAGCTTTTCGGCGACGTGTTGACAAGTGGTGCCCCTCCACCACGTGAACCAAGAACAGACGAGTGTGCATTGGGCGATGGATCTCGAGGAACATAAGGTGGAAGAGGCGCTCTTGATAATTGTGGGGATGCATTGGTGCGAAACGCGGCATGTGGAGCAGTGAGCAGAGGCCGGGGTTTCGGTGCGGGACCTTGAGGAGGAGACTTTGCTTGTGTGGATGAGCTAGAGGCTGCAGACGGCGCTGGTGGGCCCACGGGCGGGTGAGGTGCAGCAGAAGGCGCAGAGGAGGGAGTGAAGCTAGGCTGGTGGACGAGCTTTCTTGACTCTACCGCGTCTGTGGCTGAATTCTGGACCGAAGATATTGCAACAGTAGGCGACGGGTTCGTTGGCGGTTCCATACGCTGGGGTCCGGATGGAAGAACTCGGTGTTCATGAGCTGACCGTTCGCGCGTTGGCCGATCATGTGCCCTATCCGCCTTTGGTCCGGTAGGTGGTGCCACGGACAGACCGGAGGGAACAGTCGTTGAAGGCGCTGTTGTAACGACCGCAGTGGTATTGGCTGGCAGTGGCGCAGGCGCAGGCGTAGGCGCAGGCGTAGGCGTAGGAGCAGCTACCACAGTAGGTTTTGAAGGTGGTATGGCAGCGGCGCTTGATTTTGCATCGAGCGTGGGAGCCCTCCAGACATTAGATCCAAAGGCCGGGACAGCAGCGGGAGGCGAAGAAGGGCGTGGAGCATACCTTTCTCTGGATGCCTCCGCGCGGCTGGCTAACAAGGCATCATCCTTCCCGAGCTCGCGTCTAGAATCCTTGGAGGCAGGCGAGTCGACTGCAATGGAGGGCCGCCGTGAGTAAGAATCGACCTGTGCGCCTGGCCGGTCTGACGGAGATACATGATGCGACACATGGGGTGTTGATCCTGCTGGCGTTCCAGGAATGTAGCGTGATTCCGCTGGGCCTGGTCCGCGGTGGGTATCTAGAGCGCGCAGACCAGGCTTCGCCGCGCCAGCAGGTCCGATGTAAGAGTCGTACTCACGCGGGAGGAACCTCCGATCATCACGATCACGTCGGTCCAGCTCACGATCATCTCGCCTCTCCTCTCTGACATCTCTGTCCCGACGGATGGGGGGCGGAGAACGACTGCGCGGTCTCCATGCACGGTCGCGCGGATCATGATGTCTGTCACGCTCATCGTTGAGGAAGGGCCGCCCTCTGCCTGCAAAGTCTCTGCCACCCCCCCGTCCACGTCCGACGCCACTGCCGCGATACGTCGACCCAACGCCAAGCGGAGGTGGGTCCGAGTATGTTGACCCGGCCGAAGGGGGACCGTCTCGCGAATTGCGCCTTGCCCGATTGATGTCAAGATCGCGAGGAACGAAGTCCCGCTGGTCGCGGGCGTCTCTCAGATCGCGGATTGGTGACCGTCGCGGTGGTGTAGGGCGCCTTTCCCTTCGGTCGAATTCGCGATCCCGATCTCGCTCACGGTCAGCTCTCCAGGAATTGTGGGAGTTTGCTGCTGTTCCGCTGCTCAGAGGCGGCGCAGTCCGCAACGGGGTATCCTCACCACGGCCCGCGAACCCTCTTCCTCGGCCATCGCGCGGCGCAGACAGCGCGCTTGACGGAGGCCCTGCTGGTGGAGCTCGAGACACGTCGCCCAGCGACTTGGGCCCTCGAGGCGGGTCTCTGGGCGGGAAGCCACCCGACTCTGAGGTGGGCCGCCCAGCCGAGTCGTTGGCCCTCGGGGGGTATCCGCCGCCAAAGTTGGAGGGCCTTCGGTCGCGGTACGGTGATCTGTCGCGAATGTATCTGTTGTTGTCCGGGTAGCGATTGGCGGACATGGTGATGGTTGGGTGATTTCAGTCGGGCTGAAAGCGGCAGCATGGGCGTTGGTGCTGATGCTGTTCCCAGTGGAAGTGAGTCGCCGGCGGGTGGTCTTCTCTGGCCGGGGTAGTAATGTGCGCGGCAAGCGATGGGGCGTTGATGCTTCGACCCGTGCATCAATAGGCGCGACTGTGTAGTTCGCGCTCCCAGGGTCGCCCGCAACAATGCTCGCTGTGGTGGCCCGCAGACGCGCCCGTCCAAGTCAAATGCACGTCAAATGACGGAACGGGGATCCGTGCGTCTCGCGCTAGATGGGACCCGGTATAGCGTTGCCGCTTAGCGTGACACGATCCACAAGGAACCTGCAACTCGGCCGGGCTGGCGCCTGAGATTCGATCTGGCGTTGCTGCTGTCTCTGTCCCCGAGTTGAGATGCAGATGCGTACAAGGCTCCGGAGTGTGTCCAACGCAAGCCCTGCGAACCCGACGTCGTCGGGGGTCGTCCCACTCCCAGGCTTCCGGGTGGGTCGCGCCTCAGCTGTCCGACGTCTGGCGACAATCGTCTTCGGACAGCCGTTGACGTGGCGCCTGGCTGCGGGTGGACGAGGCAAACACGTGAGGCGGCGTGGTGTGGCAGTCTGGTGAGGATCCGGGCTCTATCCCGGATGTGCGCGAAGCAGCTGGGTCATGGTGTCCAGGATTCGCCTTGGGTTGGCTGGGAGGGTGATGATGTCAAGAGGAACGCCGACGAGGTGAGAAGACGAGAAGCACAAAGCTCTGACGCCAGGCCAGGACGGACGGGGTCGCTTCTGCGCATGCACACAGTGCCACAGTGCACACACAGAAATGGAACCCCCTCCTGGGCCCGGCTCCTGTCTCCCATCGAGGCTGCAGGGCCCTCTGATTGGTCTGTTCCCAATCTTTAATCTGGCATCCAATCAGCGAGAGGCGCCACTGAGACTCCCGCCGCGCCCCAGGCTCCACAGAAGAAGCCCATCGGCGACAAGCGTGCTGGGCCGCCCGCAGCGATTGACTGTGGCACGCAACACACTTGTCCCCGGGCGTGAGGGCTGGTCCAAGACGATGCATGTTCTCATCGTACTACTAAGCCCCGATGCCATCCGCTTCATCATGGTTTCGCGCGCTGCGGCGTTCGACGGACGGACACCTGAGTGCCACCATCGACGAGACCTGGCCCCCGTGCTTAGCGTGGCAGCATGTGGGGTCTAAAGTGAAAAATGCACAAGCCGGAACCGGCCAGGCAACGTCCAGAAAAGGAACCACGCCACGACTCCGTACAGCACCTCATCGACGCCGAGGGCACCGCCTGTCTCTCTGCCCAAGCCCCGTCCCTGAACTGCGGGTACAACGTCTGCCATGGACAGCTCGGTCACGGACGCCGTCCTAAAGCCATCCGCGCCCGTTGCCCCAGGCTCGCGCGAGGTGCAGGGCATCGACTTCAACCAGTATGCCTCGCGCAACATCACCGTCGACGAGCTGATTGGCGGCTACGCAACCATGGGCTTCCAGGCAACGTCGGTCGGCGAGGCAGTGCGCATCATCAACGACATGGTGAGTTGGTCTCGCCCAGGCCTAGCGGGCGGAAAGCGGAGACGATGGGGAAATGATCCGTGCGGCAACGCGAAACAGTCTAGCCGCATACAGCAGCGCGGTGCATGAGGTTTACTAATGCGTGACAGCGAGCCTGGAAAGACCCTGAATCCGACGCGAGAACGACGATATTCCTGGGCTACACGTCGAACCTGATTTCGTCTGGGCTGCGCGAGACGCTGCGCTACCTGGTCCAGCACAAGCATGTCTCGGCCATTGTCACGACGGCGGGCGGCGTCGAGGAAGACTTGATCAAGTGTCTTGCCCCCACTTATCTTGGCGCCTTCTCCACGCCGGGCGCGGGCTTGCGCCAGAAAGGCATGAACAGGATAGGCAATCTTGTGGTGCCGAACAGCAACTACTGCGCATTTGAGGACTGGGTCGTGCCGATCCTGGACACGATGCTCGAGGAGCAGGAGGCCAGCAGGAAGACGGACGAGCCACTTCACTGGACGCCGAGCAAAGTCATCCAACGGCTCGGCAAGGAGATCAACGACGAGCGCTCTGTCTACTATTGGGCGTGGAAGAACGACATTCCCGTCTTCTGTCCAGCGCTAACGGACGGCAGTCTAGGGGATATGTTGTACTTCCACACCTTCAAGGCTTCCCCTGAGCAGCTGCGCATCGACATTGTGGAAGACATCCGCAAGATCAATACCATTGCGGTAAGGGCAAAGAGGACCGGTATGATTGTGCTGGGTGGAGGTCTTGTGAAACATCACATTGCAAACGCAAATCTGATGCGCAACGGAGCGGAGAGCGCCGTCTACATCAACACGGCGCAGGAGTTTGACGGAAGCGACGCGGGTGCGAGGCCCGACGAAGCAGTCAGCTGGGGCAAGATCAAGGTGGATGGTGAGAGCGTGAAGGTGTATGCCGAGGCGACGGTAGCATTCCCGCTCATCGTCGCGGCAACGTTTGCGCGGGTGCAGCCATCGTCTGGGTGAGAGCGTGTTGGCAGGAAGTGCTCCGTAGAACGAATACAGTGGGCTGTGTCATGTGACGTCTCCGCTTTCCAGTTTCCGGTTTAGCGGAGCTTCAGCCTAGCACGCGGGTGTGGAGAAGAGCCCCCAATCGATAAGGGCGCAAGGCGAGCTCGATGACAATGGACTCATGAAGACAAGTACCTAGACGTGTAGAGTTTGTACTGGAAATGCTGGACCCCAGGATCGTCATGCTGGCACTGGGCAGCCTGGGGTCGATGAGATGAGTCAGGATGGGCTTCACAGCCGGGGGGTGAGCTATCAAAGGGCGAAATGTGATGACGAGGGCGCTGCACGACCAAGCAGTCTTTCAGCATACGGAATAGCGCACGGGTAGCGACGCGCAGCAGTGAGTCCATCCAGCCGCCTCACTTTGCTGGTAGGCTGCCCATCGTCGACTTGTTGGTAGGCTGCCCATCGTCCACAGCTATAACACCCTTCTCTGTACCTTTTCTAGCTGTCATTCCGCCAACACCACGCTCCCCACACCAGCTCCCCAACCAGCTCCCCACACCAGCTCCCCACCCCAGAGCTTCTGCGATAAGGTCAATCGTCGGTGCGAGACGTGCGTATCATCTCTCAAGAAGCAGCCTACCCACTACGGCTGCCTGCCTAGGCACCAGGCTGCTTGTACGACCACCGGCCATTGTTGCACCATCGTCTCCGTACGTCCCTTCCCAGGCGTCTTCGGCTAGCCAGCCATGAGCGTAAGCATCGAGCAGCCGCTGCACTTCCAGCAGCCATCATCGCCCTCATTCTCGAGCCCTCCACACTCGCCAAACCACCTGCTCCGTGCGCAGACGCCCGCATCTCTCTCACCACTGCCACCAGCCGATGTCGACATGAGCTCCTCTATCACCACATTAGCGCCCGCGGGGCAGCAGCACGACCGGGAAGACGCAGACATGGAGGACAGCACGAGCTTGACAAACAGCCAGGCGGCAGAGGCGCACCCTCCTCCTGGCAATCGCGAGTCCTCTAGCAACAGAGTCGCTGTTGGAGTCGCTGCCGTTGATCAAGATGCCATGGACACCACACCAGATGCCGATACGGACCTGGTGGGGCAGCCTGGGTCGACCGATTCTGTGCATGTGTCGGTTGCACCAGCTTCTCTCACAGCCAACGGAGCTTCCGGGGAGCAGACTAGCAGTGGCCAAGTCCCGCCAGACGACGCTACAGTGGGCGTGGTGAGTTGAAGCTGTTGTCTATCCGCCCAGCCTGCTAACAGACGCCAGACACCACGCGAGAACGCTCCCTCAATAGACGCTACACCCGCCCCGCCGCCGCCCGTCGACCCGAACGCGCAGCCTCCGCCTCCACCGCCACCGCTCGATCCCGTACGCTCCGACTCCGAGTCTTCCGACGATGACGATGGCCTGCAACCATGGCACGCGATACAGGAGGACACTTCTTTGCCGGATGAAGCTGAGCTGAAGGAGATTGAAGCAAGGACAGAGCATAGCGCTCTTGACCACGAGTATTGGGAAAGCAAGGCCTTCTTGCCTTTGGAGGAACCGGAATACACTGCTGGCGAGACTGGACGTATCAACTGGAGTATCGATGCCTACAATGGCACGCGTGAGAAGCCGAATCGCGATATCGTCATGACGTCGGACGTGGTCACCGTTGGCGGCCACCAATGGCAGATCAAGTTTTATCCTAAGGGGAACGACTCGGATTATCTCAGCGTATATCTGGAGTGTTTGAGCGTCATGGATCCAAAGAAGAAGTTGGAGGAAGAGCAAAGCGACACCGCCTCGAAAAAGACCGATGCGCCCACGAGCGAAGGCAAAGAACAAAAAGAGGTGGAAATTGGCGAAAGTGTGGCAGAAGCTCCACCAAGCCCCCTGAACGTGCTTGTAAATCCACAGCATGCGCCGATTCCGCTCCTCGGATCTAAAGCTGTGGCCAAGCGGAAATGCGTCGCGGCGCAGGTAAGCGTTGTGCTATACAACCCAACCGAGCCTCGAGTACATTATTCAAGAACCGCCCTACATCGCTTCTGCAGTGGCTCGCCTGACTGGGGGTGGACGCGCTTCCACGGACCGTACTACGACATCGCCCATCGCATGCATGGCCAGCGGTCAGCGCTTTTGCGAGACGACAAGCTTGCCTTCACTGGCTACATCCGTATCGTTGACGATGAGACGAATTGTCTGTGGGAACATCCCAATCGTGAGAATCCATGGGACAGCTTCGCAATGACTGGGCTGCAGTCGCTCATGCTAGGGAAGGATGCAAGCGCACCAGGTGGTAACATGATTTCTGCAGTCGCCTCGTGGCTATTGTTTAAGCCATTTCGAAAATTGCTGTACCGTGTCCATGTGCCCAACCCAGAGGAAGAACATTTCGTTCGACCAAAACCGCTCTTGACTGCTCTGCAAAAGGTTTTGTACATGCTTCGAACACAGGTAGAGCCTGGGGCTGGACCTGTTGTACTAGACGACATTCTAGACGCCTTAGAGTGGTATGGTATCCACGACCGCCTCGACAAACTTGATGTGATAGAAGTCTGGGAAGTATTGCGTTCAAGACTCGACGAAGAGCTGCACGACACGGCACAAGCCGACCTACTTGAGACACTTTTTGGGCCAAAGCGAAATTACGCTACCGGTGTCCCAACATATCGAGTACCTGTTATCGGTGTCGAGACTATGCAGGCTGCGATCAACGACGCTACACGCTTTATGGTTTCTGAACAACCATTACCCCAGATGTTGACGATCGAGCTCGATCGCCAGGTGTTTGACGTGAAAACACGGTCCTACGTCAAAGTGCTTAACAAGGTTGCCTTGGACGATCGGTTGACAATTGATAGTACAGCCTACACTCTGTACGGCTTTGTGGTGCACAAGCAGACACTCCAGTCCTACGTCTACCAGCCGGTCATTCGACCTGAAGGGCCAGATACGCGTTGGTACAGCTACTCGGACAGCAAAGACGACAACCAAGTAAAGTGTCTCACTAAACGACAAGCAGTGGATGAACACGAAGGCAAAACTAGTAAAGAGCAGATCGTCGGTAACGATCCTGTCGCTTATATAGCGATGTACATCCGCGACGATGTGGCGCAAGCTGCTTTCACATCAGACCCTGAAACCGAACAGTGGGTGGTTCCTGAGTGGCTATGTGCGGAAGTTGAGAAGGATAAGAGCTCTTCGAGCAGCCCTCCGATGCTGCCTGCGCAGGTGGATGTTCTGCTAGCCGACGAGTACTCAAACGAGAACCATAAAAAGTCAGAAGACAAACAGCCTCTGGCAATGCTTGACTTCTTAGTCATCGATTCTCGTGCTTTCAATGAGCACGAAGGACCAGGTAATATTGATGCATACGACACCAGATGGATGCCAGGCGGAGGGGAGTACGTGCACCGCGTACAGCTTGCTATCACGTCCGGGAACAATGAGATTGTCGAGGAACTGGCCACGCTCTTTCCCGATATCAAGGACACACGACAAATACTTTTCTGGTTCATAGAGCCGTCACATGGATCATTTGGTCGGCCACGCTTTTTAGGCCCGGGTAAGACCCAATATTCCAGGGGTAATTACGATCGCTACACTGAAAACAAAGACTGGACGCTGGTCGACTCACCATGTTCAAGTCGCCGGATATGGGTACACATCATTGATGTTACCGATTTGCCAGAGCTTCCAGCACCGCAAGACATCAAGACCGAAGGGCAGAAACCAGATTCAGAAGACTTGTCTACCAATTCCAGTGTAGCGGACGAGATGCAGGCCGAAACAACGCACGTAGAGACTGAGCTGGCGCGTCCTGAGATGCCAGATTCAGCACCTCGCGCTGAGGATACCCCGATGAGTGAGCCGGGGGACCCAACAGGTGTGCCAGTGGAAACGCAAGTACCAATGGTGGATGCCACCCAGGCGACCACACAAGACGCAGAGGCTTCAGATACTGCAATGGTGGAAGTCGAATCAGCTGTGGTTCCTGACCCACCACCAGTCGATTTACTGATTTCTGAGGAGCCGATTGCGCCCGGTGATACCGAGATGAGTGGTACTCAAGACCACCCCTCATTGCCGCCCCCGCCACCTGCCCCGATCCTGGACGAACTCGCACAGCCACCTCCGCCTGAGCGTGCTCGTACTCCTGATCCACTGCCGGACGAGATCTACTTCTTCCTGAAGTTGTGGAATCCAGAGAAGCAGGCCCTGGAATCACGAGGCTCATACCTGTCTCTGATATCTACTCGCGTCGACGAGACAGTCACAAAGCTGCTTGGCCTTCCAACGGAGGACAAGAAGAAGTTGGAGCTGTGGGAGGAAGAGCACCCCACCAACGCTCGACCCATCAAACATCGTCGCTCGTTTGCGCAGCTCAATCTTCGCAACACTGCCATCATCATTGCAGCTCTGCCCACCATGCCCGAACAACGTACTGCGCTTGCAGATCGTGCAGCATTCGTAGACCCCTCCGCATACCTTGTGTACCGCGCCTTTGCTCGCAATTTCCCAGGCAGCCTAAATGGCCACTTCACCTACAACTATTTTTCTTCAGAGCACTACAAGGGAGAAGTCAGGAACGGTCATCGCCACGGCCACGGTACGCTCATCTACCACTCTGGCGCCACATACTGCGGCTCTTTCCGCCTGGGCCAATGTCACGGTCATGGTCTCTACACATTCCAAAACGGCGACACATACGATGGCGACTGGGTCGACGGCCAGCAACACGGATCTGGTACGTTTGTCGAAGCAGCGACTGGCAACACTTATGTTGGCGGCTGGAAGAACGACAAGAAATTCGGCGAGGGCGTGACGCACTGGAAGAACGCGCAAGAAGCAGAGCGCTTGTGCAGAATCTGCTGGGACGAAGCGGCTGAAGCGGCATTCTATGACTGCGGCCATGTAGTCGCTTGCTTGACGTGTGCGAGGGAAGTGCAGAACTGCCCAGTATGCAGGAAGAGGGTACTCAGTGCGATGAAACTCTATTACGTGGCGTAGATGTAGCCTCCAAGTACGAAGAGAGGGAAAAATTGTAAAGCTTTCCTACTTTGGCGTTGAATTTGCATGGCAAAGGGGGGGAAGGTGTCCAATGTACTTTTCTTCTTTTTGGGGGGGTTTCTTCTCCTTCTTTCTCTCTTTCTTTCTTCCTTCCTTCCTTCCTTCCTTTCTCGCCGTCACAACCACTCCCGGCTTTACAACCTAGCGTCCAACATGCCACGTATGTACATTCCCTCCTTCTCTCAAACCAAAAGTGCACCCACACCGATCGCCCCACTCCCTGGCCCCAGTGAAAACCTCGCCCCGACATCCTCATCCTCATCGTCTCCGCCCCACCCCACCCCCAGCCTGCGCAGCGGCACATGAACCAACAAAGTCGTTCTTCACACGTCCTCGGCCCGTCAAGCTCTTTCTCGCAATGCCTTGCCGACCCGTGGCAAATGTCGTGACGATCAAACGAGCCAGTCACGCCAGCCGCTACCATCTCGACGCGCAGCGTCCCCTTTTCTCGCGCGCTTTCGTTATTCCCGATGACTTTTTCTGGCGTGAGATGAGTCTGGTTGACTTGGGGGTTTGCGCGCGGGTTGGCATGGCGGGTTCGTGCTGGAGAGGGAGAAGACTGGTAGTGATTACTGGTCTGGCTGCTCAATTGGGTTGGACGCGGGAAAGGGTTACGCTTTGGAATTGGGTCAAGTATGAGTGTTCTGGGGATAGTGCTGTCGTGGGGGATGTTGGGGGGTTGTTGTTAATGGCTCGTGTCATTTGATCGCAGGGTGGTATTGACGGGCGAAGTGTGTGCAGACGAGCAAGGAGGATGAGATGGAAGTTATGGATTAAATGCAATGCTATGAGGATGAATCGTCTAGGCCTCCTCTTTCCCAAAAACTATATACAAGAAATGAATCATTAGGGTGGTTCAATGATGGGCAAAGAGCGGCTTGGTCTCTTTGTCATGGAGAGGTGCGTCTTCATCGTCATCCGAATCGAGTCCGGCTAGCTCAAATTCCTCGACATCTCTCATTCTTCGGTCGCCACGGACGTGGCTGTTTGCATGGCCGTTCGTTACACTGCTGATTCGAGGCGCTTCACTATCCGACCTTGAGGATTGACCCCATGCGTGTACAGCGTACAGGTGAACAAGCATGTTAACAACTACGTGTGCATTAGCGAGGACCACATAAGAAACGGAGTGTTGCTTACAGAGGAACATGAGGAATGCGATGCTGAACAAGATGAGGACGTAAGACACGTGCGTGACGCTTGCGTCATGTAGGATCTGCATCTGCTCTTCCGTTGCAGCCATGAACAGAAAGCCACCCGCGATGAGCAGGAAAGGAGTCATGTATTGAAAGCTGTTTGGATCGGAGCCATCGGTTGTCATAGCACTGCTGTCCTTGAGAACGAAGGCGATTTCGATGATGCGTGCCGCTCCAGCTGCCATGAGGGTGTAGCCAAAGACTGTGTGAACCATAGTCGAGATGGGTAGATGCTGCGGATGGGAAGACATTGCCCAACCAGTCACGAATATGACCATGCCAGGAATCAAGTTCCGCTTCGGGCGTCCGTCTCTTGTGCGGCTCAGCCATACGCCAACTAGTCCGGCAGCCCACCAGACGATGCCCATGGAGGTGTGCTGCAAGTCGTTGTGTGCCCACTCGCGGCCCCAGCGATGCTCGGTGAAGGTGTTGACGCAGCCCCAAGCAGCGATGACTAGCGAATCAAAGAACTCCTGGCTCCTGCCTGTACGTCTAAGCCAGACCTGGCCAACCAGAAGTAGGATGATCAGGATGATTCCGTAAGCAATAAAGGCGCTGCCCATGATGAAATGCGCGAGGCACTGTCCTGTATGGTCGGCCCTGCAGAAGCCAAGGGCTGTGATGCCTCCGAAAACAAACTGCACCCAAGTGACTATTGGCATAGCCTTGCCAACGAAGCCATGCCCTTTCAGCACGATTTTCCGAATCTTGGCGTGGATACCCTTCTCGAGATGGAGCTTGAGGTAGATGCCCATGGCGATCTGGGCAAGGAGCATGAGCATGATGTAGGGAACGAACCGGGCGTGGATGTTCCTGGTGAATTGCCGGCCTTTGTGCTTGTGCCCGAGGAAGTATCCCACAATAGCGAGCAGCGAGCCGAGGGTTTGCACGGGAACGTGCCATTTGGAGCGGATTATCTGAAGCTGTCAGTGGTCTCATGGTGGATTCCGGCGCGACGTGTGCTTACGCCCAAGACCATGCCGGTGGGAAAGATGATGCCCCAGGCCATGCTCTGGATCAATATATGTATCCATAGCGTCGAGTCGATGGGGTCCGCAGAGACGGCATGGCCCTCTTCAATCTTGTCCGAATGGTGGTCGTGCGCCGTCACGGCGGTGCTGAGGAGCAGCGCCGCCGCAGCAACTACTTTCATCCGAAATCCCATCGCAGGGTAGAGTTGACGTCACGATAGTTCCGCGACTGCTGTGAAGAACTCCGGCGCGGAGGAGTTGAGGGTGAAGGGAGCATTCGGCACGTGAGGCGGGAGAGGTGGTGAGATAGGATAGGTGCCTGCTTACGTGAAAGGCAGACGCGATCGCCATTGGCCCCGGTCGCGGCCCCGCCAGGACGTCGCAAACATGGCCACCTTGCACGCGCCGCTCCGTTCACTCAACACCATGGCTTCGAGTGAGGGAAGGAGGGACGTCCCGGACTCGGAAGACGAGCCCATGACATGGTCGCCCGTCAATGTTTCGGATGGCGGCCTCCAAGACACCCAAGGCGCGCCAAAAGAGGCTACACGGCATCTCCTGGCGCCTGCTAAGAGCGATGCCAATGTGCCTGACAGGCGCTTTGATGGCTTGGACGCAGATCGCGTTAATGCTTCAGTCGACGTCGACTCGGCCAACAACTCGACGTCCTCACAACGTCTTCCGCGCGACGCCCACGACTCGTCCTGCGTTGAGCATTCAGAACGTGCTTTACATTCGAAGCTGGCGCCCGACCGTGCACCAGCACAGCAAAATTCCGTGCCATCCAATCTTGTTTCGCATGACCAACCGGCCGCTGATCTTGAAGTGACAAGTACACCTGACGCTGAACTCCCTCCACCTACTGACAATACAATGCGAAACGCTGAACCCACCCCCAGTCTCCGCATTGGCGAAGAGCAGGCTGCATCGCAAGGTGATCTTGACGAACCTGTGAGCCCGAAAGACGAAAATGAGAGATCGGAAGCCCAACAAAAATCGACAAGTAGCATTGATGATGCTGCGTATGTCGGCATGAGCCATGCTGTTGCAAAGGATCCTGGCTCGCAAGCACATCATGACGGGTGTGATGGGCAGAACGATGCCGGAAATGTATTTCGTGCAAGGTCTACCTATTGTACGTCTTGTCACTCACATGCCTGCTAGGTCTTCAATCAAGTCGAGAGTAGCAGTACAGCGGTTGGTATGGACTCATCTTCCATGACTATTGCCGGCGAGTCGCAATCCATCATGAAGGATGATGCGGGTGCTCCTAGTTGCTCCATCAGCATGGTTTCGACTACGTCCTCGCCATCTACAGACATTCCGCAATGTACTGGCGATCCTTCGGCCGACACAGCTGTTCGTGCAGCCCCCAGTACTTCAGAGCCAGAGCCAGTATCAACCATACAGTTCCCCATCGCCGGCAGCGGAGCCAGCCTGGATCCGTCGTCGGCTTCTTCTCCCCAAGCAACTGCGGCAGCCGACACCCCTGTAATCGCGAAGACGCCACAAGAGATTACGCTTGCCGACCTTAAAGCACAGAAAGCGACTATGCTCGCCTCTCTCGCTGCCCTTCCCGCAATCCGCGTACTGATGGAGGAGACCGCAACTTCAAATGCAGACATGTCTGACGATGAAGGCGAGCCCACTGAAGCCGACGTCATGGCAGCAGCAAACAAGATCGTGAAAGATCACATCAAGCTACTGCATGAGTACAATGAGCTCAAAGACGTAGGACAAGGGTTGATGGGGCTGATAGCCGATCAGCGGGCTGTTCGAATTGTAGAGGTCCAAGAAGAGTTCGGGATCGAAGCGAAGGACTGAATGGACATGCCACAGTTACACGAATACATGCAGAACCGGGGGGGCCCCATATATCATCTTGTGCAAGAACATAAGAGAAAGGCAAGGCCAAGAGGTTACACGCAGAACAATAGCAAAAAAACTTACCTGAAATCAGACACGCTCAAGTACTTTCTGCACCTTGTCATGTCGCAATGCCTGCAACAAGGCCAAGGATATGCTTCAATACGTCCAATGGCAATTCAACTCGGCAGTCCAATGTTGTTGCCCAAAGGTGTCTTTGTAGCTATGGTGCCTCAAGATCCGCGCCAGAGATCCACATATAGTATTCCATTACAAGCATCTAAGCAAAGAATATCAGTAGTCTCCACGAGCAAAGCATGTCCCCCACATCCCCATCCTCTCACCCTCATTCGCATACATCCAACTCACCCCGTCGGATCACACTTGCTACAAATTTCACAATAGCATCGACCTCCTACGCTCAAGTCGCGTGTTGCTAACTATCTCACAGCTCCCCTATCCCGATGACGAACGCGCCGTGTGAGGCAGACGGGTTATGTAATGTATTCAGCCAGGATTCAATGAAGTCTAGAAACCTTCCTTTACACACGCTTCTACAAATCCCCAACGTCTGGAACCCCTCCAACCCTGCTGTTGGAAATCTTCATGCCTGTTCTCCGGGGACGTGATATACCCGACACGACACACTCTGGCGCCTGCACGCTGGTGTGGCGCATTGGTGCCAGATCGCGGGGCGCGGCGCGAGTGCTGTGGCGGCGTTTAATTTTCCCGGTTGTGTATGGAGTATAGCTCTGGGCAGATAAGAAGTGTATCTGGCTCGGTTGGTATGTAGTGCTTTGTTAGAAGGAGTTACTATCTTAGGACAAGGACTTTAGACTGCTGCACGAGCTAAATAGAGAAATAGATTTAAAACAAGAGCTTTTTTTGTTCAGAAGGTAAGTCTTGATCCGTAAGGATGTTTGGTGGGTTTGGGTTTGCTGTTTGTGGAAGTGTTGAAGAGAACATTGTTTTGCTAGCGCGAGGTTGTCCTGTAAGGTGGGTAGAGTTTACTACTGTGTATAACTAGACATCTTGTCGCTGCGGGAAACTAGGCATTGGTTTTGAGCTGGATACATGATGCATTCAACCTAGGTCAAACCAACTTGATAGTGGGGTGTTGCATGCCAGCACCACCACGACAACATATCTACTATATATTAGCTACAAGTGCGTCGAATTGCCACATTCGACCATTGGTACAAGAAAATAGCGCTTCCCGTTCGCTCAGCGGTACTCAAGCTTGTGACCGGCAGATCAGTAGTCAGGTGGGTGACCACTGGCGAATCCCTGCTGTTGAATGTTTTTTTGCACTTCCCCGCTCAGGGAGCGGGCGATAGCAAGCGACGTTTCATCGTGTTGGTCACGCGTGGTCATCTGAAGTCGTCTATGTGTCTTGTACGGAGTTGATTCGGTCTATGTACCCGCGCCCTGAAGTGAGCTGAGGTTCTGAGGGGACGGATGTTTGTATGAAATGACTCTAACTTTTTATTAATTAAGGTGGGTAATTGTATAACTCTACTATTCTTGCTGCGACATATGGGTAGGGAAATTGTAGTCTGTGTAGTCGATGTGGACGAATGCGCGGTCGACATATGGTACACTTTCTGTGGATAGTTAGCAGCTTTTACAATCAAATTGTGCATTTGAACTTACCGAGGACATATTGCAAACTCTCGCCGAGGTCGTGGCTGTCGCGAAGCGCTAGATGTTCGTCCACAACGATGTCTACCTCTACATTGAGTTTGTCACCTGCGTGGTATGCCTGCAATCCTTGGATGCGCTTGATGCTTTTCGCGAACCGCATCGTCATGTACAGCAAAATGTTACGCTCGTCGGCCGTTGCGCTAGCGCCTGTAAGATTGCGAATGTGCTCTGCAGATGTTCTACTCCAGTTCAGGATGACATAGGCAGACAGTAGGATACCACCGAGCGCGTCCAGCCACCAGACTTTCGCAAAGTAGCCAACGAGCGGAAAGAAGATGGAGAAAGTGTTGAATACGACATCGGTCATGGCATCCTGTGCGAGTGCTTGGACGGATGAGTTGCGGATGAGGCGACACCAGAGCCAGCACAGGCCCTTGATAACGACTGTGGAAGCCATAATGGCCACAGCAGGAATAGTAAGCTGAACGATGGTATGATCCGGTCCGGACAATCGTGAGATACCCTCAATGCCAACTTGACAGAAGGAGGTGATCATGATGACGGAGAAGACGAGGACTCCGATAGGTTCGAGGCGCCGGCGACCAACGGGGTAGGCGTAGCGATCCTGGCGAGCAATCATCCAGGAGGTGATCCAAATGATGGCAGTACTGACAAAGTCCAAGGCTGCGTCGACTAAACTTGCGACAACCGAGAGCGAGCTGGTCATGACCGCCACAATGATCTTCATTATGAGAAGCGCGGTGTTCGCAGCCAGGTTGACATAGAGCGCTAGCTTGACAATGGGACTTTCTGTATCCTCGTCTTCCTCAGGCACCCATTCCTTGAGCTTGGGATTTGACACGAGCTCCTCCTCTTCATCGTCATCGACAGCGTCATCGTGCGCTAGAAGAGGTGTATTCTCATCGTGCTCCGGAACTTTGTAGAGATTCTTGGGCGTGCGCTTGACCTTGGCTTGCGGCGCGCCATTGGATCCATTCGTGCCATGCGTGCCAGACGAGCGACTCGATGGAGGGACACTCCCATTTTCGGTGATGCCGCCTGGTATGCGTGCGCCAGGTGTGGCCATGGGAGTGCTGGTGGCCGAAGATTCTTCAGTAATTGTGGACGGTATTTTTACAGCGCCTGACTCGAGATTCGTGTACTCTTGGATCAGGTTATGGGGAAGGGACGAGTCGAGGAGGCGGTCGATGTACATGTAGTGCTGAATCAGCTGGTTGTTGCGCTCGTAGTAATCGCGGCTGGAAGTATGTTAGCAAACGCGCGATTTCAATAGTGTCTTCCAACATGCATCGGATTCTTCATGCCCTTGAGTTCTTCATCGCTCTTGTAATACTTCTCCCTGTCTTCTCGTCAATCATGTTGCTTGCATCCTATAGTTTTCCAGCACTCACCACTTGTACCTGGGGTTCGAATTGCCAATCAGACGCTGACTACGCATCTGCGGCGTGTTCAAAATGGACGCTGCATTGCTGCTCCTGCGCTCTGGATCCCTATCATAGGGCATCATGAGCTTTCCTCTGATTCCATCGATGTCTTCTTCTTCGTCTGTCAGGCTTCCGCGGCGCTCATTGCTGCGAATGGTCGACGGGCGACGCGTGTTGAATAGTGAAGGCAGATGTTGGCCACGCGTAGAGATCGCGCTCGCAGTGTCATGGGTGAGTGGGAGGAAGAGTTTCGAGTTGGTCAGGCGAGGGAGGCTTGCTGAGCGCGGCCCTGGCGAGGGCGGCTGCTTCGAGGGCGTGGTAGGAGAGTGGTCCGTCATGGCTGCGTACAGCTCTTAGAGATAACTCTGCGGACCTTGATAGGGGTGTAATCCTGTGCAGCGCGAGGTTGCGTTAATCCAAGCAGAAAGGTAGTAGCTTGATTGGACGTGTTGCTGGTGGCTATCGCCGCTGACGTTCCTATCTGCAACAGGTGGAATCCAATCTGAAGCTATTTGCGATGAGAGTGCGCGCAATGAATTGCTTGCACAATCAATGAAAGGCTGGCATTTTCACAAACCCGCGCCAAAACGTCCGGTGAAGGAACCAGTACCAAGGCAGGTGCGCCGAGACGGGAGAGATTCTTTTTCTTGGACGCGATCGACGGCTTCGAGACAGTGGCCGAACAACCCTACCCGTCGGTACCTATTTTAGACATGGTCATAGCTTCGGCATTTGCTTGCAGCTGTGGGGTCATCGCGGGGTGCAAGATCGCCGGTTTTTAAACACACAGTATGCCTGAAACATGAGATGATCGTTTGAAAGAGCGTCCGACTGAACATCTGAAAGCGTATGTGTCCGGCTAAATAGGCATAGCGGAATGTTTGACGATCGAATCGTCATGCAGGGTCCACGTGGGCCGACCGCCGGCGTTTCTAACCATGGCTGTTGAACAGAGTCTAGCATAGCGCCAAGAGTCTTGCTCCTTGCTCGCTTGCTCTCCTGGGCTGCTGATAGCATCCTCCCCACCCTAGCAAGAATTCGCCATCAGCTTGATGTCGTGCTACAGCACGACCCGACAACCTTCAAGAGGTGAAACACTGCCATCTGAACAACGGTACTCTTGCAGGTAGTCTCCAGGGTGCTTTGATTCTTAGAGAAGCCTACATGTATATCAGTGAAAAGACTCGGGCGTGCGCTTGAGAATCACGTATTCTGGCTGGGCCTGAGTCCATCTGAACGTGCCAAGGGCAAGATCACGGGTTCCCGCTGTGTGAGGCTAGAGGTGCTGTGCATCACAAGTGGTATGTTGAGCGCATGGTTGAGGAGAGAGAGATTATTAGTGTACAGGACTAGGTGCCAGTACCAACAGGTCCGTAGATGAGCAAAGAGCCGTGTCCATCGCGTTCCCAGTCATGACTTATTCTTCAAGCATAGAAATTCCGTCCTTTGCACAAGCGTGTATGAGTTCCACAAAGACATGTGCCTCAACCTGGATACGCTCGCGGCATGCCTTCTTGTCAAGTACAAGATGCTCGTGAAACTTGCATGAACTTTCTATGCACGCCTCAGGGTAGTTTTCTACACAAAAACTGTTTACGCCTATGGCTGCTTGAACAAACCTGGCCTGCATGAGACCAACTTCGTAGCCGAAGTGCGGCTGCCACGTACGTAGGGCTTGCAGACGTGTAGCTATATTCTCCTCTGATTCCGGAAGCCAGCAGAATGCAGTACTGACAGCCAAAAACTTGATGAGCTTGGCTGAGTGTGGAAGACTTGAATATGCTGTGTCGAGCCATTGCTGCTCAGGTCTCGGCATCAGCCCCCAGGTATTAGCTTGGCCTATCATAGCAGTCACGATGTCGTCATACTTGTCGTGAGCTGCCAGAGGTGAGGTGGCGCTAACTATCAGACCTTGCCGCGGAAAGAGACAAGATGACCACGAAACAGCAAATTCGTCCGAGTGACCGCGCTTTTTGAGTTCACTATCTCAATGAGGAGCTGCACTCGCGACGATTGCTTCAGCTTTCTTCACACAGGCGTGCAGTAATCCGTCGAAAATGAACTTGGAGTGAGTCAGTCGATGACGACAGCGCTCCCCACTAATCGTCTGATGCTCATGAAAGACACAAGAATTTCGAAGGCCATACTTGGCCAGATGAGGCACAGTCTTCGTCGCTTCCGTCTTGCCATCTTCTGGCGATTGGCCTCTCTGCGCCTGAGCAGTCATGACATCTAGTGTGAATCCTGGGTGTAGTCGCTCCAACTTGCCGGATTCCAAAGTGAGTTTCTCCGGGCTCCAGAAGTATATGGTAGACAGAACAAGGTACCGTGGAAGCATGGCGGTGGCTGGAAGCTTAGAATATACGAGATCTATCACCTCGATATCGTCTGGGTCAGGGTACAGTCCATAGGAGATACAGTAGCCAATGTATGTAGACATAACATCATCTCGGAGTTGAGGAATGTTGTACCTGTCTGCAAAGATGTACAATTGAACGAGTGCTTTCACAACTTCTTGATATGTCGCTTGCCAGGAGGGATTCCCGTGGAAGAGTTTGTCGAGTTCATCTGCGCCGATGGCTCGAAGTAAAGGAGATTTTCCAGAAACATATTCATCGAACATACGCTTCCCAGGGCGGCCTCGAGCAGCCACAGGCTTCGGAATCACAGTATTACCAGATCCTTTCACATCCTTTTTACGGTGATTCGAAGCGACGAGAAGACCATCTGGAGTCGAGCCAGGAAGACATTGCGCATGACACCAGGCAAGGAAAGTGCGGAAAGTGGCCTCGGTCACGTCGCGCAACGTGATTGTCCCCTCTTTCACGCCAAGGAACGAACGGTCAATGGCGCCACGGAAGAAAGTAGACACCGAGCAAATGAGATCCCTATACACTAAGATATCGACCGAAGGTTTTCCAACACGCACGAGTACAGTCTCGAAGCCCATAGTACTGTCACGATCAGCAATTGATGCAGCAAGTTGGAGATTCGACCAATGCATACGGAAAGTCGACACTAGACAGAGTCTTAAGCTTTGGTGCCGGGGTCGTCTTGTATCCGAAATTTCTGATCTTAACGTCTGTGCCTTGATGGCATGTATGCGGCACAGCTGGGTAGGAAGGGCATGGTGCAAGATTTAGGACAAGGGGTCTAGTCGTAAACATGCGAAATATACGGCTCCGGTTTATCATCTTTCGGCATACTGGTCAAAGAGTGTAAGGTAGACTGCATTGATGTTCTTGTACAACATCCGATGCTGTGAAATTGCAGTCATGTTTTGTCGCCTCCGCATGGGCAAAACACTGCTACTGCGCTAGTCAGCCATAACAGGAATAGATCATTTTAACGGCTTGGCAGCGCACACCAACGATTGCTCGGGTTGTAATATTCTCTGAACCAACGACAACTTCGACATCCGACTACCGCCGCCAAAGCAGTCACGATGCCGGTACGAATGCACCCCTACACGATGGAACAATACTGCAAGCATCGAATTCTGACTTTTATTGCAGAGCCAAAAGTCTTTCCGCACCAAGCAGAAGCTTGCCCGCGCGCAGAAGCAGAACCGCCCCATCCCTCAGTGGATTCGCCTGAGGACCAACAACACCATCAGGTACGATCAATCGCCACCATCTCTCGCAGTGTCCAGGATTGCGCGGACAGCTCAAAGGGCGACGAGTTACGGCCAGGACTGTAACTGACAGCAACAACAGGTACAACGCCAAGCGACGACATTGGCGCAAGACCCGTCTCGGTATCTAGACGACTCGCCCCCTGCACCCTCGGACTCGACTCTCGCCTTTTCAACACCCTTTCTTCACGGCCAATACCACTACGAACGAGCGACTCTGGGAATCATGTGCGATATGGCGGCAGTCACTGGAGCGAGGTCTACCTTCGTATGAGAGGGTATGCATGGAGTGGAGTCGGTGGGCTCGTGTTACCTCACCTGGATCACTCACTCTGGCGCAATGGGCTGAAAATGATATCGGAAATCAAGTCATGACGGAATAGATTAGGCAGTGAAAATGAAAGCACCTGCTGAGTCGCACAAATGATGGTCTTGGAGCAAAGTGGTTCTTTGCGTGTGATGATCTGAGGTAACGTATGGTGCAGTCGCAACGGGTACGATCCAACAGCTGTAGCCAACACAGCGCTGCCTGTACTAACCTTCGCTACCGCAACCCAATCTGGAACCCAAGCGCTTGGATGTTACAGCCGGCAGTCCAGCAACCGGCACCCGAAGTCCAGAACCATCCAGTCGTCGTTCCAGCAAGCTCGCGTACATGAGCGAGACAGTTGAATCAGTTCCGCCGTGCCAAACTCTCCTCGCACGAACACCCCAATGTGTCGCTCTCCATATTGCATCTGTTGCCACGACTGAGCGCTTCCTGCTCTTCGTGATACATGCCGCCGGCCCAAGCCCAGCAGCGTCTTATCAGTTCTTCAAGTTATCTTATCCATTCCCCATTTACCACTACCTTCCACTCCTAAGTTGAAACTTCGGGCGCTCACTCAAATCCACAATCAAGCACTTTTCCTCGCTCTTCCCACACGCTTCGTACAAACTAACCACGCCAGCCTGGATCTTGACGACCGTCGTGCTACCCGCAAAACAGACGCCCTTCTCGACTCCACACCGATTCGCCAGAACGACGTAGACAGGTTTCTCCGCTTTACTCTCGACAATCGGCTGGAATCTTTCGACCCAATACGCGACCGTCGCAATGTCTGGCTGGCTGGGTTCCTGAAGCAGTTCTTCGGGCGTGAGGTGGCATAGCCAGGCCATGGAGATGCATAGCAAAGGGGATTTGTGCGTGAGTGCGGTGCGCGCAAACTCGTATGATTCCCAGGGCGCGGTGAAGCGGTAGGGATTAATGTCCATGCATATTCCCAGTGTGACTTCTCCCAACGCACCCAGTGGTCCCGAGTAAAATGGTTGGTCGGGTGACGATGCGTTGGAGAGGATGTGCGTGTTGTCGGCGGGGCCTTCGGAGGACCACGTTTCGTCTGTGTAGTAGAGGAAGGATTTGCGATAATTGTGGAGGATTTGACCGGTTGGTGAGACGGTGACGGTCGAGTTGTATTGTGTGGATGGCGCGGAAGGGGTTGCGGTGGTGATTTCGGGATATCCGACTGTTACGTGGCAGGTGTAGTGTTTGGCTACTTGGATGGCCCATTTCGTACTTACTCCGGACGTGGTGGGTTCGAGAAACGGCTTGATTTCCTCGAGGGAGTAGAAGTTGTACCCTGTTAGGGCGAGCTCAGGGAGTACGAGCCAGTCCAGGTCCGTTGGTATTTGTGTGTTTTGGAGTATAGCGTCCGCGCGCCTTATGTTCTCCTGGACTTTGCCCAATTCAGGAGCGAATTGGAGACAAGCAATCTTCATCTTGTGACCGTCATGTGTCGCTGCCATGGGATGTCGGGCACTTGAGCTTGGAAGACCGGGGATTTATAGCCAGGTTGAGAGATGTTGCACTTGATATGTGATGGAAGAACAGGACAGAAACACTTTCGAAACATATACCAAGACTACTCACCACGGGAGTCCTTTCACTGTTGTAGGGGTTGGTGGCGAGGGTGCGGAAGGCGGGATGCGGGGCAGTTTAGGGCTGATAACCGAAAGCAAGCGGTCTCTTGGATGGTGATTGCTGCTGAAACGAGCGAGTGTTATCCGTCATATCCTCGTGGACGGTCGCGTGAACGATGAAAGAGAAAAAGCGATCTTGTCTTGATCAACAGACATCTGGTAGCTGTAGTGGGGACGTACCTGCAGTGGTAGCAGGGTGTCCGACATGTGATTGGCCGATACGAGCAAGGTTGTCGAGCTTAGCAGACTGCAGCACATGTTCGGCATCTCGTGCATCTATCAGACCATCTGCAGCGTCATGACCTCTTTTTCACGGTAGCCTATCACAACATCCCAATGGCAGGCAGACGGCTCGTCGACGCCGCAAAACTCTTCAATGCCTCCAAGGCGGTAGCCCAGAAGCACATTGCGCTGCGGTCGACTCAGCTCGCTGCCTTCAACGAAACCTCGAGTCTAGCCAAAGCCGTGAAGAACCAGACCGACCGCATCACCCTGACAGCAGCGGCTGCCATTGAGCTCTCGAAGCGCTTCAGCGATGAAGCTCTGACGTATGCGAGGGCTGCCGCCGAAAAGGCTACGGGCTCACCGCCAAGACACTACGAGAACATACCAAGACGAGAAACCCTGGAGCGAGATGCTGGCCCGGAAAGAGCGAAGGAAGGTCTCGAGCAAGATCACCACTACCACCGATCGGAACAGAACACCTCGGCCAAGCCACCTCCCGAGGCAGACCTTGAGATAGAACAGAAGCAGGCTCCAAGGCGGCCACTTCCGGATGGGACGATTCCGACGTCTGGTCTGACGCTTGAGCAGGAAGACAGAGGTCAAGACACCTTTTCCAAGCGGCCGGTTCCGGAGGCGCCAAAAGACCCTCTGGCGGAGGAGAAGCAGGGCCCGGCGCGGCAGGAAGACGAGGGAATCAAGCCAGTAGAATCCGACGAGACCACCATACCTCTACCTGGACGACCAAGGGGTCAATCTACAGCCCCTGTCGGATCGATACCATCTCATGCGAACGAAGCACAACAATCGCCGGTTTCTTCGCGAATCAAACATCCTGGGAAGGGTCACGATCGAGACGTCTTCTATGCGCGGTCGGGGGAAGCGCAGCCAGCGCCGCCGTCAGAGCCCCGCACACAGATACCGAATCATACCGCAGCGAAACAAGGTAGCGACAAGCACGTGGGTGACAACCAGCTGAATCAGGATGTTTTCTACTCGCAGCAAGCTACACAAGCACAAGAAGAGCCACCCGAGGGCGTCAACACAGATGTTTTCCACTCAACCAAGGTTGCGAAGATGCTCGGCGGTCATCAGGCTGCAACCTCGCGCCACGAGCATGCGAGAAATCGAACGCCGAGCCGAAACCCTTTCATTCCGCCGCAATATCAGGCTGGTCACGGACACGCTGTCGCCTCGACAGAGCAGGTCCAACCCCCAAAGTCAGAAAAAAAGCAGACAAGCATGCAAAGTCAACCCACCGAACAAGAGATGCAGCATCTGGCATCGCAACTCGCGCAGGACGCGCAGAGCACCAAAACTACTGCGCCAGAGGTACGCTCTCTCATGTCTTGTACACGAAGCATGCTGATCCGCTGACAGATCCACCCCAGGTAGCTGATGAACCTGCAGCCGAGCCTGCGAACGCACCGTACGTGCTGCGCGAATCTCGAGTCCCTTCATCACGATTTGGTCGAATGTGGCAGTATGCCGGCTTAGGTACTAGCATGGCACTAGGAGCAGTGGGCGAAAGCCTGCGACGCGCAACCGGCAGCGCTGCTTCAACTGGCGGCTCCTTGATGCTGAGCCCCGGCAATGTAGAAATACTCGTTGCGAAACTGTCAAAGATGCGCGGTGCTGCTCTGAAGCTCGGCCAGATGATCAGCATACAAGATATGAAGATGCTTCCGCCGCAAATACACGAAGTCCTTGCGCGAGTGCAGGACAGTGCAGACTACATGCCAGCCTCGCAACGTAACAAAGTCCTCGCCAGTAATCTCGGTGACAATTGGCGCGACTTGTTCGAGTCGTTTGAAGATGTCCCAATCGCGGCAGCATCGATTGGTCAAGTTCACAAGGCATTGCTCAAATCGAATGGACAAGCCGTCGCCGTAAAGATACAATATCCTGGTGTCGCAAATTCAATCGACTCTGACCTCAACAACCTGTCTGTCCTTCTGACTGCATCGCGTCTTCTTCCGAAGGGCCTGTTCCTCGACAAGACTATTGCCAACGCACGTACAGAACTTGGCTGGGAGTGCAACTACACACGCGAAGCAGATTGCCAGATGCGCTTCCGAGACTTCCTCGCGGACGACAAAGAGGTCTTCACAGTGCCGAAAGTCTATCCTGAAGCCAGCGGGCCCACCGTGTTGACAGCAGATTTCATGCATGGCATTGGCGTTACCAAGCTCAAAACCCTGACACAAGAGCAGCGTGACTGGATTGGCACACAGATCCTGAGACTTTGCCTCCGCGAGATCGTCGAATTCAGATTCATGCAAACAGACCCCAACTGGACGAATTTTCTCTACAACGCTAAAGCGCAGAAGATTGAACTGCTCGACTTTGGAGCATCTCGAGACTATCCCGATGAGTTTGTAGGGCCATATGTTAATATTCTAATCGGTGCCTCGCAAGGCGATCGGAAAGCCATCCGCGACGGCTCCATCGAGCTTGGCTACCTCACAGGCGATGAATCCTCCACCATGCTCGACGCACACATCCAGTCCGTCCTTACCCTCAGCGAACCTTTCAAAGCAGATGGGCCGGAGATCTATGACTTCAGAGACCAAACAATTACAGATCGCGTGCGCAGCTTGATTCCCGTCATGGTCAAAGAACGACTAGCTCCACCCCCCGAAGAAACGTATTCGCTGCACCGCAAACTCTCTGGTGCTTTCTTACTCTGCGCGCGATTGGGAAGTAGAGTCCCATGCCGTGAAATGTTCAGAAAGGCGATAGCTACTTGGGAGGGAGAGGGCAAGATGCAACAAGTATCAACATGATCCACTTGTATAAAGTATAACCTTCCATTGAACCTTGATGTTTATATTGTTCCAACTCCACCTCAACTCATCCAATCATCATCGCGCTTCAAATTGAACCATCCGCTTCGTGCGCTGCTTATACACAATCCTGTACCCGCAAGTATGACACCGCAACGGCTCGCCTCTCCGTATGCGAATCGGCTCCAAACATCCCGCTGCACAATTGTATGTCATGCTCCACGCAATCTCTTCAGTCGGCGGCGGCGCGCTGCGCACTATCGGGACTATAGACGTAGACGCAGCTGCTGTGACGCGCACTATAGACGCACGAGGCTCGGATGAAGACAATAATTCAGAAAGATCATCTTGTGGTATATGTGCAGGCGAAGCTACGTGCTCCATACTCTCCTCCTCCTCGCTTGATTCCTCGGCGTCTGATTCCGATACTGGGAGGACGCTAACATGTCCTTGTTCTATGCTTGATTAGCGCAGTCGAGATGAAGTGATTGAAGATGAAAGCATGCCTTCTTCATCTCTGTGCAGCGCGTGGTCAATAGCATCGTGCGTTCCCATTGAAAAGGCGCGTTGTGTCTCGTCGTTTGGTTTGCCATGATATTGAGCTACCGCTCTGTTCTGCTGCGCCGCGTCGTCGAGGGTGAGCGTGCTTTGTTTTCTCTCTAGTACTTCCTCTTCCTCTTCCTCTTCCTCTTCCTCTTCCTCTTCCTCTTCCTCTTTCTGTTCTTCTTCTTCTTCTTTTTTCTCTTCCCCTTCCCCCGAGTCCACTCGCACACTACACCCTTCCGAGCCCTCCACATCCAAACTCTCCCTCTTGATCCGACTCTGCCGCCTCGTCGTTGGCGACATACTAGGCCGTACAGAAAGTCTTGGCTGGTACTGGTTACATGTAACGTCCTTGTTCGGCCAAGGATCGCGATCGGGCGGGTCAGTGTCTGCGCGCAGACACGAGAAGCGGAAGAGTGTGGAGAGGAAGGTTATTAGAGACATGTTTTTTTGGCGGATTGTTATTGGAGCTTGGATTTGTGAACAAAGAATATGATTTGGAAATGTGGTGGTTTGGGGGGCGGAAGAACAAAGGGTTTGGGGGACGGAAAGGCATGGTGGTCTGGAGGGTTGCATTCCGCGGCGAAATGGGATAGTGTTGGCATGGTACTGGATTAGGGCAATGCTAGTGATGGAAGATGCGATGATGAAATGTGTGATGTATGCTTTTGTTAAAAGAAAATGCTATATTGTACAAAGACAGTCAAGCAGTCGTGACTGTGACCGTGGAATCATTTCTTTTCGATGATTTCCTCGATATCCCTCTTGGCTTCGCCCTTGTACGCAAGCCAAGCTGCGAGTGCAATAAAAGACCCAAACCCGCTGGCCATGATCATCCTACCTCTGAAACCTTGTTTTCTCTTGAGTGTCTCGTCGCCGCCCAAAATGACCACAGCCTTCTTCAACCATGTGTATTCCAACCCGCTGTAAATAGTAGTGCTTGCTACTATAGCAGACATGCCCTGCACTATGGTCTTAACACCCGCCTCGCCGCCCAGTGCATCTTGAACCCACAAAAGAACACCACCCGCTGCAGATAAAGTCGCCGTGGGGTCGTGCAGGAGGTTCGTGCAAAGCAAAGTACCGAGTAACGTGAGCTGTAAGAAGGTGTTGAACTTGGAGATTCCAGTAGGATGTACCTCAGCGCTAGGAAGGCTAAAGTCCCAGTACCTTGCCATGGTCTTGGGTGCTGGTAGCGACGCAAAACGGTAGTATAATGCTGAGATGGCTAGACTGACATCGCGTCCGAGAATGAGCGCGAAGAGTGGCATGGGAAGACTGCCGTTGACCGCGAGACAAGTGATCAAGGTCGTCATCAGGAATTTGTCGGCCATGGGGTCAACGACGCTGCCGACAACGGTCTGAAGCTTCCACTTGCGCGCTATCCAGCCGTCAAGAAGATCTGAAACTGCCGCGTAGGTGAAGAGGGAGAAGGCATATAAGTGCTGGTTGTGGATAATGAGGTATCCAACCATTGGTGTTGCGATTAGGCGAGTAAGGGTGAGCAAGTTCGGCAGGTTGTAGATGTTTTCATGTTTGGTATTGTCAATTTTGAGCCTCGACTTGAGAGTGGAGGCAAATTTGGCGGTCTTTGTTGGGAGTGGTTCATTCTAGCATGTATCAGCATGATGTGCGCTCCAGCGGTAATATCAGTTTGTGTGCCGCCGCGCGTTTACTTCACAGGAAGCCAAGAATAATCCGAGTCGCATATGTTACTGACAGGTCGTCCAGCGACTATCGCGAATGCACAGACTCGGCAAACTCTAGGAGCACAGATGCGACCTACCTGTAGTAGTTTTGGAGACGACGAAGCTGTATCTTCTGGTCTTGCGTTCCTGATACCTGAAGTACTGGACGCTCCCGCTCTCTGCACATGCAATATGCGACTTCTTTGTAAAGTCTTGGGCGCGCTGCTATATAGTGAAGTGCCTTTGCGAAGCGACGAACAAGAAGCACGTGAGCAAACAGGCCGTAAGCGTTGGCTTATCTGTGGAACGCGCGAAACGAGTCCCCGACCACAAAGTGAAGACAGAGCATGGACGGATGTAGCTGAGGGTATCATAGAAGCAGCCATAGATGACGACGATTACGATTGGTGCCTCATGTGATGTCAGTCGACGGTGGGCGGAGGCTGTTTCTCGGGGTAAAATGTTGCCAAGTCCGCTTAATAGCACATCAAAAAAAAACAGCAGTCGCACAGGCTCTTTCTGCATCCAACCTCACTCAGTGTCTACCAAATCCACCATGGTCACCACAGCATTCGACTGCATCAACTGAGTATCCAACTTGAAGTTGATACAGCCGGGATTAACCATGTTATTAAGCAAGAGATAAATCGGCTACTTGCACGCGACGAGGTGTTTCCAATATTCAACTGAAATCGTCTCAACCCGAACTTTTCCCATCTCGTGGAAGGTCTGGCGTGTTGCGTAGTTGAAGAAGCTCCGTAATTTCCTTAGATTAGTCTTCAGGGTTCTTGCAGCCAACGAGCACAGGCTGTTCACGCGCTAACGCTGCAGGACGAAGGAGGCTCTGCGTTCCACGGCAAAGCATTGTTGAGAGCAAGCAGAGTGGTTCGAATTCGCGCAAAAGCATACCGATTCAAAGTCTCTTCAATAGCACCAAGCTGGATTTCACGATCACGACCCACAACGAAACCGCAAAATCTTCCTGGGATACGGCAACGATTCATCGCGGCCTTGATTCCTCCTGTTCAATGGGCATACATGCTCGACTGGAATTATTTTTAACTCGCTGGAGAGCTGTTTATTCGACTATGACATCGCCGAACTTGACCGCCAGCTGATGTTTGAACCGCATGGGGAGTACTTCTGCGATACGACTCGTTTGATCCCCAAGATTCGGATTTCCACTTGCGCCTTGAAGTGATCAAGATTGTAGGGCTCGACATGTAGAGCGAGCGAATCCGGAACCCTAGCACAGACTTAATGCTGGAATCACAACGAGAGCCAACAGCGTCTTCTGGAACTAAGCCTCCGATTCGATTCGACCGTGCGGAAGCACCTCGAAGAACTTGGGCAGTCGCGTCTCACTTTGGAGGAATAAGCTTGCATCGAAAGCTCGCTGTGGTATATGTATTCGTGGACCGGGAAAGCCATGATTACCAATTGATTAGTCTACCAGCGTTGCCTGACGCAATCACCGATCTCGATCGAATGCTGGCACGGCCCGCTATCCCCTCCTTCTACCGACGAATGCCGAGCGACTCAGCATAAAGTTTAGCCCTGCTGTGCTTGGGTCATGTGTCGTGCAGCAAGAACAATCATCGATGCTCGGTACGAAGTAGGCAAGGTTCGTCTGCGACAGCCATCAAAAAAAGCTCTTCCAGGGTGCCTCAAACAGCTCCCCAAGTGAAAAAAAGCCACGGACCCGAAAATCTACGTTGAAAAATGGCGCAGGTCTAGAAGAAACTCTACTTGGGTCTCTAGAGTTTAGAGTCCCACGCCGCGCCCTTGAGGCGCAAACGCCGTGACCTCCGTATCCAACTAGCTTGGAAACTACCAGCGCCTTTGGGTAGTTTTTTCCAGGGTCTTTGTCAACAGGAGTCTGGAGTCTGTCCAAAGTGCCATTATTTCCGGTGGGTCAAAACAGATTGGCGGAGATCCCCCGCCACGCAGCAATCGCTGCCAGGGATCATTGTACAGTTTGTATGCTGCTAATTTATCCGAAACTCCCGAGCGAGTCTGATACACAGGCTCGAATCGAAGATCGTCGGCCTCAAACACGCCCGTATGCCGCTGCTTCGATCGCACTATGGTAGTTTGTCTGTGGTGATGGACAAGCCAAAATCAGGTGGTCGGATACATACTCGTGCTGTGAGCACGGGATTTGTGTTTATGGTTGTCGGGTCGGGTCCTGAGGACCCCCTTTCCTTACGACGTCGGCGAGTCGCGGCCGCCAGCCGCGCATCCGCCCACGATTACGGAGCTTTTGCCAAATGTCAAGAAGGGCAAAAGGAGAGGTCTGCCGAAATCAACATGCACGATGACCAAACAGTGGCGAAGCGAAGCCAGCTTGTCTCTGAATACAAATGGCAGTGTCGGCAACCAGATTGGGAATCAAGGAGAGATGGTTGTGTGTCAGGAGTGGCCGGTGCGTCCCACTAAGGCAGGTACAGAAGTTGACCATGCCGAGTCGTGATGTTGCTCCGTCCACTGCGCTCCATTTGTGCCTTCCAGTTCCTGAGCAGCTGCACGGGTTTGTTTTTGGCAACGGGAATGCATGTTTCACGGCAACGCACCAGGCGTTCACAAGCGCATCGTGCGGGATTGGCTTTCAAGATCGAGTGCGCAGAGTTTCGGGCAGAAACTTTGTGTCTGCTAGGAATAGCGTCTGCTCGTCTCCCGGCGAGAGCTGCCTGTACCGGCGGAAGGTCTGGAATCTCGACTGCGGCTAGAGGTCTAGTCTGATGAGACAAGAAAGCTAACGTGTACGCTCGGTGGCTGCAGTGTCCGAAAGCAGGGAATCTGCGAGCTGCCAAATCTGACAGGGCGGAGATGGGCTGCTGTCACCTGTGACGAGCAGCATCCATATGCATGGAGGAGCGGATGACGGCAGAAGACGACATTTTGGCAACGGGCGCTTGCAAGCGAGAGGCAGGCTCACGGAAAGCCTCTGATTCGGCGAGGCGAGTTGGAGCAGAGACGGCTAGGGCTCAACGGCTAGGCAAAAGAAAAGCTGAAACGGCTTCTGCCGCCTTACTGGCTTGCGATTAGAGCGTCACGCCCAGCAGAGCGATTCGGTAGCGGGGGCTGGTAGTGCTGAGATGACAGCGCCAGAAGCAAGTTGGCCGAGGCCGAGGCGCGTGTTTCAGGAGACAGATGCAACCATGCCGCATGCGCAGCGCTCGTTCTGCTGGTTCCTGCATACAGGCCTGAGGCTGGTTGGTGCGCCACTGCAGAAGGGAATTGAGTTCGAGGCTGGATGGCGCACGTGGAGGCCGCCTTCGCGTGATGCGCCCGCGACGTGCAGGTGTCGTTCTGGAGTCGAGGAGCGTCACTCGGTAGTAAAGCTAGTAGATGACTAGCCGGCTATGGACCGTCATGTCGCGGATAGGGCTTCTGGCCGGGCGGCGTGGGCGAGAGCCAGAGAGTGATGCGTCATGTGATACGTCATGTGATGCCCACCCTGTGCAACGAGGCATTGCAGACGCGTGGGTAGAGTTGCGAGCCGAGATATAAAATACGAGACATACGTGTATAGTTGCTCTGGTGTACTAATCGGTGGTATGGTATGCCGGAAACAAGTCTGCCGGTATCGCGCACAGACTGATTTTGGGCTGTTCCTGCCTGGACTTGAAGCTACCCGCCTGTATCTGTACCACCTGTATCTATCGGTTTCGATCTGTTTCACTTGGTGTCGAGTTTGTGATGATGCCTGGACGCCCTCGACACGATGCACAGTGAAATGATGTGGGGGTGAGCTAGCTGAGAACGAGCCGACTGCTGATATGGCGGTGGTTCTGGACGGATCTGATCCGCCTATGGATCCCAACCTGTCACTCTCTTTCCTATATAGTGCTAGTGCCTATACAATACGCTACGCCTGCATCGATTCGTATGGTATGCTATACCATACGGTATACACAGGGCTCTTGACCTCGTACACGGTACACTAACAACTCTGGGCGTGGGCGGCGAGTCGGCGACCCGGGCTGGAGAGGCCAAGTTGGAAGCAAGCAAGACCCGAGGTGCGAAGACCAACTCGATCAACTAGACGAACTCTGTATACTGGGCGGGTCCAGCGTGTGATGCTTTGGTGCAAGCGACGTGATGGCGGCGCGGCGCTAGGTTCGGCGAGGCAGGCAAAGGGCAGGCGCGACTCGCCACAGCCAAACTGCTGAATACCTAGGTCGAGCAGGCACTGCATCTGCCCACCTCAACACCACACCACCTCACCACCTCACCTCCTCACCTCCTCAGCACCACCGCCAGCGCCAGCACACCCGCCTGCACGGCCGTCCCGCGAGTCGCCCAGTCCCCCGTCGCCGCTTGCTCAATTGGCCGTGCCCCGCCGCCCAGACCACGTCGCTGACTTGCAAAAGCGCGGGCCAGGAATAGAGTATTCTAAAACCCACTAAGCTCCTGTTTCACAGCGCCCTCCGACACCTAAAGCTGCCGCTGCCCCCTCGCAGTTGTGTTTCGCATCCCCAAAGCCCTACCCTTCACCACGCCCCGGCTTCTTGACGTCGTCGAGACTGCTCTACCCCGAGGCAGGCCCTCGATACCTTTATTATCCTCTTCAACACATCTACTCGTGCCGCCTCTCTCTCGCTTTGCGCCGCTCTTTTCAGTATCCAATCTGGCAGGCCCTGACCCCACGACCGCTCTCCTGCCGCCCGCCCGCCATTGCGCCGCTTGCTACGTCGGAGGTGCCCAACTTCAAACACCACGCCAGCATCGTGTCGCAGCCCACCATGTACCCATCTGCCCACCACGCCCAGATGCCGCCGCCCCAGGCACGGTCTGTCGCACCCGAGACTTTTCTATTAGACCACGACGCGCAGCAAAGCCTCCCGCCGGACAGCGTCGTCGCCCTCCAGCAGGTCGATAATCGTATGTGCCTGCTTCCAACCCCAGTGCAGCCGCGCTTTGAACACGGCTGCTGCATTGCATATCTGTTTCCTCTGCTGACCCCCTGCCGCAGTCAAATATTTTCTCATCTCGGCCCCAGTGGACTGGCAAGCCGATCAGTACATCCGCAGGTTTCTCCTGCCCACGGGTGAATATGTTTCCTGCGTGCTATGGTGAGTTTGCTTCACATGTCAACCACCCCATGCACCTTCGCTCAACTGACGCCGTGCAGGAACAACCTCTTTCACATCTCGGGAACAGACATTGTCCGATGCCTTTCCTTCCGATTCCAGGCCTTTGGCCGCCCGGTCAAGAACTCGAAGAAGTTCGAAGAGGGCATTTTCTCAGACCTGCGCAACCTCAAGTCCGGTACTGATGCGTCGCTCGAAGAGCCAAAGAGCGCATTCCTTGACTTTCTCTACAAGAACAACTGCATTCGAACACAAAAGAAGCAAAAGGTCTTTTACTGGTACAGCGTTCCCCATGACCGCCTGTTTCTCGATGCTCTGGAGCGCGACCTCAAGCGCGAGAAGATGGGCCAAGAAGCCACCACCATGGCCGTGAGCGAGCCAGCTCTTTCTTTCGAGTTCGACTCATCACAATCGCTCTTCGAGCAGCTCACCAAGGCACAACAAACAAACTCGTCTTCATTCAACAACAATGTCCAATCCTATTCCAACACCACATCGCCAGACATGCGCGGAATGGAGGGATCCATGCCCCCACCGACCATGGTGCCGCCCCCTCAACCCATGCCTCAGATGCAGCAAATGCCGCAAATGCAGCAGCAGCCTCTTCACGACGATCCCATGGCTCAGTACCACCAGCAAATGTCGATGCCACCGACGATGCAGAACACTGTGGTCAAGAGCCGGGAACAGCGCGAATTCAGTGCACATGTGCAGTACGACCGCAATGGCATTCCACTGTCGCAGGTCCACCAGCGACACAGCTCTATGCCCGCCTACATGGAGTACTCGCCTGCACCGTCATTTGTCTCTTCACACTACGAAGACTACAGCACTCGCGGCATGTCTTTTGAGCCATTGACACCGCCACAGCACCAGATTAGCCTCGGGCCTGAGCCTGCCTACATTGCCAATGAGGACACTGGCCTGTACAGCGCGATTCCCGATCTCCCCATTCCAAACAACTTCAACCCATTGATGAACATTCCTCCATCGAACCTCATGGGCCCTGGATATCCTGGCGTGTCGAGGCCGTTTCCACCCGGCAACGTCTACTCGGTCATTGAAGGTTCCCCAACCTACAAGCAGCGCAGACGGCGCTCGTCCCTTTCGGCTTCCGGTATTGCTGCCGTAGTCAACGCAGCCGGCAACGCTCATCAAGCCCACCGTCCCAGTGAGCTGAGGCGGTCCATGTCAAGGTCAGTTGTGCCTGTGCCCGAGGCTGATGAATCTGCGCACAACTCGCCAAACAGCGCCAACGGTGCAGGCTACTCTCAGGTCAAGCCTGAATTCAAGCCCCACCTTGACATCTCGCGACAAGGCACACCACTACAGACTGTCGAGGAGAGCCCAGAAGCACAACACGCCATGCTGCACAACGACGATCTCAACACCATGGTCAACGGTGAGCTTTTCGATATGCCCCTGCAGCACAGCGCCCTCGCTCGCGCCGCAGGCGCTGCACCCGTCTATCGGCGCGCCCGCAGTGCCACCATGATGGAGATTGGCCCATACCCACAAAAATCGCACTCGTGCCCAATCCCAACCTGTGGTAGGCTGTTCAAGAGATTAGAGCACCTCAAGAGGTAAGCGCCCGCAATTTCCCCATGTTTTTTATTCCCGTCGTACAACGGTTGGATGCCGCTCCACGGCTATTTTTGTTTTTGCGTAGACGCTGACTGGGCGCTTAGACACGTGCGCACCCACACACAAGAACGACCATACGTTTGCCCGCTGTGCAACAAAGCTTTCTCGCGCTCGGACAACCTTGCCCAGTAAGTAACGCCATATCGTCCAACCAATTTCCGTATGCTAATTACGTTGACAGACATCGTCGCACACATGAGCCTCGTGCTGATGGGGAGCCGCTGAGCGACTTCCAAGAGGACGATCTCGAAGGCGACGAGGACCACCTCCACTCGCTCGAAGAAGACTCGCCCGAATCTGGCAACGATTACCTGTCGCTTTCCCACCACGGCGGGTTGACCGATCTGCCAGGACAGGTGCTCGGAATGACATCCATGGCACCGCCTCAACAGCTCATGGCTGGCAGCCACTATTGACCACTGACCGACCTCCACCTGACCATCAATCTGACGACGTCGCACAACGCGAAATGAGCATTTGACGCCCCGGGGCGCATCTAGATGACATGCTGTTTTTCTCTTTTAAACCTCCCTTTGTGATCTTTTTTAATTTTTCTACAACAATCCGCTTCTGGTTTTCTTGTGTGTGCATAGCTTTGCATACAGTTTTGTTTTTTTTGGTCGCTTGAATGCGTGGTGGTTACACTGGATGTTCGGTTAGAACATCCGCATCACGACCTATGAACACGAAGTTCTTTTCCTTTTCTTCTTTTCCCCTTGCTCGAGCGCTGTTGTCCGCCTTTTACCGTCTTTGTCTTCTCCGCATCGCTTGAAAAAGTTATCGGGCGTACGCACATCATCTGGTGTGGCCTTTCCGACGCTGGCATGCGAGCGCTTCCCGCCGCAATTTTTTCTTTTTGGTCTGTTGATACTCCCTGTGGATAGGCATGAGGTACTGGTCAGGAAGAAGACGTCATTCAAGACTGTTTTGTGTATATACCATTAACTCAAATGCAAACTGCGTACGCGCAACTTTAAGACTTCTTGATCCTGCCGTGGTTGATTGATGTTCAAAACAATTCGGTTGGTATTTATGATTTGAAACACGATTTTATTTTTTCCCCGTCTGCTCCATCTCTTGTGCGCGCATTTGAGTAGAGAAATCTGTTGGTGGTTGACATGTGGGCTTGGTTGTGTTGGACATGTTCACGTTATATGTTCACGTTATATGTTCACGTTATATGTTCACGTTATGTGTTCTCGTTAAATGTTCACGTTATACATGGCCCTGCTCGAGCGTTCTTGCACACGCAACGCTAGACCTTGTCCAAGGCACGAAAGAGCATCAACAGTGCTTGTCCCACGAGATACCTGACGACTCTATTTCTCTGTCCGCACTACAGTTCGTCGCGTCGAGTAGGTAGTCTTTTTCGTGTGAGATTCACTTGCGCTGCAACGTTTAACCGGAGAGAGGCGTCGTCGTCCTTGGTGCCACACCATTGGTGTCTGTGCCGCTTTTTGGTTGGCCGAGATATTTTGTGCTCTCTTGTTGGCGTGGGATAGCGGGAGAAATGCAGTGGAATGGTCGTTTGAAACTTGCAGGATCTTTGCGACGCTTGCTATGCGCAATCAAGAGGCTGCGCTGACAGCCCCACGCTAGGAAATCGCGGTGCGTACAGGGTGAAAACACGCGGGAGAGTGGGTCTAGAGAGACGAATCAATGTGTGTTTGAGGTGTTGTGTTCGCTAGCACGACAATTCAGACTTGCACACTTGTGCACAACTTGTGCTTTTTAAAATTCCAGCTCCTCAACCTCCATTGAGCATTCCTCGCATCTCTTCTTCGTCATTCCTGTTTCCGGGTCTAACACGCTCCTTCCCCATTCATGCTCATGCTTGTCATACCGCCCCTTGATCTTCTGTCCGAATTGTACATCTGCACTACTCCCCAGCCGTGCTCGCTTGTACGCCTCCACTCTCGTCCGCTTCTTCAAATCGTCGAGCTTGTTCTTGAACTTCTTCTCTTTCCGCGCTTTACTGACTTGTCGCCGCTTCTCGTACTCGTCATCCAAAGCTTCCGGCGACCCCCACTTTGCTGGACTGAAAGCGTAGGCTTCGACTTGTAATCGCAAGAACAGCTGCATAGCGTGGAAAGATTGTTTGTGGGGATTCGGGCGCTCGAGATGGGGCAATAGATCTTCATCTTTGAGTTCGGGGTCGGTGAGGAGGTAATCGTCGCGTGCTTCGGTTTTGGTGAGGAGGGAGTATTTGTCCGGTTCTTTCTCTTTGCAGACATTGCATACGCTTATGCCGAATATGTCTTGCCATTTCCAGTCTATTTCGAGACTGTTGCACTCTCGACATTTGCCTTTGACGTCTCGCTTGCCGTCACCGTATTTGCCCTTGAACGTCCCGTTCTCAACTTCCGCGTTTTCCGATGCTTCGAGCAAAGCAGCTTCTTCGTCCTCTTCCTCTTTGCCGTTTATCGTGTTTAAGATGGATATTCCGGGCTCAAAAGGTCCGGCTCGGTTGGCACGTAATTTCCGACGTATGCGCTCCCTCTCCCATTCTGTAATAGTCATGCCTCCGGGCCTCGCTTCTTCCTTGGGCATTCCTTTCCACATAGCCTTATTATGCGGATCGTCTATAGTGTTCAGAAAACCACCTTTTGTGTCTGTCATCTTGCTGAAGTCGTAGTCGATAAACTCCGACCTGGCATACTTCTTCGCTGGTTGTATGTAATCGTTGGAAGGAGGCTGTATCATTCCATTCTGATCGCGCTTCTGAGGAGATGCAGCTGCGGCGTTGCGCAATTGTGTTGGCGCATTCGAGGCGGATATGGACGAGTAATCGCGTTTTGCACCCGCGACTGGTGCTGGAGATGGTCTTGGTTGGGTTTGCTGTGCCGCAGCTTTGGCTTTCAGACGAGCGATCTCCATCTTGCGAATCTGCTCAGGCGTCGGGGGATTTGGTGGCAGCTTGCCAGCTGAGCGAGTCGCCCGTGGCGGCGTTCGTTGCCTGTCCGCCATGGTGGAGTTGGTTCGAGTTCGAGTGATACTGGCTGAAGTACGGATGCTTCAGCAATAGGTGACACTGGGCGAAATTCAAGAATCAGACGGTATGGTCGCGCGAGTGGCGAAGTGTCAGTTAAGGACCCATGTTCTCGAACGATGACGATGCGTGCCAAGGGATCCTGAGTTTGCGATTCGCGCCGTTCGGACCCGCACAAGACAATGAATCAGGATGGCTTTCTACCGGTAATCCATCGAACAATTCTGCTAACTATTCAGGAGATCATTCTTGCGGTGAAGTCCGGTCAAAGGCGGCTTATGCTTGTTACGGCCATCCAGTGCGCCCTTACAAATCTACTATGACTCTTCGAAGTGGCTGTGGCGGTAGGCTCTGCATAGGACATTGTGGACCATGGTTCGGACCAAAGCTCAATTGTAAAAAAAATCAATGAAATATGTCTCACTGCCTCGCTCTACTTGTGGGCTTTTCAACTTTCTCAATCACATTCGACTCCGTACGTCATGGCAATCGCGACCACACGTGCGCACGTGGGCAGCCATACGCCAGCCCCACTAATCCCTGCAGCCGATCCCGAAATTCCACAAACCCTAACCCCAGAGCACAGCGACGCAGATTCAGCAATTGCCTTCACACTACCTACGGTACCTCTCAGTCGCAAAGAAAAGCGTCAATTCAAGAAACAAAGACACGACTCCGCACCCCCTACATCGTCAGACACCGACACCGACTCACCCGCATCCAACAAACCGTCCAGCAACCCACCCCACAAGTCCCACCCTCTCAAATCAGACAGAACAACCTTTATACTTTCCTCAATGCCCCTCGCCAAAAATGCCGTCCAAACCGTATACCCCCTATTAATCTGCTCAATCGGTAATCCAGGCAGTGTCTACGCCAACACGCTCCACTCCGCCGGGCATATCCTGACCTCATACCTCTCATCGCGCAAAAACTACAAGCCCTTCAGCAAAGGCCTCAGCGGCCAAGTCTCCGTCCCCGCTACATCCACCATGTCGTTTGTTGGCATAATGCAAGGCTTCCGACGCACCGAGGCCGAGCCCGTAACGGTGGACCAAGACTGGACAATGTGGCAGAGCACGAGCCTGATGAATGCCAGTGGGCGTGGCGTGTCGCGTGCGTATATGGAGTGGTTGAAGGATGTGAGGCGGAAGTATGGGGATGCGAAGATTGAGGGGAGGTTGGTGGTTGTGCATGATGAGTTGGAGTCGGCGTTGGGCAAAGTCACGATTAAGGATGGGGGCGCGAGCGCGAAGGGACATAACGGGCTGAAAAGCTGTCAGGCATCACTGGGGAAGACCAAGTGGTGGCGTGTGGGCGTGGGGATTGGGAGGCCGGATAGTAGGGAGCCAGATGTTGTGGCCAAGTACGTGCTGAGCAAGATGTCGAGTCGGGAGCGAGATGCGTTGGAGAATAGTGCGGTGCATGTATTCAAGGCGTTGGAGGAGATTGCTGGGGGGCGAAAATGACCGTGAAGAGATTACAGCCATTTGTTGCATTTTGAGGCGTTCTGGCACAAACATTCAGCATAGTAGTTGCGTTGAGATACCCAGATGAAGGCTCCCACAACAGGCTAAAGCGATCGAGACAAAAGAAGGTTCATTGATTGATGAAACGCAAAGTCTAAAGGTATCTTGCTGTACTCCGGTTAACCTATGCAGTCACCAAGCCCAAAATGAATAACACCCACTTTCCAGCTACCCGTCACACGGGAGCATTCTTTCTTAGCTTCTTTCGCTCCTCGAGTCGCCTCCTTGCCTGCTCCTTCCGATCCACTGGTAGTATCTCGGCTCGGTCCTTTTTCACTTGGGCTGACCCCTCTGCGTGATGGGTAGTGATTCTTGATAGGTCAAACTTTGGGTCCGTCGGTGAGTGGTGTGAGTTTGTGTCGACCTTGGTCGGAATGTGGACGGACGTCTCTTTCAATTCAGTCTTGCAATGTCTATCAGAAGCAGTAACGGGGTTCGATCGAACATCGACATGGCGCGCAACCTTTGTGGTCCGAGAGCGGGTGCTCGCGGCTTTTGCCTTCGTATCAGACATAGCTGGCTTCTCAAGTTCAGGAAGTGATGGTTTCAACGACGTGGTATCCTTTGTGTGAGAAACAGACTTGGAGGCTCGGTGCTGTTTTGACGCGGGCTCCCATTCAGGTCTCGAGAAAGGCTTCCCAGAACAATTTTGCATCGCCATCTTATCAATCTGGTGTATCGAACTCTCATTGTTGAGGTCCATCCAAGGGTCGATACCGGGAGAGGGCATCGGTAGCGGACTGGAGGGGAGAATCGTAGCTGGCGGCTTTGGGGGAAAGTTCTCCTTGGTAGGCTCGATTTTGCGCGATTTCAGTGGCGACCTTGAGCCTGGCTCCACTGCCATCGGATGCTCTCGCGGTCCAGCTGATACTTCGACAGATTGTGTGGAGGGCCGTGGAGATCTTCCTAGCACAATTGAAGACTCGCCCTCGGAAGTCCCCAGTCTGGTCAGAGCACTTGACCGTGTCGATGCCTCTAGCACACTCAGGCGAGGGTGGCGGCGAGGCTTGGGAGCATTGTTTTCTTTGCCAGATGAGGCCATACTTACGGATGGTGCGAACGACAGCTCCACCCTATCATCCGGCTCGTGGTACGGTTGTACAACTTCCTTGCCCGTGTCCTCGAAAATCTGAAACGATTGCTTGTCCGACAAGAAGTCTGACGGGCGAGTGCTGGCCGATTGCTCCAGGACCGCAACTCGTGCCTTGAGTGCTGCTATCTCAATAGCTGCTGAAGCATTGCTTGCCATGGCTTGTTGCAGGTTTTGCTGGAAGTCCTTGTTTTGCTGCTCTAATTCGCGCTCTCGTTGCCTGAACTTCTTACGTTCTTGCTCGAAATTGGTAGTGAGTTCGGTGACCTCACTATCCTTCTTCATAGCGAATTTCTTGGCCAGCTGTTGCTTTGCAATGATCTTTCTGAGCTCCTTCTCGCTTTTTTCGGCGTAGTTCTCATACTGCTCCTTCCAGTATTTGCCCGATTCCGATCGCGGCGCACCGAGATCGATTGTGATATCGCTGTCGTCCTTTGCCTTTGGCTTCTGTCCCGATTTCGGCTGCGTCGTGGTGCGTGCATCGAGCAGGGCCTCTGTCAGCTTGGTACGCGGCCGCTTCTCGCTTCCGTGGTCCAATATCAGCTCGGCACCGGGAGTCCACGGGCTCGGAAACTTCCCAGGACAGTCGTTCGGTATGCCACTCTTTCCGACGTTAACGCGCTTTCCCTCGTTGTCCACAACCTGGGAGCCGAATGAGACTGTCTTTCTGCCTTTACTCGCTGTACCCGGGGTCATGAGTATGCCTCCGAGCTGCTTTGAGGGTGATAGCGGAGGCGCGTCATCGGGAGGCGTGGGTAGGAATACAGTTTTGGAATTGGCCACGTCTATTTTCACCTTCTTGTCTGCCTTCTTGGAGGTGTGGTTCGCGTCTTCTGGGGCCGGAGTACCGAACAGTGCATGTTTGAAGGCGTTGACGGCGAATTGATGGGCTGGAGTTTCAGGAGGCTCGAGAAATGTAGACTCATAGTTGGTTTCTAGGATGGTCCGTCAACACTGAGCATGCGTAGAACACTCGGGAGACATACCCGGTTGTAAGTCCTCAATCACATTCGTGATGCGCGGGCCAGTGATCCATGAGAACATGGTGGCTCTGGAAGAAGAGCACCAGCAGCTAGAGACAGGTCCCGAAGCTGTTCGGAGCTTTGTAGGCGAATGTGGGAGAAAGTGCTTTGGTGTCGTGACGTTGTTTGGCGATTGTTTACGTGCCGAAACCCTGGGCACTCCGTTCGATTGGCGTTTGGACTGGGAATATTTGCAAGTGAGAGCAAGGCACAGCAAGCGACAAGGCCCATAAGCGTGAGCACCGTGCGACGAATCGTGTGACGTCGTCCGGGAGAGATACGGCGTCGAGTGTTGTTGCCCATCTGTGGAGTCAGAGCTCGAGCCATGTGGAAGTCGCGTCGCGGCCACTAGCGCCGGCCTTGCTTAGCGCGGGGTCCACCTGCCAGCATTGCACATGGCCCCCACCATGGCCACTTCGAGATGTGCTGGCGATGAAGGCTTTGCACCTCGTCAGGGACAGCGCGCATTCACTTCATTACCCAAGTAAGCGTAATGCCTGCAGTCTGAAGGGCAGCAGCTTCGGCTGCTCGTCTTGCCGTCAACTCTTATCCATGACGGGACGTCCACTCAACCACAAAACAGCCCAGCATGGCGCCGCATAAAACACCGAAAAACAAAAAGCAGCAGCAGAATGTCCTTACCGGCTACACTAATGGACACTCACCTGTCACGAGCCCGATGCCGGAGACGTCGCCTGTCCGTTCTCCGTTCGGTTCACAGCCTATCGAGACCTACGAGAAGGCACAGGAAGATGAACGCGAAGTCTTGAAAGCCGTCTTCATGGACGACTACGAAGAATCTGAGGCAAAAGGAGCATGGAGTGTAAGTATTCAGCAGATCTCAAGCTCACATGGCCGAACATCACAAAACCATGTTTGATGAGAAGGGCCCAAACTGTTCGAGTATTGACTAACACGCTGTAGAAAACCACGGATCGCGTGCTGCGCTTGAGGCTGAGATCCTTCTCTAGTGACGAAATATCAATAACGCTCTGCGCAATGATTACTGCCACGTATCCAAAATCTTTACCTGCATTGAATCTGGAGAATGCTACCAATTTGAGGAAAAGGACCAAGGAAAAGCTTCAACTTCTTCTCAAGACGCGACCAAGAGAGCTCCTTGGGGAGGTCATGATCCATGAGATTGCGACTGCTATCCAGGACATACTCGAAGACGAGGTCGCTGTGCGGGAGCACGACGGGACTTTCGAGAATCTGGAAGCCGAACGAGCAGATCAAGAAGCTGTGGCTGCTGAAACGGCTAAACAGCAGGAAGAAGAGCTGCAGAAGAAAAGAGATGTAGAAAAGGCTGAGGAAGATCGCATCCTGCAACAAATGGTCAGTGAAGAAATGCGTCGCAAGGATGCGATGGTCAAGCGGAAGCACAGGGCTTCTGCAGTTGCGCCAACTTCTTACTTTCCCACTGAAGGTAATGACAGTCATGTCTCGTTCGATAGGTCGGTCATGCTCCAGCACGGCGACGCTACGATAGATTGCAGCGTTGTCGAGGGTCTTCTTCCCTTCCGTACAGGTGCCGGCACGGAAAATCTGCTGGTCAAGCCCGTGAGCAGCCCAATTTCGGTCACGCTTGTATTGAAACGTGCTCGTGTTGGTGGTGGCAATTCTGCTGCAGGACCACAGCTGAAGAAAGCTATCATGGAGTTTGAAGAAGAGATGGAAGAGGTCAAGCGTCTACGGCAAGCTACCATCATGGCTGTGCTTGACTTTAAGATCGAACATCTTCCTTCCTCGGGCTGGGAAGTCAATATTTTGATGGAGTACGCCAATAAAGGTTCCTTAGGCGAAAAGCTGGAGGATGATGGACCGATCGCGATTGCAAAAGTTCGCTCATGGACTATCGAGCTTTTAGAGGGCCTGGACTTCCTCCATCGCAGTGGCATCGTTCACAGGCGTGTCCACCCCCACAACGTACTCATGAAGAGATCGACAACTGGCGGGCTATCAATAAGTCTGACTGATGCAGGTTTTCAGGATAGTCTCCATCGCATGCAAAACCTCTGCAGAGGCGAGCATGTTTCGACAACATCGAGATCAGCATTTTGGATCGCCGCAGAGCTTACGCAAGATCCTAGACACACACGCAAAACAGATGTGTGGGATCTTGGGATTGTGTTCCTACAAATGCTGTTTGGTCTTGATATGCCGCAGAAGTACAATTCACCCAAAGATCTTTTGGAGACTTTAGGCTGCTCCGAGCCACTCCAGGAAATAACGCGGAAATTCTTCAAGCCCGACCCAAGGAAACGCCCATCTGCTTTCGATCTCATCCCGTGTGAGTTTCTCCGCGACGATGTACCGATATACGAAAGCCCGCCAACGCCAATACGGTCACGCCATTCGTCCACTTCCATGGCCCGGTTTAAGCTACGTCGCGAGTCTTCGTCCGGTATTGGCGGGTCTTACTCGCGCTACGCCACAGATTGGGTCGAACAAGGCCGTCTGGGCAAAGGCGGCTACGGTGTGGTCGTGAAGGCACGTAACAAAGTCGACGGGCGTATCTATGCCATCAAGAAGATCAAGCAAAAGTCTGCTTCTGCACTTACGGGTGTCCTCTCGGAAGTTATGCTGCTCTCACGACTCAATCATCCCTGTGTGGTACGCTATTACACAGCTTGGCCGGAAGAAGACAGTCCCGATATGCTTGAGACAGAAGATGATGGTTCAACCACTATTGACACAGAGGATTCATCGAGTGACTCAGACGATTCACAAGACGGAACTGACGGTGTGGCGTTCAGTCAGGGTACAGGGGGGCTTGACTTTATCAGCTCAAGTGGCTATCCTAAGATCGAGTTCGGCTCCGATGCAGAGTCAGAAGACAGTGACGACGATGCCGTCGTATTTGCGTCTGATTCTGGTGAGCACTTCTGCGTATGGATATTATCTGGAATATCGGCTAATGATAAGCAGAAGATGATACCGGAACTGCAAGCGCTGGCCCTCGGTCACCAATAATGGAGAAACGAACCATGTCAAATTCGATGCCGCAGCGCAAAGTCAGATCCATCTTGTATATTCAGATGGAGTTTTGTGAGAAGCAAACACTTCGTGACCTAATTCGCAAAGGCCTTTATGACGAACCAGAAGAGTATTGGAGGCTCTTCCGACAGATGTTGGAAGGGCTTGCACATATCCACGGCCATGGGATCATACATCGCGACCTCAAGCCAGACAACATTTTCATCGACCTAGCGAAGATACCAAAGATCGGCGACTTTGGACTTGCCACTAGTGGTCAGTATCAGAGGCCAGACAAGAAAGTGTCGGCCGGCATTCAGGACGGCGACATGACTCGGAGTGTGGGTACTGCGCTGTATGTAGCCCCAGAGCTCAGCTCGAACATGGCTGGCAGCTACAATGACAAGGTCGACATGTACTCCATGGGTATCATCTTCTTTGAGATGTGCTTTCCATTAGCAACAGCGATGGAGCGGGATAAGACGATTCGCTTGTTGCGGGAACGAAAGCACGATCTGCCGTCAGACTTTGGGACGCCAGAGAAGTCTCTACAAGGTAGCATCATCGAATCGCTCATCAGCCATCGCCCTTCTGAGCGACCTAGTTGCGCTGAACTTTTGCGCACTGGAAAAGTACCCGTGCAAATCGAAGATGAGGCTGTCAAGGAGGCCCTCAAAGCTTTATCCGATCGTAACTCACCGCATTACACCAAAATGATGGCGGCTCTATTCTCGCAAAAGCCTGATACACAGGCAAGAGACTATGCTTGGGACATGGGTGGAATCACCAATACGATTAAAGCGAATGATGTTCTGTTGCAAAGTCTCGTCAGAGATAGGCTTGCATTGGTCTTTCGGAGCCATGGTGCCGTCGAGATCCAGCGTCAGCTATTATTGCCTTGGTCAGATTACTACACCAACAGCCATGTTGTCAAACTTTTCGATCCTTCGGGTACATTGGTGCAGCTGCCCTACGATTTAACATTACCCTATGCTCGCAGCATAGGTAGAGGCGCACCCTTTTTGGAGAAAACGTTTACAATTGGCCAGGTCTTCCGCGACAGCTATACAGGAGGTGCTCCCCGCAGCAGTGGCGAGGCCGATTTTGACATTTTGTCATATGATACCCTCGACCTCGCGCTCAAAGAGGCGGAAGTCTTGAAGGTTGTTGACGAGATCATCGACGAGTTCCCATCATTTGGCTCCACGCAGATGTGCTTCCATCTAAATCATGCAGATCTTCTGGAAATGGTGATGGAATTCTGTCGCATCAGCCCTCTGCAACGTCCAGCTGTCAAAACCGTGCTAAGCAGATTGAACATTGCGAAGAACACGTGGCGGTCCGCACGCAGTGAGCTACGACACCCCGACATTGGTATCTCCTCAACATCCCTGGACGACCTCGCTCGCTTCGACTGGAGGGACACGCCAGAAAAGACTTTCGCGAAATTGCGACGCATCTTCGAGGGCTCGAAATACCTTGACCGCACTCATGCAATCTTTGCCCATTTGAGCTCAGTGGTCAATTACTTGAAGCTCTGGAATGTAAAGCGCAAAGTCTATATTAGCGTGCTCAGCAGCTTTAATGAGAAGTTCTACACTGGAGGTATTCTTTTCCAGTGCTTGTTCGATACCAAGCAGCGCGAAGTGCTTGCTGCAGGCGGACGATATGATAAGCTGATCGAGGAGTACCGACCTAAAGGGCCAGGCCATGCGCATCCAAGCACCAGCTACCACGCAGTAGGAGTCAATCTTGGATGGGATCGTCTCGTCAACCTCATGACACGGTATCTGAAGAAGCCAGAAAAATCTACGTTCCTTAAGAAGCACGCCGAAGAGGATACACCATCTATCTCGTGGATGCCGCGACGGTGTGACTGCCTTGTAGCGAGTTTTGACTCGAATGTACTTCGCTCCACTGGGGTCAAGCTAGTGTCAGAACTCATTGCCCATGGCTACACTGCAGAATTAGCAGTCGACGCTCATTCTATCGAGGACATCCTTCGTCACTACAAGGATGACAGACACAGCTGGGTGATCGTCATCAAGCACGGTCTCGCACCAGACAAGCCTGAGCTAAAGGTTAAGTCGATCGCGAAGAAGGAAGACACCGACCTACGTACTGTCGATCTACTGAACTACCTGCGCAACGAGCTCAGAGACCGAGACGCTCGCGAAGGTAGCGCAGCCCATCGCTCAACAAAGGCCGTGCCGACAATAACGGCATCCGCATCAGCATCGACAAAGCCCAATGTTGACGTGTTGATCGCGCAACACCGCTCCAAGAAGTCCAACAAGTGGTCAATTGTCGAAGCAGCACAGTCTCGCTCCGCAGAATTGCTCTCTTCGTTCCATTCCGCACCCATCGCAGCGATTGAGTCCAAAGAAGAAGTCATGCACCTCATCCGTGAGACGAGGTTGAGCGATCCTGACTCGTGGCGTCAAACAATTCAGAAAATGCCGATTGCGGAGCGAAAGTACCTCCAGGAGCTACATGATTTGCTGTCCAAGTACAAGGCGAGGTGGAATGAGATTAAGAACGAAGAGGGCAGAGGAAGTGGTGAAGGTGGGAAAGCTTTCGTGTACAACTTCAGGACTGGTGGGTGCCTGCTATATGATCTGGACAATTGAGGGTCATCATGTAGTTATGATCGCAACGTGGGGAACAATGCACTTCGGCCCTCAGATTAACAACATAAAATCTCATAACTAGCCTTCTCAAGTCTCTGAGCAGCCTGTCATTCTTCAAACCCGTATCCAACACTCCCTTCCTGTACACCCATGACCTCGCTTACTTGCCAAAAATGTACATTGAGATGGTAGTAAGTGTCACAGCTACAGTCGTTCCACCAATGACCATCAACGCATTCCTCACACCCTGCACAACAATCCAAGTATTTGCATAAAACGTCGATCCAAACGCAATGAAGTTCTTAATGAAGTTCATCATCGCAAAGGCTTCTGAAGATTGCTCACGGTGGCAGTCAGACACGTATGTTACGACGGATGTGGTGCCGAGTTGTATGCCCGAAAGTGTTAGCTTCGAGGAGCAGGAAATGTGAGAGTGCCATGGATATCAAGTTGATCAAGCCCATAGATACGATGACCAGGATGGGCCAGGGGTCCTGGTTGTAGAGAGACTAGCCCCAGGCGAAGAAGCCTGTTGTGGTGAAGATGAGGTATGTGATCATGGGGGGAAGACGGGATTCGGGGTCGTTTGGGATCGGTTAGCTGGCTGAATAGCGTGTGCAATAGGGGTAGGTAGGTCATGACTTGCTGAATATACCATTGTTGCGCTTCGACATGGGCTTTGCCACGCTGTTGATGATATAGCCCGCTACAAATGTGGCAAGCACATTATTCTGCGTTCCTGTGCAATTGTTGTGGATGGGCTCTCGATGGGAGCAGGGGAAACCATTCAAGTCACAGGCTCTCTGGCAGGTATTGGAGAAAGCACTGTTCGAAGCATCACCTTGTACTGTTGAAATATAGAAAGACCTCGTCTGAAGATACAGATGCGGAGTGTGGAGGTATAAATACCTCTTGTGATATACTGCATCTCAGCACACAGCTGGGACCATAGTCATGAGCATTGGCGCTACTGGTAAGTATACTTCAACCACTAGGCTTACACGTGGTCCAGCTATTGACGACGGTTTCATCCTACGCTTAGACATCACTTCTGTCCCAAAAAAATACTAAATGTATTTGACTCGGAAGCGATTGTAATTCAAACTAGAGCTGAATGTTGAACTGCTTTTCAACGTATCGACCCATAATTTTCGCATTCCAACCAACTTCGACGCATCAACGGCGTCTAGTCGTCGTGATCACCTCATTTAACTGCTGCTCCCAATCATTCTCTTCTGTCCCTATATCTTCGTCCTTGGCTTTAACACCCTGCGAGTGCGCTCGCCGAATTTCAAGCGCCACTGAGAATACCTCCAGATGAACTATGAGGGTGTCACCGTCATTATCGAATTGCTCGCCTATATCGATGAGCACGCGCGCATCAAAATTGCATTTCTGAACACGTGTCCAGCGCTGACTGTCAGGGGCTGTGTATTCGCAGACATCTGACAAGTGAAGCTCGGTCTACGGCAGTGGTGGTGTAGAAGGTCTGGAACCTAGAGGTGTAGGCAATACAAGATTGCGTGACGGCACGGCGGGCAAACCCTCGCGCGAAGGTGCTTCGTTCTGTGTCTCTTCCTCCGCGAGTATACTTGCCTCAGCGGGATTCGGATCATGGACTGGGGTACTGGTTCGCGGCACGCGCATGCCAGAATATCGACGCAGCCGGTCACTATCGCGGTGTTCGGCGATCAACGACACGGCTTTCCGTGCGATTTCCACACATGCCGGGTTATCTGCTACCTGGGCGACATTAGCGAGCGGGAAAATATTCACCAAAAGTTGGCAAACGCACCTTGATGGAGGCCATTGTGATGACAGAATCATCGCTCTCACGGTGGGTCAGATTTAGCCATGACATAGCCCGCTCGTATGTTTCCAAGGCAATGTCTGTTTCTCGACGCGGCTCGATGTCGACATCCTCTGCATCATGGATGAGGAGATCGAGCCGGGACTCTCGGGACTTTCCGCAGCCAACGCATACATGGTTTGTTTCCGAGTTGGCGTATTTGCAGTTTGGGCACCGCCATGCACCCGGTGCGATGGAGTCTGCAAGATTTTTTTGAGGTGTATCTATCGAAGATGGGGTTTTTTGACTGGGTGTCGGATCATCGGGTGTTGGTTTCGAATAATCTGCAGCTGCTATAGATGCTTCAAATCCTCCTCTAGCTTTCTCCTTGTCTTGTTGCTTCCTTGCTGTTTTCCCAGTCACATTTTCCGGTGCTCCAGCTAGATCCCTCCCCTTTCTCTTAGATTCAGGGTGCTGTACTAAGCCACTGCGAAGTGCAGCTGAGCTCTTGTCATGAGATCGCTTGATTTCGATCGACCTCATGTTCCACTGAATAAGTTCACCCTTTGCCAAACGTCTGCGCAAAACTAATAAATCCTCGTGCTCTTCGAAATCAACACCCTCCTCCTGCAGCACTTCCGGGTATATGAGGCTCCGGCTGATAAGCATTGTGGTCTGTGACTCGTCGGAATAGTCTGCCACGACAACACCTGGCTCCAGGTAGGGATGGTCAGGTTGTCCAAGGATTCCATACGATCTTGTCTTTTCTCGGAACTCTGTCAGCGCATTTTCGATCGCATACACAGAAGTCCCCAGTCGGCGGGCGATGTCTCGGTTCCAAACGGCATCGCCAATAATGGGAGGATCATGTAGATGATACGATGTGATCCATAGCGCGAGCGGATTCAAGGGGATCCCATCATTGTGCCACATTGAGAAGGACGCCGCAATCCCTGTGGTGTGAGGGTCGGATTCCACGGTCTCGAGTGGTGGAATTCCACTTGCTGGACCTTCAGCATAGTGGACTGACAATGAAGGATGGTCTTCGATGCTATCAACTTCTCGTGTAGCAGTGTCGAGCTATTTTGCAGAGAGTACGGGAAGGTCGTTCGGTGGATGTGAGATAACCCAAGTATCCTCGTCGACAGTTGTGTGAATCTCGCTTGCAGCCACCAGTTCCTCTAGCGCCATACGAACCTGTGGAAATGTTGTTTGAAGCTCAGATACAAGTCTGTCTGTTTTCAAGCCGATATAGGAGCCGGGCCGAGTTTCGAGATCTGCCGTGAGGCATAGTAAGATGCGGGTCGCGAGTGGACTTCTCGAGGCGTCATACAGCTTCGAAATGTCCGACGCCTCGTTGAGACCAGATGCGGCTGCACTCAGCCTGTCCATTTTATGTTGCAGGTCGCTCAGCCAGCCACCGGCCCGCTTAACAGATCCCAATTCACTGCGAATGTCGCTTAGGCGTTCGTTCCGTCCAATGTATTTTTTGGAAGTATTTTGTCCGGGCTCGGCGGTCGTTGCTGTTCTGCTGTGCCCTTCTTTGGTATATGTAGCGACTTGTAGGCCTTCCACGGCCCGTCGAATGGAGCGAAGCAACGAGTTGCATTCATGATCGCTTGGACACCTAAATAAGATATCGCTCTCGCTCATTAGCCTAGACTGCAGGCGAGTAGTACTACTAAGCGTGACTTCCGGCGTAGTCATGTACCGCTCAACGACCGTGAAGCTTTCGAGTCCCAAGGACAGTAAAGGAATTGTATGAGACAGACTTTGCTCAGAGATTACGACCTTGTTAACGTGGACTCTGATTTGACACTCATCTGAAGATGCTGCCGTCCATTCATCTGCAAAGGCAGACTTCGTGAATACACGTGCTCGAGCGACCTTTGGTTCTGTATTGACCAGCGTCTCGCCATCATCGTCAGCGCTCCCTGGTGCACCAATACTGGGAGCTTGATCCTGAGTGATGGCACCATAAGATCGGTTCGGGGTGACAAAAGGCCGACTTCGATGCTCATCCCGATAGCTCTTCTCCACAGTAGCCAGAAGCTCCATGGAAAGCGGGAACATTTCCGTGGGTATATCCAAATTGGTGCTCTGACCTTTACTGTCTGCTTTGGTGTAAACTTTCCCATCAGCTTGCATTTCCATGTACTGAAGGACCTTGCTAGCACCACCGTAACCGGCTCTGCACAAATCCCGACCTTCAATGTAGAGTTTCTTGATATCTACACAGATTTCGCAAGCCAAGGTATGCGACTCAAACTCTATCAGAGCGTTCTCTTCGTTGACAGTAAGTGTTCTTGACAAGTAAGGTGTTTTGCTTGACCGAAGAGAGCGGAATGCTTCGCCAATAGAGCCAAATATCCTTCGTTTTGACGTCTTATTAGATTCTGAAGCCATGGAAGTGTCTGTATCCTCCCTGAGAATGGATTCGGATGACGTCAGGTTAGATTTGAGATCGGGTGGGGGGAAATAGATCGGTAGAAGATTTTTATAAACGAACTCGTCGTTCGACGAGAACACCACAAAGATAATCTTCTCAATCAGGCTATCAGGCACAGCAGACTCGAGAAAACGCTTGACTTCTTCCAACGCTAGTGACGCACTGTCTCTCCTTGGATAGTTGAGCATTCCAGTCCCTTGACACACGTTAGCAAAGAAACCTAGAAATTCGCCTTCGTGGGGGATACTGACCGATACAAGGTATAGCTATGGAGGTCGCTCGCAGATTCACAGCGGTGTGCAGCACTTCCCGGTACATTTTCCTCATCGTGTCCTTAGTGTCCTGACGAAATTGGCCTGGTGGTACCACGTGTAGTATGTGTTTGGCTGGCAGCAAGTAGCCCTCTGTCATTTTTACATCGCCCTCATTGACTTCTCCAATCGTTTTGACAACTTCGTGCAATTGCTCCCCGCCTCTGAGGAAGACTGATCGAGCAAGAGTACCAATACCTTCAAAAGACGCATCTGTGGAATTGACCATGACATCCACTTCAATCCTCGTGATATCTTCCCGGACAAGGCAGACCTGACCGTTGAACAGTGTCGATGGGCTTGCGAAGGTGGGCTTTTCGTCGAGTTCACCCAGCTTGTAAAGCTGCGCGATCGATGGTACATGGTGTATCTTGATAGTGTCTCGTGACTGGATGACGGTGTCACGCTGAAATTCTCGGGTGTACAAAACCTCATTCAAGTGATCTTGAGTACCTTCAGCATCCCGTCCCACCCTTTGCTTGACTTTGAAGCGTTCAAGTTTAGGGCGTGTGTCGATCATGCCGATGACGTGATCGAAAGTGACTCCATCCTTGGTGATAGCATTTTCGAGGCTCTCCACAAAGTTGCGACAGGCTATCAAAAGTCCAGATGGATCAGTGCCATGCCTGACCTCCATGTCTGAGACGTAATCGTCCCAAATCAATTTGTCATTGCGCTGGCCCTGGCCACCTCGATCTTTCGAGAGACTAATGACCTCTGTAACAGTACCACACAGAAGCTGCATGACCGAACATATCAACTTCAAGTCACGCAAATTCTGACTGATCTTATCCGACCAAAGCAGAAATCGCCGGATAGAGGCCAAAGCGTGGTCGATAGCAGAAAAGTGGCCAAGCAAGTCTTTGGGAAATTCAGGCACGGAAATACTTAGGCTCAAATTCAGCTCCCACAGGACTTTCTGTATCTCATTTCGAGCATCCAGAACTTGACTAGCAACTGCAGCGCGATCCTCTGACCAGACCGAGGATCTTGCGACGTCAAGGTCGCCGTGTGTCGGTGGAAAATATACCGGCAGAAAGTCTATGTATGCTTTCTCGTCTGCCGGAGTGTTGACACAGAAGACGATCCGTTCGAAACTGTGCTCTTGATGCTCATCCAGATACTCGCGAATCTCTTGAAGTGTTATGCGTGCAGCAACACGTGCAGGAAATCCTACACCTCCGGTGCCCAAGCAAGGAAATGCAATTGTCTTCAGCTCATAGTCAACAGCGACTTTGAAGACGTTGCGGTAGCAATCGGTAAGCTGTTTGAAGTCCCTTGTGCTTTTGGCACCCCAGTAGCCGGGCCTCGAGACATGAATCACGTGCTTACTCGGCAGGCGATACCCACCGGTCAGGACTGCTTCGTCCTTGAGTTTGCGTATCAAATTCGTCTCCTGAGCTAGATCAGGTCCAGCTGCTCGATGGATGTCGTTGTTGAGAGACTTCCTCCTTGTGACTTTGAGAGCTTTGTTGGCACTGTTGACGATTGCATCTACGTTGAGCTTGGTTATATCATGGTAGCAGAACGATATAACTTGATTGTATGCATCGTTGGGTCCGAAGCTTTGGTCGCGCTGTAGCAGTCTACGAGACCTGTACAAAGCACGAATGGTAGGAATGTCTACCAACTCGATGCCAGCAGCTTTGGTAACATCGCTCCCTTTTGTGATAGGAAGGATGTAGCTCGGGTCTCTATAGCTGACTGAATTGGAATCGGAGTCGTCTTTGCGGTCAAGGTCAGTGATTGTCCTCATTTTCGTGACGGTTGGCCAAATTGGATTCAAAGGTGAATCACTGAATACGTACCTGGTGACTTATTCTGCACGTCTAAAGGGATTTCCAATAGTGTCTTCAGACGGCTGCGGCTCTCATCTGGTAATTGATCGAGACTTTCAGCAGAAAGGGTCGCTGAAGCAGTTGCTCGTTGTGGTTGTCTCTCAACAATATTGACTTCGATGTGTTCTTTGTGCACGCCTTCGGAGCCTTCATTATCATCAACGGTGTTCGAGTGATCGCTAGTGTTGCTTGGCAAAGAGAGAGTTCCCATATTTAGAGAATAGGTGCTTTCAGTACGACCATGACTAGCCGCACTACTTGCACCTTCTGAATCGTCTTCGTTAACGTTGGGTAGCGCAAATGTAGCCAGTCTTTCGAGATGATTGGCAATGTGATTGTGAAAGTCTCCTAGACCTTCAGTGTCTGCAGATGCAGAGCACACTGGGCACTAAGTTCGCAGGTCCATGGTAGTCGTTGCACCAACTTTGACGATTATTGGCAGCTGACTTTCTGGAAAGCTATCAGCATGCTCGCGGCGAAAGTGATCCTCAAGTCTGGAGGCGGATGTGTAAACGGCAGCCGAATGTTCAGGACATCTCCAGGCTTTTCGATGGCTAGCTTCGTGTTCTTGCCACTCTCTACGTGATCGGAAGAGCTGCTCTGAGCTGTCGCAGTCAGGATAAGTGCAAACGTAGGGTTGCAGATCCTGCAACAGATGAGTTCGCCATGCTCTGCCTCTTCCATATCGTGCAGGACATATTATGTAGCAGAATGGACATTCGAAATCCTTTTCGCCCTCGGCAACACGTGGAGGTGGCGGCAAGTCAACGCCTTTGCCATGTAGATCTTTCACGGTAATGGCGTAACTTGTCACTGACTTGGTGTCCACAATTTCATCTAATGACTGATGATGTTGCGTGGCTTCAGTTCCCGAGAGCAGGGTCTTTCCCGTTTTGTGACTAGGTGCTTCTTCATCTCGATCGGTGACATGGATCGCAAAATCTGGGAGAGCCTCGAGATTATCGTTTCGTATGGGCAGCTCAGGGCGATCGACTCCGGGGCCGGCAGTGTACAGTTGCTCTTCTTGAACCGTTGATACACCCAACTTATCTCGGTCTAGGGTTGGGTCAGTGAATGCAGTCGAAATGAGCTACATCTGGAAGATGCATATGCTCAGGTAAAACCTACGTCGCTTCCAGTACTTGAACTGGCGCCTCCGGAGCGTTATAGCAGAACTGAGCCGATTGATGAGGTAATCGTGGTCACTTTCAGCTTGGTGCTGATGCGGTTGACTTAGTTGCTTAATGACTTCCCCCACATGGTGAAGATCATATTTGGCGTACTCGCTCATTATATCAACCCCAGAATCCGTATCTTTCGGCTTGTAGGTTGCTGCTTTGAGTGATCTTGACCGAATTGTCGGTGTTCTGATACGAACACTCAGCTTGTAAAGGTTGTCTATAATGTCTTGGATTTCTGAGAAGCGCATGCTCAGCTCTGTTCGCGAGCCACCATTCTCGTCTTCTTCCTCATCTTCATCAAAGAAGCTGTTATCGTCGTCATCGTCATCATTGGCTTCTTCCAGCTTTGCTTGCAACTCATACGGCAAACGAACTTCTGTGACAATCGCTACGGCTTCTTTGATGTTTTCCTCGAGCTCCTGAAGGAACTTGAGAGCGTTATTGGAGAGCAGAGGGCTGTCGCGGAGGCGGTAGTCCAGTGAGCTGTGGCCTTTTTGCAGGGCTCCAAGATTGCCAGCGAACACCCTGAACCGACCTATCTCATCTTGCAGTCCATCGTAATTTATGGAGTTGGCCCATTTGCTGTCGCTCGTATTGAGGGCGTGCGACAATTCGTGGAAGGCACGCACATTCGCGGCCGCTGCGAGTCTTAGCAAAGACATGGCATCGATCCAGCATGTTGAGTGATGGAAATGTTCAGGCTGATGGACGGAGATGGAATCCTGCATTGTATCATGCCACGAATCTAGTCCCGTTTGGGCACCACAGCTGCAATTGAGAGAGCGGCTCGAATGCCTGCTTAGCCCACGCCTATATCTTTCTATTCGTTCTAAAATACTAAAGTCTCGACGCCCATGCAGAGAAGCCAAGAAGTCCGATTTGAGCGGCACAACTGAGTGAGGCTGCAGAACTTGGGACTTGCGAGGTCGTGAACTGGATGTCCGACTCACACCCCCACAGTCTCCTGCATCACAGCTCTAACGATGACACAGCAACGACCACGGCACGTGCCTGTGATCGCGCTCATAACTGCTCAGCATGAGCGGCGTAGAGGTTGCAGGGTTGGTTCTCGGGTGCTTACCCTTGATCATCCAAGGTGCGTTGAGCGAGTCTTGTCGAAGGACCAACTAACGACTCAATGTAGGCATTGAGAGCTACAACGAAGGGCTGGATCCCATAAAAAGCTTTGTGAGATGGGAGCGCGAGCTACCCCAGTTCATTCGCAAGCTGAGGAACCAACACGTCCACTACGCGCAAACGATCCGAATCCTGTTTGAGCCCATAACATCAGAAGTCGAGCTGGCGGAAATGATGGCCAGTCCTGGGTCAACAAAGCTATGGAAGGGCACACATATGGCTGAGAAGCTGCAGGAGAGATTGCAGGAAAGCTACCATGCATACCAGGGCACAATCGTGGACATCGAAAGGATAACGACAAAGATCGCAAGCAAACTCGACTTGGAACGCGCGAAAGAGGTAAAGTGCCCGCAACTCCCTATCGCCCTTGCGTCGGACTGATAGTTCTTCTAGCTCTCGCGTAATGATCTCGAAGCCATCCTTGTCGCAAACCCAAAAAAGACAAACGACAAGTTCGAGCTAGGGAAGCGGATTCGATTTGGCATGAACAAGAAGGCTATTAAGGCTCTTTTGGAAGAGCTGGACGACTGCAATAAGGAGCTAGAGAGGTTCACGGAAAAGAGTGAGAAGATTGAGACGTATCGAAAGTCAGTCAAGCCAGCCTTCGCGTCTCGTCTCCAGCGAATCCAAGGATACGCCAAAACTTTACATAATTCTCTCGTCTTCTCATGCGCCTGCAAAGCCTCCCATAGGACGAGCCTACAATTGGAAGCGCGAGGCAATCTCTTTACCAGCAGCTCGAAAAGAGAGGACAAGACGAGCTTTACCGTATCGTTTTCAACGACTGAAACCTCTGACAAAGTAAATGAGGCATGGACCTGGCAAGCTGCAGAGATAGTAGTGTATGATGAAGACCTAAGCCCAGTGCCGCCGTCATCACCCAAACCAAGGTAAGTCTGAAGCCTCCTGGATGACGATGTTGCCGAGTTCATGCTGCTAATTGGGTCAGGATAAGCAAGAGTGTCTCTTTTATTTCCCTCCCGCCCTATTCCGAAACCGATCCTGGTGGAGAGCTTGTTGCAACATCCTCAGCTACGTCACGGGAAGTCAAGGATCTATGCGCATCTATTCAACAAGGGCACGCTTCACGACTTGGATTTTCTTTGGACAGCAAGAGTAGGCTTCGTGGGGCATACATGATAGATACTTCTGAGACGTGTGTTTCCTCCGCAGATGTGATGACATTGGACGACCTTTTGGATCGGCCACCGATTGTTGCTGGCAGGCGTGCTAAGCTGAGCAAGAAGGAACGCTACGGATTAGCCCTCACTCTCGCTTCTAGTGTGCTGTACTTGAACTCCACGCCATGGCTCACCGATCAGTGGGCTGCCAAAGACATACACTTCCACCGAACGACAGCCTCCTCACGGCCCGTCGATTTCGACCACCCCCATATGGTACCAGCAACCGTTGAGGGCGTGACCGGACTACCCAACTTACCCAGAGCCAGTGGGTTCCACAGCAAGAATACGGTATTGCTTGCACTAGCCATCGCGCTGCTCGAGCTCTACTTTGGCACCTCAGCCCAACGGTATCAGGAGAATGAACTTGGGCACGCTGATCCTACATTACACAAGAACCCATGGATGTTGTGCAGTTTAGCTCATACTTGGGCGGACAGGTCACAGGAAGATCTTTCTGCTGCCTTCTTGAGTGCGGTTCGACACTGCCTGCGCTGTTTCAGCGATCCAGGCGCCAGTCTGCAAGATTCGGAATTCTTACAGGCAGCGGTCGAAAGCATCGTGCTGCCTTTACAAGAGGAGCTGCACCAGTTTCTGGGCACAACAGCAGCATAGGGGAAGGTGCATCTGGAGTGTGTAGTTGAGCTCATATATTGCTGGATACTGCACGAAGCTCTGCAAGGGTTTCGTATCAGCGGAAGCTGCTACCGGCTGGACCCGCTTACTCACCACCGGGCAGCGCATCACCTCGTATCGACCCACGTTGTGACAACGACTGGGACGTCGGGCCATGGACTAGTGCGGCACATGTTCGCGCGTCAAAATCGACGACAAGTGAGCGTGTGTCCGTATGGTGCCGTCATTGTTGAGAAGGTGTGTTGCATGGCAAGATTTGTGACCGATTTGCTTACAGTACATGCTGACAGCACAGCGTGGCAATAATACAGCGACACCCGCCCCCTGATCCGAAGCTGCAGGCCTGCGGCACGAGACATATTCGTGTGGAGCTATATTTGGTACCTTGGGTACATTATTACCCATGTTCTAGGAAGTGTTTCGTAGGCTTCCCGATGACAGGCTTTCCACTGGCGGGGTACTCGGTAGCTGGGAAATGATAAAGGGGACGGGACCAGCCCTGCCGGAATGCCATCACGTCAAGTCAGTCGCCATGATGTGGGCACGGATACGGATGCTGGGGCTACATACGATCAAGCATGTCCGCCGACGACCAAGAAACGCTTCTCTTGGTGACACGGCGCTAAGAATGAAACAACCTGGTGCCGCACGTCAACTTGTGCTTTGACAGCGAAGCCCCATCGAGTTAGGTGCTCCAACGGGTCCGGAGTGGCGTCGATGCAGCGACATGATGGCGGCCAACAAGACAGTGGCTTCCCAGGGCGGTGAAGGGCTGCTGGGGAATGCTGCTGGCGGCGGGCATAGGAGTTGGTTGTTGTTGGTCGCATGGGGACAAGCCGGGCGCTCACGTGCCGGCCGGCAAGCAGCTTCGACGGTTGGAAAGGAGCCACGGAGTATCTGGGGGCCACAACAGCGCATCTCGATTCTCACCGCACAACACTCCCCCGGCCATGGACCATGTGCATGGTTCGTGCAGACTGCCTCGACTCGCTGAAATTGTCCCAAACAGTCGTGCGCGCGTGCTAGGGTGTCCCTCGTTGATCGGGCCCGTGCACTGTCTCCTTTCGCTTTCCATAGGGTCGTCAATCGCAGACGTTTAATCAGGATTCCGCAACCCACCCAGCGCCCAGCGCACCACCTCTCCGCTCTCCCGCCCTCTCTCTCCCTCTCTCTCCCGCCTCTCTCTCCCTCCCCCACGGCACCTCCCCCCACGACACGCAGCAGACCCAACCCCACCGCGCCGAGCGCAATCCCTCGCCCCGCTGCGTCGCCCCCCTGCACACCGCCAACACCATGGCCCAACAGTAAGGCGCCCGGAGATTGGCTGGTGCTGCGCGCACGAGACTGACGGCGATGCAGAATAGCTGCGTCCTTCAAGGACTTCTGGCACACCATGACCTCCAATGACCGACATGCCTCGCACGACTCGCCGTACCGCACCGGCCGCCACATCCCCCTCCCCCAGAGCCGCCATGCCACCCTGACGTCGATTGCCACGAGCGGCGTCGAGTCCCGCACCGACCTGTCTTCGCCCTACACCCACGACGACCTGGCCACCAGCAACGGCTTCATCGGCTCGCCCCGCGGCCCCATGTCTCCCAACTCTCCCTACTCTCCAGGCATGCGCGGGTCGCTGAGCCGCCAGGCGACTGCCGACTCGGACACGTTCGACAAGGGCCCCAACGGCGGCATCCAGATGCAGAACTTCAACGACGGCCTGCCCCCGCCGCCGCCCGTGTCCCACTCGTGGAAGCGCATCGACCGGTGGGTCGAGGACAAGTACGAGGAGCTGTTCGACAACATCTGCGAAGCCGCCACGGCCAACGACGTGAACGAGCTGGAGCACGAGCTCGACGCCACACTCCCCATGGACGTCCGTGAATCGCTGCAGGTCCACGACGGACAGGAGCGCGGGGGCCTCCCTACCGGTGTCATCTTCGGCCTCATGTTGCTCGACTGTGAAGAAATTGTCATGGAATGGAAGAACTGGCGCAAAGTCGCTGACGAGTACCTGACCACAAAGCCCGATTACCGCACACCTCAGATCCCGGTCAAGGCCTTCGCCGGCTCATCGACGATGCCGCCCATCGCCCAAGCTCAGTCCACAACCAACCCCCTTTGGCGGCAAGACCTACTCGCCAAGCAGGATTCCCAGCCGCCGAACGCCGTCCAGAAGGCTTATGCTCATCCCGCCTGGATTCCCCTCGCACGCGACTGGGGAGGCAACTACCTCGCAGCCGATCTTGCTCCCGGTCCCAACGGTACCTGGGGCCAGATCATCGTCTTTGGCCGCGATTATGATTGCAAATACGTAGTCGCACGCTCCTGGGGCGCTCTGCTAGCCATGGTAGCTGATGACATGGGCTCCGAAAACGTACACATTGACGAGGAAACTGGCGAGCTCAAGCTGCTCGCCTTCAAGCGCCAAAACATCGAACCCCCATACCTCGAAGTTCTGCGTTGGCGATGCGACCAGAAGCACGGCCGACGACCGCCGGCTAGACGCCGGCCCAACAGTGGTCTCCGGGTGAACCCAAACGCCCATGGTAGCGTTGTGCCGAGCAGCACGGCTAGCAGCCCGTATCACAGCCCGGTCGTTGGTCCCGAAGATCGAGGCCGAAGCCCGGTCCGCCTCTCAAAGAAGTCCAAGGGTGTTAGTCCCCGCGGCAAACTTTCGAGTCCCTTGGCAAGAGTCGCAGAGGAAACACCACAACCCATTCGCGTGCACACCGATATGGACATCAAGGCCAATGGGACGGCTGACAAGCTGATTTCCGTTGACACGCCCCGTCCTAGTGACGACCTCCCTACTGCACGAGCAAGCTTGAGCAGCGACAAGGAGAACAAAAGCACAAAGGAAGACAACTCGAAAGCACCTGCAGTAAAGAGCCCCATCGCCGAGGCAGCAGAGCTCAAGACTGTTGAGATATAACGATACACCGACATTACGAAGCAATATTCTACATTTACGCAGTGGCTGGATACTTGCAACAATGGTCTGGCCGTCATGTTTCACCATTGCATCTGGAGTGCAGGCGTAGCGGGTTTATGGCGATTCGACCACTTTGGCGATCGTGTTACAATTGATTGGTGTTTCCGTTCCTTTTGCAGCGCGCGTTCTATCCCGCGGCACGACAGCTCCAACGTTCCGGATGACTTTCTTGCTTTAAGACGAACGAACCGCCGCTCAACTGCCGCTTCTTCATCTTCGGTACCCAGCACCCATAATCTACACCAATACACATGTTCGACCTTATCCACTTCCAAACGCCATCCCACAAACCTTTGTACAACAAACTTTTTCTTTTCAACACTTTGGGACGCTGCCTCCTACACGATAGCAGGGTCGCCTTTTTTTCCCTTCAATGTATCCCATGGTATCTGCATGAGCATAGCGCGACATGGCTGTTTTGGGAACACAGGCGGTTTGCAAGTTTCAATTTCCGACAAAGAGAAACGAGGAGGCTTTTGTTCTTGGGCGCTACAAGTGCTTTGACAGCATTGCCGCTGCACTGCTGCGACTTTGTGGTAATTTTTTCATGGCGGGTGGTGTGGAACTGACTACGGTACTTAGCTAGTATGGTAATGGTATGAAATGAAGCGATTAACACAGTGTGAATGGTTCTTCTTGTCTCGCTGGTGCGTTGATTATGCACGAACATGTGGCGCGGAATCAAAATCACGTCAACATACTCCGTACTACTCCCTCAATTACCCAATCCTCCCAAAACACACAACCAACCTCTCCGCAATCGTCCGCGCTTTAGTGTTCGCAGCGAGCATTGTTTGTTCAACACGTGTCAATCTAATATGCACTCCTGACTCGCTATACGCGCGATGTGAATTCTGCACCAATACTCCGTACCGAGTAGTGCTAGCTTACAAACTGGGCCGGGGTCACGTCACTTTGCGGCCTCCAAAGTCTCATGAAGCTTCCAAGTCACGACAACCACACCAAGCAACGACAAGACTACTATGCTCATTCGATAATGGAATTCTCCGCGGAAGACGATGAGGCTATGCGCCAGTACATGCCGTCGCAATTCGGCAAGAAAGATGGAGGCGTGGACGTTGAAGGACAAATCGCGCGCGCGAAACGGAAGGTTGTAGATGAGAGCAAGCAGGACAAGGGCGATGACGACGACAAGGACTCGGACGACGACAGCGATGAAGAAGACGAGTTCCCAGTTTCCCACGAAGTGATCATCAAGACACACGATCGCGCCATAACGACCATTGCGCTCGACGCCTCGGGCACGCGATTAATCACGGGAAGCAACGACTGCACGCTCAAGTTGCACGACCTCAGTGCTCTTACACCGAGTACGATTCGCGCGTTCAAGACGGTGGATCCGTTCGCTACCAAGTCCTCGGCCACGGCTGAGTCGCATTCGATACACCAGGTGCTGTTTGGTCCGCACTCTGGAGGCCAGTTTCTATGCATCACTGCGACGCCGCAGGCGCGCATATTCAGCCGGGATGGCGACCAAATCGCGGAATTCGTCAAGGGAGACATGTATCTGAGAGACAAGCATAACACCAAGGGACACACGTCAGAGATTACGAGCGCGGCGTGGCATCCGACGAATCGCGATCGGTTCGTCACGGCGGGGACGGACAGTACGGTACGGATTTGGGATGTCAAAAAGAGGATGAAGCAGGAAGAGGTCATTGTGCACAAGTCGAGAGCAGCTGGGAGCGCGGGCATGACCAGATTGACGACGATTGCATGGGGCGCTGCCGCTGAGGGGAACAGTAGCATGCTCGTCGCAGCAGCACTTGACGGTAGCCTTGTCATGTGGGGAGGAGAGGGACCGTATCATCGACCTACAGCGGAGATTCGGGATGCGCACGTGAAAGACACATGGACGAGTGGGCTGGACATCAGTGCGGATGGCAGGCTGGTCATTACACGAGGTGGCGACGACACAATCAAATTGTGGGATACGAGGAAGTTCAAGATGCCGATCAACACAACATCACATCCGTCTACCTCATCGCAATATCCTACATCGAACATCAAGTTTGCGCCAAACTCCCAAAGTGTCATTACAGGGTCGGAGACTGGACACTTGCACATTCTCAACCCGGCGACGCTCCGTGCAGAGCTGGTAACGCCAGTAACTCCTGGCTCGCCACTTATAAGTGTGAACTGGCATCCAAAGTTGAACCAGATCTTCACTGGCTCTGCCAACGGTCAAACGACCATCCTCTTCAACCCCTCCTTGTCAACTGCTGGCGCCCTCACTATCCTCAGCAAAGCCCCCAAGAAGCGACACTTGGACGACGACCCCAATCTGACTGTCGACATGGACCCTCTAGGCATGGCAGGCGAAGGTCACGACACAGGCGGCAAGTCCGGAGGGCCTACACCCGGCTCCTTCGCGTCGCGCCACCCTACAGTCGGTCTCACAGCATCAGGTCGAAGTAGAGACCCAAGAAGACCACACATACCCGCCGTCACGCCATTTGCAAAGTCTACGCCAGACCAAAAATATGTCATGGAGCAGATAGACGGCAGCGACATGCGAGATGAAGATCCGCGAGAGGCGCTGCTCAAGTATGCGCCGAAACCAGGCGAAAAGAATGTGTTTACGGGTGCGTGGGATAAGACACAGCCAAAGGGGATATACAAGGACTATGATAGTGATGAGGATGAGAGAGAGAGTAAAAGGGTAAAGAAGTAGGTCTTGACACATTGTTGCGTGGGCTGTGTAACATTGGAGAAGGCATTTCAGGCGTTCAGTCAGGTAAAGCATATACCCATGCCATCTCAATTTTTTGAAGCTCTCCGTCATCGTGTAGATGTTCAATCTACTTTGTTCCCTTCATTCCAAGGCTGTCGTTGATCCGAGTTGTGCAAAGTCTTGGCACTCGCCCTCTTTTGCTTGTCGCAATCTCAAATTATAATCTTGCACGACCGCGACGCGAAACCCGCATCCACCACGCACCAAACCAACCTTGCCCACCAACCCCCCAAACACCACCACCAACACTTCCCATTCCGACTCCCGTCTCTCCCCAATCTGCCACAACAACAAAAAAATCCAAAAAAAAATGTCCGCCTTCCTCCGCCCCGCCGCCCGCGCATCCGCCGCACCCACCCTCACCCGCGCCTTCTCCTCCACCCGCGCCCCGCAGCTCGCGCGCATGACCGTCGTCGGCCGCCTCGGCACCGTCCCGGAAGAAGTGAGCATCAGCGGCGACCGGACGCTCGTGCGCTACATCATCGGCACCAACTACGGCAAAGGCGAGAAGCAGAAGACGAGCTGGTTCCGGGTCGCTAGTTTTGTCGAGGGGGCGCAGAGGGAGTTTTTGATGAGTGTGCCCAAGGGGTGAGTTTGGGTTTTGTTGCTTTGTGTGCCCGTGTGCCGTGTCACGTGTCGCATGGATGTGTGGAGGGGAGGAGGAAAAGAGGTTTTTTTTTTTTTGCTGACGGGATGCAATTAGGTCGTTGTTGTATGTTGAGGCTGATGCGAGGATGGAGCAGTTTGAGGACAAGGAGGGGAATCAGAGGTCGAATTTGAGCTTGATTGCGAGTAGGTGTATATGTTGAGAGATGTGAGGGGGGGTGCTTGGAGCTAATCTGTTGTGGTAGGGAACTTTGATGTCTTGTCGCGCCCGCGCAACGAGGCTCGCGAGCTCAATGACGAGGGCTTGGTGGAGTAATTCAGCGAGACTTCTTTCCATGGACGATTGGACTTGAATCCGGGCAGATGGCTACTCTGAGAAGCCGGAGAGGTGGTGGTAGAAAGGAGCATTGGGGGCTTGATGGGCGTTTCGATCCCTTCATGGTTCACGCGGCGCCGGAGGGGTTTTTTTCATCTTCGCCAAAGCCTCCTTTCGGGTTTCCGATGCTCATGTACAACAAGGTTAGCTTTTCATTTGTACGATCTCCGCTCTGAGAGATCCGGGATAGGATTGGTCTTGTATGAATGATACCTTTTCCTTCAGATTCGAGCTTGATCGTGAAGACTAGTGACGAATACATGGTCGGGAATCAGCGCGATTCGACATGTTTGATGTACTATTTCTGCAACTTGGTCTGGTTTTCTGGCTGACATAAATACCTCTGGCGGTGGCGTTGCGGCGAAATCGCGAGACCTCCGAGGTCACGTCGGAACTTTTTGTACGTCGACATTCGACAGTCAGCCCTTCCACACACCACAACCCGCTCATCATGCAACGAGTCGTTCCCCGGCGAGCTCGACAGCTCTGGGGCCATGCGCCTCGCGTGCGGTCATTCAATCGCCGACGGAGGACCTTTGCGACTATCTCCGGCACTCCACCGTACGTATATTGATCACGCGTGAAAGTAGAGGCATGCCCAACATTCTCGCAGGCCATACGACGTCATCGTCATTGGTGGCGGCCACGCAGGCTGCGAAGCCTCGGCAGCAGCAGCCCGATCTGGCGCACGAACAGCCCTCATAACGCCCAAGTACGACAACCTCGGCGTATGCTCCTGCAATCCGTCATTCGGCGGCATCGGCAAAGGCACCATGCTTCGCGAGATCGACGCACTGGACGGCCTGGTGGGAAGAATCGTAGACAAAGCTGGCACACAGTTCAGAGTGCTGAACAGGAAGAAGGGACCCGCGGTATGGGGACCAAGAGCGCAGATTGATCGCGCGCTGTATAGGAAGTACATGCGAGAAGAGATGCTGAGTTATGAGGGGCTGAGGGTGGTCGAGGGAAGTGTGGCGGATATCATCGTGGATCAGACGCAAGAGGAGAGAGCGGAGGGGCGATATGGCAAGATTACAGGCGTCCGGTTGGAGAGTGGCGAGGTCATGGCCACGGGGAACGTGGTGATCACGACGGGCACGTTCTTGGGTGGAGAGATACATATCGGCCTCGAGGCATATCCATCAGGACGCATGGGCGAAGCAGCGACGTTTGGACTGAGTAAGAGCTTGAGAGATGCAGGATTTACGTTGGGGAGATTGAAGACGGGTACACCGCCGCGGCTGGATGCGGACAGTATCAACTTTGGGGTTTTGGATGCTCAAGAGGGGGATCAGCCGCCAATGCCATTCAGCTACTTGAACGAGAAAGTCCAGGTGGAGAAACAGTTACTAAACCATGAAACGCACACCAACGAAGCGACACACGATGTTATAAGGAAGAATCTCGACAAATCGATACACATCCGCGAGACTGTCAAAGGACCACGGTATTGCCCCTCACTGGAATCGAAAGTCATACGCTTTGCGGACAAGACATCTCATATAATCTGGCTCGAGCCAGAAGGCTTTGACAATAATGTCATTTACCCCAATGGCATATCATGTACCGTGCCTGTGGATGTCCAGATGGAGATGTTGAAGACAGTAAAGGGCCTGGAGAATGTCAACATGCTGCAACCGGGCTATGGTGTTGAATATGACTATGTCGACCCGCGACATCTTCGCTCAACGCTCGAAACTAAGAACATATCCGGCCTCTTTCTCGCTGGACAGATCAACGGCACAACTGGCTACGAAGAAGCAGCCGGCCAAGGCGTCATCGCCGGCATCAACGCTGGTCTCAAATCTCAGGGCAAAGACCTCATGGTCCTCACCCGAGCAGATGGCTACATCGGCATAATGATCGACGACCTCATCACCAAAGGCGTCTCCGAACCCTATCGCATGTTTACCTCCCGCTCCGAATACCGCATGTCCGCCCGCGCCGACAACGCCGATAAACGCCTCACCGCCATGGGCCGCGCCGCCGGCGTCGTCCGCGACACTCGCTGGGCGATCTTCTCCCGCGAATCCACCGACATGGCTGAGCTCACGCGACTCCTTCACGAATACACGCTGGGCTCGTCAGATTGGAACAAGCACGGTTTCTCCGTCCGCAGCGACTCGACGAAACGCTCTGCATACGACCTCCTCCGCCTCCCAGCCACCACACCCGCCTCCCTAATTTCCCTCCTCCCAGCCATATCTAATTTCTCCCCGCGCGTGCACGACCGCGTCCACATCGAAGCCACTTACGCGCCCTACGTCGCGTACCAAACTGCCTCGCAAGCGCGCTGGCTGCGCGACGAGAACTTGAAGCTTCCGCACGACATTGACTATGAAAGTATCTTTGGGCTGAGCTTTGAAGAGAAGCGCGCGCTGGAGGTCGCGAGGCCCGAGAGCGTGGGTATGGCGAGGAGAGTGGAAGGGGTTACGCCCACGGGCGCGCTGAGGTTGTTGCAGTTTGTTAAGGGGGTGGGGAAGGGGGAGAGGGAAAGGAGGCTGAGGGAGGAGATTGAAGAGAGGAAGAGGAGGTATATGGGGCATGGGGTGGAGGGGTTAGGGGGCTGTAGAGTGAATGTGTGAAGGAGATGATATGTAGGACCAAACATGTTTCGATGGAGAGGCTGCCCGGGCGATTGAGCACGACGAATCAACTTTAGCTCCCCAAGCGATTGATCAAAACCTACCCGAGTTCTCACTGCACTGCAATTTTTAGGGCTAAGGAGATATCCAGGTGCTTACTACCCTCGGCACTCGAGCTAACGTGAATAAACGTTCCATAAAAGAGTGACACACGCAATGGTCTTTGACTTTGGGGCAGGAAACGCATCATCTCCCAGTTACAGAGTGTAGGAAAGCTAACGTGAAAAACAGGGCTCATCAATCATGTTCACTCGTTAACTATGCCATCAGGCCTTTTATCACTGTCAGCCCTGTCATTTTGCCGCCTCTCGGTCAATACTCGATGTGTTCGCCTGAACAGACCCACCTTCCTGTTGCTATCAACTCAAGACATTACTCTAGCTTCAACTGGCCAAGATGGCTGTTGGCACTCATGCGTGGGATGGGTATCTGAACGTATGAGGCACTACCATCATTACCGTGGACAAATCAGCCCTTGTTCATCTTGGTAGCAAACGCGCAATTCAAACCAACATGCCGGAGCAACAGGGCAGAAAGAAAAAAGCACAAGAGAGATGGGAAATCAAAGGAAAACTGGAGCGCTTGCTTTCCCTGCCTTGTTAGCCTACGCTACACTGTAGTGTTTACCTCCAGTTGTGTCCAGTGCCGCAAGCGCTTTGGTCAAGATGTTAAAGTGGTGTGTGTACTTTCTGAAGAGATTCCTTAACGTCTGACTTTTGCCTGTGTGTGGTTGACAAGAGGCTGGTAGGTAGGGTCTTGAGACGTCGAAAAGCTGGGTGACATGTTCTGCCCAATTCGCATCCATCTCAAGGCTCTGTAATGCGCGAAAAGCGCCTTATTTGCAGAAATGTGCTCCTCGTGTATGGGAAAGATCCATGCCACCGCTATGCACTGCACTCTTTAGTGTCATGCGGCTGCGATGAGCACGGTGGCGAACAAGTAGGTGCATGGTGTTAGTATCCACAGATATCTTGATCGGAAGATTGTACTTTGATTTTAGGACAAAGGGATTTTCTGTAACTTCTGCGACCAGAAGTATTAGCACCGCTTTTGTCAGCACGATGTGGCAGTGTGTTTTTCCCCGACCATTGCAATGCTGACCTCATTTCAGTTCCGACTTCTTGCCACAGCGACCAGTTCCGCTCTTGCCTTGCGGCAAACATGAATATTGTGAAGAACTGCAGGAGCCACTGACGTTGGGTAACGACGCAAAACACCCCTCAGCAAGGACATGGACCCCAACACTTCCTCCCTACACACAGATTCAATCACTATCTATACTCGTTACGTGCGCTTTGCAAAATTCACTTGCCATGGATCAAGCACACAGTACTTCCACTAGAGACCACTCCGAGGACAGATACTTCGCCATCGCCTCAGATGAGATGGAAGGCGAATAGGAATCGGCCTCAGAATCCATGAGTCCAGATCCTCCAATCTCTCCTACGATCGAGATCGAGATCAAAAAGCTCTCGTCCAAAGAAGTCAAAGAACGCAAAGACAGCGCGTAAGGTCCCTCATACCTCTCCTGATAAAGTACTCACTTGCTACCGCCGCAGACAGCGCCGAAAGTCATCTCTATCGGCCCACACCGCCACCCTCCCGCAAGCTTCTCTCCAACAGATTCGAGAATCTTCAATTGAGCAGCACTCTCACCCTCTGCGCCGTCGTCCTTACCCGGGCATACACGATCCTCTCGCCCCGTTGCCCTCGCCGACTGTTCGTGTACAGAACCCAGTCCAGGAGCCAAATTGGCCTGGCACGACGTTCACACAAGTAGTTCCGCAAAACTGCCATCTGGCTTCGGAGACATGGGATGAGATTGAGATGTGGACGTGCGGTCATGCAGAGTGTGCGGTGAAGAACGAAAAGGACGCGAAGAAGTGCGCTTCTTGTGGCAGAGATTTGCCAGAGGGAATTTTCGAGACGGTGCTTGAGACTCGGGATCGCAAGAAAAGGGTTTTGGAGGTCCCTGAAGGACTGGCTTTGAGGGATATGGGAGATGGAAGACTAGCTTTAAAGCAGCATATAGTGGACCAGGAAGATAGGCCTGTGGGAGACGCGCCTGGTGGAGGGAAGTGGATTCCGAAGAGGAAGTATACATAGCGTCACAACTAAATGCGCTATAGAGACTTTGTTTGGGAATGGGCAGATGATTCTACGTCAATTACTTGTTTTTATAGTGCCATTAATATCGACAAGAAAATTTACTTGTTCCCATGCTACTACTCATACACGTCACCACGACCCAACCCACCACGCCAACCCACCAAGTCCCACCGTAACCCCAATATGCCACGCGACCCCCCACGCCATGGCAAACAAAAACTTGGGACTAAACACGGTCCAGATAAACAAATGCTGTCTGAGCGCCGTACAAGCCACCATGACCGACAGAAGCATCACCCCCGTCCAAAACGTCAGTAGCGCCAAATGTTCCGTCCACGCCCTCTTCCCCATCCGATCACGTCTGCTCTTCACCTCCTTGCTCGCCATCTCGTTTAAATAATCATGTTCCTGCGCGATCCAGTCCGCTTTATGCAGTTCAGCGGTGTCGACGTAGCGTAGGGTTTTGCCGTGGGAGCCGAGCAAGAGGATGCCTGCTAGGGACCAGTATACGGGGCCGGCCCAGTTGGAGAGAAACACGAGGAGGCTGACGGCGGGGACGGTGTAGGCTGATATGCCGTTGTAGGAGTTGGATAGGTCGATGGAGGAGATGGAGTTGCTGTTGCCGAGGGCGAAGAAGGAGGTTTGGGAGAGGAGGAGGGTTGTTAGGGTTATGGCGGTGGGGGAGAGGTTGATGAGGGCTGCGAAGAGAGAGGTTAGACGGGATATGGCAGGAGTAGGGTTGACTTACTGAGGAAGAAGAATTGGAGGCGGAAAAGGAGGTAGAGTGGGATATTGTGAGCTTTTGTTTGTGTGAGGAGGAATAGTGTGGCCAGGTCGAAGAGAGCGACTGCGCAGTCTATGTTCTCTGGTCAGCCATGCACTGTGCAGTTTCGTGTCGTGTTGTAAATTACCGCCGTTTCCGGATCGTCCCCTTTTGGTTTGCCTTTTACTCCTTTGCCATTCGGCGAGAGCAATCCAGCCTCCACTCAACGTAAGACCTCCGAACACCATCTGCGCCAGACCAACGAGATTCAAGTCTTCTAACGAGTCCATCATGTGTCCGGCTATGTCGCGTGTAAGCTCCGGTGCATCCTTGGCTGTAAATGCGAGTTTGAAAGCAAAAGCTGTTGCACTCAAAGGCAAGACAGCAATCGTTCCCATCATGCGGTTCATGTCCGTTGATTCGATGTCCAGTCCCTTCACTTTCTCCTCCGTGTCATATGCAGCGAGCGACCGGGCGACATGTCGCGCTAGACGAAGTGTGACGTCGATGTATGTTACTGCGATCAGAGTCCACAGAACAAAGCTATTGCCGTGGAAGATACCGCTGTTGACAATGTCATCAGCTCCAGCATACTTTTGACCGGTCTGATTCCATCGCCTTATGATCCTGTGCAGCACCAACGTCATTACGGCTGGATGAAATATCCATCGCGCAGACCACTCCTTGCGCATGCTGGTGATGAAGATAACGAAGAACCAGCCTGATGTTGCCCAATACCAGAAGTTGTGCTCTTCCTCGACGTAGGAAGAGGCGAACATGAGCACACCGTAGAGGACTATTGTCATGGCATAGGAGACGCCTGATGAAGACATGGGAAAGAGTGTAGGCAGCGTGAAGAAGCTTAAACCGCAGACGAGCGCTGCAAGAGCACTGCCGATGAACAAGCGAGATATATCATAGTTGGATGCGGATCCGGACATAGTCTCTTGGGCTTCGCGCATGAACTGGAAGATGTGAGGAATTTGTCTAGGCGATCACAACGGAAACAAGAAGACCTTCTTACCTTGTACAGACTTTCCACGAGCTTCGCATCATCACCCGTGTTCGTCACGGCTGTTTTCCACTTGCATGCAAGCGACTGACCCTCCGTCAGATGCTAAACATGTATCAGCAGAATACTCCAGTAAGTTCCATCTCTACAACTTACTGCAGACCCAGAACATTCGAAGCCCAACTCCTTGGCCCCTGAGACATGTTCGTCAAATCCCAAGCCCGTGTACTTTGCCTCCACAATCTTCTTCATCTGCCTCGCATTGCGGTACAAAAGCTGGACGCGATCGGTACCTGATGATATCAGCCCCATCTCTTCAACATCTTTCATCGCCCCTTACTCTTGTCCCAGAAGCCGAGAAACTCTTCCAAAAAGACACCGAGATTATTCTGCGGTACAGGAAAACCGAGTAAACCAGCAAGTGTCGGCGCAATATCGCTCTGCTCGACCATGCTGTAGTACTCGAACTCGCCCTCGGACTTTGGCTTGATTGGACTAGTTCTTTTCGATTGGCTAGTGACTTTCCTTAGTTTTGGACTCATGAAGACCAGCGCGGGAGAAGTTTCGCCAGGAGACGATCCGCCGTGATTACCGCCGTCATTCATGCCGTGGTCGCCGCACACGACGAACAAAGTGTTAGCGAGGTGGTCCTCGTTTTCGATGGCGTTGTAGATGGTGCGCACCATCTCGTCCATCTCCTTTTGCTTGGGTATCATGTTGGGACTACTTTTGGTTAGCATCTCTCACGAGAATTCAGTATCGTGACCTACCTCTTCGGACCAGCCTTGTGCCCGATATGATCCAACCCGAGGTAGTGCAAGATCATCGCATTCCAATCACCGTTGAGCAGTTCTCCAGGAATATGTCTGGTCACATTGTTGTCCACTTCTGTAAAATCCTGCACGAAGGGTACCAGAAAAGTCAACAATCCATTTTCTCCTATATACACGAGAGCGAAGCGCACTGACCGAAACAAAGAAACTGCTCGTCCCGTCTGCTCTCTCGAAGAAGTCGGGGAATAGCTTCAACCATGTGTCGTCGCCGTACATGACCAGTTTGCCTTTGCCGGTGTCGAAGTCCTTGTTTTTGATCTGCGCGAGCCATGTATCTGTCGTGCCTAGCGTGGAGGTCATGTCTGACTCGGCGAAGTTCAGGATAACATCGACAAAGGAAGGGATAGAGCCCGTTGTAATCGCTTTTACGCGAGGCATCGTGATGGTAGGGGATGTAGCGTGAGCTGTGAAGGGAAGCGCGGTGCCGTCTCGTATCAGACTGCATGGTCATTAGCATATTGAGCATCCTTTCCTTGGACACAGATAACTGCACCTCTGCACAAAGCTCATCCCGCTTGCCTCACCGAACATGAAGTCGCTCCTCAGCGCATCCACGACCATAAAGACCAGCTTATCGAAGGGTGCGGCAGGTGGCTCCTGCAATCCTTCTCCCACGACATTGTTCAATCCTAGCTCTTCATACTTCGCCAGACCTGGCATGAACGGCTTATACGGAAAGAAGCCCGTCGCGAAAACCAGAATCGCGACTGGAATCAACAGATTCGCAAGCGTAAGAAGAAGTGTTCGCGATGCCATTGTAGCTTCGGGACATGTGAAGTAGTCCAATTGATCAAATTACGACGGATGACGAGACGAAAAGGAGCAACATTTGAATAGAAGAAAGCATCAATCCATCATGGTGTTTCGTCATATCGCGAACGTCTCCCGAATCCAGGGTCCAAGCTCTATTCCCAATCCGCACCTAGCCGCGAACGCCAAAAGAGCCAATGACATCACCAGCTCGACCTCGCTCGTCGGATCCGAGGGATACCTGTCGTCAGGTGAGCGCAATTGAACGACTCCATGTCTCGAACGCTATTCACAACAGTCAAACTCACGGAGCCGCACGTTTCTCCCTATCAAACCCCACCATCCATCTTCCGCTGCAGTCGCGTTGCGTCCACAAGCAGCAGACGACAAAAGCGCAAGCCAGCAATTCATCAACCAGATATCGAACAACAACTGACGTCCTACCTCCAACACCAATCCCGCTACCCGGAAATGTCTTTCTTTCTCCCCGGCCTCCGCAGAGGCCTCATGGCTAGCACCCCGCTCATCCTATCTACGCCATTCCTCATATCACAGTACCGGAACTACCAACCTATCCGCTGCGACTCCGCAGATCCCCTGACCAAAATCACAAATGACCTGACGCGCAACTACGCGTCTGAAGCGCGGACGCCCATTATAACCGAGTCCGGGGCTGCGAATCCACGCGCGATCCGGCAGGTCAGCATGGGGTCGATTCTGGGTGTGTTTTGCGGGCTGGGGATCAGTGTGTTTAGCAAGCCGTTGGCGATATTGATTGGATTGGGGATTTTCGTGCTGCAGGTATGTCTTTGCATGATCTGGATGGACGTGGAACTGGAAAAAAGAAAAAGTGGTTTATGGTTGTCTATATATGCTGGTTGACAAGGTTCTGTGGAAGTGAAGACGCGCTAACAATGAATGACTAGGCTATCGAGTCCCGAGGGATTCACGTCATACCGTATTCCTTCCTGCAGCGCCGGTTCAAGCAGACTAATGTCAAGTCTTTAGTGCGGGACAACGTTGCGTTCAAGCTTTCGTTTGGCTTGACGTTCGCTCTCGCGGCTTTTGCGGAGTTCTAGAGAGGGGCAGTGGGCGAATCGAGATACATGCCTTAGTATGCGTCATGCTGAGAATGGCTATGCACGAATTGATGAGGGTTGTTCATCATTTGTGGCTGCAATTGCATTTGTAGTTGCTTGCAGGTTTGCCAGAATGCCTTGACGGCTTCCTTGAAGGCCATGGAATTCTTGGCGTTTCTGTACAAAAGGTCAGCAACTCAGCATGTCCTGCGAAGATGATTGACTCACCTCGTTAAACTCTCAATAAACTTCCGTACCAAGTCCTGCACGCCAGCGTCTTGTTGATATCGCTGCAGAAGCGGCTGTTCGGCCAGCGAGCTTGTGATGTATGCTCGTGCGTTCTTATCGGACTTGATCAGGGCACGCAGTGGTACCACAACATGTTCCAGACTCGTTTGATCGACTTCGCCGCACACGTTTGATATCAAAGCAAACGTGATCGCAGGACCAAAATGGTTGATGATGTCTTGCGCTGTACCTTGATGCTGCACGTGTGTGTTGCTTGCCAGCTCAAAGATATCTTTCCACAGCTTCGCCGCAGCACGTTTTGGTAGCACTTCAGGCGACTTCACCGATTCGATAGTGAAGCCGAACATGCCGGCAAGAAAATCGGGATGTTGTTGTGTGAGGATCTGTGGATTCGAGTTTATGAAATTCTGGACGAGCTCGAGACATCCAACCGAAATTTCTGGATCGTTGCGCGGATGCTGCAAGGCTTGCATGATGCCGATATTATACTGCAACAAGCGTTGTGCATTGTCTATGAAGCCTGCTGGGGGGCTGTGTCTGAAGGATGACAGCCAGCAGCACGCCGTGTCTAGTACATAGGGTAGCCTCGGTGTCTCGATGGTAGTCTTGGTGATGAAATCGACAGCTGCCGACGGTGGAAGGACGAACGGACCAGGTATAGTCTCTTTGAATCCGGTGCGCAGGGTATTGCACGCGGCCTCGATAATCTCGTCGTTGCGAGGGAAGACTTGAGTCAGATAGTTGACAAAGTTGATGATTTGGTTCTGGATCTCTTTCCCAGGTCCTTGCAACCAGAACGCTGAATGTTCCTTATCAGACTCGAGATCGACGACATCCTCATCCAAGGCTTGAAGTGCACGGCCAATTGTCGTCAAGCACTTCAAGGTGGTGAGAGCTAGCACCTGCCCGTGTCCTAGATCTTTGCCCTCCTTAGTAACTTTGATCGCTTGCATCGCGTCCTGCGCCACATATTGGAACAATTGGCGTACACCTGCGAGCTGTTTCTCTTCTGTGTCCAAAGCTTGCACAATAGCAGCGATGCCTTCGAGCACTTTGCTCTTCGTGAACTCTTCGGCAGTTTGATAGGTGAGAAATTGCTCGTACATCTGGAAGAATGAGCTCAGCTCCTCGGTCAAAGACTTGCGGCATTCGGAGCACAGTGATGCAAAGGACTTTGCAGCACTCTGTGCAGTTGCCGGCTGAGCCAAGGCTGTTAGTAAGAATGGCAAGACTTGCGGCAAGTAACGTGGGTTTCGAAGAAAGAAGTGGTCGAGAGCTGCGACCGCTTCCACTGTCGTTCGTCGTGCAATAGGAGGGACTGTATCGTTTTCAGAAACGGCAGCGAGCAGTGGCTGGTCGAAAAGTCGACTTAGACGTTCATCGACCTGTTCGTTGAAAGCATCTGCAATGGAGACGAGACCAAAAAGACCAGCCTCTAGCTGTAGCCAATGGCTTGACTCAAGTGCTCGCAAGCTAAAGTCAATGAACTGATCAGTCAAGACATCGCGAAGACACTCGTATGCTTCAGCGACAATGTCTCGGACATCGATGCGGAAGACTTTGAAAGCCTTTTTCGCATCCGAGTCCCAGCCTTCTATTATATCAGCTGGCGGGTATATAGTCTTCTGAACAAGCTCAGAGACAGCTTGGAACACATTCGACTTGGCGCCCTGCATCCATTCCGGAGGCTTACTGTCGCCATCGTCCTCGTTTGTAGGATACAAAAACTGTTCTTCGGCGATCGAGCTTACGTAGTTACTCCAGAACTCGAGTACCACAGGAGCCACTTCGTCCTCTGCTCCCACGTGCTTAGGATACTTGAGGAGATCATGGAGGAAGGCTAATTGTTCTGTTAATGTGCCATTCTGAAGATCGCCAAATTTCCCCAAGTACCTTGCGCGCCGAGTAACAGGAGACAATTGACTTACATAACACTTGTTGATTGTGCGAGATGTTCGGGAACTTGTACAGATCTTTTGATTCGAGAAGGCTCGTTCCATAGGCGACGATTATCCTGGCGAGGGATACTGTTTCCGCATCTGAGTTTTTGAGAATCTCAAGTCCCCAAGGACCCGAAATTGCCGACCATAGCATTTCCTGATGTTTGGCTTCGAAAAACTTGGGATAGTTCTCGAGTATGTCAGCAATGAAGTCCATCGAGTCCTCAATGTGGTACTCTAAGCAAGTCAAGACAAGCTCATTCGTAGACCGCAAATACTGAAGCTTCTCGGGTACGTCGCGAAACTCGGCTTGAGCGTAAAACACCCAACCCTGGCGAGTCAGTAGCCGTTCGAGTTGGAGATGGATTGTGTAACACTTACCACATAGCACTTCAAAGCTGCTACGCAAATCTTCTCCCCTGATTGTACGGCCTTTTCATAATTTGGGTCATCAATCTGGGTCGAGAGCCACTTAATGCCACGGCCGAGTGAGACGTGCAGCAGAATTTCGATACTCTCTGCTTGTGCGACCATACGTTCATGTGATCTCCGGCTGCTTGGATTAGCATGTCAAATGCATGAGGGTAGGTGGCTGGGCTCACTCTTTGACATTTGAGGGTTTTTTGGCCTCATCAGCTAAGCTCATGCCAAAATCAAGGAGAAGAAGCAGTTGATCATCAGACAGCTGGGGTAGCAAGTTCCAGGACGAGGGATGACTGTTTAGCGCATCGTCGAGAACAGGCTGCTGCGAGACGAAGGAGACTATCAGGCTGCGGATACACTGGGTCCAGACAGATATAGGCTTGACAAAGTATTGTGCCAAAGTCGAGGTCACCTTGCGCGTGGCAATAGATGATGTGGGCCGCGATACGACATGATTCTGACGATGTAAGCTAGGTCAGCCATTGATTGTCCTCATGCTGAACTCACAATCAGTGTCATCAATAATTGTTCCGAATGCTCTTCGGTCAGTTCCGCTCTGTGCGAGATCAGCAGACATGGTGGAGTGCGATATCAATTGACCCACGAGTCGGCGTTGAGTTTGACGGTCAAGGTAAGCGCTCCAAAGAAGCGAACTTGCTCGTCGTTACTTTTGAGCAGAGCATCTGCGATTTCCCACCCTTGTGACGAGCGTTGGAGTACCTTTAGTGTAGCTTCATTTTGGGAAATCTTCTTTGCATTGCCTGGATCGTACAATGACTTGACAAGGCCCTCTATTTCTGCAAAGCTCAAGGGAAACGACTGTGCCGGTTGTCCTGCAGCGGTTGCCATGTCGAGGATGGCTTGAGAGTCGGAGCAGGGTTAGTGGGCAACTTTGACCTGTGCTCGTAACGTGGGTGCACGGGCCAAGCCAGCACAAGGGATGACGCTAGGGCTCGGCTACGAATTTGGTGGAGTGAAAGCAGCGGAAGAACTGGACGAACAAGAGGCGGGAGACAGGCTCAAGAGGCGTAAGGACCGCGGAAGCGAAGTGGGGGCCAGGGAAAGCAAGAGCATACAGCGCCGGACCTAGGCTCTCATGTGCTCCAGACGTAGCTTGACGAGCTGTCAGTGTCTAGGAGTCCACGGATCTTGCTGCGCTGATAACATGCATGATGGAGCGAAGCCGATGTCAAGTAGAAAGCTGGCACGCACATGCACGACGCATGTTCATCGCCACAAGGACAAGCGGCGAGAATTGGTTGTGGCGCAGGCTGCATCGTGCTTAGCTACAATCGATTGTTGTCTCTGACAGTGGAATAGGGACTCCGTACCTAATGTGCTTGGCAGGGCAGCCGCAGGCCTGCCATACGGTAGGTAGGCAGTAGGCGGGGTTTGTGTCTAGGAACCGGTCCCGAACATAGGCTCGACATGCTCCCCCGCCTGCTGCGGCGCACTCTGCACACCTCGCCCGTCCTGCGCGCCATCGACATGGCCAAGGTCGACACCACCGAGCGCCTTGCGCAGCTGCGCCAGCTCATGAAGGAGCGCAACGTCCATGTTTACAGTGAATAGGTCGCGCAGGGAGCCCGCAGCGAGACAGCTAACAATTGCGCAGTGGTGCCCTCGGAAGACAGCCATCAGAGCGAATACATTGCGCCCTGTGATGCTCGCCGAGGTAGACACTCCCCGCCCCCGTCGCCGCGCAGCTATTGATCCCCCCCAGCTTACATCAGCGGCTTCACGGGCTCAGCTGGCTACGCCGTTGTCACCCACAAGAAGGCCGCGCTCGCCACCGACGGACGCTACTTCAACCAGGCCGAGAAGCAGCTGGACGGCAACTGGGAGCTGCTGAAGCAGGGCATACAGGACGTTCCGACCATACAGGAATGGACCGCCGACCAGGTCGAGGGCGGCAAGGTCGTGGGCGTGGATCCAAGCGTGGTCACGGCAGGCGATGCGCGCAAGCTCGCCGAGAAGATCAAGAAGAAAGGCGGCGAGTACAAAGCGATTGACGAGAACCTCGTCGACCTGGTGTGGAGGGCTGAGCGGCCGGCGCGCCCGAGCGAGAAGGTCATTGTGCAGCCCTTGGAATACGCTGGCAAGTCCTTCGACGACAAGATCGACGACCTGCGCAAGGAGCTCGACAAGAAGAAAAGCCTCGGATTCGTCGTCTCCATGCTCGATGAAACCGCCTGGCTCTTCAACCTCCGTGGTAACGAGTAAGTTGCACTGCTCTTCTGCATTGTCCCGTGCTCATTCTGAACAGTATCCCGTACAACCCGGTCTTTTTCTCCTACGCCGTCGTTACGCCCACAGCCGTCACCCTCTACGTTGATGAGAGCAAGTTGCCCGACGACGTCAAGACGCATTTGAGCACCAAAGTCACGGTCCGTCCTTACGAAGCCATCTTCGAGGATGTCACAGCCCTCAGCAGGGACGCATTCGAGGCCGCCGGCGATGATCAAGGCCAGAAGAAGTTCCTCACGTCCAATCGTGCTTCGTGGGCACTAAACAAGGCCCTGGGAGGTCCAGACAAGGTCGAAGAGGCCAGGAGCCCAATCGGGGATGCCAAGGCGGTCAAGAACGACGTCGAGCTCCAAGGTATGCGCCAATGCCATATTCGCGACGGCGCAGCCATAACCGAGTACTTTGCATGGCTCGAAGACCAGTTGCTCAACAAGAAAGCCACACTTGATGAGGTGGACGGAGCCGATAAGCTCGAAGCCATTCGTCAGAAGCATGACCGGTTCATGGGACTGTCGTTCGACACCATCTCGTCGACCGGACCAAATGCTGCCGTGATCCATTACAAGCCTGAGAAGGGAGCATGCTCCATCATCGACCCGAAAGCAATTTATCTTTGTGATTCTGGCGCACAGTACCACGACGGAACTACTGATACTACACGCACGCTACATTTCACGGACCCCACCGAGATGGAGAAGAAGGCGTACACTCTAGTGCTGAAGGGCAACATCGCTCTTGAACGCGTCAAATTCCCAAAGGGTACAACTGGGTTTGCTTTGGATGCCGTTGCTAGACAATTCCTCTGGGCTGAAGGTCTTGATTACAGACATGGCACTGGACATGGTGTCGGCTCGTTCCTCAACGTGCATGAAGGCCCCATAGGTATTGGTACTAGAGTGCAATACTCGGAGGTCTCCCTGGCGGTCGGCAATGTCATATCTGATGAACCAGGATACTATGAGGACGGCAAGTTCGGCATTCGTATCGAAAACATGGTAATGGTGAAGGAGGTGGAGACGAACCACAAATTCGGGGACAAACCATATCTCGGATTCGAGCATGTCACGTTGACGCCTCATTGCAGGAAGCTTGTCGACATGAGTCTTCTTACAGAAGACGAGAAGAAGTTCATAAACGCGTACCATCAGGAAGTGTACGATAAGACGAGCAGGTACTTCGAGAACGACTCTCTGACCCTGGACTGGTTGAAGCGCGAGACTGCGCCGTACTAAAAGATGGGCACGCTGGATCCACAAAGCACTTGGTTATCACGGCCCGGTTGAAGGCTATTGGCATTGTAGCGGCGCATATCAGTATCACGTATTCTCAGCATGGTACTCGGGCGTTCCGCCTGTTGGAAGTTCCATTGAGGTCAATACAGTCATGAGTTGCTCTGGTTCATCAAGTATACCCAGTACAAAGAAGCATGTGGTCCTGACTAAGTGCGGCAATTCACGGTGCTTCCTCTCGCGTTGATTGGCTGCCCACGCACCGTGTTTGTCACAGGGCGCGGGGCCTAGAATTTGCCCGCGACATGGCGGGGCAACCCGGCTTGTTCTCCGGAGGGGATCATGGTACTGCGAACGGGCAAAAAATTGTCTGTCGATGCCGCGGTGTAGTCGTGCAGGTAATACACTTCTCGAGTCACGCCGAGGATCGTTGCTCTCTCCCCATTTTTTCTCATCTTGCCTTCCCCACTTATTACTCATATACCCTTTTGCCTTTCAAGATTTCTACTTTAATCGTTTAGACGTACCCTAATTGCTCGCTCCTCCACACGTTCAATCTACAACCATGGCTACCGAACTTCCTACCACGAACGGCCACAGCGCCCAGGATGGTGACAATAACTTTGCAGTCAAGGCTGGATTGGCGAGAATGCTGAAGGGTGGTGTCATCATGGACGTTATCAACGCAGAGCAGGTGAGTCTAATGCCGCACGAGCTCCGACATGGCCAGTTGCAACCGCTGACACGATGAGCAGGCACGGATAGCAGAGGAGGCTGGTGCATGCGCCGTCATGGCTCTCGAGCGCGTTCCCGCAGACATTCGATCACAGGGTGGCGTGGCGAGGATGAGCGATCCCCAGATGATCAAGGAGATCATGGACACAGTCACCATTCCCGTCATGGCCAAGGCACGAATCGGACATTTCGTCGAATGCCAGGTAAGCTCTCCTCGTCTTCTGACCTCTCAACTGCATGCATTCCTAACCAATGCGACACATAGATCCTCGAAGCTCTCGGCGTAGACTACATTGACGAATCCGAAGTCCTCACGCCCGCCGACGCAGTCCACCACGTCTCCAAACACGCCTTCCGCATCCCCTTTGTCTGCGGCTGCCGCGGCCTCGGCGAAGCCCTACGCCGCATCTCGGAAGGCGCAGCCATGATCCGCACAAAAGGCGAAGCCGGTACTGGCGACGTCATCGAAGCTGTCCGACACATGCGCACCGTCAACGCCGAAATCGCAAAGGCAAAGGGCATGAGCGAAGAGGAACTGCGCGTCTACGCCAAAGACCTACAGGTCGATTTCCCCTTGCTCAAGGAGACGGCCAAGCTGGGCCGCTTGCCTGTCGTCAACTTTGCTGCCGGAGGCGTCGCCACCCCGGCCGATGCTGCGCTCATGATGCAGTTGGGTTGCGACGGCGTCTTCGTCGGCTCCGGTATCTTCAAGTCTGGCGATGCCGCCAAGCGCGCAAAGGCCATTGTTCAGGCTGTCACGCACTACAAGGATCCAAAGGTGTTGATGGAGGTGAGCATGGATCTGGGTGAGGCCATGGTTGGTATCAACTGCGGTCACTTGACCGATGGGGAGAAGCTTGCTAAGAGGGGTTGGTAAGGCGCGAGCAGCGTCGGGACTTTCCAATGGGCTGTGCATACGTAGATGAGGCGTTTGTGGAAAGCAGTAGAGATGGTAGCTTCGACGATTGGAAAACAAATCTCAACTCTCATCGCGTCGCAAAGCGAGTCATCATTTTCGGTTTCCCTGTTGTCCTTCGGACTTGGTCCTGGAGAAGGAGTGATAGGTACTGTGAACCTTGAGTGTTGGACAGCAGGATTGCCCTTGATTAGAGCTCACGTGCTATCACTAGTTGCTTCATCATACACGTAATCACCACATATCAGGAGCATATGTTAACTCTTCATGTTCTTCATTTTCAATACCGGGACTACCGTGGTACATTGGTGCAGGTATATGCATCGTACGTGGTACAAAGAAAGCCACATGCAACATTGGCAGTCGAGCCTCTGCCGCGAGGCCCGAAAACATGCCAAACCGTGAGACGTCGTGACTGTGAACGCCGAAACTCCGCGCGCAAGAGACAGCTTAGCTGCTAGTCTTGCTGTGAGCGTGCCATTATGTCCACGCGAGATCGAAGATGCAGGACAACCACTCAGCGGTCCTCGGCCCATTCGTTCTCGCGGCGGATCTGCTCCTCCTCTTCGGGCGTGAAGTCATTCTGGATGTTGAACGTCTTGCGGATCTCGTCGGGTGACTTGCCCTTGATCATGTTTGCGACGGTCTTGCAGCCGACATCGAGGAGCGCCTTGATGTCGAGGTAGTTGGCGGCCTAAGGGTGTGTTAGCGAATGTCTATATTTACCAAGAAGCGAAGGAAGACACGCACAAGGATGATCTCGAAGAGCATCTCTTGGTCGACCTGCATGAACTTTTGGTCCCACTCGTCGATGTCGGTCGACTTCTTACGCGAATCCGAGTCATCGTCCTGCGTAGCCGGGGGGTCGTCCTTGTGGTGGTCGCACCACTCGAGGACCTTCTTCATGACGGCCTCGTTGACCTATGTGCTGTTAGTGGTTTGATAAGACACCGGGAGAGTGAGGACCACGCACGTTGGGGATGGGGATGGCCTCGGTGGTTTCGCCGGCCAAGTCCTCGAGCAAGTTTTTGATCAGGATGGAGCGCTCGACGACCTTGCGCTCGACCTTGATGGGCGCGTTATCCGAGGTGGTGAGGTCGATCATGTTCTTCTCACTGCTGGCTTCGGCCATGGTGACTGTGATGTTGATGTGGGTTGGCTGAGTATGGGAAGCGGGGTAAGCTGGCGAGAGCGCGGGTTGGTAGTGCGGGAGTGGGGTGGATGGATGGGTTGGTGGTAGTTGTTTGGGGGAGGAGGAAGATGACGGTGAGGGGAGCCTCGCTTTATATATGGTTGGCGGAGCGTTTGGTCCAAGTGATGGAGAGGCAGCAGCCCGGCCCTGGAGCAACCACGGCACAGCAGTTAGAGCCCGAGCTTAGGCCCGCCAAGGCTCGAACAAGGCTGCAGTCCCAGAAAGAGTAGCGTTTGGCACGACAAAGGGCCCATGTACTATGTGTTATTTTATTTTTCCCAGACAGTCGCATTGTTCCTCTCTATTGAAAGCAATTGTGAATTGCCATGCGTTTGTAGACGCCCAGCGCAATTGAAACACGATTGCGCAACGGTAAGCCCCGCCCCAGCAACGATTGATACATTGATGACTCCGCCACGGAGAAGCGCTTTCGAGCATGTTCTGAGCTGCCAAAGCCTCGTGTCCACTCGTAACACAAACACCACGTCATTATGCTCCGGCCCGTCAAAGATGACTGGGGTCGTCTTGAGAAGTAAGTACTTCGTTATTGCTCGCACATTCGACACAAGGCACCTGTCAGGATTCGCTACGAGGACGTGATGTATTTGGCCAGAATTAAGTAGAATGAGAATAGATGAACGTACTCGACAGAGGGGGTATCGAACATGTGCATTGTTGAACCGACAGTTCGACGGTTTTTGAGTAGCCCAGCACGTCGATATCCGAGCGCAGCACGCTGCCATTCTTCGACAGCCTCTGTGGATCTGTGTCGGGCAAGCCTCAACTGGAACGCCCATCACGTGACGTGAACACCAGGACGCATCAGGCACTGTGCGCTGACGGAGACTAAAGCCCGATGCCGAGATATCGTCGGTTGCAGCCAGCGGTCGCGTCTGACCAAGCCTGATAGGATTCTTGCATGCCGCTGTACAACCATCGCGGCATGTAGTTCGCAGACATCAGCGGTGTGCAGGTCGTCCTACTGCACGCATCCTACGCGCTTCGTCATCGGGCCCCCTATCTGCTCGTCTCGGTGACTTGGTGGCTGACAACGGCCAACGCAATAAAACACCCGCCGTCCTTTTTTCTGTGAAGCACCACGACGCCAACCGATGCCCCGCCGTACCTGCCACCGGAGCACCTCACCGCAGGCACCATGTGGCGGAGAGTCTATTTCCTGCTGATCCTGGTGCGCGTCTACTTTGCGCTGTCGCCGAGCTACTTGCATCCCGACGAGAACTTCCAGGGCCCCGAGGTCATCGCCGGTATGTCTGCGACGATGCACACGCGCGCGCGACCACGACTGACACGCACCCAGGACGCGTCTTTGCCTACCCCGTCCACGAGACATGGGAGTTCACCTCGGCGAACCCCATCCGCAGCACCTTCCCGCTATGGCTCGCATACGGCTGGCCCATGTACATCCTGCGCTGGCTCTGGGAGGGCTTCGGATATGACGTCTCGCCGTCGGTGGTGTACTGGACGCTGCGTGTGCTTATGCTGACGCTGAGCGTCGTCATGGAGGACTGGGCCGTCCACGAGCTGGTCGAGTCCCCGCGCATGCGCAGCGTCGCGGTGCCGCTGGTCGCGTCGTCATACGTGACCTGGACATTCCAGACGCACACCTTCTCCAACAGCATCGAGACGCTGCTCGTGGGTTGGAGCCTGGTCTTGATCCACAGAATCGTCGACGACAAGGCAAGCTCGCTTCGGTCCGCTTCCCGGTGGGGCACATGCAGCTAACACAAGGTGCAGAAGCGCTCCAGCATCCTGGCCTCGTCGTTGCTGGGCTTCATGGTCGTCGTTGGCCTCTTGAACCGCATTACCTTTCCAGCCTTCTTGCTCTTCCCAGCGACCACCCTGCTGCCCCACTTTGTACGCAAGTGAGTCAACCTCGCCGTCGCCGACCGACCAATGCTGACAGCACCAGACCATTTTCCTTTGTCTTCTGCGCTGCCTTCGCTCTCTTCACCGCTCTCGTTGCTATCTGCGTAGACACGGCGTTCTATACCCCTGGCGAGTTTCACTTCGCAAAAGTGTTCGACACACCCATCATCACTCCCATCAATAACTTCATCTACAACTCAAACCCCACCAATCTTGCCCAGCATGGCATCCACCCACGGTATCAGCATGGCCTGATAAATCTGGCCCAACTCCTCGGGCCCGCATTTCCGCTCTTGTTCTTCTTGCGCCGGGCGCATGTAAACCCAATGCTTATCTCGGCGGTGTCGGGTATCGCTTTGCTCAGTCTATTCCCACATCAAGAAGCTCGCTTCTTGATTCCAGCTGTTCCGCTCATTCTTTCTTCGATTCAACTGCCAGGGCCCCGCTTCAGGAAAGCTTGGATCGCATCGTGGGTCATCTTCAACCTCGCCATGGGTATGCTTATGGGCGTGTACCATCAAGGTGGCATCGTTCCCGTACAAATGCACATTGCGAAAACCAACGAGATGGTCAGCAATGCATTCTGGTGGAAGACTTACAGCCCACCGATCTGGCTACTGAACGGCAAGAATGAGAATCTGACCACGACCGACCTGATGGGCATACCGAGCAACGAAATGCTTGCAAAAGTCCAGGAAGTCCTACCGCCCTGCTGGACACGAAAGTCCCCGACTATGGACCAAGGCGCAACATACCTAATCGCACCACGATCAGCAAACATTCAAAAATCCTACCCCAACGATACGAGACGCGAAGAAGTCACCATGTATGAGGTCTGGAGCCATCGGAAGCATCTCAACCTCGATGACATGGACTTCGCCAACGACGGACTCTGGAAAACCATTGGTAGAGTCGTGGGCGATAGAGGACTGGTCATATGGCGAGTCACCAAGAACTGCTGGTCGTCGGATCCACAGGACATGTAAGCTCGAAGTAACAAAAAGTGCATGGCGTTCATGGACAAGGGGTATATGGAGTGCTTTACACGGAAAGAGACATTTACAGCGCGAGCTTTGAAGTGTTTGACATTTGGTTCTTTTGTCAGTTTCGATATCCAGATACCCACTTGCCATAGCTTTTTTTTTCATAGTGTCAGATCTCCTCTATTCCAGTATCGAATGAGCTTGCCTTACTTTTCCATGCACATGTGTCACACTTCTCTCGTCCCATGCATCCATATCCATCTACAAAGCCCCACCCAGCACTCTAACAAGCCACATACTCAGCCTCACACCCATCCCAACCCTCCTCTCCGCCTTGTCAAACTCCCGCTCATCCGCTTCCCTCGCATGCTCGCTCAGCCACTTGACCTCCTCGCCCAGCCTGCTGCGCAAGCCCGGATCTGTCGTAGCAATGACAACATTCGCCTCGAGATCGAGTTCGTAGCTGCGTTTGGTGTAATTGGACGATCCGACGACGGTGAGACTAGGATGCTGGGTGGTTGTCGTCGACGGCTGAGCACGCGGTGGACAAGTGGTGGGGGGCAACGTGACCCAGAGGCCCTTGGCGTGGTACGTCCAGCCGAGTTTTTCGCCGACGATGCCTTTTTTCCATTCTTTTAGGACTACGGTGTCGCGCTGGCCCGAGTGTTTGACTTTGACGAGGAAGTTTTTCGCGAGATGCGTGTATGCTGCCGGTAACATGCTGCTGACACCCTTGCTGCCGTAGAAGCCGTTCGCGTGGGGATGGGCGGTCAGGACGGTGCCTGAGGCGGGGTGCGTGGAGAGTAAGAGGCGGCGGAAGGAGGGGGTCATGTTGAAGTAGCCGGCTGTGAAGGTCCAGGTTGAGGAGTGGAGAGGGGCGCGGGTGAGGGATGTGAGGATTGTGGTTAGGGCGGGGAGTTCAGTCGAGGTGGGGAGGAGAGGAACGAGGGAGAGGATGGGGTAGATTGTTGTTGCTGTTGAAGAAGGGTTTGGGGAAGTGGGCGTTGGGGAATTGGAGGGAGTGAGAAGGTGGGAGAGATGTTTGGATGCTGCGTCTCGGTATTTGGAGGGGGAGGATAGGGGGGATGGCGCGGGGTTGGTCGATGGCCAGGACATGGTGTAGCCACCCGAGCCTGGGGTGTCGGAAGGTTGGAGGTCGAATGAGAGTTTTGCAACGCCGTCGTGGATTTTGGCAAAGTAGTTGGTCAGGTCTCTAGAGTGGAAGAGATGGTATCGATCTTGGCGGTTGGAAAAGTAATCGCTCGAGAGATTGGCGCCGGAAATTATGATCTCGTCGTCTACGCCGTATAGTTTCATGTGCTGTAGACCCCAGCCTTCGTTGATTCGTTTGGGGATGTACTTCTTGCGCAGGCCAGTAAGGTTTGGCGTATGATACATGCGGACCTCTACTCTTTCGGGTCCAAACTCAGTGATAAGAGGGGTCAAGAGGGACGCCGATGAAGGCTCTGGAGTCTCTCTGGTTCCGCGCAACGAGTCGGTGAGGAAGGAAACACGCAAATTGGGATTCTTGGCAAGAGCATTACGAATCGTGGATATGAACTCATGTTCCGTCTTTCCAATGTAGAGAGTACTGAGGTAGATGCGGCGCTGAGCCTTCGATATCTTGGCCTGCACGTTGTTAGTTCCGTACATGTTTCGGGTGGGGCTCCGTCCGGACCTTGTCAAGGGTTCGACATGTAACAACTCTTCATTGACCTGTCTTTGAAGTACAGTACAAAAAGGGAAAGAAGTGCTGGGATGATAGCAACCATTGAAGAAAAAACGCTTGGTAAATTGGAAAGTGGAAGAAGCATCACGACCACAACAATGACTAGAGTGGATGAGAAAGCGTGCGACTAGGGCGATGAACCTACTTTGAGTGTTTCATAGAAATCTGTGGGTGTCTTTATGATGGTAATCTGCTCTGGCTGGATCTCGAATCTTGGGGCAATCTTGTCCAAGTCGGTTGTTATCGTGGCCAGCATTGAAGCCTGACTTTGAGGTGTGGAAGAAGTCATCGATGGTGCATCTGCTGTCGAGTATCTTCTCGCAGTTCTTATGGGCCTGGGTGGTATGCGAAATATCCTCCTTGATGTGATCTTGGGCGCTTGGGCCCTGAGCAAAGTCCGCACTATCATTATGAAGCCTAGAATGTGGCGTTGAGCTCGTACCTCCCCGTCCTCCTGAAGTTTTGATGGACAGGGATATCGACGCTAGCGCTAAAAGCGGCGAGGTGCGATGAATGCTTGGCATCGTCGTCAATCGAGTAGCGACATGCAACATGAAGCTCACGACCACTGAGCAGACAACGCCGCCATGTCGACGCTTATGAGGACACTGCGCAATCTGCGCAAGGTTGGTCTCAAGGTGAGTCTGACACACAGCTTCGAACGCACGCGGAGTTGCAGCTAATCCTATCTACAGGACTTCGGCCACCAGATGGCGGTACGCTCACGCCCAGCTCTTGACACCTCTCGCAGACACGACTAACGCAATCGCTCGCGCCTGCAGAACATCGGTACGATATTCAGGAGTTGTAGATGTAGTATTAGGGCGTTGACTAGGCACAGGTGATACCAAAGCCGGAGCTTTGGTCGGCATGGACAAGTACGGCAACAAATACTTCGAGAACCTCGCAGATGAGCTGCCGCGTAAGAAGACGAAATTGCGGTCATTGGAAGCAGACGATTGACGAATGACGTAGTGAGGACACGCTGGGTCGACTACAAGGACCACGAGTTTGATCCGTACGTTGCGCCCGCCTGCACACACACGAGCGAAGTCTAACATGGTCCCAGCTCGCAGATTGAGCCCGGATGGCACGCCTGGATGTCATACATGGTGGACAAGTCGCCCGCCGAGGACAAGCTTCTGCAACGTCAAGTCCGCGTTTGGGAGCCAAAGGAGCACCGACCATGTTTGACCTGGAGCCGGTCAGGTTACAAGCCATACAGCACGTATGTTGCACTGATGCAGACGTTGCGAAAGTGTGCTAACTTAGAACAGAGTTAAAAACAAGTACTCTGCGTGGACACCAGTGGCAAAGGCACGACAGCAGACGGCGAGCCAGTAAATCGGTCCAACATTGTATATACCTGAAATGGAATTGCTGTCTCTGAGTTCAACATTGCACCCTAACTACCGATCAGGCTCGTTGGTTCAGTAGGACACGAACCATGGTGCCCAGGTGTGTGATAGCTGGCCGTTCGACTAACGTCAAGTGAACACGCTGTTCAAGCGCCCGCTGGTGGATGGGTTGGCGTTGTCCCCTAGATGTATTGGGGCTATCTAGCTCTCAAACACAAGCACGTGGCATAAGCAGTCAGTGGTGTCATGCAGGGATCCGCTGCGAGGTGGTACTCGTGGCGCGTAGATCATATCATGTATCCGTATGTGTCTGCCCAAGGGTCCGCGAGAAAGGCAGACGCTTGTCAGAGCTTCGGCGCAGTCAGACGGCTGCGTCTCTGGAGTGCCGAAGCGATGGTAGCGATCAAGGTCTGTCAGCAGCATGCATGTGGCTTGCCCCAGATTCCACGGCCTACTGTATGCGCAGAAGCTATGGTCCCACCGGGGCTTGATTGGCTTCCCTCCACTACATACGAAGTAGTACAAACGTCGGGCAAACACTGTACAAACAAACGGTAGTTAGTCTGCGACGCCATTCCCAGGCTTGAAATGGCCACATGCAACAAGTGTGCTGGCAACACATGCACATGGGACCGCGCCAAAGGACGTGCCAGCAGGATGGGTCTGGTGCTGGGTGACATGCGTGCTTCGTGCATCGTGCTGCCGTGCATGGCAGAAGCGGAGAGCTCCCGAGTCAAGGCGGTGAATGCTGAGCGGATGCCCAGCCGGTGCAGCAAGAAGAGCTCCCGTGCCTGGAGTCTGACGCCAGCAGTGAAGCCTAGCAAGCCCTCCCACGGACGGCCACCACATTTTGCTGTTGCCCAGAGGCAGACTTGTCGTCGTCTCTTATCTGATCCAACCCCTGTCTTCGCGGCTGCGTTCGGCTAAATCTTATTACATCACTCGTCGGCACGCCCAAGCGCGTGGCCACCACCGCGGAAAGGTCTTGCGCAGCCGCCAGAAGTCGGCGACAACAGGGACATTCCTGTGCCCAACAGCAGTCGATAGTGCAGGTCCCCCAGGGCCCTCTTAGCTCTACCTAAGCCCTGGACGCCCTCGCACTGGTTTGCCTATATCCGTGCTCCACCGCAGCCCCAATGCGCCCCATCGCCTCTCAATAGCGAGTGCGAGTGCTCACTGCTGGGAGCCACCCCAACGTCACCACCACCACGACAGCCCGGCACGTGCTCGCCGCCATGTTTGCACACTGCAAAGACCCCTTCTGGGGCCGCCATGGCGACGACTTTTCAACATGTTTCGAGCAAGAGTCAGTCCTGGTCGCATCATACTCGGCATGGAATTCATAGGCTAACACTACTCCACAGCTATCTCCTCACACTATTCCCCCTCATCGTATGCGGAGTCTCCGTCGTCTATCTCCTGGTACAGCTTTATTTCGCCGCGACTGCCACCAAATACTACCACGCTTACCGCGTACTTGATGACCCTGGCAATGTCTGGTCCTTCAGCAGCCCTCACTACAATGGCGGCGATCCCGACTCCCACTCGGAGCAAGACGAAATCGGCCGTAACGAAGAGCTCGCGCTTGCCTCCACCGCCAGCCGCCAGGCCGTGTCCGCCATGACCCTAGATAAGCCCAGAGGACAAGCCACGGTCGTTGTCCTGGAGGAGGCGACAGTGTTGGCGCAGCTTGCTGTCCACATCTTCATGCTATGGGTGAACATATGGGGAAAGCACGGCAGGATGGCTGAAATCGCCAATGTGGCAGTATGGTCGTATGTTGCCGCACTTGCCTCGATGCGCCTGCTCTTTTCCAGCACAGGCCGCTTCTCGCTCCCCAAACTGTGGTACCATACTGCATTCATTTATGGGTTTCAATGGCTCCTGACCGTCCTCGTCTTCCGATCGGCCATCATCCACCCGCGCTCTGACCTCCATCGAAAGCTCGCCATTCTCGACTTTGCCCTTACGTCGCTCCTCTTCCTCGTCGCGCTGACCTCCAGGAAGGGAAACAAGACAGTGGAGCTGGAGTACGAGGGGGATATCCTGCCAGCGAGGGAGCCAATCGCTAGCGTATTCTCGCTCGCAACATTCAGTTGGGTCGACTCGATTGTCTGGACTGGCTACAAGAAGACGTACGAGCTCACCGACGTATGGAACTTGGCGCCGGGTGACAAGGCGGCAGCAGTCATTTCGAGCTATCGCCAGTTCAAGAGGACCTCAGCGTTGGCCTATCATCTCCTGAAATTCTTCAAGAGAGGACTTTTGATTCAAGCGGGGTGGGCTGCTATTTCAGGATTCTTAACCTTTGCGCCTACACTGCTTCTCAAAGCAATCCTGGAGTACATCGAGAGGCCCGATTACACGCCTCGCAACGCGGCTTGGTTCTACGTCATTCTTCTTTTCGTCTCCGGAAGTCTGTCAGCCCTTGCAGATGGCCAGGCTCTGTGGATCGGCCGTAAAATATGCATTCGCCTGCGCGCTGTAATCATCGGAGAAATCTATGCAAAAGCGCTAAAGCGCAGAGCGGCTGCTGGAACTGACAAAGTCCTGGGAGAGGAGAAGAAATCAGAAGAGAACGAGGAGCCAACAGGCATCAAGCGATACTTCACTTTTGGCAAGAAGAAGAATAAGAAGGCGACTGAAACCTCGAAAAAGGGAGGCGCAAGTAATGCTGGCGCTGACGCTCAGGTAACAACAGGTGCGATCATAAATCTAATGGCTGTCGACGCATTCAAAGTCAGTGAGATTTGCGCCTATTTGCACTTTCTGTGGGCGAACACACCTGTTCAGGTTGTGGTGGCAGTCTACCTCTTGTACCGCATTCTCGGCTACAGTTCGATCGCAGGCATCGGTATGATGCTAATTCTACTGCCAATCAACATGTACGTGGCAGGCCAGTTTTCCAAGATTCAGAAACTCATCCTTGCCGCGACCGATGCGCGTATTCATACCACGAACGAGGTACTCACCAATATTCGGATCATCAAATACTTTGCGTGGGAGCAGCGTTTCATTGGTTTGGTTAATGAGAAGCGTTATACAGAGCTGAGGCATCTTCGCCGAAGGTACATCCTTTGGGCCGTCGCAGCCACTATCTGGTCCGGATCTCCTGTGTTCATCACCTTCCTCTCCTTCTACGTGTACACCAACGTTGAGAACAAGCCTTTAATTCCTTCTGTCGCTTTCACTGCCTTGTCCCTATTTCAGATTCTTAGGATTCCCCTGGACCAACTTGCCGATATGGTGGCGCACGTCCAAGAATCCAAGGTCTCGGTAGACCGCATCGAGGAGTATCTCAGCGAGCCAGAAACCGACAAGTATTCCCAAATCATCTCACGCCAGAAGGACGACAACGGCGATCCACTCATCGGCTTCGACAATGCAACCTTTAGCTGGGGCGGAAAGGACATGGAGGACAAGGCTTCTGCTGACGCCTTCAAGCTCATGGACCTCGACCTGAAGTTCCGTGTTGGTCACCTGAACGTTGTGGCAGGCCCCACCGGGTCTGGTAAAACTTCGCTGCTTATGGGACTATTGGGTGAGATGACAAAACTGAAAGGCGACGTTTACTTGCCTGGAGGCTGCAGTCGCGAGGACATCAAGCCTGATCCCGAGACTGGCCTGACCGAAAGCGTTGCATACTGCGCACAACAAGCTTGGCTTGTCAATGGAACCGTCAAGGACAACATCGTTTTTGCGAGTGATTGGGACCAAAAACGGTACAATGATGTAATCGTTGCGTGCTCACTGAAGCGCGACTTGGCGATCCTGGATGCAGGTGACGAGACGCTTGTGGGTGAGAAAGGTGTTACATTGTCTGGCGGTCAGAAGCAGCGCATCTCCCTTGCCCGTGCTTTGTACAGCAAGGCTCGCCATGTTCTACTGGACGATGTGCTTAGTGCCGTCGATTCTCACACCGCCAAATGGATCTTTGACTACGCTCTGAATGGCCAGCTTATGCAAAACCGTACTTGCATACTCGTAACACACAATGTTAGCCTGGCTCTACCGCTTGCCGAGTTTGCTGTCGTCCTCGATAATGGTAAGATTGTCGCACAGGGCACGGCAAATGAAGTGATCACTTCAGGCAAGCTCACCGAGGACCTCTCCAAATCTAGGCCCGGCTCGCGTGGCGCGTCCAAAGCGCCCTCAGAAGTACCGTCTGAAGCCGAAGACGAGGAGGTCGGCCAGACAAATGGTTCCGCTAATGGCAAGCTCGATGGCACCACCGATAAGAAGAAGCCCACTGGCAATACCCAAGAAGAGACCAAGGCGGAGGGTGGCGTTAAGTTGAGCATCATACTCATGTATCTTCAGGCTATGGGCCCTTGGTACTACTGGGTTGGGGCCACGATTGCTTTTGTCGCAGCACAGCTATCTTCGGTGTCCACCAATCTCTGGATCCGCATATGGGCCAATGCCTATGCAGCGAAGGGCTATGCAGCGACTACCCACCAAAATCAATCTCCCATCACTCACGCACCAACACTAAGTGGTATGGGCACCTGTGTGAACAGTGGTACTTGTAGCTGGAACTTCCCAATGTCATTCCCGCCGAAGGGTCAGCAGTATTCCTACAGCTACATGCCGACTGGCTTCCGGATCATGGAATCCGACGTTGATTCGACCTATTTCCTCGTCATCTACGCTATACTTGGCATAATTTTCATGTTCATCACTTTCCTCCGAGAAGGCTTCCTGTTCGGTGGCTCCCTTGCTGCATCCCGACGTGTCCACGAGAGGTTGATCCAGAAGGTCACACACGCCAAATTCCGCTTCTTTGATCAGACACCACTGGGCCAGCTTATGAACCGCTTTTCGAAGGACATTGAGTCGCTCGATCAAGAAGTGGCACCCGTTGCCATCGGCGTCATACATTGTTTTGCTTCCATCGTCACCATCGTCATTTTGATTTCGGTCATTACGCCAGCATTCTTGATTGCAGCCTCGCTCATCTCGGTGCTATACTTTCTCATTGGCCGCTTCTACATCAACTCATCCCGAGATCTCAAGCGTCTGGAATCGGTTCATCGCAGTCCGTTGTACCAACAATTTGGCGAGACTCTGTCTGGCATGACTACTATTCGAGCTTACGGCGACGAGCGACGCTTCATCCGCGAGAACCTGGTCAAGATTAATACTCAACATCGACCATTCATTTATGTGTGGGCTACGAACAGGTGGCTCGCATTCCGAGTAGATGTCGTCGGTGCATTGGTCGCGTTCTTCGCGGGCGCATTCGTCATTTTAAGCGTTGGTCGCATCGATGCCGGTGCTGCTGGTCTCGCGCTGACCTACGCTGTTACTTTCACTGAGAACGTGTTGTGGTTCGTGCGCCTGTACTCGGCAAACGAGCAGAACATGAACTCCGTGGAACGTGTAAAGGAATACCTAGATGTGGAACAAGAAGCGCCAGCTGTCATCCCCGAGAACAAGCCTCCTTCCAACTGGCCAAGCAAGGGGTCTGTAGAGTTTGTCGGCTACACCACGCGGTACAGGCCCGACTTCGATACTGTTCTAAAGGAATTGACTTTCAAGATTTTGCCTGGTGAGAAGGTTGGTGTTGTTGGCAGAACCGGTGCTGGTAAAAGTTCGATGGCGCTTGCTTTGTTCCGCGCACTAGAAGCGGAGAAGGGCAAAATTCTCGTCGACGACATCGACATTGGTCAGATTGGTCTTCAAGATCTGCGGGAGAACATAGTCATGGTCCCGCAAGGCAAGTCAACCCTGTCAGAAACATCCTGTGGTGTCAAACACTAACTTTTAACAGATCCGACTTTATTCACTGGCACAATCAGAAGCAATCTCGATCCGTTCTCCATCTTCACCGACGAAGAGATCTACACTGCCCTCCGTGAAGTTCACCTCATTTCGCCAGCATCTCAACCAGCATCAGGAGCCGTCACACCAACAGATACTGGGACGCCTCCCTGCGCCATCGAGATCCCCAACCCCACAAGCGACGCAGTCACCGCCGATGTAAACGCGAGCTACTCCGCCTCGACCGTCAACCCCAGCTCCATCCTCCGAGAACCCGAATGGACGCGCGGCGGTGCCGTCGACGACACCATTGTCGTCATGCCCGATGGCCACATCGCCAACCCGTCCGAAATCGTGCAATCCGGCCTGCAGACCGACAACAAAAACCCCTTCCGCAACCTCAATTCGTCCGTCTCCGAATCCGGCTCCAACCTCTCCCAAGGCCAGCGCCAACTCCTCTGCCTCGCACGCGCACTGCTCAAAGCGCCCAAGGTCCTGCTCATGGACGAAGCCACTGCGTCGATTGACTACGCGACCGACGCTAAGATCCAGGAAACTATTCGCTTGATTAAGAACACGACGATTACCATCGCGCACAGGTTACAGACGATTATCGATTATGATAAGGTGCTTGTGCTGGATAAAGGTGCAGTTGTGGAGTTTGGCGATCCGTTTGATCTCGTGAGCAAGGAAGGCGGGAGTTTTAGAGCCATGTGTGAGACTACGGGGGAGCTGGAGACGTTGGTGGGTACGGCGAAGGCGGCGAGCGAGGCGAGGAAAAAGGGTGTTGCATCGTTGAAATAAGACTGAGCTGAGAAGATGTATCGAGTTGGAAAAACGGGTCGTCAATCGTTTTGCATGAGCGAAACGAGCGCATTTCTTTTCTTTTGTTTACATACCTTCCGACCGACGTTCATGGGCGGTTGGCCGTGTGTAGAAATTCGCATTCGAACCCGAATCGCTTTAGATTCAGTATCCTCAAATTATAACATAAAAGAGACACAATTTGGAAAATTTCAAGTGCAGGTGGATTAAGTCAAGATTTCTCATTCCCGATCCACGCACGTAGTCAAACAGGTCGTATAGATCTCACTACCTTCACCGACATTGATTCCACCCCGTGAGGCTCCACATCACCTCCCATCATACACCTTACGACACGTCCCACAACACCCAGTCGATCGAATCGGGAGGCTGTGCTAAAAGAAACCCCCCCCCCGTTAAATGTATCCTTTCTTTTACATGGAGTTCCCGCATCGTGTCACAACTTCCTTACTATCAAGTCAGTGCACGCACGCCATCACTCGTCCAAGGCGTGTGAGTGACGTAGCTTGAGCAAAACACCGCTGAATGTGTCGTGGTAGGTGGAGTAACATGACAAGGTCAACGGCGCGCATTGCCGGTGCGGTTCGCCCAGCCAAAGAAGTCGTTTACAAACGCAGGAACCACGAAGCCCGGAGGAGGATGAAGGTGCGGAGGGGGGCCCGGCGGCGCAGCGTCGACAGCTGGCGGGATGTCAGGGCCGGGGACTGGAGGTGGGCCTTGAGCGTGCGCGCCACCACGTTGATTGTGACCTCGCTCGCGCCTACCAGTCTCGTCGTCCGTTCTCCGTCTCGCATGCTCAATCAGGTGATTGACCTGCTCGGCCGCCGCGTCTTCTGGGACCCAGTTGGCTACGGTAGCTCGTTCATGACCATGCGGCGCGCATGCGGACAGTTTGCCAGGTGGGTTTGGCTGTCAAATGGGGTCAGACAGATCCAGCAAAATTTGCGCCAGCATCGGTTGCAAGTCATGTGATCGCAACCACCGCGTTTCTCAATGTTGATCCCGCACTTGGGGCACGGCTTCGCGCCCATGGAGCGGATTTTGGCGACGGATGCGGCGTCTTCGGCGGCCGAGACGAGGGAGCAGGTGGTTGTGTGCCAGGGGCGGTTGCAGGTTAGGCAGAGGGCGTAATCGCAGTAGGGACATTCGATCTTGTGTTTGCTGGGAGGTTTGGTGGTGGATTTGATGGCCTCGGTAGATTTCGTAGTTGACTTCGTGGCTGGCTCAGTGGGATTGGCAGATTTGGTCGACTTCGTCCTGGTCTGAGCGGACGTTGTGGACTTTTCAGACTCTTTCGTGAGCTCTCTGCTGCTGCTTGCGCTACAGTCTTCGATGGAGAAGTATTTACCACAGTCTGCGGAAAGGCAGGCGATGAAGTGGGTATTGGCATCTAGATGGTGCCGGGTAAGTGCGTCGTCGTAGCTTTTGGTCGTTAGCTGTGAAGGTCTTGTGTACAAGGTCAGTATACGTACGCATCAAATGCGGACTTGATCAGAGCTGACTTCATTGTCGTGTGGTCAAGCACATGATCGCAGCCGGGATATGTGCAGGCCAAGCCTGGCTCAGTGAGCTGGCGACTATCAATCCTGCTACTGACAAGACGCTTGATGCAGCGACTACATATGTTCTTGAAGTGCTCGCAGGCATTCTTGTTCTTGTCGAGCGTATACGAGCTGGCTCTCTTGGTCGACGCGCAGATAATACACTCGCGCTTCGTCTTTGGCTCTTTCTTCTTCGGTGCCACCTTCACGACTACTTTGGATGCATTTCCTGGCTTGACAATGCCTCCAGAATTCACATTTACTGGGGCTTTCCGAGTGGTCGCGCGAGGCTGCGGTGCTGGCATAGACCGGGTCGTAGCGCGTGTAGACGGAGCATCATGGACGTGGATGGGATTTCTGCGAAACCCTGGCGGAGCAGGAGCATTTCCATAGTTCACACGCCGCGAAGGTTGGGCCTGCAAGCGGGTAATGCGGTCCATGATAGTTGAGGGTGGTGGTGGAGGTGTTGACAGAGGTAGCGAGGTTCAGAGAGAAAAGGGTCGGAATATGACAATGGCGGTGAAGATCCACCCAAGGCAGCTGCTGCCTTCCAATCAATCGGGGGTGGGGCACTATACGGGTGCCCGCGTGTACAACCTCCGGGTACGTCGCGGTGAAGTAATCGCAGTCATCTACGGTTAGATGCATGCTAGCAGCAGGCACGGACAAGGCTACCCTTAGTGGGACCCCAATTCACCACGCTCTCCATCTTTTCAAGCTTCGGATGAAAGGGTGAGAGAAAAAATATACGGGAGAAAAGACTCAAAGGCAATGGCGACAGTCCCATAGATGAAGCCCAAGCGAAGTGCTGGATACGACCCAGGTGTAGAAATTGGGAAAGCCTTCATTATGACGGGGGACAAAGATCCGAATATGAAGTCGTAGATACTACCTATCGTCGTTGAGAATGTTCCAAGGCCGACCAACGTCGACACATCATGCATTTTATTCTTCCCCACCCTTCAGCGTATCAGGCCGGCAATATCCTCTGACTTCTAAGATTTGACCTCGTGCAAAGCACCGTGAACATCGTAGCTCGCTGGTGTGACATGAGGCTTCAGGGTTGAGAAGTCTTGTAGCGAATGTGAGACGAAGGACGGATGTTTCTGGTGACACGAATTGGGAGGGGAAATTACCTCCACGGATACAAGCATACTACTCCCGCGGTCAGACTGCTAGTGGCTACGACAGGAACAGTACATCCTGACACTTTCATGACAACAATAAAAGGGTGTTGAAATAACCACAAACAGCTCCACTGGAACGAAAGACGGGCCCGAGATTGTCCAAGCTTACTAACATTACATTCATCTCGTCTCCTAGGCTCGTGCCGCCCATACATCATCCACATCGCGAATGAGCCAAAGAACGCGCCTCTCACAATTTTCCCTATCGTCACCGGAATAACACACTATCAGATGAACTTCCCCAAACCCAAATTCGCCCCATAAAACATCCCAATCGGCACCACGATAAAATTCGCAATCGTATGCTGATATTTAGCGCGACAAAGATCGCAATCGCGACCCATATGCCCATAATCTTTGACACATTGCCGCGGGCTGGAGTAGAAAAGAAAAACGCTAGCCAGACCAACATATTGTCTTTCGAAACACTATATCCCCAGTTCGGTTTCACGCGACTCTCGGCATGTGAAATGGCCCAGGGGATCTGCGCTTCAGTTGTGAGCACGTCGGCGCAGTAGAAAAAGAACCCAGCAGAACACAAAAAACCCAGCCTTGTTGAAGACATAGCTCACGGCTCAAGTACGCGCTACGTCGTACAGCGAAATTCGTCGCTGGAGTGCGGCGTAAAGGCATGACGAAGAAGGTACTCGTGGCAAGCTCCATGTTGGTAAGCATGATGAAGACGAATCCGACTGGGAATACGAGGGCGGAGGTTAGCGTCGCCATGCTGGGATTGGACTGGCGGAGACCGGGCGCGCCGCCTGCGATGGCGATGTCGAAGGCTGCGCAGAGGGAGAAGAAGATTCCGGCGACGAAGGACTTGATGATCAGATCTATCCATGAGAGGTGCGCTTTGGCGATGCCTGTGAGTTCGGCTAGGCGGAGAGTTTCGACGGTTGTGTGGGAATCTGTGGAGATGAGATCGTGAGCGGCTGGGATTCTGTAGACATGATCGTGTCGTCTTGCAGCAAGTAGGAGAAGTCACAAGCAGGAGTACTGATTGAAACTAAAGACTCAAGCGACTAGAGGGAGAATATACAACATTTTGAAATGATGTTGTTGTACAGTTGGTTGTTACATGATACTTGGTCACTTTTGGCGGAGCATTACTGACGTCTTGTTGGGGACGTCATGAGCCATGTTTGAGCAGGGTTGTTCGAGCGAAGACTTGAATGAGCTCCAAACTAAGAGCTTATATTCGGAAGTTGAACTTCACCAAGATCATGATGTCGAGGTCTGGTTTCGCGACCACACCATGTTCGTATTAAGCCGGGGAATTGGCTGCCAACGCACAATGCGTCTGGGATGAGTTGATCAAGGCCTCCTAGAGGTGGCTTGACATGTAAGGATACACTGTATTCAAGTGCGAGGAGACGATGCGACATACTACACGACCTTTTGTTTCACAATGACTCCTCGCTGACAGCAACACCCAGCTCTCCACCCGCGATAGCGGCCATGAAGTTGCCCACATCTTCACCACGCTCATTCAATACCCATTCCAGCGTTTGGCCCCACGTCTCGCCATTGTTCTCAAACCAGTCGCCCAGGCTCCTAACGTAACCCTCCACCATACCCTTCAGCGGCGCATTTTCCTTGAGCCACATGATTTGTTCAGGGTCCATCTTCAACATGTCTTCGATGACGTAGTAATGCGGAATTTCGTCACCCCAGCCTTCGGCGCCAATTTCGTGGTTTGGCAAAAGGCTGAATTTGGAGGTTGTGTAGCGCGAAGTGTATGTTTGCGTGTTGTTGAAGTGCGAGGAGACAGAGTTGGTCGTGATGTGGTAGTGCGCTGCGAAGGGATTGTGCGTCTGTGGAGGAGGGTAGTTGAGATGAATGTTAAACAGAAGCGAGTGCTCGTTTTCTGGAAAGCGCTTTTTGAATTTGCGTGCAATGGTACCGTTCGACGGGCAAATGTTGCTGTGAACCACCTCGCGAATCACAGCATTGACATCGGCAATCTCAGCTAGTTCCCAAGTACTCCAATTATGCAACAACGCGGTCCGTTTCTGAACGATAGGCCTCGTGGCTCGGAGCTCCCGGCGGTTTTCTCGGTTGTGAAAGGCGCGCGAATAGAGCCATGTCCGGTATATAGCTCTCCTCAGACGATAGTGCTCTTCGCTTGTCAAAAGACGTCGGCTTTCGTAATTATGTTTCCACTTCTTGAATGGATATACGGCACACCACTTCTCAGCGACTCGGCCATGGTGTACAATTTGCTTCAATAAAGCTGCCGAGAAGGGGACATCGCGAATGACGTGGGCGGGTTGGCTGGCATTGTGGGTGAGCAGCTGAGTAAGGTCTTGTAGTGGCCCGAACTGGGTCTCGGCAGCAGTTTCAAGTATGGCGAGTCTTTGAGAAGAGGCGTATATTTTGCGGAAGCGACGGCAGGTAGAAGAAAGAGCTAGAACGTCGACGACGGTGTTGCACGAGAAGAACACCTGGGTCACCAACTCGGTAGCCAGGTCTTCGAACAGCATCTTGGTGGAGCTTTGAAGAAAGAAGTTGCAATTTGCTGAGAGTTACTGTCAGCGAATGGCCACATTTCTCGTGAGCGTATGTTCTCGCAGCAGCTTATACTGTACTCACAAAAAAATGATATCTCTAATGCAAGCTTCTCTTGCGCCTTAGCAGTAGCGGATCTGAGTTGGTGAATTTTCACCACAACTAGATGACTTCTTGCGTCTACTCTTCTCCTTGTTCGTCGTAACGATAACTCGATGTAAAGTTCAAATGTGACCTCAACACCGATGCGCAACAAATAGCTCAAATAAATCGGACCCCTACGCTGGGGCTATAACGAGGAGTTTCGAACGTCTCAGAGAACATGTTTGAGGTCATCGCGAAGCCAGATGGGCTTTGTGCCGCGAGTCTTGTCATGGTTGGTGGTTGGAGAGGAAGGGGATAGGAGTCAGCGTGGTTCTGTCGACAAATAAGTCAACATTTGCCAAGCCGCGACCCCAGATTCGATAGCGGGCGCGACCAATCGGCGGCCCATGCTTGTCCAGACGTTCGAGGTATATGCGGATACCAGCAACTGCATTCCCTCATATCTTAGACGACTGCGTTACCTGCACCAGTACAATGGCATTTCCCAATCAAGATGAGCCAAGCACTGCTTCGCCATTCCTCCGCCTTCCTCTAGAAATCAGGAGACTCATCTACACCCTACTCCTCCCACGCACCTCCACCGGCCCATCTATCCAACCACATGAAAAGCCCCACCGTTTTCTGACATGCGTGCGCCGCGATGGCAAAGAATCTTGGTGTCTGCTCGACCAACAACAATCGCATTCCCAGCCTCCTCACTGGCACCGCGGGAACACTGCTCTCCTCGCCATCAACCACCAGATCCACAACGAGACAGCCAGCATGTTATATGGCGAGAACACATTTGTGCTAGAGATTGGGTTCGACAAGATCGATTTCAAATACCGCTGGCGCATGGCAAACGGTTTGACGCCGCATCGAGACATTCCGTGGTTTGACAACTTTAGCCAGAAGAATCTACTGAGGGTGCGGAGATATCTTGTGACTGTTGAGTCGGGGGATGAATATACGGGGATGATCAAGTACAATTGTGGGGGCAGAGGACTGCCTGCGGGCATACGTGCGAATGTGAACAAGCTGGCGGGACTGATGGCTTATGTGCGGCCTAATCTACATCATTTGCAGATACATCTGATGGATGGTGCGATTAGCAGGGCGATGTTTCCTAGTGGAAGAGTGCATAGGGTACAGGATGAGGCGAACTATGCGCAGACGCAGACGGTGCTGGATCCGTTTAGGCGGTTGATTGATGTGAGTAAAGTAGAAGTCAGCGGGGTAAGTGAGGAATATGCAGAGGATCTAACGAGGAGTATGACTGCGTCACGCGGAGCCTTTCTGGAATGATTTTCCGATACATACTGAGATGTACTTGGCTGTCATCTTTATTACGTCCCGACTTCGTGTTGACAGGACATCATCGTCAAGAAAGTCTGTGAAATTGAAAGGACCACTCAAAGACCTCATCTGTTACCGTGCTTCAAGTCGCCGCATCCATGCTAAACAATAACAAAAAGGCCAACGGCGCCATGAAACCGTGAGACTTCGAACGAATCGCCTTTCGTATAAACAATCTACTTGCGTGGCTGAGACACAAGGAGCAAGACTTCAAGGTGTCAAAGATCCGACTCAGTACTCGTTTCCATTATTCTGTACACTTGTTAGAAAGCATTTTATCACCACGTCACATTCGAAACTAACCAATGCAACCTTAACAACACTCTCAGGTCGACCAATCAGAAATGTGAGATCAAGATCTGGTTGCTCGATGCGAAAGATGACATGCCGGAAGCCAGCAGTTTCCAGAATCTAAAAGCAGGCGTGATTGATTCCAACATATTCAGCATCCTTCCCACCGTATCTTTTTTGCTCCGACAATACCTCTAGTCCATCCGCAGCTGAATCCTGGAATGCAGGTACCAGCATCGTAATCATTGTGCCTCAGAAAGATCACTTGTGTCAAATGGAAAGTCCTTGCCGTTTTCGACGCTGTCTATGCGCCCCATAGGAGAAGAGTTGCCGGAATGCCCATTCCACATTTCGTCGTGCTGCATGCTGGATGAATATTTCCCTGGGAGATGTCAGCAAACAGTTCTGGTCAAGAGAGGGGGGGAGGTGGCACAAACAAAGCTTTTTTTGACATCGTATTCAGAGTGGCGTACCAAATGCGATAGATCCAGATCGGGATACTGCGTGCGGAAAGTGACATGCTCAAAGCCAGCGTCGCGTAATTGAAGGTACGGTAAGCAGGCGAGATCAAGTCCATGGTTCTCACAACCTCGCTGATTCCAGTTGTTATGTCAGACCGACTGCTCAAATCAGCCTTCATGTAAGCAGGCAGTACGATTTCCGTATCAGTCCTGCAGATGTACATGAGATTTTGCAATATGTCGTCGATCTTGTTTCCGCCAGCACATGTATGGTCTCTTGAGTCGGGAATACGGAGCTCAATGCGCGCCGCTGTACCAAAGCACTTGGAGTGTAGACTTGGCTGAATGGGCTCCTGGTGAGGAGATAGGGAAGAAATTCCCAAGCTCGGTCCGAAAATTGAAAGATGCGAATACTGTACCACCGCTCGACAAGTTCATGTTCAACAGGTGTCGTTCCTTTGTGCTCTGCTTGTAAACTCGTGCGTTCATGAAGCTATCTATAAATCCGGTAGAACGTAGCACACTATGAACCTCGCGATGCATAGACTAGATAACCGACTCAACGTCCTTGGGAGCGCCAATGATTTCGTCGTACACCATGTCTCGAAGCTCTCTGGGAAACCGTGCGTGCCGATTCATGCTTAGTTCCAGGCAAGCTCGCCTCCCGATGTCGCATAGCTTGCGGTCTGCATGCTGTACTTTCTGTCCTGCCATACAGAGCTTTGATCTGCGCTTCTATGGCTCGTCGCCTATAACCACTCAGTCATACGATAGTAGGACATGGTCGAATGACAAGCTTACTTTGTGGGTTCAATTCGTTTCTCTTGTTCGGCGCTGCGTCTTGTTAGCACTCGACGTGGACCTCTTTTTAGTTGTGGCTAGACATGCGCCAGTTTCCGCGATGCGTACGTTTCGGCTTCATTATCCGTGAGTGACGTCGAAGTCGTGGGTGTCGACATCTTTGGTCTTGCGGAAGTCTTGTGTCTGCTTGCGGTGTCTGGGAGCTGAGTCCACTGGGAGCCTACCTATAAGGCAACCAAAAAGCTTGGGCGCTTGTTACAGATTGTTGCAATCTGTGACGTCTTGAAGAGATTGTTGGCGATTGAAAGAGCTGAGCTCTGAATGACAGCAGCACCACAATTTTGAAGGCCCTCCGCTAGTGAGACTCTCGCGCCGTAGTATGACGCGTGAACAAGTGAGCACGATTCGGCACACCCAGCACCACCCATAGACCTCCCGCAGAACATGAATATTCCATTGCCTAATATTTGTGAATGCTAGGGTATCTGCTATGCTCAAGTCTTTTAACATCATGCATATTGCCTGTTTTCCGGCCTCAAAAAACACTTTCTCGTCATCACGTTCCACGCTCCATGTCTCCGCTTCCCCTCATCCTAAACCCGGTACTTATCCTCTCGACAGGACTATGTATCTCGGCGCTCAACCGCCCACTAACCTTCGTCATGGCATTCGTTACACGTAGATCGCCCTTGCCGACACTCCTTAACGTACTTCGACTAGCGACTGGACTGACTGTCGTTCCAGCTCCGCCAAAACCTCTGTGTAAATAGCTCTCGACACTGGGCCTCCCATCGCGGCGGACAGTACTTCGACCAGCAGATAGTGCTTGTTCGAGCGCGCGCATGTCGACTGCGTATTCAATATTCATCTTCTCATCTCCGATGGTGGGCTTGTTGATACCCTCATGTCGTGGCTGTGAGCGGTTGCGGAAGCGCCGACGGACTTCGCGGAAGAAATCCCCTATTGCGTCGAAGGATAGGGCGATGGCGATGAAAGGGATCGAAATTGCAAGACCAATCCCGAACATGAATTTCATCACGTAGGCCATCGGGAGAGACGGTTCGTCGCCATTGGGCTTGTGTGGGAATTCTTCAATGTTGATGGTGAATAGCGCCGCAATGAAAGACAGGGGCAGAAAAATGATCGTGACGATGGTGAAAACCATAATTGTCTGACTTTGTCGTGCAGTGCCGGCGGCTTGGTCGCGAGCAAATCGGGCTTCGAAGGCGTTGGCGTGTTTTTGTTTGAGATCCAACAGGTCTGTAATGCTCTTATAAATGCGCTCAGCTTGTATGTCCATGCGATCCAAATCTCGAATGTGTGTATCGATCGTTTTCAACATGTCTCTGAATCTTTTTCTGACATCAGTCTGGCTTTTGCCTTCTTCGTAATATATGTCCGTGATGGAAGCCTCGAGATCAGGTAGAACATTGCGCTGGTCCTCGAGAACTTTTCCGATCATGTTCAATTCGTCTCTTATATCCTTAATCTCAGCGAGAAGATCTGTCTCTGCGCCAATGTCGAGCAGGTTGTCGACGAACAATGGAGCATGCGCATGCGATGAATCGTCATTGTAGTGAAACTTCTCCTCCTTGATAGGAGGGTCGATCAAAGCGTGAGTGTGCGTATGATGTGGCATGTGGCGACGGTTCTGTTGTTCACGCTGCCGTTCCTCTGCTTCCAGATGGCGAGAGAACCGGTTTGGTCTGCGGTGATGCTGCAGCCACGCTGAGGCTTGCGCAGACGCAGTATTGAACTCCTTGAACAAAATTGTCTCTCGTTCCGTGGCGTCGCCGATGCTAGACTCGAACATGTCTAGAAACTGGTATTCTTCATCGCCCACACGATGTCTGTCGAAGACACCGCTGCATCGTCCTGCTATCATCATGGCAAGTTCGTATACATTCCGCACGGGGTCTCTAGTCTTACTATTGATGTCCTCGATGATACCATCGAGAACATTCAGTATATCATTGCGAGGCTGCTCCCATCGCTGAGGAAACGAGGTCACTATCAAGTCTTTGCCCAGCGTCCACATCCACAACTGATCGACCATGAAGATTTTTGGGTCCACTTCTTGATCTTCTGCACGATTTCGTTGGTATCGATAAACCACCTGATCGCAATCGCGAGACTGTGTATCAATGTTGTGGTAGAAAAATTGGTCCAATGTTCGACGGACGTGCAGCGAGACTTGCGAACCGGTCAAATGAGCCCTTATAAGCATCTCATCATAAGTAGATGCATTGCCGATAACGGGTTTCAAGATTCGGCCCTCGTGCTTGTCACGGTCCTTGATCAATTCTGCTCGTGCAATCGCCGCCTGCATTTTCTGCCGCCTGCCGTTCGTCTCAAAGTGCAAGTAGGGCATAAACGCAATAATGTTGCCCTTGGCTATGGATGTGGCGTCTTTCTTCCCGGTTGTGCTTGGTGATCGTATATGCCCGCTGTTGGAGAGTGAGGAGCTCATCGTGGGCCGCCTTGGATGGTGATCGCGGTGTCGTGTTGGTGTCTCGTTTCCGCCTGCCCGTTTTCCCGCCTGCCTTGAGCCGCTCCACTTGTGCAGCTTCTTAGTTTTGTCCTTCGTCTTACCTTTGGCATCCTTGCTCGTCGCGTTCCCGGGGCTACCGGTGGTCCAGTCTGTCTGATCTGTGCTTATCGTCCCGGTGCGTACAGGTGTCTTGGGAAAGGGTGCTGGTTGTGCAGGCTCTTCGGCACCAGCTATGGTTTCAAGACTCAGACCAAGCCCGCTGGTTACACGTATCTTTGGTGGTCCTTGCTCGCCACTGTCCGAGTGATCTGTATCAACCTGATACTTCGGGGCACGCGGCGTACCCTGGCACATCGGTCTCATGAAATGTGAATGTATCTGCTGTCCACGATGCTGATGGCTGAATGAGCGCTCGAGCGCCTTGAAGCCTTCCACGTCACTTGCACCCTCTTCGATAAAAACCTTGGTCAATAGTGCTTCGACCCACGCTATGTTGTTCGCTGGCAGGTGGATCCACCTAAAGCTCGTAGCTTTCGAATCGCTGGGTAATATGGTGGTGGCCGGTTTTCTGCTATTTATCGTGTCACGACCATAAAGCAGTTCGTATACTGATTTTTTGGACACTTTATTGTTGTTGTGAAAGTTTCCAAAGTCAACGATGGTCGCGTGAAATCCGTTTGTGGCCCCCAGCGCGTCCTTGCTTAGAGCATCCACTTGGTTCGATGGCGCCAGCCTGTTGACAATATCTTTTCTTGCTGGCTTCTTACTCTGAGCAGCACGCAAGAATGGAGTACTACCGAAGGTATCTCGCGCTGCGCGTTTGATCTCGGGCCTCTCGAGTAGGCAATTGACTACGTCAAGATGCCCTGCCTGGGCTGCCACATGCAAGGGGGCCATTCCGTTTAGTAACTTGGCATTGACATCTGCTCCAGCTGTGAGTAATATTCGAACAACTTTTGCGGAACCGTGCTCGCACGCGTTGTGTAACGGCGTCCAGCTGCCGTCGCTTCTTGCCATCACATTGGCGCCGTGGAAAAGAAGCAACTCAATGATGTCGTCTCGCCCATGAGCAATTGCAAGATGCAGGGACGTCTTTTGCCGAACCTCGACCGCATTCACATTCGCTTTTGGCAATCTCTGCCGCCGCAATAGCATCTCGCACAGCTCTTTCTTGCCCGTACTTGCGGCCCAGTGTAGCGGACTTCTCTTGCTCTCGTCCTGGCCCTCGGGCCCATCTATTGCAATGTCCCGTCGCAACAGCTCGATAATAACGTCGCGACCCCAATTGCAATGCTTGTCCGCTGCCAAATTATGAAGCACGTTCCTGCCAGTATTGTCCTTCTGGTTCACATCTGCGCCGCACCGCAAGAGCTCGACCATGATGTGGAAGTGATTCTTCCAAGCTGCCGTCATGAGCGCCGTGCGCCCCTGCTTGTCTTGTGCATTTGCGTTTCCACTAAACTTTAGGAGCAATTGCACGATGCCAACATGGTTCCTCTCGATCGCCTTGAACAAGGGCGAGACTCTGCCGCCAGGTGCGCCATCTGGCTTGGCGCCGCTCTTGAGGAGGTATTCTGCTATGTCGACGTTGCCTTTTTCGGCTGCGCGCATCAAGCCGATGCGCAAGAGGTGGTCGCTCGGTTGCGACTTTGATTTCGCGTGCTCGATGATCGCGACAACAGAGTGATGCTTCTTGTCTTCGATCGCTTTGAGGAGGCGTGGTTCTACACGAGTGTTGTGGGCGGAGTCGCCGCCGTCGCTAGAGCGAGAGGGCGATCGAGGAGCCATGTTTGCCGTACTTTGTGTGCTCCGGCTTGGAGGCCTTCACGTGGAGACTGGAGACACTCAAGGATGCGGTGGCGTTCGAGGTGAAATCGGATGGCAGCACATCTCATACACGATGGGGCGTATTGTTTGGAAATGGTGCATCCATATTGCGCATTCGCCTTCGCCTCTTCAGAGATTTCCCGAAACCTGGTTGTGCACATGCCCTCGTCGTACAGCCACCAAATACCTACCTGGGGGGCCAAGACCGACGTGCATCATGCATCGTCACGTGGGCGGCGCCGCGATCTGCATATCTTAGCGCGAAGCCGCATGGAATTGTGATTGTGACTGTTGCATGTTCAGAAATGTGCATAATCGCAAGTCGGTGATCATCGCCTTTCGTGTGTTGAGTGAAAGTGCCGGTCCGAAAGAAGCGTCGAGGCGATCCGGAGTTCAGCGGGGAGACATCGCCAACACATCGCGCTGCGTAGTTAGTGGGGCTGACGTAACGAACCACCGCTCTTCGCCGCGATCCCGCATGTATCGAAACTTGGATGCGAGGCTGACGTCTACCGTCTGGCGCAATTATTTGATGTCGCCAATGATATTCATAACCACTAACAGCCATGGGATCCGAGGTATATAAAGCCAATTCGCCGCCGCCGCCAGCTCCAGCCTCGTCATCGACAGCTTCAAGCAGTTCAACAACCTCCCGTCGCATGTGGAAGAGTTCAACACTCTTTCACCGGATTGCAATCTTGATCGCTAGCCTTGGCTTCTATGTCATTTTAAGAAGATTTGGCAACATGCCGTCATCGGATACCGATGTGTCGCAGCACAGCAGATCCATATTCATACCCTTTGTATTCAAGTTCAGCCCGAAACATGTACCACAAGTCATGTGCACGATCGAGGGTGTCGATATCGAGATGCCCGTAGACACAGGCTCAACTGGACTTTTGGTCGGCGCGCCAATATTACCCAACATCGACTCCCAGATCGGCCATCCAGCCCATCATTTCTTCACCAGTAGCAAAATCCTCTACGTCGGTAGACTGGTCAAGTTAGCCATACGTTTTGGTGGCGAGGCTGGCTCCTACGCTCAAACCAGAGTGCCCATCTTGATTGTGGACAAGAGTTGGGGATGCCCTTGGTACCAGCCCGGCAACGACACGTTTGTCTGTCCAGCAGGTCCCAATGGCGAGGCGGCCGTGGAGAGAGACACATCGAACATCACGTATATGGGAGTCGGGTTTGGCAGAAACTGTCCAAAGGATGGCATGCCTATTGCAGCACCTCAAAATAATCCGTTCCTAAACCTGGATTCCATTGACGGCTTTCCGGTCTCGTGGAAGACCATGCGAGCTGGCTACATTCTTACCACCAAGGGTATCCATTTGGGACTGACATCCCAAAATACGCGAGGATTTGCTTTCGAAGATCTTCAGCCGGGGCTGACGCACGACACAGATGCTCGAGACTGGGCCATGGCGCGGATGTGCTTCAGTGTGAATGGCGAGGGCAGAAATTGCGGTACATTGCTAGTGGATACTGGCATTGCCCAAATGTATATTAGACCCAACGAGGGGGTGTCGATACCAAGCGTGACCATTCGCAACCCCAACAAGCATGGTTTTGCAAAAATGGTGAGGCGCGTCAAGCGTGGGACCAGCATCACCGTGGCGTTTCCTTCTTTCCACGAGCGAGTAGCTTCGTACACATTCGTTGTTGGCGAGGGGTCGGCCATCGAACCCGATTTTGTCGTACCGGCAAGAGCAAAGTCGACGTCCTTCATCAACACAGGGCGAAACTTTCTCTACGGCTATTCCGTAGCCTTTGACGCGGTGGGAGGGCGCTTTGGCTTCCGACCAGCACATCCTGGTTGTTCTTGTGTACTGTAGCATCCGCGGACAGGGCGTATATGATCATTTGACCGTCATGCTGCGCATCGGACCCTTGTACCCTTCTCTTAACTCTTTGTACTCTTCAATTGCCCGGACTACCACGCCGTGTGCCTGTGGCCCATCCATGTCTGTGCCTACTACAACAATCGCGCCGACAACGCCTTCAACGCCTTTGACAAAGACAGGATAGCCGCCACCCTCTATGGTGTATTTGCTCCACTCGTCGCCGCTCATTGCATGGTATTCGGCGAATCGTTTGTAGTCGCCGTCGAACTGACAGCTGATGTGCCATGTCGAGTGTCCCCAGCGCAATACTGTATTCCGCTTCCTCTGGACCCATGTTTCGGCATCGGGCATGGTTCCAGGGAGCGACGGGGAGTGGAAAAGGGTCGTTTGCGACGATAGCGATATGTGGATCAGGGCGGAGACGGAAGTGGACCGGAGCGCATTGCGCAAGATGTTTCCAATGATCCACGCATGTTCACACGTGAAATGCGCAAATGTAAACGACTTCTCCTCCTGCGCAAGATCGCCGATATTTCGTGTAGGAGGAGGAGCAGTGTCGAGCATTTCAAAATTCAGTTTGGGCAAAGACGGGTGTAAGTGGGTCTTGGAGGAAGCGGGGAAGGAAGACATGTGATGGACGACAATACAGACAAGGAAGAGCAGATAATGAAGCAAGCTCCGAAGTATAATCAGGGGACAGGAGAGGTGGGAGCGCGCATCGAACACGTACAAGGGGGGTGCATGTACGTACGGATGCAGAAGCGGGACAGCGAGTCTTCCACCCAAATAAATGGACCATTTTTCATACAAATTCCGTCCGTGCACAAGGCCAAATTTGGCATCCCTACATGCCCCCTTGTAGCTCGCGCACGCGGCAGTCTGAGCCTCGGAGGTCTGGAACCCCGGAACATGAAACGCGATGGAGCATGCTGCATGCTGCATGCATCTGGTCTCTGCGCGGGCCTCATTCCTCGACAACGCTTTTTGCAAAGTATCTCTCGGAGAACACGCAAGCGATGGATGATGATGGGTGGGGTAGGCGGGCTGTGGTGTGCCGTAGCAAACACCAAGATCTTGCACGGCTGTCATCTCATTTGAGCCAGATGTGTAACAACGCTCTCAACGGCCTCTCCGGACTCGATTCCTGACGTTGGAGTCCAAGTTTCCTCCAGTGAGGCCTTATTATTCATGATAGACACCAAACGAGCCCAACGAGCCCGTCATGGAGAGTGCGTTGACGATAAGTACAGAGCTTCTCTTCGTTCGAGCCTCTTCGAGCATATACCGGCAGACAAGCGTCCCGCAGAACTTCATCTACCAACGAATCCTTCATCCGCATATGGGGTCTTGAAATATCATAAAACAACTGGATCTGACCTGGTTCGTCGGCAACCCTTGGAACAAGCCATCTGGATCCCTTACCTGGGCTTGGACCGCGGCAAGTGCCATGGTCCTATACGATCGCATCAAAGGATTCGAGAAACGACACAGCGAGACTGGTCAATTCGATTCAACAACTGCACAAGATTTTGGAAACGCATGCCTGAAAGTGTCTGCATTCAGGTCCGTCCAGCCATTACACAGAGTGCAGACGTTGCTGAAGCTGTGCGCCATCTCGATATCGCAACGTCCGAGGCAGATGTTGGTACAAGACTGTCTGGCCGTGTCCGTCCAGGATAAAGGAAATGCACAGCTCGGGATACCCTCACTGCTTCCGCTACCTACTGGGAAACACTCGCACAACCTAGCACACCCCCTTGCACATGCGCACTGTGGAAATAAGTGTCCGAGCCGGCGAGATGGAAAGCGTAATTTGCGCGCGGAGCATGAAACATGATGCTTGACCAAAGACTTTGTTTCCGTGTTTGATCGGGTTGTAAACTAGCCACGACGTTGTCCAAATAATCACACGCTCGCCTCCACTTGACCGTCCTTCGCAGATGGTCCATGTCTCCTCCCACCATCCCCACTGTTATCTTTTCCCTTCATTCTCCACTGTAAGAAGTCCTCGCTTAAAATGTCTCCAGTTCCTTCCTTGACCTTCCTAACCTCTATTACCCCACTCTTCTTTTTCAATACAATACTCCACACCCCCTCCTCCTTCACAATCTCCTTCAACCATCCCAGAAACTCGGTCGCGAAATTAATACACACATTGCCATCCCAACAGCCCGTGCCCCTACGCACCATGCCTGGCAACTCATGCGTGTTGAACGTTTGTAACGCGCGCAGTATGCCAGCTTTGCTTCTGAATCCAACAATGATTTTCGGCACGCCGAGAAGAAACGACTGAGCCCAGAACTTGAGTAGCTTGCGCTCAAACTTCAAGATGTCGCGGTGTTGTTGACGTGCGGGGGGAGGTAGTTCTTCGGCGGTTTTGAGCTCGGCCCATTGAATCGGCGCATCTGGGTCGGAGGATTTGGGCGCAAGGAGGCCGTCGACTTCGCCGCCCAGAATTAAGGAATGTGGGCCGAAGGAGGTGTTGACGATGGAGCAGTGTTGTGCGTGATTCGACACCACGCTTCTTTGGTGCTGTTCGATTTCGGCCGGAGGAGTGGTTGAAGGAGGTGTAGGTATGAGTGCTAGTGTTTCGAATTTGTAGCCCCAGTAGGTCATCATCTCGCGGGATTGTTGGTCGGGGTGGTGGTGTCGGGGTGGGGGCTGGCTTGCTTCTGCGGCGCGTTCTGCGGCCCTGGAGGGGAAGTCTTCTTCGATGTATATCGTGCCATCGTGGAAGGTTGCGAACATGCCGAATTCGGCGAAGTTGTCGAAAGGGGCCGTCATGATCTAAAACTATCAGTATGTCGTTTTAGGAGTGCAAGCCTCCGCAAGGTAAGAAGACCAGACCTACTCAGCTTGACAAGACTTCAACGTACCTTCGTCATCATGCCTCTCCATGTCACAAAGTCTGCCTTGACTCGCGCATTCTCCCCGCTCTTTTTCTCCTTATCTACCAGCGCCTTCAGCATAGCATCTAGGTGCGCATCCACTTTGTCCTCATAATGTCTGAAAGTCTCAAAACCTTCCTTCAAATCTACGCCCATTGGAGGCGGAACATAATAATTTATTCCTGAGTCATCCTCGACGTATTTGTGATCTTCGTCAAAGGAGAAATGGGCCACTTCTCGAGGGCGCTTGATGCTCGCGGACGGACCCTTGAAACGATGCAGAGGCTGAATGGAGAAGCGGCGTACATCAGCCTGAAGCTGTGGCTGTATTTCCGATTGCGATGGCTTTTCAGTGGATTCAGTGGATGGGGACTGCGAGGTAGCAGACGGTACAGGAGCGTTTGCAGTCATCCTGGAAGTCGTAGGCTGTGGCGCTCGAGTTTGCGGTCGTTTGCGGGGAGGTCCATCGTCTCTTTCTGAAGGTGGGCACTGCGACCTCACAGATGCGGCGGCACGAGAAGACGGTATTTGATCGGCCATATCTGCCGGTGGGTTTGCTGAGGGGGGTGTTCGGGGGTCTAGTGAGCTTGCTTTTGGGGCAATTGCCGCAAGCTGGCGCGCGGAGCTTAGGGAATCAATTGACGAGACAAAGAGATGGAAGATTCAGAGTAGTTCTTTTGCGAGGTACTCGTCATCGAAGAGGCGTGACAAGGCGTGTAGTTTCATGCCACCAGACCGTACCTATTCCACACGGTCCAAGCTCCTCAACCCCACCCCGCAGACCCCCAAGTCCATCTACAGCTGACCAAAAGACCCAAACACGCAACCATCCCAACCTCACATCATCACACCAATCCCCGAATAATCCCAGCCCTACGCATCCACCCTCGAACCTTTTCCTACCAATGGACCCCCCAATTCGCGCCTCCCGCCCCCCACCCTCTCGCCGCGCACTATTCCAACCCTCCACATCAACACGCCGCAACCACCCATCAACATCCGTCGTGCGCCCCGACACAGCAAACACCACATTCCCGCCCCCAGCGTCCGACCAACTCGTCGACCGCGACGAGAAAGGGCAATTCAAAGTCAATGCGCCGAGTACCATGTACAAGCACCTTGCGATGGGAGCGCATCACGAGGCAGAGGAAGAGATTGGTAAGTGAATCACGTGCTGTGTGGAGATGCACAGAGGGTATGGGGGGGGGCGTGGTGAGCTAATATTATGTGATGCGGTTGTAGAGCAGGAAAATCAGATTGTTGATCTGTATGGGAAGCAGAATGCACATTGGGATTCGGCGGCTGTGGAGGAGGAGATCAAGGGTGCGGTGAAGAGTAGCTTGCGGAGAAAGGTTGCGAGTTTGCAGGAGGATAGGTGGATGTTTGAAGGGGGTGCTGAGAAGAGATGAGGGAGTGTAGAGTTTTGGATGGGAGGATGTTTGTATTTCAATTTGGGCATAGCGGGGAGCTTTCGGTATTGGTCCAGGTGTGCTCGGGTCGTTTGGTCGCAGCATGTTTGTGTAGTGTGCATTTGCATAGCTTGGAACTAGAGGGATTAGACTTGTGTACAAGGTTACTCGGTTGCACATTTGCCTATGTCAGGCCCAGCAATTATCCGTCTTCAGCTACACACAAGCCCGAGTATAGTTACAGTGTGTATGTAAACTTTGCATTTACTAACAAGACCATGTGGCCTTCGTGCAATAGCATACATAACCTACACGAAAGCATCAAATAAGGACTTGGAGACAGACAGGCTGTGTCGTCTTGATACTGCTTTGCTATCCGATGGGTGGGCTTAGTGGCATAGTTGCCGAATTGTGCTTGTCCTTGTTGAATTAGATTCTACCAGGTTATATGCGTTTTCACACAGAACATCGTACACAAATATTGAAAGCCTATTGACCTTGCATTTGCACTTTTTAGTACACTAAGCACCCTTCACCTATGTGCTGCTACAGTCTCTAGGAGAGCCTAATAAAACTCGTTGCTAAGGGACTCGCCTTTTGGTGCCAATTTGCGAGAATTGTAGCAAGGAGCATAGACTCAAGCCGTTTCTGGCACATGATAGGAATCTGCTCTGGTTTCCCCAGCTGCCTAGGCTCTCTAGACCCTACCAAGGTCAGACCTAGTAGATAATCTATACATGACTGTAGTTCTGTATTCGCAGCTGCTAGCGGACTGTGTTGCTGTTCAGCGTTTACACAGAGCTCTGTCTCGGCGCTAAAGTTTAGCCCGCTTGAAGCTAAATCGTGACCTTAACCAACATCAGCACCACCAATACATACCCTTTCTTACAAGCTACAAGACCTCACTCTCTTTCCAATTCCTCGTCTAGACATCAGCAAGATGTCTAAAAACACTACCACCGTCTTTGGCTGCGCCGTCCGCCTCCCCGACCTCCCTCCCACCACGGAGTCCATGGCCGTTCGGCACGCTCTGGCCGCGCTTCGCGTTGGCCGCTGGCTAGAGAAGACGGCGGTAAATGTCAAGGAGCACGTGATGAGTACGGCAGACTGGACCCTGGGCGTCCTCGACCAGCCCGAGGGCAGCTTCGAGTACGAAGCTCATGACGCGGCGGCCTTCAAGGCCATCCTGGAAACCCAGAGGGCGATGGTAGTCGCAGCCGACCTGCGGGAGGGTGCCCGCGTATGCCTGCTGGAGAGCAAGCGCGTGGTTGGTGCGATCATCGAGAAGAGTAAGTCATACCCTGGAGGATACAGCGTAGATTCAGCCAGCTGACAGTTCTGTTGTAGACGCCGCCGCCGTCACGTACCGCGTGGGCTGAGCCCACTTCTTCTGCACTGCCGCCCGGCCACTCCCTCCTCCCTGAGTATCCTCGAGATACCAGGGCACGACTACCGCTCTGCAGCCGCCACTCCGTAGCTAACGAGCTACACCAAGAGCCCCACAATCGTCCTCGCGCTCGCGCTCGTACACCACCAGCACCCCGCGAAGAAGACGAGACGAAGGGCACCATTGCGGGCAGAGAGAGAAGGATGAGACGAAGTAGAGACAGATAGACAAAGAAATGAAAGAAGATACCATACCCCGATGTGACTCAGGTGTTGTTCCTGGCCGTGATGCAAGTGATGTTGTAGTTTAGTGGAATCGGACCGACTTGGCAGCCCCTTTTGAGTTACATAAGGCGTCCAGGAGGGCATATCAGAGGCACGGAATAGCTAGCAATCTGGTTGCCCGTGTGTACTCACCGTGTTTGCGCAGATGGAGAAGCTCATGGTGGAGGCGCAGAAGTCTTCAGGCATTGGTATTGGAAGTCCATCGCTGGATTTGACAATCGGACATAGACATGCAGCCTCGCAGGATTGGCAGTCTGGAAATGAGGACTGGCTAGATGGCAATAAGATGGTCTTGCAATACCGGGGCAGTCTATACGCATTACGGAGTAGAGGATGCTTCAAAGCCTCCAGGCATAGGTGTCGGATGTCGCTCGTCCTCGCTCTGGCAGCTGTGCATCACCAGGCGGGTGTCGGAAATACCCACGCTGCTGTCTACCTGTGCTGTCAAATCTGTCAAACCAAATTCTGGATGTGGCAGTTCCGCGGCTCCTTCCTGATGGACAGCTGCGGGGCGCTCAATGTCGCGACTCACCTTTCGCGCCAGCACAGTGCGGAATCGAGAAGGGGCTCCAGTGCCGTGCAATGCTGCCTATACATGACACAGTACAAGCGTGATTTGAGGTCTTCGAGTTAGCCAGCTGCTTTCGTCATGTCGTCGCTCCTTCCGCAGCCGCCACAGAGCCTGCAGCACTGCGGGCCCTCTAAGCTCGACAACCGCAACATGTTGGAGTTGGAGTTGGACGGTTTGGATATGGCAGAATCAGCTCTTCTGACGGCCCAGAAACTGCTGCATGCCGCAGGACGTGCCTGCCAAATTTGTGCCCTGCGTGAAGACTATACGCTCTTCCCACGCAAGTTTGGCACTCGGCAGAAGCTGAGCCCATTGCAGAAGCTGAGCCCATTGCAGAAGCTGAGCCCATTGCAGAAGCTGAGCCCATTGCAGAAGCTGAGCCCATTGCAGAAGCTGATACGGCGCATCTCCCAGCGAGCTCTTGTCTGATGTCGAGTCTCGCCTCTGCGGCAACGGCAGACTCGACCGCTGTGCCTCGACATGTCCACACGCCCGCACTTTCAGCGTGCCTCCTGCAGCGAGCTGGGCTTCTGACATGCACAGCTCAGATCCTCAGGGGTTTCCGAGCAAGCACTTGGAAGCCATGTCACCGTCTTTGCAGCAGCCTTCGCATGCGCCTCCCGAGCTTCACGAGTCCTCTCTGGACCGTCACGCCCGCTTCAGCACGCAGCCACGCCGCCTTCACGAGCTCCCCCGTGCCAGTCTTGCCCCCCAGCCTGCTCTCACATCTCCGACACCTCGCTGCCACAAGTCCGATCCCGATCGATGGCCCCTGCTGCTCCTTCCCAGCCGGCAGTCTCCGAATGGCGGTAGCTGCAGGCCGCCGCGCTAAAGGGACCCGAATGGAAGGAACCTGAGTATCGTGATGGCTGACTAGTGAGGCCTGCTAGAACACCAGAAGCAGGGCCTACTTACAGCTGAGCTGCATGCTCAACGCCATCATCATAGTACAGATCTGAACAGATGAGGTTGTGCAGCTCGACGAGGGCTTTCTTGTGATACCGCACTCGGGGGGCTTGCTGCCGTCCCAACGCCACAATCGAGGGCCGGGGTATGGGTCCCATCTCCGCCTACATCGTCACCACAACCTCAACACAACTCCTCCGCTTTGCTGTCTGCGGTAATCTCGGCGGAGAGTGAGTAGTGAGAGAACAGAATCTCCTGGTTCTGCCGTTCTGCAGCCTGGAATGGGATAGCGTCGTTACGTGAGGAGGTGGACGGAGCGTCGCCTTCCCAAGTATAAAAGACTTGCCCCCCCTCGTCCCTTCCACCTCTTTCTTCTTTTCCCCTCCACCCCACGATACTTTGATCAGTGCATCTCTTGTCCTGACCTGAGCTTTGACCACTCTTCTTTGACCACCACCGACATCCTTGGTCACTCATACCTCACACCTTCCAAACATCCATCGCTATTGTACATCAGTACAACATCAGTCGTTCATCATGTCTCAGCATTCTCCTCAGTCGTCTGCTGGTCGTGGTCCTGCCTCGAGCCCTTTCGCTGGCACCGACCCCACCCTCTACTCGCCTGAGCTGGCCCGTGACACCAAGCACCGACGCGACAACGCCAGCATCGCCACCGTCGTCGGCCGCGGCAAGGCTGTCGACACCGGCGTCGTCTTCGAGAAGGCTAAGATCCTTCCTCAGCCTGAGCCTTACGTCCAAGGCGCCTTCGTCAACGAGATGTCCGAGAACGCCCCCGACTTCATCTCACGCTTCCAGTTGGTCACTCAGCTTCCGGATGGAACCAGCGCTGGCATGGATCAAGAGCATGAGCTCTTCAGCGTCCAGCACCAGATGAAGTTGGTAAGTCTTCATGTCCTTCTCTTCTCTTCTTTGCCTTGACCCTGCTGACCAACAATCAGTATGCATGCTTCTCCACCTGCGTTCCGGTCTACACTCGCGGCGTGTACCTTCGTTACGATGACCTCCGTGAGGCTGCTGAAGGCAAGGACATCCTCACCCAGCATGACTTCGCCGTCGACTACGTCTCCGGCTACCAGTACGCTCTCGCCAAGGCCCAGGACACCGCCCAGCTCAACGAGTTCGAAGGCCAGATCCAGCTCTCAGTCATGATCGATGCCAACCCTGATCATGCCATCTGGGAGTTCAGCAACATGGACTACACCGTCGTCCGCATCGCCGTCGAGAACATCTGCCGTGCATTCGGTCCGTATCGCAACTTGGTCCACGTCGAGACCATCAACGACAAGATGCTCTTGGTCTTTCGCATTGAGTTCCACAGCGTCGATGCTGCCAATCGCGCTGTCCACAGCTTGTCCAACGATCCTGTCTGGGGCATCAACTCTGAGGTCAGTACCCATCATCGTCATGTTCCACTACCATGCTAACTCTATTGCAGAAGTCTTTCCAGTGGATCACTGTCAACCCTTCTCCTTGGGCCGGCGAGCGCGCCATCAATTCTCCGCATCGCACCAAGCCTCGTGTCGACGATCAGGGTCGTTTCGTTGGATACCGTCCTGCCGTCAATTCTCTTCCTGCTGAGAACTTCTATCGTCACCCGCAAGACCAGCACAACCGTGTCCGCCGTGACAACATCCTCGATGGCACCGATGTTCGCACCACCATCATGCTTCGCAACATCCCCAACAAGGTGGATTGGGTATGTCTCATCTTCCTTCTCTTCCGCACCTTGCTAACCTTGCTGCAGTTGGCCCTCAAGGCTATTCTTGACGCGCAGTGCTTTGGTACCTACGACTTCGTGTACCTTCGCATTGACTTCAAGACTGGATGCAACGTCGGTTACGCGTTCATCAACTTCGCCAATGTCCACGGCATGATTGCCCTCATCGACAACATCGAGCGTCGCTGCTGGCTCGGCTACCGATCCAACAAGGCTGCTGAGATCTCCTACGCCACCATCCAGGGTCGTGAGGCTCTCATCCAGAAGTTCCGCAACTCGTCTGTCATGCAAGAGACTCCTTTCTGTCGTCCTCGTCTCTTCCTGACCTACACCGACTCCGAGGTCATCGGCAAGCTTCGCTCCACCGGCACCGAGCAGGTCTTTCCTCGTCCCGACAACCTGTCCAAGCTTCAGCGTTCCATGGATAGCGCTCGCACCATCGGTCTGTTCCCTCCTCATGGCTACTCGTCTCTCGGTGAGCACCGCAACCGTGGCACTGGCTATGACCGCGGCTCTCCTCGCGACATCCTTCAGGCTGCGATGAACTTCGCTCGTCAGCGCGCGGCTCCGCCTCCAGCTGCTTTCCAGGAGTTGACCCCTGACACCAAGCACGACGTCGAGCTCTGGTACACGCGCAACTATGGTCAAGGTCGCCTTGGATGCATCCCCTTCGACTTCATCCCCTTGACGCATCTCACCATGTACTTTGCGCAGCAGCAGCAGGCCAATCCTCAGGCCATGGCTTCCAACATCGGCGTCATCGGTGGTCCAGCTTACGGCTTCAACCAGGCTGGTGCCATTGGCTCTTCGCCTTCCGGTTCTCGCACTCGCGGCAGCCCGGCCTACGCTCGCTCTGGTCGTGGCATGACCAACGACTACAACAACCCCTTCAACTAAGAGCATCGCTCTTGTGGCTCGTCATCGTCTCGATTGCATCGACATGCACAGCTGCGATTCCCATGGTTTCTTTGTTTGCTTATTTTCGATCTGTTCCTGCTCTCGATCTGTTCCCGGTATGCTTGTCTGACAGAGACTTCCGGTAAGACTTCTCGCGGTATACTTTGTGGCGCACACTAGAGTGTTGCTGGCTTTAGGCTGCTGTCGGAAAGATCTGGGTTCGAGCTTCGGTGTTTTCAGATTGATGATCTCGGATCAGGTGATGGAACCATGGATGGACTCCGGTCAAGATGTACTGCATCTTCCTTTCTCATATACAATGAAGAGCTTTGCTCAACAACCTTATCCATATCCTGCTTCGTGATGTATTTGCTCGTGCTTGACACGTCATGAACAGCATGCTGGCTTGCCATTGTGACTTTCCCTGTCGTATGTCGTTGTCGAGGTTGTTACGCGCGACTTGACGGGAGCTTTATTGGGAATCTGACAACGTCGAGGCGGTTTTCTTGCTGCTTGATTCGATTCCGAGTTTCATCGAGCCAGCTCTTCAAGCAAGGAGAGAGTGAGTTGCCGGAGCTGCGATTCCTTGAGGTCGGAAACAGTATGCAGTCATGGCGTATCGAGGGCAGAAAACATTCCAAGAGCCGATGTGAAATTGTTAGAGTAGCAGCGAGTACAAGCTTCGAATGGCTCCTGGTACTGATTCTTGAGCGTGAAGGGGGGTGGAACCCATGTCTTCGGGTTACATGGAAGGCGCAGCGAGGGACGTGGCAAAAGTCATCTCCTGAGTGAGATGTCGGGCGAATGACAACGATCTTGCGGAGATTTGATTCCCAGGTTGGCGGATGAGCGCTGCAGGAAAATGTTGCTGGCAGCGATAAGGAGATGACTACGAGTCAGGAGGGCTAGGTGGCGATATGAAGGGGCCGACAGTGATGCATTCAGTGTGTAGGCTAATGAGCGATAAGTTTTGGTCGTTAATCGCGGACGTGGCAGAAGGCCTGGCTGTGCGACCTTGCGTAGACGGCGAGCCTGAAAGAAAGGCCTGTCGAGATAATGCCATACATTCCGCGGAGAATCAGAGGTAGTGCTAGATCTAGCTCTGAGACTTTTGGCGCTGGGAGGTGCATACTGATGAAGTTGAGCCGAAGGCGAGGACTGCCTGCACGTCATCCGAGCAGTGAGCAGGACGACTTGATGAGGCTAAGGCAGGCAATTATCGTCACCCGATTTACTTCTCTTGGAAACGGGGACGACATACTACAGAGCTTCGTGCTCTTGACATTCGCGGTAGTAGTTGCTCGATTAGGTGTATTTCAGGTCATCGCGAGGTGACTTACATATCAATAACGACATCCCAGTGAGGCCGCAGAAGTGGTGACGTGGATGGAAATGGGTTGACTGAGTAGCTCCGAAATGCATGGCGCAAAACAGTAGGTTTTGGTTCAGGAGTCGTGGTAGAGGCAGAGGGTTAGAAGACCTCACCACATAATGGAATGCTTTGCGGATGTGCCTGCGGCGGGCGAACGGTATAGAGTGTGTAACTCCATGGGATCCATGCTGATGACAAGCTTCGTATCGTGTATCTGCGAATGCTTATAGCCACTTTTGAGAATGATCGCACCCATGGCTGTGGTGGTGCGAGCAAAAATCTCGGCCTGCGTTCCTTCCTTGTACATACTCACCTCCAAGCCCCCAAAGGAGAAGACACAATGCTGAAACAGACTGTGATTGAAGCTCGTTACTTCTCTCGACAGTCTTGTCGTCATGAGACCACAAGCATTCTAGGGTGTCCAGAATGCTGGAAGATGATGTGGAAGTAGGAAGGATGAAGGACGGAGGATGCGACACGAATGTCTGCAAAGTGATGGGTTTACGGATCCCACAAACAGAATGACCAAGCTACTGCGAAGTTGGGTGCTCTGAGTGGAAGGAACTTTCGGTCGTTCGTGAAGCTAGTTCAGGGGCATGCAAAACGATGACCTATTCCGCAGCGGCGAGCAGTATATGCAAACGTAGACGAACGGATATAAATGTATGTCAGGCTCTAGGACATCTCCAGCCTGCTTTCATGGGCCAACTGGGGCACATGTCATGTGTTGACAAAAGGTCCCATGATGCATGAGCTGGGTGTAAAGGCAGAGACGGATGAGCAGCACATCAAATAGAATGCATAGCTCTTGACTTTGAAACGACACCTCCTATCAAAGCTAGAGATATGCAGTCCAAATGGTTCGCTTGCTCAAACTTTCTTCGGTCACATACACTGTCGTGTCCCTTGTCGTGGGCCTGAGGCATTCATGGGTGCACAAGTGCCGTCTATGGAGGCGCTTAACCAGTATGCAGCGTGATTCTGCGCCTCACAAGGCGTGCATGGCCTCATTTTGCCTGCAGCAAGAACATTCACGATGAGCCGATGCTTTTGCCACTACTTGCAGCCCTGCCAGACCCTTTTTGGTCGGGTAAGGCGAGGAGACGCAGCGATGGTGGGGCGCACGGGCCGCTATACTTTGGTGGTTTCGTGATGTTCGCCGTGGTGTTGCAGTGCCTCCGACTTTGAGCATACGCGCAAGAACACCGCAGCACTTTTCAAGCGCCCAGTATCGACGACAAACTCCTTGATGGCTCTTTGAGTAGGCGTTCATTGTTGCTTGGCTCTTGCAAGCTGCACAAAGGCTTGCACGCCGCCCAATTTGCGCCTCTTTTCTCGCTGTCATCGGACCTTCGCGGACAGTGGAGACGAACCTCAGCTTGCAACGGCCCAAATACCCTCGTCTTGAGCTAGATAGAGCTCCTCAGCATCCTTGGTGCGACAGATGAGCAATGCAGGTGCCCTTGGAGGACCTCGGGTCATGCCAATGGCCAGCACCGAGCGCGGCAGCTTCTGCTTGCTCCAAGTGACGGCCAAGTTCTCCCCCTCTTTGACCGATTGCAGCACTTCCCAGCGGCGATATACACACGAACAGCGACAGCAAGGTTATCACTATACTGCTCCATATGCAAGGCAGCCTACGATACACCGTAGGTCCGCGTGGTCCAAAGAGCTCCTGCACGCTTGCATGGCGGGGCAGCAGCATCACCTCCGAAACGACTCACCACCTCCACGCCACGCTGCTCCTTAAATACTATCAGAATGCGTGGCATACAGTTGTTCGTACTCGCGAATGCAGACGATATTCCGCATAGGCAAGCTCCCGAGCACGTAAGCCATGCCCAGGGACGCCAGCGCGGTGCCCGTGCGGTATGCAAGTGTGCCATACGACTGTATAGTAGACTGGGTGCTGACCAAAGCATTCAGAACGCATAGATGTGTCTAGCAATCCGAGAGAAATCGACCGGGCAACACTCGTGAGCGCCACCCGACTTTTCGATACATCATAGCCGAGCCAGGTCGAGCCCGCAACAGCCACTGACGGCATGCAAGACAGAGGCTGCGGGGATATGCAGTACAAGCGCTGAATCAAACCGACGGCAGCCATTACTCCTGCACCCACGATCCGGGAGACATCCATATTCTCGGCCATCTAGCCTGAGCCTCTTGTGTAACATTCGCGGTCACCGGGTACAGGTGACTGAGCCTGTGAGCACCCCAGAGTTGACCAGGTATTTGATAGCTGGGCATCCTAGTTGTCCCTCGTTGACCGCGTAAGCGCTCTTTCAGACTCGTGGCGGCGACTCCGGATATGTGGGTGTCAGGATACTTCCTGTGGTACCATGAGTACATGCTCTGGGCTGGACTTCTCCTGAAACGATAGAGGGGACATGTGTCAACCTCTGAACGATACTCCGGAGCTCAAAGTACGGTGTGCGGTTGGAACTCGATTCAGCCGGCATGCAACTCCTTTGGAAGCATTCTCCGCAAGCGACGCGGGTAGGGGCATTCCACAGAGACAGGACAGATGTTATACCGCTCATCCTCGACAAGGAAACAGGACGCCACAAATGCTCGTCGTCCCAAAGGATCTACTCGGCCTCGGGATGACACCTCCAATCAACACGGCAACGCTTTCAGGCCTGATGTGCGGTTGGGCTAGCTTCGCCCAACGACAGACCACATGAGCCGAGGCGGGGAAGCATCCGCCTTTGAAACCGGAAGATGCACGGTACAAAGGCAGCCCACAACCTGTCAGATGTGTCGGAACGGATATTGCGGGGCGATCAGCGTGTTGCGGAAACTCCATGTCCGTGTCAAAACACAACGAGTGAGGCGTGCACGTTCAACGCAAAATCCTGGATAAGCGAGGCAGAGTCATTCAACTCGATTCAACTTCCTGGACCCCGTCTGTCCTATGGCATCAGATGCAATTCCGATCCAAATGGAGTCCTATCGGCGAGGTCGGTCCATATTGCTGACGGTGTCGGGATGACAAGCCGAGGATTTTCAAGCCGCACCCCTTCGAGCCGAACCTCAGTAGAGCTGTCGCTTCATCCATGCCCATCGTGTTTGTGTTTGGGAACAATTGTGTATTGCAGTGGGATTGGTCCACGTATCCGCTGTAAAATTGTCGATGTCTGAAACCCGGGTCGGATACCAGGGACCCTTCGCCTTCACGATGGTGAGAAGGCAGTTCAGAGACTTAATGCGTCCCAGCGACCATTGAACAAACGTCAATCGAAGTGAGCACCATGTTTTTGTGAAGGAGACATCGCGCCTCGACGCCAGGCGGTCAATCTGATCGGATGCTAGCCATTGTTTCGTCGAGGTTCGAAGAAATTTGTGGTCCATCATTCCCGGTGGCGGCTTGCATCTTGGCGTGGCCTCCTTTGCATGAGACGCAGACTCATCCTCCAGCTAGGAAAATGGTGTCTCCGCCAGGTTAGCGCGATGCGCAGGTCAACATGTCTTTTTGGAACCCGGCCCTGTCCAACCAGGATCACATGGGACGCCGGCAGCATCAACTGCACGTACGGAGTACTTAGATATCGCTGCAGATATCCACTTCCCAGGTCCCGCCGTTGCGAATATTTCCCACTCTGGCCGATTGGTTCCCAACGACCCTGGTAAGAAAGATGTGTTGTTAAGCCGACGTATCTGCCCGACGAAGTCTTTCGCAGTCTGTGCAAGGTTGGGCTGGGGTTGCCTTGGCGCCGAATGGGCAGTACGACCAAACTGGGAACCACGACCAAGACGATCAACGAGGCGCCTCCGAGCGGTGTTATTCTCCTGGGAAGGTCCCAGTCTCTGTACTCCGGAGTCCGTACTACGTTTGTATAGCAGAGAGCGGCCCCTCCAGAGTCCAGACATGTGCGGCCGGGTCCGTTCGCGTCCGCAGCAACGCGCAGTTGTCAGCAGTTGCGAAATACTTGGCGCGACGATACGTGTTGCTCGCCACGTACTCCGTACATTGCCAATAGTAAATACATGATGCTGCTGTTGCGGCGCGGCGCGGCGGGTTCTTGGGCGCTGCCTCGGATGCCCTATGGGCTGTACGGACGACATGCGCCCCTTCCTTGCTCATTGCCCGTATCCCCAATCTCTCCGACATGTCGCGAGCTGTGGGCTTGTTGTTTCGCATCCGCAGAGGCTGTGTGCGGGGAGTAGCCTGGGCATGGCGAGCCAACCCGGATAAATTTCTTTCGCCATCGTTGTCGCCGTGGTCATGCGCATCAAAGTTGCGATTGGTGTTTGCTTTGCTGCGAGCGGGTAGCTGCTGCTCCCCGCCTTCGCTGTACGACCAAGAGGCCTCCTGTACTGGTCGATTATGCGGCGCGCTGTACGTGTTTGGGATCAGCCTGCGACTGTGATGGCCAAAACTCGGCCCTTTTCTGAGTGGCCGCGGAAGTGGGCTCCCAGGGCTAGCAACCGCCTCGCAGGTCGCAGAGCAGGCACGCTTCCGAGTGGTCGGCGTGTCTCTGCAGGAGAGCGCGATGAAGCTCAGGAGCGTATCATCAAAGCCTTCATGGAGCCCGAATAGAGTTGGTCGCGCGCAGAAGGGGTGGCTGCTGGGGAGAGGAATCCCCAGCTCCGCAACGCGTGAATGTGCCCACAACACCACGATCTTCTCGCGGCCCCTCGCCGGCCGCTACTCGAGCCCGGCCTCCCATCATGTTGGAGGCGATACTCGTTGATGGCGTATGGATGGCTGTGGTGGTGTAGTGGTAGGGGTGGATGTCGCAGTCGAGAAAGCTACCCCCCACCAAAGGCATGGAGCCGAAGAACCAGGGGTGGCGGAAGGCCACCAACTGCCCCCGGGCTTAGGTACAACACACATTTGGCTAGAAGCCAGCACAGAAAAATCAGGCTGCACGACGGCTCCAAGTATATATAAAGTGTACGAGGCTCGAGTAGGACTAGACCTCCTTAGGGCTACTCGAAATTGGGCCCTGGGCGAAAAATTGCCTGGTTCTCTCGCAGTTTTTGACAGCCCTGCGTACGATCAACGAAAACGCTAGCTCAGACCAGACGCAGCACAACAGTCCCTTCAAGGAAAAATCCTTCCATCAATTTTCGGGAGTGGACAGCTGCATCTCCCGTATCCAGATTACCCCACGGCTCAATGCTGTGATACTCCAGACAGATCACCTGTCCGCCTTTCTCACCTCCGCCACGCTAGGACGAACTCCCGTAGGCTCGTTGCATACAACTGTTACACGAAATTGGCCGCATCTCGTCAAATTCCTCCACGAGGCCTCGTCTTTTGGAACCTCAGGAATAACGAGGACGTCTGGGTCCCACTACAGTGCTCCTTTTCGCAGGGCCTCACCGCTCTAAATTTCGTGTCACGAGCTTCGGGAGCCTCATCAAGATTTATATGATCAGCCGCTGCCCCTTAACTTGGAACGCCTACGCTCTTGAGCCGCATCATAAACGGCACACGTGTGGTAAAGCTAGATTAAGCTAGATTCATCTCGTTTGCTGGTCTTCATCACGAGCATGTCCGGCCTCGAGTCCATGGTCTCCTAGCACCAACGTCTATCTATTGTTATTGTCATCTTCACTACACAATACTCATCTTCACCGTCGCCGGATCCGTGTCGTGCAAAATTCTCGCGCTCGCTCCAAAGCATGCAACCACCCCGTACATCCCACCCGAACCAGGAACCAGGAGACACAACGCTTTGACGGCACATTGCCTACCTTCGGAAACGCTATCATCAGATTCAGACTTTGCTGAAAGTACCGCAATCGCACATTTCCCCGCACACACCCCACGGCTACCTACCGTAGTCGCCTTATAACATCCCGCCAGCGCATCACGCAGGCCACCTCTGTTCAGCAACAGTACCAGCACCATCTGCGAAGACCTACCTTATATCTTGACCTCCCCACCTACTCTTCTCTACCCTCACAATGGCCATCAGCAAGCCTACCACCCCGCAGCCCAAGATGACTCCTCCCTCCACCATCACCGGCGCCGCCCTCATGATGGCAACTCCGCACGACAAGGCGATGCTGCTCGACATCCACGAGCTTCTCAACAAGATCTTCGTCCGCAACGTGAACCAGCACCGCCGCAGCAGCTGGTGGAAGAGCCTGCACGCCCTCCGGAAGCAGCTTGGCCTGCTGCTCGGCGAGATGGAGTCGACCAAGAAGGCCGAGGTCCAAGACAGACTCGGCGCGAGGCTTCGCTACTGGGATGAGAAATTCATCCATCAGTGGTACTAGTATGTCTTCGATTGCCCCGTCCCCTTTTTCTCAGATGCTGGTGACTAATGTCCGTGAAGCCAGTTCTCCCAGCTCGTGGCTGTCGGCCCGTTTGCGATGCTGGGCCTGGTCATGATGGCGAGTGTTGCGCGCGTGTGCCGCATCTGCGGTATAACCGCCGTCTACGAGGAGATCGCTTCGGGCGACATCCAAGGCGTACTGGGCGCGAGCGACGAGTTGGCTTTGGCCGACGAGTTTGCTGGGGTGTTGGATGCAGAGGATGGATGGGGTGAGGACGTCGGTGTGCCGGTGGAGAGGGAAGAGTAGGCGTTTGTTTCTTTGTCTTTGTTGTTTTCTGCTGGCGTTTGGGTGGGGCCTGTATGCCCGCGGGGCTCTGGTGTTGGTGGCTGTACGAGTTTGTAGCGGCTTGAAGGCATCTAGATATGCCATCACATGAACGATTGACGACGAAATGTACTACTATAGACACCCAGCTCTATGCTTCTTCTCCTATGTATGTGACCTGATCCTGAACCTCTCCAGACACCCATGCTGCTGCTATCCTACCAGTCTGCTCACCAAGCTCTTTCTCCAAGCTTGCTGGCTTAGTATGCATGCCATGTTCCGCACTCTTCACAACAACAAGCTGATTCTTCGCCCTCATCCGTCCCCTCACGCCATCGAGCAAATCAAGCGGACACATCGCGTCCCTGTCCCCAATGACAAACAAAACACTGGCGGAAGCTGGTAAGTCCAACAAAATCTGGTCCCGCACGTTCTTTGGCCCTTGCAATGGATACGATACAAGCACCAAAGCCACCTCCTTTCCTGCTTCCATCTCCCACACGTGAGAAGCAGCCAAGACCGCAGCTCGAGCGCCCATACTTCTGCCGCCCAGTACCAGCTTCGGATTCTTACTTGCTCGATGCTCGATACATGCCTGAAAGCCCTTGACGCGTGATGCGAGGTTCATGGAGCCTTGGAAGGCGAGGACAGGTAGGGCGCTGGAGAAGCCGGTGCAGAAATTTACGACGGCTGGAGCAGACAGCGTGCCGCCTGCGCCGTGGGTGAAGATCAATGGCTGCGCTTCAGAGGTTGATGGATACGAGTGGCATTGTACGGGGCTCTTGATGAGGTTGGAGTTTATGGACACAATGTCAAACGCAGCAGTAGGCGATGAATCGGCGGATGGACTCGAGCTAGATTTAGTGATCGGTCTTGAATTCGGAGGTCTGGACGGCGTTGGCTTTGTGTCTTGCTTGGCAATAGCTTTCACCTCTGGGGGCTTTGAGCTGGCTTTGCGGCTATTTCTACGACCTTCGAGGATGCTGCTGACTGGGCAACCGGTGCTTCTGATTTTGTGGAAGAACGTGTGACTCGCTTGTTAGAGCGTGATACGGATGCTAATTCGGTAGCTTTGCGCTTCTTGGGCGGCATTCTGAATGATGGAGTGGGTGCTCTGGGGTCTGGATCGGTGTGTTCGTGGTTGCAGCAGACGTGCGTGAATCGAATTCGATGTCCCCGAGTTATGTTGGAGCTGAAAGCGAGGTGAGATCCACGTATTCGAGTTATTTCATACACTCAGAGTCAAACCTTGACATTGTGTGTACGATTGTTGACTTGTTGTTCCGATGACGAAAAGAAAACGCTAGCACCGCATGCCCAACCACTTCCCAACCACCCCCCAGTTTCGTTCTGTCCCTAGTACCGTGACACTCGACTTAGTATCAAGGTGGGATATTCTTTGACTTCAGGAAGCCTCAACTGTAGCGCAGGGTGCAGTGTTGTAAATGTTGCTCTGTAGATCACTAAGAGAGTCTGGGTGCTCTTATGGTAAAGGGAATAGAATCTGCAACGTTGACAAAGGAAGCGTCAGAAAATAGCCCATCGTGCTTCGTCAGATCACATCCTGGGCAAGGTAAGGGCGGCGTGACTTTGTCGTCATGAGGTTTCGGTCCTGTCAGTATTTGACCCCGTCGAGGCTTCATTCATGGCCGTGTTGTCGCTCTCAACGCTTGTTGCGTCAATTCGGTTCGTCTGCCGGGCTTGCGCAGCATTGAGCACTGTATGTACGTGGGTGAGTATGTCCGTCACAGATCCCATCCAAAGACTTCTAATTGAATCGGTGGCAAGCAATGTTCTGTGGATATTCCGGAATCTAGTACGTCCCCCATCCATGATCCAGGAACCAGATTATCTTTTAGGAAGCAGTATATGTTATGACTTATCAGTACTGATCAGAGATGTTGAGATAATTTCAGACCTTGAGAGCCAGTAAGATGAAGCCCATTAGCTCGACAAGCTTTCCGTTTCGCTGGCAAGATAGCCTGTGCAGGTTGTAAGGAGCCTGTGCACGATACTCCCGCCTCGTTGCAAATACCATGCTTTGGCCATCTGCTGGGCGCTCTGATGTGCGTATTTCCTTCGTTGTTGCTTGACGTACTTTCAGTTGCCCATTGTGAATTGCAGCCAAGTCTTTCAAGGCCCAGTCGCAGCACCTAAGCTATCCAATGAGTGGTTCTCTGTTTTTTTGTGCATTTTCTCGTCCGGCTTTCCACTGGGTTGTTGTAAAGCTGGAATAATCTCAGTGGTCTACATGGCTTCGCTATAGCTGTAGACATAGTTTTCATCGGTCCCGCTGTCTTCCTCTTGCGTGTCGTCTGCTATTTTCCCTTGGAGAGGTGGGGTGCAGACTGGCGATTTCATTGCTAAAGTCTTCTTCGAGCAAAGGAATTGACAAGACAAAACATGCGAAATTGCAGCTAAAGGCCACAAACAACATACGAAGCCACTTGTTGCTTGAGATGTCAGACACAATCCACACTGTGCACTTTCCTCCAGACCTTGGGTCGCAGAAACCTCTTGCGCATCATGTGGTGAACGCAGTTGGGACAAGGGTACCGAAGTGACGATGACCCTTATATCTCATTCACGTACTCCGGACAACGGCTTGAAGAGTCAAACCAAGAGTTACTGGCTTCGAAACTGCATCGCTAATTGTAGAGACGATTGTAGAGAAGGAGTGAGACCTACATGTTAATGGCATCGTGCTCACTATGAGCTTTTTTCAGCTTGTTTACTGCGATCTACAGTAAACAGTAATGAAGCACCCGGTCTGTTGAGCAAGGACACGTGTTCACGTGAGTGGGTGGTATTGTTGCAGGAAGTCATGAAAGCGAATTTGTCATACCCTGTTTGGACTCGAAGATGAATACGTTTGGGAGTGGAGTGGACTGGTGGGGTTCAGGCAAGCCTACAGAACGGAAGCGACATTCGCTTGCACGTGATGGCGCAATGTTCCAGGGAGCAGGCCACCTGCTAATACTGTGTGTGTTTGACAAAGCATCCGAGGACGAAACCATGAATGACCACTGGTCATCCCTATTTGTCCTAGTTCTTCCTCGTATGTACTGTACCCGCCCAGGTGGTCGCAGAGCTACAGTGCACAGTTGATGAGTTGAATACCGAGGTACTAGGCTCTGCACTTGCTATCGTGGTGATCTAGCGTTGCCGAGATCTCGTCCAATTTGCGATCATGTCCGATTTGGCTTAATAATCTCCTCTGCTCCTCGCCATGTGATGACGAGCGCTTCGTTCCGCGGGACCCTACCACGAATCACGATACTCCTGGGCCCTGGCTTACGTCGACACTCCACAACAGGATGAGGTTTGCCGACTATGCACCGAGGACGTTTCAAAGCACAGAAAACCTGGCTGACGCGGCATTACTTCATCACTTGACTTGCAAAAGCAGTTTTGCAGCATCAAGTTGTGACTCGGAGGTTTCCGTCGATAATGTGATTAAAATCGAACCCGGCAACATGAAGACAAGACAAGCAAATGCAATGTTTGGCGGTGATCCACAAGATGTGCATATATTCGTTGATCGTCTGGTCTCGAGCCACCCTCATATCCTCGCCATCCCAAGTCCGCATCAAACACAACGACCCTTATCCCCTTCCAAACACCACACCTTCAGGAAAAGAAAAGCACCCCCACTCCAGACGCTAAGCCTCGCCGCATTCAGCAAAGACGTGCCAGTGACAGACTTCCCGACACTCCCACCTGCACCGCATTCCCAGTTCTCCGGGAACAGTAGGCCTAGGTGGTACCCCAGCTACCCTTGCCATCATCATCCCTGTCCCTCGCATATTCAAATGCAAGATCCCCCCCGTTTGACCCCCAACGGAAAAAAGCAACGCTGCAAAGCACCCGATTCGACGATGCGTTCTGGAGAAAAAAATAATCAATCCCTTTTGTACACCGTGGTCAGTGCAGCCCCCCACCGTTCCCCGCTGCATGTTGGTAGCGCTACGTTGTGCGTTTGCGCACGCAGCCAACGGCGGGGAGCGGACGACTCCGATGATATCAATTGGCCAGCGGCGCGATTAGGCAAGGGCGGACCGTGATATTGATCGGTGAGAAATGTGTGGGGTCGTGCAGGCTTGGACCGCCAATGGGGAGTCAAGACGGAGTTCTTTACGCATGAATGCGGTTCAAATGTTTTGAGGGATTAGATGCCTTGTCCGCAGACAAAATCGAAGATGCACGTCTCAATGTGGTAGGTACCCGCGAAGCTAACCTCATGAATCATTCATCATGAAGACCTCAGTCTGAGAAGATCATGTTGGTGAGGTTTAGCGATACTGGTAATAGATTTTCGTGATTGCTTATGCTAGAACTGTGATGCTATGCAGAGGGCGGTGGTTGGTAGATCGCCGAAGCAGATGACTGTTCATGACTGAATGGATACAAAAGTATAGTAGTGGTAATAATGTCATAGAGTGTGACAGAAAAGCAATGTGGTATCGTAAAGTGCTATGCGTATGAACCGAAACAACTTGACCACCTCAGTGAGTGCGAACAGAACACCAAAAGTGAACAAAATTTTCGCCATCAGGATTAAGAAGGGCCTGAGCTGCCAGCGCTGACAGGTGGAACGGGGGACAGACATGGAGCAAGGAAGTCCAATCAAAATTCCAGCTTTGCCCATTCTATAAAACAAAATCGTGAGTCGACGTGACATGATAGCCCCCCAGGTGATGGTAACGTTTCTCTTCATGGATAATGCCGGAGCAAAAATCGTTGACATTGTCAAGTCAACCGTGTTTCAATAGTGTGAGCTTTGGGCGTACTTTTCGTCCGCCACATAATAGGCCTGTGGGTGGGGAGGCGCGCCATATGGCGGAAGGCTGTAGTTTTGAAGGGCAATAGGCGCGGATGCTCTTCTCTGTGGATCGTGCGGCTGCACAGAGCTCGGGGAATGTTGTTGGTTCGACGCAGGGTGTTGCGTTGTAGTCCCTTGAACAGTGTAAACCGGGGTTGGAGGCACAGCGTACTGAGGAGATTGTGTCATCTGAGGTTGATTGGAGGCGGAGTAGCTGATGCTGGCAGACGGTTGTGTATACTGAGTTGATGGTGCAGTCTGCGCCTGATCATACGAGTAGTGGGGGGAAGGCTGCGAGTGAGTACCGTATGATTGTGGAGTGGCCGTCTGAGTCGAATATTGTGGACTCGAAGACGGATAATGTTGAGGCGGTGATGGAGAAGCATACTGCTGGCCAGCTGGTGGCTGAGGAGTATAGGCTGGTGGAGGTGGCGGTAGAGCATATGCCTGTGGGGGCAACTGGTGGGCGGAGTATTGCGGATGAGGCGACTGAGGAGAAGCGTAACGGTGCGGGCTTGTCTGTTGTGCCACAAAGGACGAGACCTGCGGGCCATGCCAGTATTCTGGCAGCTGTAGATGAAGAGGTGCATGAGTCTGCACGATCCCATGTCTTACGGCTTGTGTGACTGGATCGATGACGTGGTGTTGTAGATGGCTAGACTGATTATATTGTCCATAGCCGCCAACAAGTGGAAGGTCCTTTCCCTCCTCATCTTCAAGACTCACTTTCCAGCCACTAAGAAGCTCAGGCCTAGGGTGGATGTCGGCCAGCTTCTCATCCTGGTATGGTCTTTTGAGCTTTCCGCTGACTACATCTTCGAGACTATAATAGGAGATGACGTGATGGTGTGTGCCCTGATACTTGACAGATATCGTCTTTTTCATCAGACCTCCTTCTTTGAATTCATAGCTGTCGATGAGTGAACCGCAGAATCGCCGCTGCTGATCCGGAGTGAGGCTTTGGGCAAAGTTGGCGTAGACCTTGGTCGACTCTGAGTCTCCAGCAAGTGTTCCATCATACGACGCATTTTCGAATTCATCGTCGGAAGTGCTGATATTTTCGCCGTTCCTCGTTATGGTTGGTCCTGTGCTCTCCTTTCGTTTCCGCTTCGTACCGCACGATGGGTTCAAGGCAGTCTTTTTTTCTTCCGGCTTCAACGCTCGTACAAGTTGTCTGTAGATGAGGCAATTGTTCATTACCCGACTTGGAGACCAGTGCACGGCATCAGTCCAGCGTTTGATACCTGAAGCATTCTCCTCGTACACAAGAACAGTTCCAGACGTTAGCATCTCCGCTCGCTCCTTGTCGTGGGGTCTACGGCTAATATGACCCAAACGTCCCTGTAAAGCCGCCTCGACAACAGTCATGGCATCTTTGGTCGTGTCGAGAAAGCCTTGCCACGTCGGTTTGAATGCAGGTTGAGTTTTGATGAGGGTGGGTGTTCCATGTGCTCTCGGCGGCGGTGCAGCGGTTGCTGGAGAGTGCGCATGTGGCGTGACTACCGGATGATGGCGCGAAGGCGCGCGTGAAGTTGGGGGTTGCAATTGTGCCGTAAAGTTTGCATACATGGAAGGATCAAACACACTTGAATAGGGTGCATGGTGTGTTCCTGAAGGTTGAGGCCAGACCCAAGCGTCTGTATCGGCATAGCCATCCACTTTCTGTACGCCGCCATGGGACAGGTCATGTCCATACGATGACATGGTCAACGTCGGTGCTCTGATTCCTTGCAACATGAGGAATGCTGGGGGTTGTGAGTCGAAGGCTTGTTCAGCTACTAGATGTGCTTGCGACGAAAGACAACGGGAAGCCGTGTCGTACAATGGTGAGAGCAGCTAAAAGATGATTGTCAGCCTTCAACGATGTAAGAAATCCGTGTGTGGCCACTTACTAGTACGTTAGTGGAATAGGGAACTTGATAAGAGTATCAAACTTGCGACCAGGACATGGAGATGAATTGCGGCCTCGAGTAAAGGTATTCCAACAGTAAAGTTGAATGGGGAGGGCTCGACAATGTGTAGACGGAGGGGGTGCAATTCTGAACTGGGCCGTGGTCAGGTTTATGGTCGAACGATTGTAGTCCACCCAAGGTGACGGAGGGGTATGGAGAAAGGCACGTACTAGTACGGCTGCTCAGAACGATGATCGTAAATGACCGCCAGGGAGTACCAGAGAGTGGTCCAAGATACGGGTAGGCGAATGGTCGAGCTTAATATTGGCGCGTCGGCGAATTGCGAAGCGACCAGGATGTCGATGCAAGCGGGAGTCATGGACGATAATAGGGAGATGCAGGTGGTAGTGGCAGAAACGGCGGAATCAGCCCTGGGTCGACAGGCATAGACCTTTCCGCGACTGCGGCGATGGGGCGTATGTTCGCGCTGAATGCTGAAGGCCCAGGAGGGGCTAATGGGAGCGGATGGCGACTACCCGCCCAATCCGGCCAAGGTCTTCGAGGGCGGGGTGCGCGGATACCGACAGCAAGGCGATGATTTGGGGCAAGTTAAGCGCGTGAGGATATGCAGGACCACAACGGAGCACGGTGACGATGCGTAGTGAGGAAGAGTGGGAGAAATGCACCACTTTCCGGGACCTTGACACGCTACCGTCCCTGGTGGCTTGAAGGGCTTTTCCCCATTTGGCTGGCGGAAGTCGATGGCACGGTAGCGTAACGATGGGCCCTGCTGAGAAGCCCTGCTAGAGGTGCTTGAACGTGAGCAGCGGTGCTGGGGGATGTGCGCGGCCAGCGGCCAGCCCCATGGTGCCCCCTCGGGGTTCTGGGCCCATGGAACGATCGACGCAGACAAGCCCATACCGCACCATGCCGGCTAGCTGCTGGGCCTGGCAGTAGGAAAACAGAGTAAGCTTCACGTTCCTGGACCGTGGCCGCAGCATGCTGAAACCCGCGGCCTCCGCCAGCTGTGGCGCCAGCAAGGCAGAGCATCCGCACGGAAGACGAGACCAGTGGCGGACAGCGCTGTGGCGGGCTATCCGCACTGGGCCCGAGGTCGGACAATGGGGGTGGATGTGCGGAGAGATGAAGGAAAAGTCTCGTGCACGCCGGAACAGGGCGGCCGGCGACGTCCAGCATGGCGAGCTGGGATGCAAGTCCTTCCCACCGTTCACGGAGTAGCGCGTTCGCAACAACAGAGGGGAGCCAAGGCCAGCGCAGACGGGCCTGATTCTCGCGGACATCGGAACGGTGCGCTATGGTTTCGTCGCAGCACGCTCGGCCACAAAGCCAACGTCAACCTGTGCGAGAAGGGTCGGCGGCCGTGGAACATGCACCGGCACTCGACCAAAGCGGCATGGCGGGCACGTGCTTCTGAAGCTACCAGCTCCCTGTCTGCTCTCCCTGCCCACTGCATGCACGTCCGTCACAACTCAATGTCGCCCGCAGACCACGCACACCGGGCCTGTTCATCTATTGTCGCTCGGCGTGCTCCGACATGGCCCCAGAGAGACCAGTGCTGCGTTGGAGCATGAGCATCATGTGATCCGCAGCTGCCCGCGACCCCATCTTTGCCGCGTCAAGGCTTTGGCAAGTGGCGCCCAATCGCGGGAGCTGATGCGCGGCGACGGGCAGCTTCCGGTGCAGCTGCACTGCTGCAGCAACAGGATTCAGGACTGCCTCTCGGATGCATCGAAAAAGGCCCTGCTCACTGATATGAGCCTCGCCATGGACAAGAGCCATATCCAGCATCACGTGGGAGAACTGCATGTCGCGAGTGCAACGGCCATTCTTGAGCCAACTCTGTTTTTTACCACTTGAAAGCGCTTGATCGTACCGGTCGGTACCAGATCGAAAGCACCAGACTATAGGAGAAGTTGCCATGCGACGAATCCTGCCGAGTTCCGAGGAGCAACATGACCACGATCGAAGGTCATTGTGCTTGTTTCCCGGTAATGACGTTGCCGCATTCGCTTTGAAGACACAGTAGGTTTACTCTTGTAGGGCACGAATACGCTTTCGGGTATTTTACCATCGCTGTAATGCTACCACCTAAATCATCTTAGTGCTAACAAACGTCCATCTCATCAGGGATGAGGATTTGAATGTTCTGATCGTTCCGCAGCAACTTCTCCACGCATCTAGTCACACTACATCTTAGCTCGAGGGGTCTGCTTGTCTGAATTCATCACCTCTCTGGTACCACCAGAAATCACCTCGGCTCACGAACAGCAATAGCTTGACTCGCGGCTGCAGGCAGGCACGCTCATGCAACTCGTCAAACTTTATGCTTGCTGTCAGTTGCGCCATTCGTGCACGTCATGGTATGTACAGTAACAACTAGCGCCCCAACTGGTCGACTAACATTGACGCAGATCCCCTTTTCGCACAGCTCCGTCACCGTCACCGTCATCATGGATTGTCATGTATTGTTCTGTCGATCAGGACCGAGATACCCTTTCTTTAGCAACACGCAGCTCGTATCAGGAGCTTGCATTGGCAGGAGCAGCCTGTCGACTCGCGACTCCAGTACCTAAACTTTCCGGCGAAAAGACCACAATCTCTGCTCCGTGGCACCCTAGATGACCCCAGACTGTAGCCAGAGGCTTGGAATTGCTGCTCAACAGTTTCAGTAACCACATGGACACAGAACACTTGTCAGACGAACACACCCACTCACTGCGGGCCGCACGTATTGGCAGCACCGGCGACAACTCCGAGATTATCACCACGTGCTGCAATTGTAGATTCAGCCCACTCTCCCGCATCACCATGTCGCGCAGTACTCACTACTGGGCGATGCGAGCGCCAGGCGTGTTTCGCGGTAACGCACAACTGAAGGAGCCATCTATTACTGAAAGTATCAAATATCTTCATTGGAGGGGTCAGAAATTGCTGCCTCAGTGGTGTCTCAGTGGGGAGATAAGGTGTGTAACACGCATCAAGAAATGCAGTCCATCACGCAGGTGATAGTGGGACAGCCCGCAAAATGCTCATCCTCTTGTTGGAAAGTACGGCCCTGCCTGGTGGTAGCATGTGTGCTCTGGAGGGCAGCTCAACGATATCACTTGTTCAGATATATCATGCGCCTCGTGGAGAAGAAATTTGATCGCCAACAGAGAGCCATGTGCATAGTCCGTCATTACTTTATGAGTCAGGAGCTGAAGACTGTAGCGCACGCATTATACAAGCGGGAAGTAATTTCAGCATCAAGCTGCCCGTCCCCACGTGCGTAGAGAGCGATACGATACGCCACAAACTTGATGCTATTCTAGATCAGCCAGCACTGTTGCGCGCTAGTTCAGTACTACACAGTCTAGTAGGCTCAGCGCCAGGTCTCCACGTGCGTTCTAACCTCAGGGGCTGAAATTACAGGAGCCTAGCTTCACCCACGTGCGAGCCCATCTCAAAGGGGGAAGACGTGCTAGCTTGAAATTGTCACGTGAGTAACCATTCATGCGGACCCGCAGAGACTAGTGAGACGAGCCAGGCGTTGAAGCCTTATGATCGGACTGGGCCTTCACCGGATGTCTCATTTCTTGGTACGGTACGGAGGCTCAGCGCTCACGATTTACCCGTGGAATAATGCAGATCAGGCCACAACCGGACTTTCGAGGGCATGCATGCTCAGGTCAGACTCTAACGCCCTCTTCGCTTGCCACCAGCAATCGTATATGTAACGATGCCCCATGGTCTTGATGCTCTGGACCATGGGGAGCTGCATTCGGCGTTGGACTTGAGTGATCGGCATACGCTTTCGTCAATAATGTACAGGTAAGCCGTTGAAAACCGAGAGCTGATGCTGAGTAGCGAGCTTATTTTTGGCCACTTGGAAGAAATTCGCTGCAAGGAGGTGGCGCCATTGAGGAAGTTGAACTCTTCGTTCTAGAGAGATCAAAGGACAGGGATAAGTTAAGGCAGACGATTAAAACGCTTCACCCTCAACTTGGTGTCTGAGTGTAGCTTTGGTCGAGCAGACGATGTGTGTGCCAGCGGCATCAACTCCGTAATATCTGATGCTCGGCCTCTGATTACGAGGCGGAATGCCCAACTTGCTATCCCACACACATGGGAACAGATTCTTGTCCCCTAGATTGGGAAGCCGTTTGATTCTCAGCGCTTTAAAAGAAAAGTGTTCATCACGGAGTCCTTGGGTTCGAGCTGCGGCTGCCTGAACCTGTCCCGCGAACTTTCAGGGCATGGACTCAATTGTACCTGTCAATTGTATCTAGATCTACTACGAACAAATTTGCGAATTGATGCGCTATATATTTCTATAACCCGAGGGCTTCAGGCCGTGAGTGAGTCCAGAAATTTGTTGAGTATGGAGTAGATCGGCTGCAATCTTGTGAAGGCGAGTACTGCCCATCTGATCAGATAAGACTGCTCAAGGTACGAAGCTGACGCTATCTTTCGAACGCTCACACATTGCCAGAGTGTGTCTTATCACTCACTTACTTCATTTTACTGGGTTCCAGCAAACAACTATGCCAGTCAGCTATCACGGCAAGGATATATGCACAGGCTTCAAATTCCCTCGACTGGATTTAGAAGACAGAATTCACGCGAGTAGACCATGCGACTTTCAATTTTGGACAATCCGCGTGTCAAGCACTTGACACTGCCAGCACAGTTGTGTTTAGCATGACAATCATAATCGCTATGCCCAGGAAACTTCACCATGGACACCCAGTGAACACTCCAATCGAGCCAGGCAGTTGCGTACTTGGTTCCGCAGTCATACCCCTTCATCAAATCATTCTCTGTGCTCTGGTGATGCCCGTCCAGGCAGAGAAAAGAAGGACTTCATTCCATTCTGGGTTCTTTCTATCAGGACAAGCTCGACTACTAGGATGAATTTCGCACTCTGGACAAAGTACACCGACGTGTTTGTGTATCTAACGATTGTACTTGATTGTGGCGAAATTCAACGTCAAGGTTTTGATGGTGGCGGAAGTCACCGTCAAGGTTTAGGTGGTGGCGGAAGTCACCGTCAAGGTTTACATCGTGACGGAAGTCAACGTCAAGGTTTAGATGGTGGCGGAAGTCAACGTCAAGGTTTAGCTCAATCCGCAGGTTGAGGTTAAGCCCTATGACATGAGCGGACTGTGTAATGTTAGACTAGATGTAATTTAGCATTTTTCAAGATGGCAGTTCACGAACTGTGGTTAGAAAATTGGTTAATCAAGTGTTCTTTCCAGGTAGTTGAAATCACAAAGTGGTCGTGTACCTCACAATGAATGCAGCCACACCTCCATACGTAAAAGGTTTCCGCAGTACTTAGCATATAGTAATGAGCACATGAGAAGCCCCATGTGCCGACTTTGAGCCTCATCATGACTGTCTCCTGCTCAAACAGGAAAATCTTTGTTACGACGGACACGTCACTTGCCAGTCTAAGATACAAAAAAGCCTTACGCACGTATGTTAAGTTTCCTGTTAATAGTCATATCTTCCGAAACTATCATGCGCAGCGTCGAAATGTGTAGTTGCTACGATTTTGACATGCACAGAAGCTAAATAGAAAAACCATATTCAACACTGTCATTCTTGCTTTCGTTTCCCGTTTCTCGTTCCCACAAGTGCTCAACTAGACCATGTAGCAAATCCACCACCGCCATGGATCCTCTATCAAGGAACAACACTGTAGAGCAAATACGCTCGATCGGGCTTTTCCACTAGGCACGCAGCTGGGCATTCTATCTGCCAAAGTGCCCAAGTTACGCGCACCTAGATCATGAGCAAGGCCCTATCTCTTCCTCTGTAAACAAATTCACTATCCTCCGCACTCATGTTTACGCATGCACGCAACCCGGGGCGCCCCAGGATCTAGACATACCAGCGCGACTTATCCAAGTGATATTGCCCCTTTGAACAACAATCGTAAAACGGGAGATTGTGGATGTGAATACATCTGAGAATGCTCTGCTGGATGCCATTTCCCCCAACTCACAGTTCTTTGAGAAATATTAGCAGCTCAGTCTTACCTGTCATCGTTTTGTGCGGTCTTTATCTGTGCCTTGGAGATTATCTAAGCCATGTGCATTGTAGGGGCTGAACTGTTGCACTCAAGATACACGTTATCTTTAGTAGAAATATCTGCTGCTGTCCATGCTCGCCACAGCTTGAGCAAACTGCGATGTGAAAGGCCAAAACATGAATTTCCAAGATAAAAGGAGCAACCGAAAAATATATGTCAGATGTTGAGACGGCGAGTAACTTGTGCCTCTCTCGACGCTCGCACAAATGGGAAAATTATATGACCGGTCCAAGATCATATACATTAAAAAAAAAGACCCTTCCCAAGAACGAATCGGAACAAAGCTTTCCATACACCGAGCCTGCTCGACACTTTCTCCATGAATCTTCCCTCCCCATCGCAAGATTTCGACTACCAACACACGTTCTCAACGAGACAATAGCATACCCGCACATTCCCACCGTCCCGCACCAACACTCCATCTGTGTACTCTTCATTGACGGAGATGCATGTCCAACACGTTAGGAATTCCGAAAGCCGTTACTAGATAACAGCAGCCCAGGCCAGCGATCACGGAGCAAGGAAAGTATCTCAACGCATCCTGTGCGCGTAAAGATTACTGGGTGGTACTGCAGCTCTCGCTTTGTCGCGGCTTGTGACGAGCAGCAAAGACCGCATTGCACGTGATTGTTCGGCGAGCAATGTGAATGTGCGGTACGCTATGCCCCGGGCTGGACCGAGAGATTTGGTGTGGTTCAGGTACATGCTGGTCAATGTGAAGCAGAGAAGAATTATGACGCACACGATTAATTCTGGCCCATGGTCTGTGGTTAGTAGAGCATTTGGAGCGCGATGGTTGTGGAGATTGACAGTCACAGGACAGGGTATAGACAAGGTCTAGGTAGGGATGACGATATTGGCAGAATAATAGATTCATTTTGTTGCAGATCAGGAGAGATGTTTGGTTGACGATACATGGTGGAGTGATGGTTTGGACACCATGAGGGCCTCGATTTCAAGTCGGGCTGATGCAGCCGAAGCATCCGGAGCGTGTAGCGTGCCATGCTGCGAGACGCATTGCGTTCGTGATGGGTGCTCGTGAATCTAGAACCCGGTGAGTGACTGTTTTCCGAATTGTGTGACGCTTGTCATGGGAGGAATGAGCTCTGCAAATCGACTGGCAGACTGTGCATAACGCATGAATTGTAGAGCTTTCACCGCAACTGTTGTGCTACGTAGGAACATTCGAACGGACGGGTCACTGGTCGCGACTGAGATCCTGCAGTGGAAGTGTGATCGGTGGTCGAGTTTACAGTAAATGCGATGAGTGACCTGACCGAGATTGGGGTACTTCTTACCTCTAGACCCAAGCACTATGACGGGCTGCGTCCATCAAACTGTTCCGTATGGGTGTAGTTCCGGGGATAGTGCATGGGTTGGTAGTGATGACATGTGCATTGTTTTGCTCGAATTACTCGTCCAAGACGCAGCCAATCGCCTAGGCATGTAATTCCTTAGCTGGAAAGTGTACTCCGAATGCTGTGAAGCACTGACTGGAGTCGTGTATCTGGTCCGTGAGGCTCAAGGTGTTGAGCACGACGTTTTCGAGCCCTAACGTGAGGCGTGGTACTGTTCAACACGACTTTTGACTGTGGTTGGCGAAGAAAACGCGCTCGCTCTGAACGGGAATCTGCTAAAATTTCGTGATACGGTGATGTAACAGAGCATTGGTTGCCTAGGTTGCCTGCAGCGTGGAAATGTTGTAATCATATTCCATGGTAGCCAAGGTTAGGCAGTGCCTGATGTTCACGGCGTTGCATTCTGGCGGGGTTGGGGGTGAGCACTGTAGCAATTTCTTCTGCACCAAATCCTCCGAACCAGGCGGCGCACGTGTAGCGAGTACATTTGTGCGTGTAACATGGCTAAAAGCGACGGACTTTTGGCGAGACTCCAGAGATTTGCTGACTTGGTTGAGCTGGGCGAAGAATTTTGGAAAGGATTTGCGCAGCCAAGGGGGAAATGGCATCGAGTCAATCGACGTTCTGGTACGGCACCGTCACGCCCCGTCAAAGCCCGCATGGTACCGCCGTCTACCTTCCCGGCACCAGATCTCAGACATTGCGGGAAGATCCGTAGCACTCACTGGCTTGGTGGTCTGGCTCGTATTTGAGCTAGGGCGTCGTATGGCTTTGCTACAGTAATGGCTTGGTTGGAGGCATTCGATCTGAGGACATGCTCGGTGACAGTAAGAGGCGCCGTGTGTATGGGCAAGGAACACGGAAGTCTTCGAGGCCCTATCCAGGTTGTGTCGGCGAGCCATACGGAGTACTTGGGGTGATTCGCGATTGGAGGTGGTACCAGTCATACATGGCTGTGTTGGGCGAGGATCACGTGACCCCGAAGCGGTCGGCTTGGCGACGACCCTGCCAGGCTGCACGTTGACGTAGGGACCACGGCTCCAGCACCAGGGATCGGAGACATTATCATCATCACTTGGCTGGAACTTGGGGGCGCACATGGCTCCAGGCAGAATCTTCATGCCAGGGTGGGCGGCAGACTGCACGTGCAGCAGCTCATTTGCGATGAGATCATGGTCCATCGTATTGAGGCGGGAAAATAGCGAGCAGCATTGTGAGTGGGCTGCGGACATGTCGGTCTCTGCACGCTCGACTCGATCTGGCTTACGGCCGTGTCTGAATTCTCTGTGCAACGCTCACCAGTGCGCTTCGTGGTTCGTTGTTGAGGTGGACACGGGACTTAGCGGCCCTTGTTGAAGTGTCATCCAACGGCCGCCAGACACGACGAAGGCCTCTCGAGCATGGCCGTGGAGGTACCGAGTAGCTACGGAGTACGAACTGCCTATCCGTACTCGGTACATGGATGCAAAACATCGGGGAGCGCCTGTGCAGGCAGGTACCGCTGAGCACTCTTTTCGAAGCTGCGTGGGCTGCAGCGAGGTGCTGGGACCGGGGAGGGAAAGGAGATCAGGTGGTCGTAAAATAGTGGGCCCGAGGACGCATGCAGATGCGGCGATGCGGCCATGGCCAAGCGGACGATGGTTGTTCCAGGCACGACTCGGGTGGCAGTGAATACATGGACGGAGTTGAGCTAGACACCCCGACGTCTTGGGGAGGGATTTGTACCGAGCTGACTGCCAGACACAGCACGCCGGGCGCCGCGAGTGGGTTTTGGGCTGCGCATTATTTGCAGCCTGGGAGACTTCGCAGCTCACGTGCAGTTCCGTAGTCTGCCCAAGGCGAGCGAGTGGTCAAGTGACGGGCAAGGTAGCGCGCTCCTCTGCCCCGCAGGCCACCTCAAGACCCCAACATGCATTGCCCTTCCTCCTCCTACACCCGCAACAGCTCCTCGACCCGCGCCCTCCATTACTACTCTCCTGACGTATACCCCCTGTGTTCCGCTCCTCCCTTCTGCCGCCTTCGGCACGAGTCGCACCTGCCCCGTTAGCCCCCAGCCACGCGCTTGTCGTCATCTGCGCACTGCACTGCACTCACACGGCACCACCAACCCCATCTGCGCTCCACCTCACACCTACAACCTCACCGCCCACCACGCATTTGCGCCGCCCCTCGAGTCCCACCGCCCACTCCCTTCTCCGCTGCAGCCCGCCGTACTCGCGACACCCATCCGCCCAGCGTCTGCCGGAACACGGCCCAGTTGCATAGCCCCAAACAATGAGCCAGAACCGGCCATCGGCCTTCTCCTCTCTCAGAATGGGCGGTAAGTACCCAACCTCGCGCAGCCCCCGACTCCTCTAACGACCCCCCCCAGAAGTCATCCGCGAAAAAGTCCAAGATGGCCAGACGGGAGAGTACAAAGACCTGGCGTACACACAATGCAAGATCGTGGGCAACGGCTCCTTTGGCGTCGTCTTCCAGACCAAGCTATCCCCCAGTGGGGAAGACGCCGCCATCAAGCGAGTGTTGCAGGACAAGCGCTTCAAGGTGAGCTCGCGCATGCGACTCCACGCTTCACATGGCTTGGCTGACTTGCAGTAGAACCGTGAATTGCAGATCATGCGCATCGTCCGGCATCCAAACATTGTCGAGCTCAAGGCTTTCTTCTACAACAATGGCGAGCGTGTACGTGTCTGCAGCCTTGTCGCCCGTCTTCCTGTTGCCCGACTAACGTGTTCAGCCACAGAAGGACGAAGTTTACCTCAATCTCGTGCTCGAATTCGTGCCCGAAACCGTCTATCGCGCCTCGCGCTACTTCAACAAGATGAAGACTGTCATGCCCATCCTTGAAGTCAAGCTCTACATCTACCAGCTCTTCCGCTCGCTCGCCTACATCCATTCGCAGGGCATCTGCCACAGGGACATCAAGCCTCAGAATCTTCTCTTAGACCCGTCGACTGGTGTGCTCAAGTTGTGCGATTTCGGAAGTGCCAAGATTCTAGTAGAGAACGAGCCCAATGTGTCGTACATTTGCTCGCGATACTACCGAGCGCCTGAATTGATCTTTGGAGCTACGAATTACACCACCAAGATTGGTACGTCGCTTGTATTTCCTCAGGCGGTTTTGTCCTGTCGCGCTAACACATGAAACCAGATGTTTGGTCGACTGGCTGCGTAATGGCAGAGCTCATGCTTGGCCAGCCCCTGTTCCCCGGCGAATCCGGCATCGACCAGCTTGTCGAGATTATCAAAGTCCTCGGCACCCCCACCCGTGACCAGATTCGCACAATGAACCCCAACTACATGGAGCACAAGTTCCCCCAGATCAAGCCTCATCCGTTCAGTAAGGTATGTGGAGAGCCAGTATTGGCTTGATTCGTCATGCTCACAAAGTTGTAGGTGTTCCGGAAGGCCGATTCCAATGCCATCGATCTGATTTCGAAACTCCTCGAGTACACCCCAACCCAGCGATTGTCCGCCATTGATGCCATGGTACACCCGTTCTTCGACGAATTGAGGGATCCCAGCACTCGTCTTCCCGATTCACGTCATCCCAATGGAGCAACACGCGACATGCCCGAACTCTACAACTTTACACTTCACGGTATGCACTTTCTGCCTACTTGTACAAGTACAACTCTGACATAGCTAGAACTTTCCATTGCGACCCACCTCAATCAGAAATTGGTACCACAACACATTCGCGCTGCGTTGGCCTCTCGTGGTCTGGACTTCGAATCGCCAAACTTCAAGCCGTTGACGAGGGATCAAATGCTGGCAAGGCTGGATTAGATTCAGCTTTGTCTACCAAGCATTTCGATCCTTTATCCGAGCAGTGTGATGTCTAAATCTCTCCGCTCACGAGCACTCCGCTTTCCGTCCCAAGAGTTTACAAAATGGAATCTGAGTTGGGTGTCGGTTTTTGGGCGTGTATGCTACCATGGTTTACCCCCTTTCCTGCCATACTGAGCGCGTCTGAATGATACCGACTTTCACATTATCGAAGAATGACCTGGCTCATTTGCTCTTCCGGATCGCGGCCATATTGTCTCTGAGACAGCTCCAGGACTGGCGTCGTAGATGTTTTCTTTTCGTATCCTCTGCTGATGACCGACGAGGACACATGGCTGCAGACCAAGGAAACGGAGCTCGTCCAAAATCGCAATTTTTACTGTTCACGAACAATAGGGAATGGCTCTCGGTCACTGGAGTCTATGGCTGGTTGCCAGGCTACAATGCGTATTTGGATCTGCATGCGGGTGTTTTCTTCTGTCAAGGCTCCTTTATCGATGGTATGTAAGCTTGCAAGGCCGTCTTCATGCGGCTTAGGCTTAACAGTTTGCATCTGCGTGGAATTGCTACAGAACGTGGTGGAAACCCTTGCGACAGGCACATACGGGTCGTGGCGAACCACGGACACATTGTTAGTGGACTGTCAGACCCTGATCAGCACTGGAGCACAGGCACTTCCCTACATGGTGGGTTGCATGCCATAGCGTACGGGAAAGAGAGCTCGCATTAACGTGGGTGTTCAACATGGTATTGCTTCGGCTATTTACTTGTCAATATCTCGTCCCTACCCTTCTGTCCGTTTGGTCTCCCAGGCCACGTCTCCCTCGAGCTCCGTTTAATGCTGCTCGTTCTGACACAGGATGTGATTACACTGTAATTACTCCTACGAGAGCGCTTTGCCACAACGTTTCCTCCATGATTTCCCCGTATGACTCTGTTCCAAATTTGTCACACACACCTCGCTGTATGACCTGTGTCGACTCAAGTGACTTGACCTGTGCATCTCGGTCAAACTTTTCTATTATCGCATATTACCATGTTAGGACGTTTGCCTTGCTCTCGAGAGACTGCAGGGTTCCTAAGACGCGCCAAGAGCACGCTAGTGAATGACGAAGCCGGGAGCCCCGAGCACCCTTGACTTGTGCAACACAATCCTGCGACCCATCACGGCGCACCATTTCCGACACAATCGTTATCAGAGCGCCAGTCGCTACTCTTCAGAAGCTCACGGCTTCTCCCACCGCCCTCACCACGACCTTGACGACGCTTGTGCACGCGCACATCACGACGAACGCCAATACCGAGAGCCTTCGCCAGATACTCTTCGCAACCGAGCAGAACATACGTACGTGTCAGCCATGGCAGATATAGACATCAAAGAGGAGCGCGACGATCGACGCGATGGCGATGGCTATCGTGGGGGAGGAAACAACAAGCGCCGCCGCGATGGTAAGCTTGCGACACGACCACTTCACCATGGTCGCATTACTCACACGCACACGTAGATGACTACGACTACTACTCCCGTGATAGAGGCCGTGGCCCTCAGCGGCGCCGTCAAGATGACGCGCCCCCGCGCCGCCGCTACGAAGAGCCGCCTTTTCCTAAGCTCCGCCGACTTCTCTTGAACATCGCGAGCTCCACCAAGCTACCGCAGGACGAGGCGATCGAGATTGCCAAGATTTTTGCCGAGAACTTCGACGACGAGAGGCTCCGGTCGGACTTCTTCGATGTCTGGGTACAACTGTGAGCTGGGCCGGGATTGTTCCACCAGGAGGCTTTGCTGACTGAATCTAGACTCATTGAGCAACCCTTCAAGATTCCTTTCGTCGCAGCGGTCGCCCTCTATGGAAACGAGATCAAGCCCGAGATTGCCATCGAGGCCATGAAGCGTATCGGCGACCGTGCACAGCAGGCGCTCAATGCCGGCGAGTGGAAGGAGTTCAAGCAGTTTCTTCGATTCTTCGCCTGTCTCCAGCCACTGTACGAGGATGAAGGGGTCTTTACGATCTTGGGTCAACTGTTTGACACCGTCGTCGATCTTCAAAGCGCCAACGAGAACGATGTAAGTATTGCTACTATCATGTGAAGTGTCTTAGCTGACATGTTTAGGTTGTTGGTATCGAGCTCGTCAAGATAATCCTCCTGACTATTCCCTACGCCATAGTCTCGGGAGGCAAGCGATTCCATGAGCAAGCCCAGCAGCTACTGAAGAATACGGGCATCGTTGCAGGCAACATGGTTCCCATCGAGGGCCTGATCCACTCGTATGTTGGAGCTGAGGATGCAAAGCCAATGGGTTACCACAGTGTCATTGGCCTTCTTCAAGCACAACTTTCCACCGAGGCAGAGAATGGCTTTGTACTTGCATGTCTTCCACGCTTCGAAGCGGATGCGTTGTCAAGGACAATCGAGAAGACCGAGAGTGAATCGCTTCCAACAGCCCCGCAAACCCACATCTTCCCGACGTTCACCATCCCATCCCCTGTCAATCCAGGCTCGAACCCAGTGTTCCCCGAGGCTTACTTATCTCTTTTCGCGGACCAAGAAGGGGCTACGGTCCCCAAGACCTCGGATGTTGCCTCATCACTCATCCGAGACGCGATTGTGGATACCATCAATCAGCTCGACTTCAACCGCGAAGTGGTCGCCAAATTCCTTGTAGATCTTGACTGCTACTTCCATCCCACCACATTCGCTAAGCGGGGGACGCCATTCGACAAGTTCAAAGATGCCATCGGCGACAAGCTGCAGTACAAACCTGAAGACATGGTCATCGATGCTATTTTCTCGCAGCTATTCAAGCTTCCAAGCGCTGAGCACAAGCTCGTCTATTATCATTCACTCATCACCCAATGCTGTAAGGTCGCGCCTGCTGCCATCGCCCCCTCGCTCGGACGAGCCATCCGCACCATCTACAAAAGCTTGCCCATGTTGGACCTCGAGCTGGGCTATCGCTTCTTAGACTGGTTCTCACATCACTTGAGCAACTTCGAGTTTCGATGGAGATGGACAGAGTGGTATGTAACCTATCTGACTGATTCGATTCTGCTTAGATTCAAACTAACACAACGTCAGGCTGGATAATCTGGAGCTCTCCAACTTGCATCCACACAAGGCTTTCATCCTCGCTGCGCTAGACAAGGAGATGCGCCTATCATTTGCGAAGCGCATTCGATCGACCTTGCCGGATCAGATGCACGCTTTGATTCCGGAGCGACTTGATGCAGACAACAGCCCTGACTTCAAGTATGACAATCAGCGTATGTCAAATTAGCCGTTCCGGAGTGAGATGACCACTGACCTCATCACAGAGACACCATATGCTGCCGAAGGCCAGACTCTGCTTGCTCAACTCAGGAAAAAGGCCAGCGCCGAGGACATGCAAGCTACCATTGACAAGATCCACGAAAAGGCATTGGAGCAGGGCATTGCAGAAGTCCTTGTGCCCTCGACTGATGCTTTCGTCACCGCCATCTGTCGTCTCGGTGCCAAGTCACTTTCACACGTTCTCTCCTGCATTGAGCGAGGCAAGGACCGCCTGCTGGAGCTCTCGCAGAACGAAGTCGCGCGTCGCCAGATCGTTGCAAGCGTCGTCGAGTATTGGAAGGACCAGCCTGGTGTTGCTGTTAGGATTATCGACATTCTGCTCAATTATACTATACTTGCGCCGATGACCGTTGTCCAGTGGGTATTTGGCAGCCACATGGGTGCTGGGGAAGCTCTGACCGAGAGTTGGGTCTTTGAGATGGTCTTCAACACCGTTGCCAAAGTCACGAACCGCAACCGCCAGATAGCTTCAGCGCGCCTCGAGAAGGGCCTCCCGCAAGAACAGATCGACATGGTCGAGGCTACGCTTGCCAAGGACCGCGACAACGCTCGGGAGCTCTTCAAGTACATTGAGGACTCCATGCGCGGGGTCGAGGAAGGCTCAGCTGATGTCCTGATGGAGAAACAATCTCGTGGCGAGCTCACAGAGGATGAGGTAATGCTCATCCGCGCTTGGGGCAAGCGCTGGCACTCTGTCTTCATTCGTAAGGCCGCCGTCGAGGAGGCTATTGTCGGCGAAGGAGCTGTCGAAGCGAGGATCAAGCTTCTCGCTACCGAGACTGACGTTCCTGAGAGCATGGAGCAGGGCGGCAACGGCGTCGCGGAGACCACGAATGGCGAGGCGCAGATGGAAGAACTCTAGGTCTTTTGCAGCACATAACCTGCGATACGACGAGTCCAGAAAGTTTCCGAGAGGCTTGTCGATAGCACAGCTGGAGTTTAGTAAGGCATTTTCCGCCTTGGGCATAATCTACAAGGTAGTCATGGCGTAGGGTTTGCCGTGGAGTATGGGCAAAGCAAACCAGCCAGTCTCGGTAGTGTACAATATCTCCATCCCCGTTACAGCGGATGCACATACATGGAGGTACATTTTGCCGCACTATGCACGTGTGAAGCATTCTGCCTGAAAGAGTTTCCAGCCTCGTGGTAACGACGTCCTGCGTCCCGGCTGCATGGTGACGATTAGTGCGCTCAAGCTTTAGTGACTTTGTCGTCATGTGAAGATCTCTCCCGAGAACCCTGCAACTTCGCGGCATAGCGGCATCTGAAGTGCACGGCCAACATCTTGGGCACTCTTGTACACAATGAATGACTTATCTGTACTTTAATCACAACATCTCTATGCAGCATTGCCAGGACCGCGTTCCCTCACATCCCGCGCACTTCGACCCACGTTCACATCTCCCTTGCGTGGCCCGCGCCCAGCCGATCCTCCACGAGGGCGCCGAGCACAATGCGTCTGCCTACCAGCTACATTTCTGCAGGCCCAGCAAACTCTACCGACACATGCGCGCTCCACAATGACGGCATACGGATGTTCTCGAAGAAGGGCGGTTACGACGAGAATTGGAGCAGTCTTATCGGCATCATTACAGCCATCGTCGGCAATGTCCTGATATCCTTTGCGCTGAACATGCAGCGCTATGCGCACATACGGCTTGACAGGGAGTGGCAAGAGAAGGAGCAACAGCGGAAGAAAAGAAGCGCATCGGGAACAAGCCTATCGCGCTTGGCGGACGAGGAGCGATCGCAGGACGATGGCAAGAAGACGTTCCATTTGCCGCGGAACAGTGGGCATGGCAATGGACAACAAAGTGATTCGGTCGAAGCGAACGAGAGCGATCCCCTCATTCCGCAGAGTCCTTCGCGATCGCCCGACCGGCCGTCCTTCCAAAGCGAGGACAGCGATTCGTATGGGCAGGAGGAGGCCTACAAGCAAAAGTCGTATCTCAAGTCGCCGTACTGGTGGGCTGGAATCATACTCATGACTGTTGGCGAAGCAGGTAACTTTCTCGCTTACGGATTCGCCCCTGCGTCTATCGTATCGCCACTCGGCGTGGTCGCTCTCATTTCCAACTGCATAATCGCGCCGTTCATGCTGAAGGAGCCGTTCCGGAAGCGAGACGTGTTGGGCGTTGTCATCGCCGTTGGGGGTGCAGTCACCGTGGCTTTGAGCGCGAATGACAATAACCCCAAGCTTGGCCCTGGCGAGATTTGGAAGTTGATTAGTACTTGGGAGTTTGAGACGTATCTCGGTGTTACTGTTGGCGTGATTGCGCTACTGATGGTGGCGAGTAACCGTTATGGAGAAAAGAACATTCTGATTGATCTTGGACTTGTGGGATTGTTAGGCAGGTGGAAGCATTTCAGACTTCTGCTCAGATCAATTGCTGACATGGCTCAGGTGGCTACACTGCCCTTTCCACCAAAGGTGTTGCATCATTACTTTCATATACGCTGTGGCGCGTCATTACTTTCCCAGTCTTCTATCTGCTCGTCGCCATTTTGATCGGCACTGCTGTTATGCAGATCAAGTACGTCAATCGAGCGTTACAACGCTTCGATGCCACACAAGTCATCCCAGTTCAATTCGTTCTTTTCACGCTCTCCGTCATTCTTGGATCAGCAGTGTTGTACCGCGACTTCGAACGCACTTCGGGCGACGACGCAGGCAAATTTGTCGGCGGATGCGCCATGACCTTTCTCGGTGTATGGTTCATCACTACTGGCCGACCTCGAAGACAAGACGACGACGAGGACCGCGAGCCAGAGCCCGAAGACGCCATCAACCTAGTCGGAGAATCCTATCGAGACAGCATCGATGAATCTCATCCCAACGAAGCACGCACCCGCCGCTCCTCTACCACACGCACATCCTCGCCCTCGACCCCATCCATGAACATCATGTCTGAAACATCCTCCCGCGCTCAACAAGACTTCTTCCCCACGCCCGACGTCTTTTCCAACCCCTGGGCCTTGGACAAGAACATTCCACGCCCGGCCCAATTCGAACGACACACATCCACCCCTATCCTCCCCTCGGAAGCCGCGCCCCCACCAGGAACAATGACGTCGGCCTCGGACCCAGACCTCCCGCCACCACGCACCCCAACCCGGGGAAAATCCCACATGGAGTATCCAACCACACCAACAACCACGCCCCAACCCCGCCGCCAGCGCACAAACGAGCGCATCAGCCGCGCCGCCAGCGGCCCGCTACTCGCTAGCCCCCTATCCACCACCCTGAGCGCAATGGTCCAGGACCTGAAGCGCACGACATCAACGCGCCACGACACTCGACGAGGCACTGTCCTCGGCATCGAAGCGGAACTAGGCGCTCCTCCTCCGGCGCTCGATAGGCGGCGCACGAACGAGCTTGGCGGCATGTCTGGTGGGGAAAGGGGGAGGACTGGCAGCAGGACGCTGGCGGGGTTGAGCCATGGCTATGCCGACTCGGAGCAGGGCGTGGGCACCAGGGAGGCGGTTTGAAGCCTGTATCCATGTTTCAATGCGGCGTGTTTTATTTCTTCTTCTTTGCTGCGGATATAATGTGCCATTTCCCCCCCCCCCATCCATGCAGCAGCGCGTTTGATATCATTTTAGATTTCTTTTTTTCGGGGGGCGGGGGCGGGGAAGAGAGATGTTGACATGACAAGGCATATCTTGCACCTAGCATGGCGCTTTTATCAATTTACTTGGTCGCGCTCCTGGGTCGCGCGTTGGCCTCGGGGGCGCCCATGTGCTATTCAAGTTCAGAACAGATGTGCAGTCATGTGGGACGAGTGCTTGGTCCAGCCAATGCTGTTGATGTAGTCATGTCCCTGCACGTCTAGCACACGCCTAGCATACGCCTAGCATACACAAGCGTGGAAGGTCCCTATTCAAAGGCCTCAATCTCCGTCTTACGACACAATCAAGGTGAGAGAGAGAGTCAAGTCCAAGGCATGTACTTGCTTAACTCTCGGTTTTTCGCGCCCAGACGCCGAAGTACAGTTCATTTTACTTATCCACGGCTACGGGGGTCGCGCTCCGACTCAGCCCGGATCCTCCTGAGCTATCTTTCCTCGCAGGCGTGGCGCTCCTACTTCTCTGTCGCTCTCTTTGCTTTTCTTCCATCTTCGCCCTCTCACGGGCCTCCTCGACTAGCCTCTTCGCCTCCCGGACGTTGCGCATAGTCCTACTAAGCTTGCCCTCTTTGCCGTCTTGGATCTTCTGCAACTCGCCTCGGGCTTCGATATCCTCTTTCGTCTTGGTGACAAAGCTCTTAAAACTGCCTTTGATATCGCGCCGGAGATCTTGGCCCTCGTCGAATATGCAGTCGCTGTCTCGTATTGATTTGACGTTCTCGACGCGACGTGTGAGGTAAAGTGTAGGGTGGCGGTAGTGGTCTTTCCGTTGGGCAATGATGCGCTGGACTTCTTCTTCATAAGCGGTTTCGTAGACGTTCATGTCGACGTTGGACGGAGACTCGGACACAATGCACCCGTCATCTGGTTGTTCAATCGAGTCTTCGCCGGTGCCAATGTTTAGGAAAAGTGTGTCTTCCAATGGGTTGTGGGCGTGGCCTTTGCCCAATGTAGGCGTCGATGGTCCGGAACTGGATACTAAGCCCGGCAGGGTAGTCGTTTGTGAGGGTATTGCAGGTGAGCGATAAGACATGCTTTCATGTATGACCTTGGCGTCGTTGAGACCTAGGGGCTGTGGAGAATTCGGAGTGCTTGATGCTGCTCCTTTGGACGACTGACGCTTTCCCATGATCTCTGATCGGAAGCCCGGTTTCGAGTACGCGGTCCTATCCATCTTGGCGGGGATGTTGCGGTTGTGGTCGTCAATCTTGATATTGCGGTGAACGCCTTCCATTGTCAAAGCACTCTCGACAGGTCGCCGGTTGTCTGTGTCTTGCGATTTCGACTTCCTCAGCATCGAAGGTCGCATAGATAAAGGCGGCTGGACAATCCGTGAAGCGCCGCCCAAAATACTTTCCAGTCGTTCTGGACGCCGCCTGAACAGGAGCTGCTTGAACCGTTTGACCGCACGCACCTGCATTTCATTAGCAAGTGAGCGTATGCCTGAAGACCCTACGAATGATTGCGGCGCTTGAAGTGCAACACTACGAGATCGAGAAGGAGCTCAGAGGAGAAGAGCGCACACTTACAACCGTCACCAGATGGCCCATGTTGCCAGTGATGGCAGCATTGACCTCTTCGTCAGTAGGCGGTTCGATAATAATGGCAACGTTCTCAGACTTTGACAATAAAGGGTCTGTTCCGTTTTGTGTGACCCATGGATGTTCCTGCAGTCGTCAGTATACGCTCGGCATGTCAGGACACCCAATGTACCCGAATCTCCTCCATCGTTATCCGCTTTTCTGGATCTTTCTCGAGAAGTCTTTGAAGCAGATGCATGAGATGTCCTGAGCACGAGTCGTCATAGACAGGGTCGTCACATCTTATCGCTTGATAAAGCTCGATCATACCGTGCTTTTCAAACGGGATTCTGCCGAACAGGAGACAGAAAAGCGTGCAGCCCATAGACCATATGTCCGCCGCTCGGCCAGAGACTTGACCGTGTTTGGCAACGCACAATTCTGGTGGCATAAATGCGGGGGATCCAGCAGACTTTGCAGTCTTCATCTCGCCTTCTTTGTCGAACATTTCTGATACGCCAAAATCAACAATCTTGAGGATGTCTTCTTGGGTCACGAGACAGTTGTCGGGCTTGATGTCACGGTGGATGATGCCCTGAGCGTGGACTGTGCCATGTTAGTGAGACATGACAACATACGTTATGAAAACATACGATACTCAAGTCCCAAGACCATGTCTCGGAACCAACACCGGGATTGTTCTTCCGTGTATGGATCTGCGCGTTCTTCGAGTCCTACTTGCATGACAACACCCTTCTTGCACATTTCCATGACCATGTACAGCGAGTCCTCTTCGGGATCATCCAGCACTTCAATCAGCGATACAAGGTTCGGGTGGTTCAGCTTCTTCATGATGGCGATCTCCTCCTTGATGAGCTCGAAGGAATTGTTCTCCTCCGAGGTCGAGTGTCGGTGCAGCGGCGAATTGAAGCCTATACCGGCAGGCAGGGCTCGCTTCCGGCGGGCGCTCGGCCGGCGCAGGAGGTTCGACTGTGCGCGTTTCCGCAGACGCGACTTTGAGAATTCCTTGACAGCCTAGACTCGAGCGCGTCAGCACGTCTCGGTGGCCGCTCCGCTCCCGGGAGGCTGGTGTCTCTCACATATTCCTGGCCATACTGGTCTTCAGCTAGGTGGACGGCTCCAAACGAGCCGCGCCCGATCTCCTGCTTGACCAGATATTGATTGATTCTGTGCTGGGCGGTGCCGTCGTCTTCGCTGTTGCTGTACTCGGACCGCGCATTGAACGTCTCCTGCTGGGGGTCAGACGCTCGGCGGTGCACGTGACTGGCTGCACGTGGGACGTCGCACCTTGACTCGCCTGGTCGACGAGGCTGCGCGCTTGTGGTGTCGCAGCGGGCTCTGGTATGCGGGCGTGGACCTGGGGTTGCACACATATCAGCACTGCACAGCGTCGACGGCCAGGCGCCCCGCAGCGGATGCCGCACATGTACTTGACCGGGGCGGGCCGTGCGTCCTCTCCGGCGGCCGGGACGGCGAGTCTCGGGCGCGAGGAGTAGATTCGGGGTATGTCGGAGTCGGAGTCGGAGGCGGAGGAGGCGTGTTTGGAGGGGAGGGAGCGTGGGTGCGACGACATGGTGGGTAGGTAGGGCTGGGCAGCGCGGGCGGGGGGACGTCGTAGGAGTAGTGATAGATAACTAGGGCGGAGCGGAGAGACGACTAGGAGGAGACAGTATGGGGAAGCGGTGGGGTCAGCCTGTCACATCATATCCATTGCACCGCCGCACCACGCCATGGTGCTCTACAGCTTCTACATATTCGATCGCCACAGTCAGTCCTCCCCCGCGCCGTCCCCGCCCGCCGCTGACCGCATCGTTGCCAGCCGAGTGCATCTATGCGCGCCGTTGGACTCCACGACCCGCGTCACAGTCGGGCGCGGCCATGACAAGCAATGGCGACGCCCCGCCAGCCCGCAAGGCCCTCACGCAGTCCGACGACGAGAAGCTCGTCTTCGGCCTCGTCTTCTCCCTGCGCAACATGGTCACCAAGCTTGGCGGCGACGACGACACCTTCCTCTCCTACCGCACCGGCGAGTACAAGCTGCACTACTACGAGACGCCCACCCGCATGAAGTTCGTCATGCTCACCGACACAAAGGTCATCAACCTGCGCCAGTACCTCCACCAGATCTGGGCCAACTTGTACGTCGAGTACGTGGTGAAGAATCCGCTTGCCCCCACAGAGCATCCAGCCGGCATTGGCGTCGCGAACGAGCTTTTTGAGAGAGGACTCGAGGCTTTCATTACCGCTGTCCTGCCAGTATGACCAACACAAGCACGGGGAAACACTTCCCCACGGCAACCATGACGACCACACCCATGCACTCGCATCGTATGCCGACACTACGCCATGCACACAGCCTCAATCCAAGCTGAAGACCCACCCGCCACGCCTGCAGGTAGAGCTTAGGGAAGCTTAGGGAGTCATCTATGACATGTACTGCCTAGGTTGAAAAGCTTCATGTCACGATGCTGCGGCATCCGAAAGCATACCGAGTAGACATGTCATCCAATCATTCACATCGTATCATGTCCATTCACCCTCTCCGATGCATACTCCCTGTCACCCTACATGTCGTATTCCGAAACGCCAAACCAATGCACTAGGGACCCTTCCTACTCAGCGACTCTACCCCTCCGCATTCGCCAACAGGACCGAATTCCTCGCATTCACCCCCACCCTCGCCGGCCCCAGCCCTCGCCTCACCTCCTCCAACTGCTCCAACCCACTCTGCTGCTTGCCCTTCTTGACCCGCCTTTTCCCCTGCACATGATGCGTCCCCAAAAAGTCGTCCATGATACTATCGAAATCACTGCGCAGCGGCGGAGCCTCACTACTCGACCACCCACTCATTCCACTCATCTTGCTCAAGCCCGACATCTTACTCATCCCCGACACCACGCTCTCGTCGTCGGGAAAATCCCCGGATCCATCGTCAGCATATTCTTCTTCGATTTTGTCGAAGCGCTGGTCGAGCAGCGTCAGCCCTTCTGTGCGGTGCAGCGCCGACGACGACATGGAGTAGCCTGATGTGCATGTCTTTGCGCCCTTGCGTTTCTTCTTGCGCCCACCCAAGGTGAGTGCCGATGCGCCCGTTACGACTGACGATTGTGCGCCCGCGGGTTTAGGGGGCTTGGAAAAGGATTTGACGTCGTTTTGGAACTTTTTGAATTCTTCGAGGTAGGCTAGGTCGGCTGCTTCGGTGGAGGCGGGGGCTTCGTTGGGGGCGGGGAGACTGTCAGGGTCGCTGGGTTGAGGCTTGGGCTTGGGAGAGGACGCTTTGATCGTGTCGTCGCTTTCCCAGCCGGCGTCTTCTTCGTCGAGGAAGCGGTCCATGGCGTCGCGATCGTCGTCGTCGTCATATGTGTCGTCCCATTCGCGCTGGTCGACTTCGTACCCGTCTTCTGCGAGGGCGGCGAAGATGTCGTCTTCGTCGTCGACGTAGGCGTCGTCTTCCAGAGCTTCGAGAACTTCACGTAGTCGTGGATCCATGTCTGGCTGGAATCCGGCGATAGCGTCAGGAATATTCTGCTGATCTTGATATGTCGTCTTTCGCACGAATTCGGAGGGCGCCATGTCTTCGCCAAATACATCGCTGACGCTACTGATGTTGCTGCTTATACTCAATCCCGCGTCGCTTTGTCGGTCGTCCAGAGATGTGTTTCGCAGTGCCTCCGCCAGATCCACCTTTTGCTTGCCCTTTTTCTTCTCACTTGGTGCTTCGACGAAGTGTGCCTCTCCACCTCCGCTGCCTAGGTCTCGTAGATGTTGCATGTAGTCGTACTCGGTATCGTCGTAGTAGACGCCATAGTTTGCAGCTTCTCCTTCGTTCTTGCGCACGTTGGCTTGGAATTCGCTCTCTAGCTCTCGCCTTGACTTGATCTTGCTCCGGCCTGTGGCTGCTGAGTACTGTGATGCTCGAGAACTGCCTGCCGGCTCCGACTCTTCGCGCATGTTTGCTGTGCCCATCTCGGCCAAGACCATCTGCGGCGCATCTTCATCGTGGATTCGGGGGTCATTTTGCGCGCGGTGCACGAGTCTGTAGTTGATCGCACTCTTCTTGTCGCTTTGGAGGGGTTAGCGGGGTAATCGATGAACGTGAACAATTCTCAGCGTACATAAACTTGCGGCGAGGCATCTTGAATTCTTTTGATTACGTGTGTCGTTCTAAAGTGGCGGCTATGGAAGCCTGGGGAATGGCTGACAAAGGCCGACGTTGGGCTCGCTCCAAAAAATAAATTTTAGCGGCGAAAGGGTCTGGTGAATGGGTGACGTGGGGCGGCGACTCGGGGACTTTTCTACTCGACCCCTCCATGGTAGCGGACTCACCACAACCACACGCGATACCTAAATAGAACCGCAAAAATGGTGCTCGCGAAGTCTAAGAAGAGTGTCGGGCTGGGCAACAGCCTTATGAACGACAGGTTCGGCAAGGGCAAGGGCGCGGACATGAGGAGAGGCGCATTTCAGCAGGGCATTGAGCGGACAGGCCAGAACGGCGAGAAGGTATGTTGATGGCGCAAACGTAACAGAATCATACTGACACGCGGTAGTACATCACCAACGAGAAGAAAGAGGCATCATGGGTGAAGATGCGCTCCGTCACAGAACAGGGCGCCCTCGATGATTTCCTCTCCACCGCCGAGCTTGCTGGAACCGACTTCACTGCGGAGAAGATGAACAACGTCAAGATCATACACAAGGACCAGAAGAACCCATATCTGCTGTCGGCGACAGAAGAGCGCAACGTCACGCGCAAGCACAAAGAGAACAAGAACCGTCTCACTGTTCCACGACGACCCAAATGGGACGCCCAAACAACGCCTCAGGAGCTGGACCAGAGCGAAAGGGATTCCCTGCTGCTATGGAGGAGAGGTCTGGCTGAGTTGCAGGAGAACAATGACCTTCTCATGACACCATTTGAGCGCAATCTCGAGGTTTGGAGGCAATTGTGGCGAGTCATCGAGAGGTCAGATCTTGTGGTGCAGATTGTAGATGCGCGACACCCGCTCCTGTTCCGATCCGAAGATCTGGAGGACTACGTCAAAGAGGTGGACTCGAAGAAGAATAACCTGTTGCTGGTCAACAAGGCAGATATGATGACACTGCAACAAAGGCAAGCATGGGCAGACTACTTCACCGAGGCCGGAATCAACTACAAGTTCTTTTCTGCTGAGTTGGCGAAAGAGATGAATGAGGCACGTGCGCTCGAAGAAGAAAGCGAGGACGACTCTGAGGGGTACACTGATGAAGAAGACACTGATGAGGACGTTGACGAGGAGGATGACAATCTAGCGAGAGAGGCAAAGAAGATCGACCTCGAAGACAAGAACGACGAGAATGCCAAGTGGGTCGACGAAGAGACAGTGGCGGTGACACCCGAGGACATCACAGACGAGGACGAGCGGACACGAATACTGACCACCGAGGACCTCGAAGCGCTCTTTCTGGAACATGCCCCGGATGTCGATACAGGCCCTAACGGAGAACCTCGCAAGACTTCCATTGGTTTGGTCGGTTACCCCAACGTCGGAAAATCTTCCACCATCAACGCCTTGATTGGTGCTAAGAAGGTATCAGTCTCAGCAACACCGGGAAAAACGAAGCATTTCCAAACGATCCACTTGAGCGAAAAGGTCGTCCTGTGCGATTGTCCCGGTCTCGTTTTCCCTAACTTTGCAACTACCAAAGCAGAGCTGGTATGCGCCGGTGTCCTTCCCATCGACCAGCTGCGCGAATACACCGGACCCGCAGGCCTCGTCGCGCAGCGGATCCCGCAGCCCTTCCTCGAGGCCCTCTACGGCATGAAGATGCACATCCGCCCCCAAGAAGAAGGCGGCACAGGCATCCCCACTTCCGATGAGGTCCTGCGCGCATATGCCATCGCGCGAGGCTTTTCCACACAGGGTCTCGGCCAGCCCGACGAGTCGCGAGCAGCGCGCTACATTCTGAAAGACTACGTCAAGGGCAAATTACTCTTCTGCCACCCTCCCCCCGTCGATCCATCCATCGACCCAAAGACTTTCAACCGCGAACTCTACGACGTCAATCACCTCCCTGCTAAGCGCCGACACGCCGTAGCACACAATTCCTCGCTCGCAGGCACTTCTCCCAACGACGACGATGCGTCGCTTATGGACGACGATATTGATGTGCTCCCTGTGAATACTGCACCGATGCAGGGCGAGAAGTCCAAGGGTTTGGATAAACGCTTCTTCGGGCCGGGGCAGGGCATGGTCAAAGCCAACGTCCCGTTCCACCACAAGTACAGCGAGCAGGGCAAGGAGCTTAGCGGGCGCAAACTGAAGGCCATGACAGCGCTGCACAAGGACGTGGATGTTGCTGATTTGAGGGGCGGGAAGAAGCATTTCAAAGCAAACAAGAAGCGGGCGAAGAAGGTCAAGACCGAGTATGAGTAAGGAGGAGACAGTTGGTGGAACTGAGATGGATGGGCAGGTAGTTGCTAGAGGTTTGAATGCATGCATGTGTGGAGTTTGGGATCATGCGTCTTGTAGAGACTATGGGACGATTGCGATGAATACAAAGAATCACGTTCCATATCCTTCTACGCGTGGGCACGGAGTAAAGGCGTTGAATGTTCGGCGAAGAGCCAATGATGAGGGAGAAACGGTCGTGTAGTCGTCGAGGGCTAAATTAGAAACACAATGACAATCCAGGTAGCTTCGGCAGCCCGAGGGCATGGTGCGAGCTTCGCGTAAATGTAGCCGTTCGTGCAGGGAGACCGTGCAGAAACACCAGAAAACGTGGTCGCGCAAGCTCCACCAAACGAAACAGTAACATCCACACCACGACACCATGGCTTTGGACGCGCAAAACAACCCATTCGTAAGACATCTTACGTCGAGTGGTATGTACTCACAAAATTCGCGACTCCGACTCGGGAACTGTGGCACTGACCTTTGCGACAGACAAGAAAGTTCGCGACCAAGCGCTTGAGTCGCTACGCACGTTCCTTGGGGCGCAAACAGAGATGCCAGAACTTGATCTGCTAAAGTTGTGGAAAGGCCTTTTCTACTGTACGTTGTGTGCATTGTATATTGCTCTCCTATCTTGTGCCTTGGCTTTAAACTAACTTTACCGGCACAGGCCTATGGATGCAAGACAAACCCGCGCTCCAACAAGCTCTCGTACGCGATCTCGCGTCACTCGTCTCCGCCCTCCGCACGCCTGTCGTTCTGCCGTTTCTCCGCGCCTTCTGGCTCACCATGGCCCGCGAATGGTCACATATTGAAGCCCTGCGGCTGGACAAGTACCTTTACCTGATCCGGTGGTACCTCAACGCGTCTTTTGCGTTTATGTCAAGGAAGAAGTGGGAGAAAAGCGTGCTTGAAGAGTGGAACAAGATTGTAGAGGAGACGCCATTACATCCAAAGGATATGAAGATCCCTAATGGACTGCGCTACCATGTTATGGATATCTGGGTCGATGAGCTGGGCAAAGTCAGCGGGGATAAATGGGTGAAGGAGCCAGGGAGCGAAACACTGGAGACATTGGTCAAGCCAATTGAGACTATGAAGAAAGAGGGCGCATTGAAGGTTCTTAGGG